>VRYO01001366.1:2407455-2495354 GCA_009812075.1 Sialia sialis
TAAATTAAATTTGTTGTCCCTTTAATGCAAGGGACTTTGGGATTTGATCTTTAATTGACACCTTTTAAATCTCTGAATCACAGAATAGAAGGTTGTAAGGGGACCTCAAGGATCATCTGGTCCAGCCTTAGTAAAAGCACCATTTACACAAGATAGCCCAGTACCCTGTCCTGATAGATCTTTAAAGGGTACAGTGTTAGGAAATGCACCACTTCCCTGGGGAGATTATTGCCATGCCTTCCAATTGTTCTCATTGTTAACAACTTTCCTCTTGTGTCCAATCACAATTCCACAGAAGAAACCTGTATCTATTACCCTCATCTTTGCCATGTGATTCCTTGTAAAGAGAAAATCTCCATCTTCTTTTTACCACCCTTTAAATACTGGAACATGGTTACAAGGTCTCCCCTTAGCCTTGTTTTCTCAAAGCCAAACAAATACAGTAGTTTCAGACTTCCCTCCTATGACAAGTTTCCCAGTCCTTTGATCATCTTTGTGGCCCTCTTTTGGACCCACTCCAGCCTGTCCATCTTTTTTATACAGTGGGGACCAAAACTGAACACAGCATTGCATGTGTGGCCTGACAAATGCTGAGTAGAGTGGAATAACCTCTGCTAGTGATGCCCTTGTTGACAGAACCCAGCACCCTGTTGCCCTTCTTTGCTACAGCAGCAAAATGTTCACTCGTACTGAGCTTGTTGTCCACCAGGATGCCCAGGTCCCTTTCCAGAGAGCTGCTCCCCAGCCAGGTAGATCCAAGCCTGTCCTGCACAAGATTCAATCCTCCTGGATTGAATTTCCCAGCTGTAGGACCTCACACTTACTTGTCCTTGCTGAATTTCTCACTTTTAAAGCATTGTTGCTATTTCACTTTTACTGTCTAACAGTGGGCCAATATTTTCTGTCTGTTTCTGATTGTTGTTTACATACCTGAAGAGCTCTTTCTTGTGTTTTTTGACAGCTCTGGCCAATTTCAGTACAGTTAGTGGTGCAAATCCTTTGTGTTGATATGTTTATGCCAGCTGCTGCCTATGCAATTAGATGCAATTTTTCCTGGCAGGAAAGTCTTGTGCCATTCAAGAGCTGGTATAAGCTAAATCGGAAAATACTTTTTTGCTGGTAGAAATAGGGCTTTCAAGTGTAGAAAAGGCCTAGAGCTCAATATACTCACCCCTTTAATTGAGGGCTGAGAGAACTGCTAGCTTGAGCTGCAAGATAGGGTATTAATCCAGTGCTTCCAGAGGAAGTCAAATCCTCCAGGAAACAGAGATAGAAAAGCACCAAGTCCTACTGCACTATAAAAAGCTAAAAAGAAATTTTCCCTTTTCATTTTTGGATGGAAAATCCCTTCAAAAGGCTGACTTCATATATAAATGATAAAGGAGCAGTAAAGAAAGGATTGCATTTTGGCAGTGGATTTTGCAGTTCACCTGTAAGTTTCAGGGCATACAAAGCACTCTCCCAAGCTGCCTCTGCTGAAATCTCTCTAAAGACAAGATGACAGAGAAACAATAATGAGAAGGTCAAAAGAGACTTTTGGGGATTCTACAGTCATTAGTTTCCTGAAGTGAATTGCAGTTATTTTTTATGAAAATAGACAATTCCACCAAAAAAATCCCCAGCTTGGACTCTGTACCCTACCTGTAACATGCAAGTAGGTTATACTCTCACAAACCAAGTAGAATCTGTTCTGGGCACTAAAAACAAATAAATGCCCAATTTTAGAGGGTAAAATAAATCTCAGCTATTTTGAAGATGTAACAATAACATATAAGATAAAACTCAGCTGGGCCTTAAGAATACCAAAATAAAGATAGAGGATAGGAGAATATTCTCCTATTTTCCTGGCACGTTGTATGTTGAGAAAATCTCTTACTCAGCATTTGAGCACTCATTTCTCTTATGTTGAAGCTACTTGAGCACTGTGAGAGGAGTGAAGAACTTAGCAGAAGCATGCCTCATGAAACTCCCAAACTAAAAAAATAAATTATTTTCAGAAGGACTAGGGTCCCATGAAGTAGGCTGAAAAATACCCCATGAGATTTAAAAAAAAAAAAAGTATTTTATGTAATAAATGGGTGGGAAATGCATAACAAATACAGGGAAGCAAATCCCCACGCTCCTTCATTTCATGGGAGAAAACTTTTATTTCAGTAGCTGCCAACCTGCATAAACCCACATGGTAACACACTGCTCTAAAGCAGATTTCTTTATGAAACTATAGTACCAGCTCTGAGAAATAAAGATGGTTATGTATATGTTCAGACACTATAGCAACGAGCACCTCAAACTGGATAGAACAGCTCTACTACCAAGTTAGCACAAATAAAATAAAACATCTGCCTATTTTGAGTGTTTCGTTATGGAATTGAGTCATGTCTCTAATATATACATTCACACACCAGTACAAGAATGGAAATTATTTTATTCCCTTTTTACTTGATGTGAGGCATGCAAAAGCTAAGCAGCCTGCCCAAGGTCACAGAGAAGGTCTCTCACTCTCCCCTCCCTGTATCTCACAATACCTGAAATGGAACTGGGCTGGAGGCAGCAGCATCCCTTCAATTCCTCCTACTCTCTGTCACTGGGACAGTCAGTTCTCTGGAGGGATTGAAACTTAGCTCAAAACTTGGCTCAATGCAAGGACATGTGGGTGCTATGTGGCTGTAATCTCTGAGTCAGATACATGAGCTAATCATGCCTTTTGCCCTTGCACTCTTTGAACTATGAGCTCAAGACACAATCAGCCCAGCATCACATCCTGACTGCCCAGTCCTGGGCTTTGACTGCTGACAGCTTAAAACAATAGTGATTAAAAATACACATGTACAGAAAAACCGTGCTTTCACTACTACATACAAGGCTTAAATGAGACATTTGCCTTTGCCTCCCTGAGCAAATAATCTAGGTTGCACTTTCTCTTACATTTATGAGCAATCTTCTGAGATGACTGACAAAAGAGATAACTGACATATAATGTGAATCTTTATGCTGTTACCCATTCCAAGACATGCAGCTGAATAAAATTCTGCTCAGTCAGACATAAAATCAAATTAGAGGAGCTCGCTCTGAAGAGAACGAACTAAATTTGAAACAAATAAAGCACTGCATAATTCACTTTTAATGGGATTAGTTCCTAAAACCACACTAATCATAATCCTAACAAGGTAATACTTTCCACTGCAAGTTTACCACATCATTGCTCAGTACATAGCATAGCAGAGCTTAAGTCACATGAGGGATTTGCCCCACATGCAAAGTGAGCAACAGTATTTTTGCAGTGGGGATTTGCAGAGCACTCCTGTTTCTTAATAATTATTCCTTATGTCTTTACAACATGTCATTCATCCCACACATGCTCACAAAGACCTTTATCCATCAGTGAGATTTCCTGGATAACACACGGTGTATTTCTCCAAAAAGCCCTGCAATGTTACTCAACAGTTTAGAAAAGAACCAAAAAAAAATGGTCTATCTTTACTGCACAAATTCAGAAGGAAAGTAATGACAGGAAAACTATCTATCCCCAAAGTAACATTTCCTATGTTTGGAAAAAATGCCATTGGATTTTTATTGACCATAAGTATTCAAGACCTTGGGTTTGGCTCTGATTTTTAAGACAGCATTTTTCATCAGCAGAGCAGCTCACAACTCTGAGAATGCCTGAATTAAAAGAGAAACTATGACCACCTGCTCTGCAGCTACTCTTCAAAGTAGCATCTCAGGATGACCTCATTTATTTGGTATATGGGAGTTGATACTTATAACCCAAGACACTGTGGCAACAGGGCACACATAAATAAGAAACCAGAAAAGAATTAAGTAATTTTTCTAACATAGGAAATCTTTTTACACCTCTATTAAAATGTTAACCCTGAAAAGCTGTTCGAGAAAAACCCAACTCTTAGCATGCAGCATATTCATTATCTCTCAGCATATGTCTGATCCAAAAAAATGTGCCCTGATGGCCAGTTAAGAGAGATTTTTGCATGAGATTTTAGAGTCAAGCTGGGTTTTTCCTGTTTTGTCAGTAATCTAAATTTTCTGACTGAAACATACTAAATCATTCTTTTAATCACACAGCATGGATTGTAGCTTGCTTCTACATCTGCCTCAGTTTTAAAGAAATGACAGGTTAAAAACAATGAAAAAGCTAATAAAAAGGATATGATCAAATGCACATCAGGAGCAGGTAAAGTAAGCAGATGCTTTTCTACACTAGTCTGTATATATGATCCTTACCCAGCAAAAATTTCCATTTATATATCCAGCTGAAACCTTGTTCCCTGCACTTTTTTAAAAAGACCATTTACCAAAAAGCAAAAAAAAAAGGAGGACAGAGCTATAGTGCATAAAATACAAATGGAGTTATTTTCCCTTATAAAAACATTACACCTCTGCATGAGTATGCAGCAGGGTGAATACTCTACAATCAAATAGCAGGTTGCTGACACTGGGCTCAACCATTTCCTCACATGGGTTATTTCTAATCTCCAAAGGTGTGTTTAATACTCTGTATTCAACACACAAAGCTTTTTATTATTACTCTACATTTTGATGTGAAGGAATTTATGCTACATAATATGCACATTAGACACAGATACAAGCTTCACCTTAAATATCCTATTTGCTAGCCACACACACATGAAAAAAGATTATGTATGGCAAGCAAGAGATTAAGATCATTTTAAAGCTGATACACCCTGGCTGTGCCCTTGTTACAGGGCAAGATGTGAATGTAGATGACTGGGGGTGAGGAAGTGTGACTTATGCAAGCAAAATATAACGCAGGGATAGCAGTCATCCTCTGACCTATTAAGTTTGTATTCCTCAGACTGCAGGCTCCAACTCTGAATGTGGGAAACATTCTGCCAAGTAGGCACAGGCCAGTCATCAGCAATTCCCCCACGCCAGCAAATGAGCAGTGACTGAACTTAGCTGAGCTGACTTCCAGAAGAGACCCATAATGAAAAGATGCTGAATGCCTTTAAGCATGAACAGTTTACCAGGATTAAAAAAAAAAAAAAAAAGAAAAAAAAAAGAGAGAGAAGAACTCGCTCAACATACAAATTATATTGAGAGAACAAAATTAAAAATTCCTGAAATTTGAGCTAAATTACTGCTATTTCCCATAATTCTGACATTCAGTCAGCATCAAATCCTACACTACCTTTCAAATACTTCACTTCAAATGCACTTCAAATCTTTCAAACTGCCCAGAAGGTAGTCTAGTGAAGCCACCCTCCTGGTGTGAGAAACTCAGCTCTCTCCAGAAAGCTGATGTTACTGTTCTGTTTATTTCCTTCTGCTGAAAGTGTTCCTTAGGCTTGCTCTTTCACCACAGCAGTTTGGAAGTTGGTAACATCACTTTAGTAAGTTATTAGCGAGGGTTTTGTTTGGGTGAGTATCAGGGTATGATTTTACAAAAGAGACACTATCCTCATAGCAAGAACAACCAGTCCAAAGAATAACAGAATGCCTTGTACCAGGTTATCCAGACACTCAGCAGAAACAGCCCTGCTAGTACAGTTAATTTGTGATCATTGTGCCAGTGAGCTATCCAGTAGCACATAGAGCCCTTGAAGGGAATGTGCTGGAGGCTGTCTTCATCTCTCCTCATATTCACACCCTGCTATGAAAGAGCCTGATTTCAGTCATTGTAGAGGACTCAAAACACTGTGGAAAAACCGAAAAGAGCTAGCAAACATTGATGTCAAATCCCTGAACACAATGTGGAGCACAGTATTTTTGGCCTTCACTATTACTTCTCTGAGGGAAACTTTCATTTCAGTATTGTTACACAGGAAATTGGTGCCTGAATTAGGAACACAAAGGACCTCATTAGCAATTCTAACTATAACAATTAAATTTTTTATAGCCAAGCCCTGTCTTAAATCTGAAAAAATAATAAAAAAATCACACAGTTGCCATAGAAGGACCATTGCAGAGACAGAAAGGTTATATCAATGGCTAGCATACAATAATATAAGCTCAAATACCTTCTATTTCAAAGATTTTCTTGGGTAGGTAACTTAACACCTCTATATTCCAGTTCTTCAGTTGAAAATAGAGATAATAGCAAAATGGGAGCATACTAAGGATAAGGCCAGATATGCGATAGAGACTATGTAAAATCTAACAGAATTTGTTTTGTGCATGGGTAAAGCACACTAAATTTGAAGTTATTTTTGCTACATTTTAAGCTAACTATTTCACTGACAGATTTTCAGTTCTATGCAACAAAGATCACATTTTTCCAAGCAGGGAATAATACACCATACATTACATCCAGATGAAAATTTCAGAACAATGATTTCCTATGAAACAATAAATAGAGACAAACACTGTTTTGGTAAGATCTGCTGACTTGTTCTCAAGGCAGAGGGAGATTCAGGTCACATTTTACTCTCCAGCGAGTGATACCCAACACAGGCATCAAGACTATTAGTGTATTTAAGATGTTAAAATCACATTTAGAGCTGGTAATCTGTAGCTATCCCTACAGTCTCCAGAGAGAACAGATTAACACCTCTGGTTAAAGCTGGGACTTTTTGGAGTCCTTCTCTGTTATATTTGATAGCAATATTTGCACTATAGGAATACAGTCTTTCCTTCATTCTGCAACACAAATCTTACTGTTATCACTGACATTAAGGGACATCAGATACAGTTAAAAAAAAATATATAAGCTATCACAAAATATTTTTTTTTGCAAAGTTCAGCACAAAAACCTTGAAATCAAACATGCCCCAGACAGCAGCGTATCTGAATCACAAAAACTCTGTAGGATTCTTCCTGCCAAAAGCTAAGCTGAGCACAAATAGATTGAAACAGAAATTTTCTTTCATGTTCTGGTCATAACATACTTACCTAAAATGACAAAGAAGTACCTTTCAAAAAGTCTAAGACTCACTTGAAGACTAATCTATAACATTATGAAACTAAAGTCAACCTTTAGTTGTATTTTCCAGAGCTGATCAGGTACCAGTAACCAGAATATAAAAATCAACTAATCTGATGCTGTTTGTTCTCTTTCAGTGAGTCAGTGCTGCCATCTAAAGCTACTTAAAGGGCATGCAAAAAAATCCAAAGCCATGCATCTAAATAACATTCAGGAAGCATATGCCAGTCGGCAGAGAATGCAGAGTAAGTAAAATATATTAATGAAATGCAACAAAATAATGATGTTGCAATACCTGAAGAAGAAATTCTTTCTCTATCACTTCCCCTGTCTTGCTGATAAGTCGCTTCTGTAGTCTCTGTATTTTCTGAATCAGCTCATAGGTAGTGGGGTCACTGGCCTAGGAAAGAGCAAAGGAGTCTCAAAAATTATGCACGATAGCAAGTTACTGTTTCTTTTTTGCAAATGAAAACCATAATATCTCAGTGTTCAAAAGAATAAAAGGATGGCTAGGGGAGGATGGATTCAGCTGGTTTTTTTAAATTGCATGTATACAAGCAGTCCTGGAACTTAACATATCAATTTTAGCAGCAACAGGAACTGTTCACTGACAAATTAAGAGCAGTGCAAGTATTTCCTGCTGTTCAAGAACTTCAAATAGTGCCAACTTTGTTTCTAAGGAGAGGATTTTTCTACTGAACAAAAGAAAGACTAATTGCAATTTAGTCTTGAAACAGAAGAACTTGAGAGGAACAAATCTGGGGGGTACACTGATGAAGTATTATGGAGTTCTAAAGTGCCCATGCATGTGAAATCCCATTCTTCAATGGAATTAAATGCTTCAAATGGTGACAGAGTATTTGCACTGTACTGTTGCCCTCTACCTACACAGCCTGTAAGACCAGGAGCTAGTAGATGCCTGTCTCTCCATCCTTTCCTTTTCATTCTTTTGGCACAGATTGAATCTGGAGAAAGCTCTAAGGAGCAAAGAAATATTTCTATGAGGAGGAGCCAGCAAAGCTTACTTTCCCAGTAAATAGTGTCTTCTTGTTGAATCTTTCAATGAAGGGCAAACTCAGAAACTTTTCCTCATTCAGGGACACATAACACCTCTCTCACATCTGGTTTTTCCTCTCTCATGTGGTGTCTCATAAGGATTAAACTCACACTGCAGTAAAGGCTTCAATAAAGTCCTGCTCTCTTATATTTGCTTGAGCTTATAAGAAACTCAGTATCTCATTGCTCTTAATCTTTTGTCTGATTTTATCTAAATTGACTAATCAATCCAAGCGTAACTAGGACACTAACACAGGTACACATGCAGTGCTCACAACACAACATCATTTCCTGAGAAACTAGGCTGAAAAGTAGACCAGTCCCCATGATCCACTCAGTCATTGGGGTTTTTTTGTGGGATCCTTGCTGCCCAAGCATGGTGCCAATTTGTGACAACTGTAGTGATACGAGAGGTTTTTTTCATTAGGAATTGAACCAAAACCCCAACAGGAATATTTCATATGTATCTTGACATCTGCTGGCTTTTCTGTTCCAAATACAAACCAGTTACCTAGAATAGAAAGACATGATTTCCCATTATCAGTCTCTTCATACATTCGTCTCCCCATCACTGGATGTTTTGACTGGCCTGATTTTTCTTTGTTACAAGGTACTGCCAGAGTTTGTACCTAGATGTTTTTAACCTGGTTCAGCATCCTGCATTACATCTCCATTCCATGAGAAAAGGTAATCACACCATCCAACTTTTAAGTTCAGCATGGAAAGATCATAAATTCACTATCATGCTAGCAAGCACAGTCAAAATATCCAGCTCTGCTTCTGCAGGGACAGAGCACATAATCACTCAATATTAGAGAAGCTAAGCAACCCTGGCTAGCATAAGATCAGAGATCCATGCAACAGAGGAATCTCAGATGGCACTGACTTACATCAAAAATATCCAGTGATGCCAACTGACGTTCATGTATTTGGTCTATGCTTGACAGATTTTTTATTTTTCCCCTTCACTTGGCAGGTTTAAATCATGTGAAAACTCAGATTTGCTGTTTATGTAAAGCAGTTGAACTCACATTACCTGGAATGACTATCTTTGGGAGTCCGCCACTGTTTATGTGGAGGCCTCTTTCGGTTTTTTCTCAGATGTAATTTACCTTCTGACTTCATATCTGTCCATTCTACCTGTTCCATGAGACTTTCAAGTCCTGGCTTTCTCTCTATATACATTCTCACATACATCTCCCTGCTTGGTGATGGTAGGATTGTATCTTTCCCCTATCATCTTATTTCTCACCCTCCATGTTAAAGCATCACCCCCTTCTAAATCCACCTAATGCATTCTTACTCCCTTTAGCACTTCACTGTGTCTTTACAAATCCCCTTGCAATTTTTCATGGAGAAAGTGACACGAAAATAACACTGATTGCATTGTGCAAGCAAAGCATTCAGCAGGCAAGGATTCCATTGATACTATGGAAATTTCAGTCTGCCCAGTCCCTCCACATCATTTGCATAACAGCAAATGAAATAGGCTTTTTCTGGGCCACTGATTTGATAATAGGGGCTTTGGAAACACAAAATCTTCACGCATCACCTCTAATTTTCTCCATCTGTGAACTTGCAAGGGCTTCTGCAGTTCTTCTTCCAAAATTTTGCACCGTGTCTGTTCCCTTAACAATTCCTTCTGCATGTGATTAAACTCCCATCTGAAGACCAGCATAAAATAAAAAGAAAAAACACACCAAAAGTACTTCAATGCGACCAAGGCACTAATGTGGACATTAACAAATCATTCTCCCATGCACTATGGTGCACAGGAAGCACATGGAAATCACAAAGACTCACTTTGCCACTACAGCAATACTGGGGTGGCAAAACATATCAACTCTGATACCATTAAACAGATGGAACCATAAAATAACACACTTGGACCTCTTTACTTGTTTCATTAAGAATGGCTCAGAAAAGAGACTCCGGAGGAACTTACTCCACACAGTACTGGATCTCACTCTCCACATCTTCCCAGGTACATTAAGGCCAGAAGGACAGTTAGTTCATCTACCTACAACTCAGTTATGGGTCATATCCAGTTACCCCTGTGTTGAATCTAACAGCTTGTGTTTGAAAGATTTGGAATCTACATGGCTCATATAGCCCATTAAATAAAACACACTCTAGAACCTAAGTATGATGGACACCATTCCTAGGAGAACTGAGCTTTGATTTCTTTTATTACTTCTCCTCAAGGAATTTCAGAGGTGACTTGTTGCTGAATTTAAAATTGGATGAGCACTACCAAGATTCTTTGACAACTAGGCTTTTATGGTGGAGATAGGGGGTTGAAGGGTAGGAAAAAAAGCACATTTTGTAATGATCTGACCCATATCACTTTAGACAGGGCATCCTCTAAAATCTCCAAGGTAAAAAGGGGGTGAAAGATTGAGATATGCCTCCTCCATCACTGAATCTTTTCCTCCTAAGCTCTGAATTGCATTTAGCTCACTAGAGAGAAAAATATCTTTTTTTAACTGTGAGGTTGGACAAGGTTATGGAAGAGGGAAAAAAACCCTCACATTTCCAATTGGCAAATCGGGAAAGCTAATTAGCAGCACAAGTGATAAATGGAGTCTTTTCGACAGGCAGTTTTCATGATGGTTTTGGACTTCATTAAAGTATGAGATTGCTGCTGCAGTTAGCAAGAATTGATCCACCCATCATGGCATGCAGCACACTACACTTCAATACCATCACTGAGTTTCAATACAGTAACAGACTTTCAGCTGAATGCATTTGGGCAGCAAGTTCAAATCCTATCCCTATCTGCAGTCAGTCGATGAAAACTGCAATTGCTAATGTTGTGTGCCCAGTTCTCCTTTCTGTTTCACCAAATCAAACTGGCATAATTCCACTGGAGTCAATGGGACTGACCATGGACTGAAGTTAATTTGTTCTGCTGAAAGCCACACAATTATACTGATAAACTAAACATCTCACCCAAAACTGTGGTAACTACACTGAATTTGTACAGTGGTTATCTGCTAAAAACATAAATGCCTTTCTTTACAAACTAAGACTGATGCTTAGAAAATTACCACAGCTTCCCATCAGGAAAGAATATACCTCAAATACAGGAGGGGTAAACAAAAAAGGAAGCATTAAGCTGGAGAAGGAGGAGATAAATCAGGTTTGGGCTTCTAAATTTCTGTTTTAAAGAAACAAAACCTTCAGTGGCAATTTAACTAAACCTTTCTCAGAGATCATAAGATCTGCATATAAATCTGGAGGGAGAGAGGTCTGAAAACAGGTTTTTGTAGTACATATGTGAAGTGTCTCCCATACTCTGCGGATTGCTTAACCAGAAGGAGTTCCACTAATTTAGGCTTTGTACCACTGTACCATTAAATAGCTCACTGGACTATGAACACCTTTTCTGATGCTGTCAGGTTTATTCTGTAGGCAGTAATTCACAGTATAAGGGGAAATATGGAAACTATTGCACTTTTGGCCAAGGTCTCTTCTCTCCTCATTACTGTATTTCAATTTTCCTAATTGCTGGTAAGTCGTTTAGTGAATTTAATCCAGTCTGTGTTTGAGGTCAAACCAAACAAACCCCTCCTGCAAGGTACAATGCTTGTTGACACAAGTCTTTACTATGTATAAACTATATCTTTTGTCTCAAACACAAAATCATGGCTGCAGTCACTGTGGAAATGTATTCCACTGGGTCTCCTACCTGAGCTCCTCCACATTAGCCACGCTCTTGCCAAGTATTCCCTTCTCACGCCGAAGTTTTTTGATCTCCAGCTTGAGAATCCGCATGTCTTCCATCCTCTTTCGGTACTCGTTTTCGCCCCTGTTCAAGATGGCCTGCTGGATTTTGATCTTCTCATAGAGCAGTGCCACCTCATCATTGCGACGAAGAAGCTGGGACCCCAGGGCGTGTCTCTCACAGAGCACCTGTGGGCACAGGGCAAGGCCACAAACTCAGTTATGCTTCCTTCACACTACCCTGGAGTATCATGACAACATTTGTATCAGTCATAATCATGTACATTAGGAGGTTTCAGTGTTACTAATTAAAGAAACATGGCAAGAACCTAACAATTTCCCTTCTAAGGGTTCAATCACCTGAATAGTACAAACTACAGTTTTCGGTCACTTTAGTATCTTAACATTTTGGTTTTAATGGTATTTTAAAGCTTTAGTACTTATACATTCACAGTAGCTGAGAATCTTAAAAATACACTGGCAAATGAGGGAACAGAATGCAGGATATTTGAACGAACTCAGGTTAGGGATTCCTACCTTGTCAAATTCCTTCTTCTGCTTCACTCTCTCTGAATCAGCTTCAGCAATGATTTTTAAGAGTTTTTTCCTTTCTGCCTCCTGATTTGCAATATAGACTCTGCTTTCCTGAGCCTCTGCATTCATCCTAAGCAGGTCAGTCTGATGGAGATAAAGAATATATGTGAACAACTGTTAATTAGTAACTTCCCCTTACAGAAACCTACAATTTAGAGTTAGTTAAAAGTATTTCATACATGCTTTCACCTTCCTGAGAGGTACACATTGTATTAGTTACTGAGAACTAATCACCAAGATAAGCAGGTATGAAGACCCATAAAAAAATACTGCAAATACTATTTTAATGTAATTGTCTTATACACAATAGAAATTTGAAAGTATTTTTATCTATGGCAATGGTTCAAGTTGTAATTCAGGGATGCCTCATTTAATTATTTTTAATTATACAGCACATATTTAGAAAGCTTTTCAATGGAGTTGTTATTCAGAGTCAGTCTGCAGTGTGAGAAAGAATAGTTCACCTTGCTGAAAAGGGCAACAATCTCTGCTGTATAATGCAAAGCAGCATCAACTCAAGAAAGGCTTCGGAATGGAATAAAATTGGTAGCAACCCAGAAGGGAACAGCAAGATTTAAAGAGTCACAGCACTTTGTTTAGTGGATGTGTAAATGAGGAAGACTGTAAAAAGAGGGACTGTCCCTAAGCAAGGAGGAGCAATGCACTGCTACAGCAACTGCACAGTACCAACCCAAAATCACATTGAAATGTGCCAAGTTATTCTATCCCACTGTCACAAAATCTATAATTCAAGGCATGCATGTAGATCAAAAATAACAGCGTCTTCCTGGATTATTAGAAGTTTTTATCACTGCTAGGCTATTAGAGCCAGCTGACCACAGCTGAACTAGTTGACAACAGTTGATTTTCATAGATATGAAAACATTCAAGCCTCAACTCAAAGACTTTGCCACAACTCTGACCCTGATAAAGAATGATGTTCATGCTGCCTTTTGGGAACAAGCATCATCCAGTGCTGAAAGAATGAGGCTGTGATGAAGGCTGCACCTGAAAAAACATTGATTTAAGACAGAAATAGTTCCACCATAATAAAATAGCTTGTTCCATTATTTTCTTAAATAAAATTTTCACTTTCCTCTATGTGCTAGACATAGCTCTCTTAGTGTCAGATATTCATCAGAATTCACCAGCTGAATAAAAATGCAAGTCACTTCATCCTGAAATGCAATCAACACTGTACAAAAGCTGCCCACAAATGTTAAACTGCTCATGTGTTAGGCATTGCTGAGCAATATTTTTTTTAATAGATCACAATTCTATGCTCTCCTTATGTCAGAAAAATATGAATTGTAAACAAGAAGTGGCATTAGATGTGGTCAGCAAACACTCATATAGACAAATCTCACTGGAATGCATTCAGTTAAAATAAACCTGAACTGTCTTGCATAGTGAGGAACATAAATACTTAAGGCCAGACAAGGATTTTCAGTTAGATTAAATATGCTCAGAACCACAGCATGAGGGTCTGTGTATATCAGGTAAGAGAATAGGAAATTAATAAAAACAGCCACTGTGCAAGCAGAAAAATGGTCACGTCTGAAATTGCTGCAAATCAGCACAGCTTGCTTGAAGTTGGTTCAGAGAATTTGCAAGAAAAAATAAGATGTATGGGACCCGTACTAATATCTCAAACCAAATTCAAACTAAATTCCTGTTTGGATTCTGAAATATTAGTGCAAATGATATTTTTATACTAGAGGTGGGAGGAAAGCAGGAGTTTTACAGAAATTATAACTGGGACTGACTACAGAATGCTGAAATAACAAGTCAGATTTTATATTCAGATTTCCAGAAAATGCTAACAAAAAAATATGCAGAAACATCTACAAAATTACACAAAGCACTTGATTTGCCAGCAGCTCCAATCTCAAAGACCATAGGTAGATTTTTTTCCCAATATTCATATCCTTTGTCAAACAACTCTAACCTGCAGGCCTGCACGAAGGACAACTGAAGCCAAAAGATGGCATTATACTGGCTTTAATACAGCTTGCATTTACCATGATTACCCATTTTAAGGCCTTTATGCCATCTGAAGTTGATGCCTGAGCATGTCTGTATAACCTCATTCCTATGAATCCCAGTCCTCTGTGATTTAGCACATTCTTTAAACTTATTTCCCAAGAATAGCTTTCTTACTTCCTTCACATTACAGCAAACAGGATAAATTGATGCTGGCTTGCAGCACAAATGACTGAGTTCTTTTGTGCCTGTGACAATCAGCTCCCTCTGACTTCTCTTCTGGTTTAGTACTCAGCAGTGACACTCAGGTAGAAGACCACAATGCCCTGAAGCAAGTCAGTAATGTCATGTCAGTGTATGGACAAACCTGCTGGTGAATACTTGAGTGAGTAAACCATGCAGCAATCATATGTTTGTCAAATAAATGGCAGACATTTCTGAGGTGATGAGACAGAATTGGAGACTAGTTAAGGCAGAAAGCTGCACACAAGGAATGAGATGCTGTTTGATTTCTCCATCACTGATAGAATATCTCCGAGACAGATCAGGTACAAGAATACAAATTCATCACCCTCTTGCAAAGCCCTATTGACATCTTCTCATAACTGTAATGTGCTGAGAGAGGCTAAAAATTCAAGGAATCAGTGAAGCAAAGCAATAAACTGACAAAAGAAAACACTGTGAAAAGTGACAGGGAAGTTTTGGGATTTGATGGTATTGTTTGCATTTTTCCTGGCATTTTTTTTTCCTAGTGCTTAGTGAAGATTAAAAATAAACTCCTGTGAACACAAGTTCATAAATCTTTTCAGAGTACAGCAAATTGGGTTGAGATACCATCACAAATCTAATAGATTATCTAAGGATGGGCTGCAGCCAGGGCTGAGAAGAACCTGAGCTTCAAGCTCAGATTTCCTTTGATTTAAGACATATTTCTTGCTGCTTTACACCACAATATTAAAATAACTTTCTGTCCAGAGGGACTTGCCATAAGGCACTGCCTAACTCCCAAAAGGCTAATGCTTGATAGTTACATAGAAATACAACATTGGGCAATATAATGGAGTATGCACTTAAAAACAGTAGAAAGAAAAAAGTTCTTAAAAAGTTGAGTTGTAAGGATCTACATTTAAAAGTTTTCCAGAATCAGATTTTCTAGAATCAGTTTATCCACAAAATCAACAATTCTGCAAGCAAAATGGTACTTTTCAGTAAAAAATGTTCAGTCACCAAGAAATTTAAAGCTTCCAACAGACAATTCAGGACTCTTTTATTATATTTATAGGCAGAAATTAAATTTGTCAGATACACAGATTTCTGCAACTGGTATCTCTAAAGGGTACTGAGATCTTGTGCTTCAATTACAGAATAGTTTATTAAAATACAGCAAAACAACTACCACAGGTCAGAACACAATGCAGTCTGTGAAATCATGCAATCCACCCTTTGAAAGAAAATATCTGTGTCAAGGGTCTTACTTTCAATGACTCTTTCTCATCCTCTGACTGCTGGAATTCCCCATGTGCTTTCTCAAGGGCTAAATCCTTTTCTTTGAGCTCCTCTTTCAGCTGGTCCAGCTGACGTGTGGCAGATTTCAGTTTCATATTCATTTCTGCTATCTCATCCTAATGGAACGGGAAGTGTGATCATAGAGAGGGTTAAAGCAAAAGCTTGTTTGTGATGAGGAGTTCAGGCTATTTAGATGTTGGTAAATGTAGCCACGGTGCATGAAAGTAGATCTGTTGTACCTACTATAAGACATCACTTTTTAATCCAACAGAACAAAACAGTTTCATTAAAGAACAATTTTTTGTTTATGCCAGCATGACATTGCAATTAAAAAAACCTTTAAAAGATACACTGACAAAAATAATGACCATCAATCATGAGTTTAATAAGACGTTTAATTTAAAGCCCTGGACACATTATAATAACTAGCAGTCAACCCAAATCATTATGATTCTGATCACATCCATCTGTTTTTATGCTTCTAATAACATGCTTTTCCACTAAGGTCATACATAGTTGGGCACAAATCTTTGGAGAGAAGCCGGTTTTGTGCAAGCAAACATAGCCCTTAGTAAGATACCAAAATATGCTAACTTGCACAGAGGTGCAAAGTGCAAAAGAGGGCTCAGTGTTTGAGAAGGCTCTGTGAAAATATTTAACATATACTTTAAGCTCAAACACAGAGCAAAAAGGCTGGTAGCACTGAAGAGAGATCAGGTCAGTAGGAATACTTCTACTCACAGCACAAAGGTGCCTGCCTGTACAAAATTAGCATTTCAGCTCAGCTCAGGGACAGCATGTGTTGTGCCATGAAATGGAAACTAACAGAGTCAATGCTTAGACAGGCATGTTCTTCTAGATGTAATGAGGAGCTTTAGAAGCTCCTCTGCTAGAACCTACCACCTCACAGAGAAGACATCCTAATCTCTCATGTGAATACATCCTCTTCCAGTACCAAACCAGGGTAGCTTAATGCTTCTGCAGCACTATTCACCATAGGTGTGGATTTGCTCGACAACTGAGGGATGTTTTCTTGCATGATGTGCTTAATATACCTCAACAAGATCTTGAGTCGTGGCAATCTCCACCCAAACAGCACAGAGAAAGCACTGATTAGTAGCAATGTGTCACTAGTCCCAGGTGTTTGCACGTTCAGCCACTTTCGTGAAAGCAAAAGTTATTAAAAACTGTCTTTGGTACACAGCCTATAAATCTCTTTAGTGTTATAAAAGGTGACAGAGATTTAGCATACAGAGCCCAGACACACCCAAATACATTCTTAATTCTTTATTTAATTCAGAACAGTAAGAACACACAATTTTGCAAACTGGTCTCCTAATCCACTTTCTTAAATAAATTAATTCCTAACACCCAAAAAAAAACAGGATGAAAGCATATTTATATCATATTAACAGCCTGCCAGGATGCCTTTTCCATTTTGATGACTTGAATATTACGGTACTCTGGACACCACTGGCAAGGTGGGCGTGTGATCATTTCACATTAAGCAATCCAAAAATACTTGCATCCAGATTTATCTAAATTGCAAATTTTACTTCCCAAAGCGAGAAAGAATTTGCCATCATGTTTAAAACAGCCCTCCTTTATTGTTTTTTTCCTTCCTGACTGGCTGACCTGTTACTGAATACTGAATACCTATTTTTCTCATTGCTAAACATAACACTGCCTTGGCCAAAAGATCTTTTGAGGTCAGCTACTTTTTCATACAAGACTTGCTAAAAGAGTTTTGTAGTATGACAATTAAGCTATTAAAGTCTAACCATTGGCCTCTAACAATTGAAACTGTGAACAGCATTGTGGTACCACCATGCAATATTCAAAATCAAAAGACCAAAAGGCTGCTCTGTTTTCTAACTCAGCACGTAGATGCTCATTCTATATAAATAATCAAATTTATTTTGTGTGTTTTAAAATAAAAATAACTAGGAAAAAAATCAGCATTGCGATTTTTCAACCTTATTTCTCCTGAGAGACAGTTTGGGAACAGCCAGAATCCTAATATTGCATCCACTGATGCAATGGTCAAGAAAAGTATCCCATATAAATGGCAAAATGGTGCGTTCCTCATAAAATTCAACACACAGCTGGTTAGGAACTTTGACAGTTCATTCCCTTGTGCTTCTCAAACAAAACACCTACTTATTCAAACCTAAGTATAAATTTGTAATTTACCATACATGTTTATATCATATATACTTATTTGGAAATAACCCAAGGCTTAAAATGACAGCTATCCAGGGTTCCAATGTCTGCCAATTACAATAGGATTTGTGTAGTATTTTAGACCTTTACATCTGAATAACAGAATAGATCCCTAAGTGGTCTGTTCTCTTCTTCTTGCATTGTTAGTGAGATCCCCAAGGAGGAGATATGAATGGAAAGAATCATCTCCTGAGGAAAATGACACTCTCTGAAAGAAACAAGCAAGGTGGAAGCATTTGGTTCTTGTCAGAAAATTCCACTTCAGCTGGGAAAGTGTTCCCTCAGCTTCCTAAATCATTACTCACAGTAATGTGCATACTCATTCAGGGCTAAGGAGGCAATCTTATTCCCCTTATACCCTATTTCACATACATGCATACAACTCCTAAAGGGATAAAACAGACTGGAGGCAGGATGGCTTTATAATTCTGTGGCTTGAGTGTACTATGATTTTATGCATGGTTTGAAGCAGGGATATTTCCACATGATGACTGTGGACTCCTATTTGCAGTCCAAATACAAATGCTGTAGATAAAACTTCAGGGACCTAAAACATTCGTTTCCCCAAAACCTACAGGAATGAATAAACCGCTTCTGCCATTGATCCACTGAGCTTCCCTTTAACAAATTAAAATTAAATCAGGGGGAAAAAAAGAGCAGAGAGAGAAACACAAGGAAAAATGTACCCTTCTACCTTAGCTTCAATCAGATTTTTACTGTACACGGTCCTCTCTGTTCTCAGAGTTTCACAAAGGTTCTGTTGCTGTTTTAATTTAATCATTTGCATTTGTATTTCCTTTTCATAGTCACAGATCTGCATTTGATGTATTTCAAGATCTTTCATGTGCTGGAGGACCTGGAGCAAAAGGAAAGGTAAGAAATTAAAATGATTAAACCATCATTACAAGATTAGAAGGATGGGACAAAGTTTGTGATTTTCTTCTAAAATGACAAGTTCAAATTGCTATAATAAGCAGTTTCAACTACAGATGAAAATTACTCCAGTCCAATTAGAAGTTTCACCTTTCTGACTTGCTTATCTGGGACAAAATTGTATTTTAATCTGATACCTAGGTTTTACTCAAGACCAAAACTTACAGAGGTGCACATATTTAATTTTACAACAAGCTACTGAAAGAAAATATGACCAGAGAATGAGTGCAATAAAATCAACATAAACAGTTTCTATCAAGAATAGACTTTGTTTATTTATGAAGTAAACCTAGATTTTGGATGTTGTTTTGGATGTTAGCTGTATGATAAAATGAATTAACACACATGTTTTTCCAAGAAGTCCTGCATGTAGTCTTACATACTAACAACCCAATTTTTTTAATGAACTGTGACCACAAATAGTTGAGGATCATAAACTGTTCATATATAATTACTATAATAAGGCAGTTAATGTAACTTAGACTTGGTCTAAACAAGTAGGTAATCACTGTCAGTTGCTTTTATGCAAGATTAGAAATAATTATGTGAAGATTACCTAAGGAGAATGGAGTATTGTAGACCATAGAAAGAAGATGATCACATGCAGTATCAATAAACAAAAATGCAAAATTTTATACACACCTTTATTAAGAAGTTACTACCATAACAATACATAATAATTGCTCTGTTAGAGTGGCAAAAATACAAACAGTTGTAAACATCATGATGAGATTCTAAATTATTTTTTTAAAAAACAGAAGAACCTTTCTCCTGCTATACAAAGCTGAAAACTGAGGAGCTCAAGGAAGCAGCATTCATATAGAATTCAGCATTACAAAAAATAAGAAATAAAATAATACTAAGGAACACACACATTAAGAACACAGTTTACCAGGCACACTACCCAGGAGGAGAAAACAATGCCATCCTTAAAGAGAGGGGAAAAAATCAGGCATTAATAAAAAGCTGAGGAATCATCCAGAAAAAATCCAGGAGAGAAGTCCATTCCAAATGCAGTTCATATCCTGTTCTCCTGACTCCACTTTTCAAAGTAGAGGTTTGGGCTAAAATTCATGCTTGTATGTCAAAGAAGAAGAAGAAAACAAATGTTTACATCAAATAGACAATAACTGCAAAGTTTGCAGTTTACAGTGTTGTCCCTCAGCAATAAAGCCTTGGGGAGGCCTAACTATGGGGAAGGAGCTTAAACTTTGAAGACAAGGGAGAGCTAAATATCACAAATTTTATTACTGAAGCTGGAATACAATTTCAGCACATAGCAGCTGACTTCATGTGATCCCAGGAACTGCTTACAATGCAATACAAAAACACAGTCCCAGTTTATAACCTACTCCTTTCCCTAAGCCTTTTTCTTTGCTGTTTAAACAATCTGCCAATAGTAATAGCAGGGAGAAGAAATCAATAAGGGATGTTTTCTATCTGCACTGTGGTGATCATAGGCTGGAGCAAGATTTGAAAGTAGGTCACTGCATTTGTAAGTGTTTTACTTGGTTCTGATGGAATATAAGTGCAGTAAGATTGTGGACAAAGTTTTCAGAGTTGTGCTAGATGCTGACTTTGCTTTTTCAGGAATGATTAAACCCAAATAATTCTCTCTTGTAAATACAGGAAAGATACATGCAGTGTTTCACAACACAGCCCCATGGGAGGCTGAGCATCCTCAATTCCTAATTAGTCAATAGGCACACTGCACCACACAGATTTGGCAATGAGGGCCCAAAGCAAAGCATAAAGGATTTAGTATTCATAGTTTTTCCTGTTTTTCTTGTAGCCTCATAGCTTTTTTTATCTGTACACTTCACTATCATCTACTACTGGCTACCTGTTTAGTTCTATGTGCTGCTTACTCAATGTGTCAGTAATGGTGCTGTCCTTATTTCCTTATCCATTTTTAACCACTCCTGGAAGTGCTGCCATGGCCTTAATGATATGCCTATTGAATCTTTACCCAAAAGATTATATCAATTTGGAAAAGGAAAAGTCTCTTTTCATTTTCCTGGAGAGGTTGTTAACTGTAAACTTAACATTTTAAAAGGCTTCATTTGAAAAAAGCCAACATATTAAAGACTGGTTTTGTGATCCCTCAGAAAACACAGCCAGGGAACAGTTTAGATGGGACTGAAAGGTATACCTCACTGCCTTCTTTTCAGTAGCCTAAACCGTACACAGAGAAACCAACATTTCATCATTTAAGAATTTCAATTCAAAAAGGAAAAACCTGCTAAAAGTTGTACTCAATAACACAGCCTACATAAAAAACAGATGTTTTTTTCTCACTCATGGTGGCTAATCTAGAATCAACAAGTGGCAGTGACTTGAAAATTAGCAGTCAGCCAAGGCAACAGTTAGAAGAGGAAGTCATGCATGAATTCTTACCCCAAAAATACTTTACTGTTGCGTATATAACTTTGCTGACTCTGTTCATCAGTTAATAGTAAATGATGATTTTGAAAAATGAATTCTGCAGCTCTGTAGAGTATGTGCTGCTATAAATAGCCAGACAGCTTTCAGAGCCAGTATGGCTGCATCTCTGGGCTTAGATGGGTTTGGCTCTTTTCCAGCTCTTATGCAATTCCAAAGGTCAGGTGCAACTCCTGCAAAACCAGGTTGGTGGCAAAGGGTGACGAAGTACGCTGTCTGCCCATAGCCTTACTGCCCTGAGTAGCTCATCCCTCATCAGCTGTGAAATTACTCCTGTGATTTTGACACAACTTCTCAGGTCTGAATCGGTCAAACAGTGAACCCAAATATTACCTATTTACATAATAATCCTGATCCTATGTCCTCCTACCCTGCATTTGGACTTGAAGGACAAGACTGATGTCTCACATACTCCCATGCTCAAAACTGCTCTTGCTGCTCTTCACCTCTAAGGAGAGTGAAGAGCCTCCCCTTTGGTGAGCCAAGGAAGCCTGCCAGTCCTTTGGAAATTGGCAGTCACAATGCAGGCATGATTATAGAAACAGCACACGTGTCATAGGCCATTTACTGAGCCTCTGCCTTATAAGAAGTGATAGAAAATTTACACCCAAAGTGACAGGGGAAAAAAAAGAAAAAGTAAGCAAGCAAACACTTGTCATTCCCTCCCTCAAAATAATATGGGCAACCTCAAACAGAATTAAAAGAAAGAGCCTTGCAGTTCTGAGTGTTATGAATTACTCTCTGGCCCTAGTTTACAATGTTCTTAACTCATATCTACACTGTTAGAAATGCATTATGAGGGAAAGAAGCAAAATATGACTTTGCAACAAAGACAAATATCACTTTTGTGGAATATTATTTACAAGGAAATGACAAGAGGTATTCCAGGCAATGGAGCATATACCATTCCAAAATTATTTAAAAGCCCCTGGTCACATGAAGTTGGAAGGATAATTTTACCATAAATAGATAGTGAATAACTTTTGAGTTGAAACCATTTGAAAGTTAATCCCAGTAAATCAATGATCTCCTTGGAGGGCTCTCCAATGTAATACTCAGCAATTAATGGAACATGTTAAAAACATGTTCCTAATTTTACTCCATCAGGAATGAAGTTATACATAATAATGGACAGCAGGCAACATAAATTCTATGCAGTATTTCTCTGCAGCTGCTCCAGGAAAACTTGTTTTGCAGTCTATCTTGAACATGCTGAGATGTTTTCACATTATGGAGTAAGCTTTCAAAACATTAAACACCTTACAAAGATGCTGAGCACTGTTAGCTCTCACTGCTCTCAATTTTAGGACAGTGGTCATATGCAAGATAAGATCCTCTGCAGATAAGACAGGACAATCAAGGTATAACTTCCAACTGCATATGAGAGTTTCAGCTGTGGGACTCATGTAAGTCAAGAGGCCTTGGTTTGAATTCCAGCCCTAGCTTCATTTCCCAACTGATTGCTGCATAAGAGCAATACATGGCTGGACTCCAAGTGTCTCACAGAATTAATAAGTGTCTCTCCCACTGATAAGGTTTCCCTACAGAAAACTGAAGCAGTACCAAACAACATGTACTGACAAGAAATACTTGTACACTGTATGACGACCACCAATCCAAGCTTTCTCCCACTGGCATGTTAATGTATCATCTTCACAGTTCTGAGAGTAAGACAGGAAAAGAATCCCTTGCACGAAGAGCTGACCCTACCTTCTCTTTGAGCTCACTAGTTTCATTGATGAAACTCTCTCTCTCCTTCTCCAATTGGAAAATAATCTTCCTTTGTTTCTGAGCTTCTGTCTTATAACTATGGATTTCTGCTTCCAAGTTCTGTTTTGATTGTTCATGGAGCTTCACCAAATCTATCTGCTTTTGAGTAGCATTTGTAGCTTTGATCAAGCTCTAAAGAGAACAAAAATAATGAGTCTTGAGCTGAAAATGCAACACTGTCACAATTATGACAAAATATGCCATTGTCAAAGTGGATTACAGACTTGTCAATGTTATTATTTCTTATCTAATTTGCTTAGGTGAAATACTCGAACCTTAAATCTGATTTAAAGAACAAAATCTCCAGCACAGCTGCTACACAGAGCTTCTTCTGATTTCAAGTCATAACACTAGTGTCTGCATTACAAAAAATAAAATTGACAGGATTGTTTACAAGTGGATATAACTAATGACTGGAAAATCCTTACCAGATTTAAGGCATTTTGATTGTAAAGCATGCCAATAGCCAGTAACATTTATAACAAAGCCAAATAGACTACTTTCTCATGTCTTAAATAGAAAGTTTAAGCTTGAAATAACTAAGCTGACTTTAAAATTTTGCATAAAGATTAAACAGAAAATATCAACATATCATCTTTACAAAATCAGTCTCCTGGTCCCACTTTAAAATTTCTTTCCCTACACAAAACAAGTATTTGTTACCTGTCAAATCAGAGCCTCTGCTAGATTCAAGACACAGGAGAGTGAATCTACACCAAATAAAGCATGTCAGAAATCATCTTTTAGCACTGAATTTAGTGTTACCTACTAAGGTAACACTTCAGGACTGCCCATAAACATGAGATGCTATACTGCAGTACAAGAACCTTGGGCTGATGGGAAACAATCAGTATAAGAAACAGATCTAAAAGCAAGGATTACGACTCAAACAGCCTGCCAAGCTGCTACACAGTGTTATCAACACTCTGTTCTTTTATTAGCAAGCACTCAGTTTGCCTGGATTAGTACTAAATTTCATAAGATACAGAGTGTAAAAGCACAGATTAACAAACCAAATAAGGGGTTTTCAGTTTGAACTCCCTGATGGTTCATGTTAAAATTTGGAAATCTTCTGTGTGTTTATGGATACGACCATTATTTCAGTGCACAGAAAAGAAGTAGTTTGCACTTGCTGAAGGAAATCTGAAGGCTTTAATTTAACGTGATGTGTTCTACATTTCTGTGTTGCTGTGAACGTTTAAGCTACAGGGATTTCATTGTCAAGCCGCGAGGCTTCTCAATACGACTAATACAAACTCACCTGGTTTAGCATATCCCTTTCCCTCACAAGCCCATCTGTGGTTCTCTTGTCAGTCTCTGCCTGTTTTTTGGCCATCTCCAGCTCTAGAGAAAAAGAGGAAAGACAATTAATTCTGGGTTCAAACCGTACAGCTGTTAAAAATGCAGAAACAATTCACAGGACTTTTTGCCTTGACATTATATAACCGGTTCAATTACCTGTGGAAAGTTTTACAACCCTACATATCAGCTGATATTAATACTTATTTGGGTACCTAGAATAACTCAGAAGAACTCAGAAAACAGATCCACCTATCTCTTACGCACCTACCTTTCTCCAGTCTGATTATTTGATTTTTTAGCATGTTTCTTTCATGTTCTCCATCAACTTTTTGTTCCTCTGCAGTACGCAGCTTATTCTGGAGAACATCTCTCATTTTGCTCAGCTTTGAAATTTCAATGCGCATCTGAGCTGCTTCATCCTCTATCTCCTACAGAATAACAACAAGGAAAGGGGAGAGAAAATATCCACAGAAAGAAAGAATTTTTTATTTGGTGTACACTTACTCCATGAAACTCAGGAAGAAAACATGTGAGTGCTGTGGGTCAGCTGCAGAAAGATAATGAGCTAATTGGACAATATTTAAAATCATTTAAATAAAGCCAGCTTGAGAAAGGAAAATGGTAATCAAATCTTACACTTCAGGACTGAAGATGATCAATAAAGAACCTCCAGCTGCAAACCTCACACAGCACTACACAATTAGTCCAGCAGATTAAAAACAGGCAGCTCAATTTTCATTTCAAAATGAAATATGAATAAATGAATAGTCACTAGTGACTGTGAGGAGAAAGGTATCTGTAGTGTGGTCTGACTGCATGTCCCCGAACAGCAGGTATGTATTATCCCCATCTCTTTTATAGCACATGGCTTTAAAGGAAAAGCAAAATCTGGAGTCTGTCTCATTTGCTATACAATAGAGGAAAAAATAATCAATCAAAATAATGCATAACTGGTTACTGGGAAACATAACCAATAATCACGACAGCAATCAGTCTTTTTCCTTTGAATAAGTACACCTTTGTATAATTCAGTGACACTGCTAGGTTTTACAGCCATCACAGACCCCAGTGTTCCACTTACAGCCTCAGACATTGATTCAGTGAGAAGGGGAATCCTGCTAGGAAGCATCCTCTGGGAGAATGGGAATCTCCTCGGCTCTTACCACAACAAACTTCAAGAGGTTTAAGAGTACTTTGACAATTCATGTTTCCTAGCACAGAGGACACTGCAGGATGGTATTCTAGGCACAATCCCCACAAAAACTGCACCCCAGATCATGACTTGGGCTCTTAAGCTTTGACAGGTGGCTTAACTACTAACTGAGCAGTATCTTCTATTTTTCGTTCCCAGAAGTCCATGTGCATGACTCTAAAAGTTTCATCAACTTTTCCTGAAATCAGGACAAGATAATAGAATCAAAATCCTCCGACACTCTAAATGTAAGTCATGTTTATAAAGTTTTAAACAATGATGGTATTGGTAATCATAGAACTGCATAACCTGGAAAATACTGTAATTTCTTTTTCTTTTGAGAAAAACAGTCTTCAGTTTGCCTAATTAAATACAACAGAAAGAAAGCTCCTACCATCCTCCATTAAGGATCCAAATCAGAATTATCTATGTCGCATTAGTTGTGAACTGAGCTCTTAATCTGTCAGGGGTTAGTTCTATCAGACTAACAGTCTCTGTTGGCAAATAAGGTTTTTATTTAAGTGAATTAGTTATATGCAATAAAACTCAAGAAAAAAAAATTATTTTCTACCCGAATTTTCTAATGTTTACTGTTTTAACCCCAACGGTGACACAAAATTCAAGATATGGTAAATAGCATTAATGGCATCCAACATCTGTACATTACCCTTTGTCAAGTGCTCTCAAAGTACCCTAAAAAGAATGTGCAGGAATCCTTAAATTCTTCCTCAACTGAAACTCATCTGCTTCTGAGTTGTATAAAATTACTGTTAAGTAATGTGAAGTCAGGCAACAAAACCATTTTGATCTGAAAGTAAACTCCATCTTGGTTACTTATATTTTACTTTCTCAACTGATACTGGGGGGGAAGAAATTTTAGTGTTGAAAGTAATTCCCTTCAGTGGAAACTATCCAGGATGCCATTGTTATAATTTATTAACATTTTTCAATGGGTTTTGGCAAAATTCAAATTACATTAATCATTGTAAGAAATTCATTGCTCTTATTTGAAGATCTCAGGATTGAAAGAGACCCCATGTTTGTGACCATGTATTCTTTATGAACCAAGTGGGTTGAGAATTTTGGTTCTTGTGTTTTGTGAAACAAGTCTTCCAGTAGAACAGGTTCTACATTGTGAAATGAGGGGGTTGGAGACTACCATGACCACGGTACTGCCATAGAAAGAATGGCATCCAGTATCAGCCAGATCTATTTCTAAAAACTACTCACATTTCCTCCAAAACTATTCATGGGGAAGTTTCAGGACAATAACTGAAGTCATCCCTGTCCCAAGTGGCAAGATGTCATTGGAAGCACCTTCTGGAACTTACTTTCAGTTGTGCTGTCTTCTGACCAATGTCCTTCAACACATCACCAAGCATTGCATTCTGCTGCTCGCTCTCGTGTGTGAGCTTTTGACATTTCATCTTCAATTGCTCAAGTTCCTTACCAGCTTTTTCATTCAAGATCTGTCAGATGAAAGAACAATCCCATTAATTCTTCTAAATCTCATTAAAATATCTACATACACCTGAAGACAAAACCTTTCTGCTACCCAGGAGATGAAAGCTGCTGCAGATTGTTGTCTGCTTATAAACTAGACTTCACTGCTGATGAAATTACTAATATTACTAAAAATTACTGAATATGATACATGGTCATAATGGAGAAATCATAATTTCTAATGAACAACACATTCAGTGTCTTTTTTTGTCTGTCTGGAAGCTCAGCAGGTCTTTATTGCAGGTGGTAGATAGATATCTCACTTCTTGTTAGGCATTTGGAAACCATCACACAATACAGCTTGCTACGTACAATTACTGAAAATGAATATGAGATTCAGATCACTTCAATCAGCAGAGGGCTGCTTTATGAGCAAGCATCCTACATTAATGTGCTGATAACATTTCTCTGGGTACATGGTTTTCTGAGACCAGGACAAAGCATTTTGCTCTTTAATTTCTCTTCACTTAAACATCTGGAATAGTGGTTTTGTGGTTTCTGTACAGTACATATATTTCAGTACTGGAGCTACCAGATTTATCTTCAGCTTGTTGGAAATGTCCTTGCAGATATAACAGATATAAATGAGGAAAGAACAACCATCAAATTTTTCACTCTTGATGAAGTCAATATATTTTGCACCCTTAAAAAACATTAAAGGAAGAGAATTAGAATCTAGTATAAAAACCAGGAATACTCTTTTTTATATTGTAAATGTCAGGATAACATCATTGCAAGCAATCCTTTATTGAGTCTTAGACAGGGGTGGGATAAAGCTTATAGCAGCTGTATCAAACTCTTTTAATGTCAAACAAGAAAGGCTATTTCATTAAAAAATTTTAATAAAGTAAGAATAAAAGAATAGCAGGCATCACAAACAGCTACAATTCAATTGAGACAATAATCTGATGAAATTGCAATAGTTATGTCATCTTCTTTTGAAGATCTCTACCCTGACCCCCGCAGAGTTGATAGCCTGTGTTTTGGACAGACTTCTAGCAAAAGACCATTCAGGGGCTTCACAGACACCATCAAGCCAGCACAGGCAAGGAAGGCATTGCAGAAGTCTGGTTAATTAGCCAACACACAGCACTTTCTGTGAACTCTTGGTAAAATTTACGTTTTGAAAGGATGAAGGAGGATAAAAAAAGGAGGAAGAATGTAACAGAACCAGGAATTGCATATACAATGTGATTGCCATGGGAGATGATAGAGCTGCCCTCAAAAGCTGCATCAAATCAGTGACATTCAGAGAAATAATCAAGTCTTCTCTCTAGCTCTTTATGTTGAGTAGTTTATTAAGACTTTGTGTTGACTAAAAATTGGCACAGACTTCTACCTTCTCAAATACAGGGACCATAAGGGAAGCCATAAAAGTCATAAATTTACAAGATACACAAAACTCACAAGGAAGTTCCCTTGAGGTAGGACTGGTTTACAGTGATGAGATCACCCCTGCCATTTACTGAAATTGCTTCTCTGAGAGTTTCTCAAAGTCAGGGGAAATGGACTGAAAACCTGAAAATTCACACACTTGCAGAACACTATGTTAGGCCATGTCCAGATAAAGATTTTAGAAACAGAATGAGGAAAATCAATCAAAAAGGTTTATGAAGACAGCTCCTTGCCCTTTCACAGGCTTGAGAAGCAGATAAAAATTATTGTGAAAAGGAAGAAAGAAGAGGATGGAGGTAAAATTATTTTACCAATGCCACTAGACACAATCAATAGCAAAACTAGCAATATAGTCAGAAGTCCAACCTGGCAGTCTCCTGCTCCTATAGATCATCCATGCTCTTCACAGACTGTGTCATTTGCTGTGATTTTCCAAGATGAACAATATAATTGCAATCCACTACAGATTTCTGTGAGAAATCTATCTGAAATCTGTCAGCAAGCCTTACATACTTATTTATTAGTAAGTTAATATTTATATAAAAATAAAGGTTTACTAAAATTTAATAACTTAAAATAATCTCCCTCCCTCTCCTTTCAGGAAAATCCATTTTCTTCTTAATTACACATTTGACTCTAATCTTTGACCTGATGAATACAGTGTGCCATGTACCCTACCTTTTGCTCTCTAAGATTATTTTCTATTGTCAGTTGTTCCTCTTTGTCATTCTCTATTTGTTGCTGCAACTTCTGGACTTCAGCTTCCTTGTTATCTATTTCAGCTAGAAGATTTTTCAGCTCAGTCTCCATTTTTTCCTTCCTTTGTGCCTCTCGTAACTCCTCGTTTTGACGCAGCTGGATGTCTTGCTGAAGCTATAATAATAGAGAAGAAAACAATTTTAAATTCTGCTGCCTTTTACTCAGGAAAACAAGTCCTCTCACCTCTCTGACTATGCTTGATTTTAAAAACAAGAGCTTCTATATTACTGCTACCACCACTATACGTCAGAAGTAATTACATTTTCTAATGGTTGAACAAAAAAATCTGCACAAGGGCCCTATTTATTGATGACAAAATTTGTTAAACACCAGTCAGTTCACCCAGACAGAAGGGTCTGATACAGTTCAAACATAAATGCATTCCTCTGGAGAAGGAGTGGCACAAATGTCTTTACTGTCATAAGTTACTTGCAAAGTGGCACTTTCTGAATGCAGCATTAAAATTAATTGGGGCTTGATGTTGTATTGCTATGATTTTTCTTTTTATTATTCTCTCTAACTAGCAGAAACACTTACTACAGTGATATTAAAGGAAAGAGAGAGATGTCAGATCCGTGTCCATTTTCACTACTAATCTCAATCTTTCCACTCTCAAAGCTCCTATGTGGGAACTCTGAAAGAGGAAATTTTTCTCATATTTAATAGACTGTCTTGTGACTCCTCCTCTCTCCCTCCACAAAAATTTGATGGAGCAGAATCAGCAGAGAGGAGACACAGGGGGCTGATCCATATGGAAATATTCTGTTCAGCCAGGGACCAGCAATTGAAAGACGTTCTTTGCTTAAGGATTCCTCCCCCTCTGAGCCCACAGATGAAAAGCTGCCAGAACTGACAGGGTCTTCAACAGGATCTTCAAAGAGACATTGTCATTTAAGCAGTCTGAAGTGGAGAATAATTTCATACTGGGAGAATGGAAGGTGATTACAAATGCTGTAACAATTCCGTAAATTTAAGGGTTGATGAAGAGAGTATCAGAAGATTAGGGCTGCCAAGATTCAACAAGTTTTGACTCTTTTCTCTCATGCCCACAATGCCATCAGAAAAACAAAGAATTTACATTCTCTTCTAGTACATTCCCAGTCATCTTCTTTAGAAATAAAAACAATTTCTGTGCATGACTGATCATTACTTTCCTATTTGGGATTTACAAAAAACTGAAAGCCAAATGCTCCTTCTACCTCTTCTCTGTTCTTTTAAAGCGTGATTTTCTACTCTTCCTTTCCTCTGATGTCTTGCTTCAGCCTCCATTTATATTCTGCTTTAATTCTTTCATTTCTCATTATTACGCTTATAAATTTGATGTATCAGAGTTCTGTATCCCATCTTCTATCTTTTTCTACTTTCATTCAGTGGCTACTCCACTGATGCTCAGCCTTTTCTGCCTCTGGCTGCTCTATACATTTCAAAGAAGCCATACATACTGATCACAAAGAACAACTATCTACTCAGGTGGTCAGAAATCAGAAAGTCTAACTTAATGTAAAGCTGAGATGGAGTATGTCTGCTCTCTACAGACATTTGTGTGGTGAAGTATTTAAGCTGAAAACCAATAATCCAGAATCAGTGTAAAGAAGAAAGTAGGAAGTCCCTAACCATGAAAAAAGTAAGGATCTGGAAAAGTTTCCCATAAACAAGAGAAGAGAAAATAACTTCATTATTTTTTAAGTCAGATTTTGATACATTCTTGAAAATGAGGGTATCTCATAATATGGCAACCACTGCCAATATCAAGGGATCAAGAATCTCCATTCCAAGCCTAAGTGTCTCTTTTGAGGCATAAGGATTTACAATACAGAAAACATCCCATTTCTTCAGCATTAAAGATGATTACAATTCCCAAAAAGTAACCTTGGCCTTATTGGGGTATTGAGAAGCTATGGAAGCAGCTGGTACAAGACAATACACTTTGCAAAGTACACAGCCTAGAACTACTGAAAAATATTAAAGTCATTCACAGCAGAGCACTCCTGAAAATGTCTGAGATGCAAAAGAACAGGTAGTAGAGTATTAGTCACTAGAGATCAATTGCAAGTGTGAAGAAAGGCTCAGGACTAAGCCTAAAATCATCATCTGGTGATCAGTACAGACCTCCAAAACTGATTGCTCTGCCTCATTTTTTGCCTTTTCTGTTTCCTGCTGCTGCTCTGTGATTTCAGTGAGACTTTGACGTAACTTCACAACTTCTGACAACAGTTGGTCTCGCTCTTCTGTTACCTCTTCTTGAAATCTTAGCAAATCCTCAACACTGGAAGCAAGGAAATAATAGTCAAGAAGTGTCACAGGCCATTTCTGTTCTTCCTCCTATGCCAGAGAAAGACTTCTGTCATAAAGAGGAGTTGAATGTTTTTTTTCATTTTAAACTCCCCTGTGGTAAGACTGATGGACAATTGAATTATATGCTTTATCTACTGTGACCAGAGTCACCATCAACCAAGTCAAAACTCTTTCTTCTTGTATCACATCCTCATGGGTCTGAATAAACCTTCCATTCCCAGAAAGGTTAACAGGGAAAAAATTTCCTCTTCTATGACCACTGTAAAATTAGTCAGGGACCAAAAATGTTATACTCTTGTAATCAGTCTCTCTGCACCTTACCTGACTGGACAACTAACTAGGTTATAACTTACAGTCATATAACATAAAAAATAAAGCTGGCTCTCTATTTTGACACATTTACAATATGAAAGGAAATTCAAGCTGTGGGTTCAAGCTCAGTCTTAAAAAGCAGCCTAATTGTTCTAAAAGATTATAGGGTTTTCAAGGCTGAAATCTGCAATGGAGTTACTTAGTCTCATGGCCTTGTCACTGGACAGGATATTTAAGCACGGAACTGGAGGGCAATACAGAGGGAACTTCAAGAAGAAATTGTAAGCTGGCAGGTCTCAGCAGCCTGGGCAGAGCTGGAAATAGGAGTGAGGTGTGGCCAAGTAACATTTTCCTGCTCTTGCAGGAAAATGCAAAAAGCAGCCAGAGAGGGAAGACTTTAAGGAGAGTTATACAAGGGGGAGGTTGAATGACCAAGCTTTTAGATCCAAGGAAAGCTGTTAAACAGGTCCAGAACATTCAGGGACAAAAGGTGAAGGAGTGGATTTCTCATGGACACAGGTGGTTTATGTGCTGGCATGCTCCTTGGAGGGGGAAGGGTCTGAGCACACTGAAGACCTCCTGGTTTTGCAGCGTGGGTATACAGAGAGTGCAGAGAAGAGCATGTCCCATACATATCCTGCATGTATACTACAAATAAATCCCTTAAACAGTGTGAAAATTTCAAGCCATAATCAGGAGGGTCAGCCACCAGCAATTTCAGTAGAAAGGGCACAGGCCATAGGGTCAATACATTTAATCCTATCTTTGCATTTACCTTAATGATACAGCATAAGCAGTCTGAGGACCTAATACTACAAACAGTAGATCCTGGAGAGCTTCTCAGCAGCTCCAGAGGATGATTATTATGTGCACAATGCAGTGGCTTAGAGGGTCCATCTCAGACTAGGTCCTACGCGTGTTTGGTTAAAAAAAAACAAAACATAAACTTGAAAGTGTGTAAATATAAAATACAAACAAGAACACAGACAGTGTTGAAGTCTTATAACAAAGCTAGGAACAGAAGAGGAAACAAGTGTCCTGCCTTGATTTATCTACTTGACCTTGCTGCTGTGAAATTTAAAAATGTTGACAGGATCCTGTTCTCAAAGTATGCTGAAGAGTTTGTCAGATAAAACAATATGACACATACTGAGAAAGTGGATAGTATTCTTTTTATTTGATCTCTCAGCTTAATCCAATATTGAATGAACTCAGACAGAGCCTGACTCTTTTCTTGTTCACTGCATAAACACAGAGACAAATAAATGTGTATTCATGAGAAAAGTAAAAGGCAGAAAAGATCCCTGTTGCCACTGTGTCTACATGGCTAAACAAAGTATAGAATGATAGAAAATCAGATCAGGCTTTCCCTCTCCCTAAGGAAAACTTACTTGTACTCCTGTCCAGCTCTTTCCTTCATTAAATTATTTAGGCGTGAAATTTCCTTTTTCAGTGAATTAATCGTTTCCTTAGTTTTCTGTTCCCTTTCATAGGCTTTATCCACCATTTTCCAGGCCTTTTCAAGCTCCTAGGAATGAAATGGAAAATAGTCACATAAATTAAATTGTGTTTAAAAATAACCACAAATTAGAAATTAATTGCCTTGCATTTTGCTTGGATGAGAAAATAGATTTTTGTGCCTTTTCATGATTAGGTTCACAACAGTCCACTTCACTTAGTATCTTTTGTTTTGGCTGAGGGCACAGCAAACATTTTGAGACATTCAAGCTAAGTCAATTTACACCAGAAAAGCTCTAATAAATTTTCTTTATCACACAGATCTGAACATGATCAAATATCACTCTGTGAGGCTTTGATCACATGAGTGCCACCAATATCAGTAAAAATTTACTGACAATTCAGTGCTCACAAAGGTATCACCTACTTAAATAGCTCATGTCTGTAAAATTCATATTAGCTGTTAGGACAACGAGCATCCAATTTGATTTGGATGAGAAAATGATGTTACTCAACTTTTCTGCCTCTGTTCATTTTCATTTGTGAGGACTTAGTGTAATTTAACTACTTATTTAGACAAGGCAAAATTCTCATGCCAAATTTTAGCACATGGAGTTACTTAAATGACAGATTTGTGTGCCTCTCACAAGCCATGGGTTTGATACCCACAAACAGGATAGGGGAGGAGGATTCACTTTATTTTTTAACATCCTTTGCATCCCTCTCCCTTGAGTCAGATCCTCATGAATCCAAAAAATAGCTTATTCCTTGCCAGGCTCAAATGAAGCTCCTACCATTTCTTGAATCCTATGCTAAAAAAAAAATGCATAAATTCAGCAAGTGACTGGAGTGGAAGGAAAATTCCTGAAGTCTCAGTAAATAATGAAGATATTACTTTTACACTAGAAGTCCCTGAGCTTCAAATCACAGCATGATGCTCTTTTCTCAGCTGGCTCCTAGCTGAGTTCTGGACTTCATGGATTTGTACAAATTTAGACCCCAAGTGTGGCTGTGCAGTTCTACATTAACTCTAGGATCTCCCCAAGGAAAGCCAAATAGAAGCATCATTATATCAGGCCATAATATCCCTTTCAACCCTTACATAAATCATATGAAATTGGGGCAGGGAAAAAAATACTTTAGAAAACATCTCCACAGTGAAGAAAATAAAACAATTTAATTTATATCAAACTGTTACAGAAATTCTTGACTGTAATTGACATCTCTGTTTCTGAAAAAACCCAATCCTATTTAACACTAAACTCTAAATTATGGCACCTATGTTGTGGTATATTTTTAATTAACTTATGGAACACTTAAAAATCAAATATATGCAATATTTAGTTGTTTATTGCCTAAATTAAAAATTCAAACTATAGAACTAGCAGAAGTAACAGGCTACCAGATTTTGCTGAAAGATAACACAAAGTATAATATCTGTAGCCTCTTCAAACTGCAGAGGGAATACATTTCCCTTTAATTTATTCAGCATATCCAAATTTGAGAAACCATCTGGAACATAAAGATCAGAAATTTTGCTCTTCCTTTTTTCCCCACACATACTAATAACGAGTTAAACAATGGGCTTTCTTTGCTCAGAAATTCTGAAAATTACAGTCAATTAAACTCACTACCTACAAACAGTATTTTCATTCCTTAATAGTCCAAAATTTAGGTTGAATAATGTACTTTTTCACTTATGTATCAAGCATTTTTGAACAGTTTTATAGATAAAATCAATTTTTATGTCATACATTTTGAGATCTAATTCCCATTCAATACAGCAATAATCATACATAAAGCATTAAGTATTATCTAGTAAATTATAATTTTTTCATTCCTTAATATCTTACATAAAAATGTCCAATTCTGAAATTTAAATAAACGCATGTTGGGCTGAAATAATAGCAGAAAGACACAGTGTACCCCACTGACTAGCAGAAAAGCAAAAAATATAAATGAAAATACATGTTTCAGACTTGTCAACCAGTAAGAGGTAACTACCCTTTCTCTAGAAATATGTAAATTGAAAATAAGATTAAAGCTGATTACTTAAATCAGAGCTTCCTGCTGGCTGATTACACTGTGATTAAAATTGGTGAATTAAATCATTATGATTGGAGTTTTGGGGAATAGAACTGGGGAATAAAATCAATAGAGGCTCTGAAATGTTTTAGTGGCTCCAGAGTATTTTGTTCTGATGAGTATTTGCAAAAGTGATCTCTTGAAGTCAATGAGGCCATTCAGATAAGCACTGGTTTCATGTCAGCCTAAGCTGTGCTTTTTGAACTTTATCTTTGGTGTCTGAAAATTATTGTATTGAATTTGTACTTATAATTCCAATTTTTATCAATAAAATAAGAAGACAAAGTGTGATGGCCACACCAATAAGCAAAATCTAAAGAAGAATTTTCTACAGACTTCAGCATCAACAAAACAGAGCTTCATCATAGTTGCTTCTCAGTTGTGTCTTCTACTGTAAGAGTGGATGAATAGATACATTATTTCCAGAAGTAAAAAGGAGCAAAATTTTGAGGATGGAAATCTTCACAGAAGAAATATTCACATTGTTATTCAGTGTGAAAGATTGCAGTGTGCCAGCAACACGAGGTAATTTCAGTACAAGATGGGTAGGTAATGCATGGCAGTCTGTTGCATAATTAAAGGAAATACACTGGATGTTTGCTGCTAGAATCATTCCAAAATCTTTGGAGAAGTACTGAACTCTGGAACTTTTGAAGCAGAACTTATGAAGTGTGACTGCTTTACTTCACTTTCATTAAATACCCCAAAAGATCACATCAGTTTCGTTGCTCAGAAACTGAGAATTAGTGAAACGATTTCTTATTAAATTGGATTGATACGCCTGGAAATTGAAAATTTGGTAATTTCAAGCAGGGTAATACAAGCTCCTACAAATTCCTCTTCTCGCGCTCCTCCAGTGCAGACTCGAGGATCAGAGTTCCTAGCCATGAAAAATAGAATTGTATTCCCTTCAAGATTAGCCTTTGCTCTTTGATATGACTGCAAACAGCGGACTGTAATGTCCACTTTATTAAAGCTACAAAGCAGATCCTTTAACCATGACCTGGCAGTTAACAGCCATTGATTATCACTGACCCACGTCCTACCAGCCACTGATCTGTGTGCCTAACTCTGGCCACAAAAAACCACACTGATTACAGACAGACTTCACATGGAGAAAAGTTTTTCTTCTGCAACTTTATTTCTCACCCAAATTACTGATCAAGTCACCAAGATTTAGTGACTTAATTTGGAGCAACTATACCCTTTTTAAAGGCACAGCCCCATCAGGATTCTTTTATGGTTTATAAATAATTAAATTGTGGGACAGATTGTTTGTTTAATTTAGCACTGAAAAATATAATCTTGGCTACTTTAGCACTTGAACTTCCTTCAACACTTAGCTTAGATACACATGAAACCCATTTTTTAAATGTTAACAAAACTGTAGTGAAATACCACAGCTCTATAGAATTTTCCTTCAGAAAGAAGAATTATATGGAATATAAAGGTTTCACCAAGCAAAACCTCACACGAGACATTAACATTTTAAACAATATCCGAGTAATTATTGAACCTTTAAGAGAAGGACTGAAGCCAAACAGCCAAAAAAATATGAACTGTATACTTGGCTCACAGCACACTACTAGAAATGAAATGTCCCATGTTGTGCATTGCACATAATTTCTAGCAGGATCATACTGTCAAGCAGTTTTTTCTCTAGAAAATCACTTAATGGGTTCAATAGTAGGCAGTATGGTTCAGTCACACCCTGCTTGTGATTCAAATTAGCTGCTGAAATTGGAAAGGCTCTTATTTTCCCAACATTTCCACTCCTCAGTTTTATGACGTTGCAGTGTCTCCTCAGTTTGGGAACATCTTGAAGGATCACCTCTCCTGCTGTTCACACACAGAGTATTGCCATGTAATAGCAAAAAGGAAATTATAAGGATCATGTGGTTCTGACGTTCATCCACCAGGTTTTGATTAGCAGCAGTGAAAATCAACAAGATTTTCCACGCTTTTCCTCCTCCTTGAAGAGGCTTTGGGCAACCACAGAGGTTTGCAACCACAACCATAAAATGACAGTGCTGCTATTTATATTTACTCTGAATGTATTTTCTTCATAATTCTAAGGACCAGAAACTTCATTTCAAAGAACTTCTATTCCTGTAGTGCTCAAAAATCACTCCAGATTGCTACATGGACTTTATTTTACTGGAACAAAACACTTTATTGTAAGGCATGGTGGTTACCCAACTAAGTGCTAAATTAAAGCCTACCTAGGTATCACACAGATAAGTTTTTAAACCATCAGAATGAAGAAGTTCCTCATGCGGTCTTATGATCACTTGGCAGCTTTAGGTTTCTGACAGTGAAAATTCACTGTAAGCCTAAAAACATCAACTGTCTTTAGTGAGCCAAGCACTTTGGTTTGACAGAGTTTAAATCAATAATAACGAACAACACATCAGAGTAAACTGGTGAAATCACACTGAAATGCTATATAGGATTCCTTTTCAAAAGCACTGTGAAACATTTATTTATATAACTTGTCATTTCCCTGACCTAAATTCCAAACTTCAACAAAAAGTAGATTTTTTTATGTTCTGACAATAGTTAGTATCCAAGCAACCGTTCAAAAGTGTTAATGAATCAAAAACTGTCCATTAAGATGAAAATGTGCCATTTTACAGAGGGAAAGCCTAAACAAAAACTATTAGTGACTACTTGAAAGCTGACAGAGTTGGTTTAGTGCAAATAAACACAAAATTTGACTGAAACCTGTAAATATACCAGGCTGAGCAAACAAAGCAAAGCAGAGGTTAAACAACTAGAGATACCAGCTCTACGCTTAGTCCTCCAGCTAGTTTTCTACATGAAATCAAGTGTTCTTTCTTATTACCATGTTTTCCATTAACAATTTCAGATCATACTTCATTCTACTCAAAACTTTACCGACTTCAATGATGATATAGTTTCCCCATCATCACTAGTGAGTTTTGTGAGCACAGCTACTTTAGATGACTTCTCCACAAGCTCAGCACTCAGCTTCCTGCATTTCTCCATGAGATGCTTTTCATTTTCACGAGATTTCTTCATAATAGCAAGGAGCTTCTCATATTCAACACGGAATTTTTCCAGAGCTTCATCTCTGCTCAGTATACTGATGAATTCTTGGGAGTCTTTTTCTAGTGCTTCAAAGGCACTTTCTTCTAGATATGGTTTGTCAGACTTTTCCTGAGTGAAAAAACAAACAAATAGGAAGAATTCAACATCTCACTTCTGACCCCAGAATACAAAAAAGCAATATACTGAGTGTATAACAGCTACTAAGAAACATGACAAAATTCTCTGTAATAACAGTTCTTTTACTACCATATAATATGCAGGTTGTAGGCTATGTTTCAAACACATCTCCCCCAATTTTACTGAAATAACTTGTGCTTTACCAGCCAGCATTGAGTCCCACGACTGTTTTAAAGATAAGTCTATAAAATACCATCATAGTGATGGTGTTTGAATAATACATCAATGACTGAGGAAACAGCATTTTAGCCCTAATTCTGCCCAGTTCTCTACCCCCTAAAGTGTGATTACTTTATGATTTCTATCCAAATAGTGGCAGAGACTTGCAGACAAGCACATCTCAAAGCCCCAGTATTGCCACACAATCCAGTACTTCCTCTGTGGGAAATGCTACTGTTAAACCTTACACAGAAGACATTTTTTATCCAGCTCAGTTCTGATGCCAAATCCTTACAAATGCACCTCTGAGGTGGTCTCACTGGGATAGGGAAGCAGCTCTCCTGTCAGCAGGAAAACCTCAAAGGAAACTTTAATGCTGCAGCCCATGCTCTGGTCAGCATTCAAAGAACAATTCGAACTGTGAGCTGAAACAGTACATTCGTCCTTCAAACCTGCTCTGGGACTCACAGCTTTCTTCTCATTTCATCCTCCTCTCCAAATCACAGAATCACAAAATGGTTTGGGTTGGAAGGAGCCTTAAAGATCATCTCATTCCAACTTCCTTCCACTAGACCATATTGCTCAGAGCTCCATCCAACCTGGCCTTGAACACTTCCAGAGATGGGGCATCCACAGCTTCTCTGGGCAACCTGCGCCAGTGCCTCACCACCCTCACAGGAAAGAATTTTCTCCTAATATCTGATCTAAACCTAGTCTCAGTTTGAATCTGCTGTGTCCTGTCCTGTCCCCACCACATGCTCTCGTGAAAAGTCCTGCTCCCTTGTAGGTCCTGTCAGGTAACTTCAGTCTTGATCTTGTTGATGTTTGTGATTGTAAGCAGTTACAAGACAAGAAAGAATGAGAGGAGAGGCAGGGCAGGAATCACCTCGATTTATATGTGGGAGCTGCTCATAAAATTTAAGAGTTACTACTGCCTGGGTACAAGTAGCCTGATTGCTTCTACTTCCAAGACGTGACTGAGCTCTGCTCACGCAGGTGACACATAAACATGGCATACGGCTAAAGATGATACACAGGTAATGCTGGGCTTATCCTGAGGTGCAGCTTGGTCCTGAACAAGGGACAGGTAGGGACGGGAGGGACGGGTTACCTCAGCCATGCTGCCGTGGGCTGGAGGTGGCGGGCTCGGTGCACAGGGTCGGTGTCAGTGCCGGTGCCGGGGCGGTGGCGGTGCCGCGGGCAGGGGCGGTGGCGGTGCCAGGGCGGTGCCGGGGCGGTGCGGGTTCCGGTGCCGGTGCCGGTGCCGGTGCCGGGGCGGCCCGGGCCCGCGGCGGTGCCGAGGCCGCAGCTCGCAGCCAACGCCGCTGTGGTATCGTAGCAACGGCGGCTGCGGGCTGAGCCGCGCTGGGCCCGGGGCCGCTGTCAGCCCAGGCCCAGCGGCGGCCGCGGACGTGGATGGCCCCGGTCACCCCGTTGCCGAAAGGTAAGTTGTCCTCCAAAAACTGTGTGTCCATCTTGCTGCTGAAGTTCGGCCGCCGGGGATGTTAATCAAGGACAGCGGGGAGTGTTCCCCTCTGAGCCGAAAGGCTCCCTGAGCAGAGCAGCTCAGCGCGGCCGGCATGGGCCGACTCCACCACACAATCGGTAGGGCTGGACACACCTCTGGGGACCATCCAGTCCAACCGCCCTGCCAAGGCTGGGTCACCTGCAGCAGGTGACACAGGAATGTCTCAGGTGGGTTTTGAACGTTTCCACAGAGGGAAAAACTCATGACCTCCCTGGGCAGCCTCTTCCAGTGCTTTGCTACCCTTAATGTAAAGAATTTCATCCTCATATTGAAGTGGAACGTCTTGTGGTTTAGTTTATGGCCATTGCTCCTTGTCCTGTCACTGGGCACCACTGAAGAGAGCCTGGCACCATCCTCTTGGCACCTGCCTTTGAGACTTTTACATGCATTGATGAGATCCGTTCTCAACCTCCTCTATTCTCTCAGACTGAGCAAGCCCAGCTCCTGCAGTCTCTCGTCACCAAGAGATGCTCCAGACACATCATCATCTTCATGGCCTCCACTGGACCCTTTCCAGTAGCTCCTTGTACTGAGTCCTCTCAAGGCAGGGTCCTGTGGAAGGCAATAAACAGCGATTTGTGCAGTTTGGGGGCACAAATCGTAGAACCACAGAATACACTGGGTAGGAAGGGACCTTTAAGACCATCTCATTCCAACCCCATTATCATGGGACACCTTTCATATCCTAGGTTGCTCAGAGCTCCATCCATCCTGGGCTGGAACACTTCCAGGGATGGGGCATCCACAACTTCTCTGGGCAACTATGCCAGTGCCTCATCACCATCACAGTGAAGAATTTTTTCCTAACATCTGATCTAAGCCTGCCCTCCTTCAGCTTAAGGCCATTTCCCTTTGTCCTGTCAAGCCAAATGACCTTTGGAGCCTGACTTATGCCATATCATTGTACCCAACTGTTCACAGTAGCCTGTCTGTGTACGTGGATGGTTTGGCACAACCCATGGTGCAGGAAAAAGGGAGGCAGGACAGCAGCTCCTCTTCAAAGCTGTGCTCAAGGATCAGCTGCTGCTGTTCTCTCCACTCCCAGCTAATCCCTGAAATTGTGGGGTTTATCTCTCTAAGCACACCAATTGTTCCATCTGATAGCTTTTAGGGCAGGGAATGTACTGTACCATGTATATATAGTGTATAACTATCTAGCAGCATGGATGTTGGTTAGGACCTTAAAGTACCACTTGAAACGAATTATGATGATGGAAAACTTTTTCTCTTGCTAGTTTAATGAAGCCTGAATTGTAGAATTTCATTTTACTGATTATGTGGCAAAATAGGCAGTTTCAAATGGATGCTTTCAAATGGTCTGATTTTACCATTAGAACTGGAAAATAATACACATTTTCTAATGTATTCTTTTTATGTGTGACTTAATTTACAAAATATCCTATACACTGAAACATTCAATCATTTCAGTGCATACTTCTAATAAAAAAAATCAATGAAATTCCTTTTCTAAGTTTTGTGCTCCCCTTTTTGCTCACTTTCTTTTGTACTGATGTTTCTTACATAATAAAATTATGAGAAAGATGATTATGATAAACTCCTTGATTGTAGGATTTCAATTCTCAAGAGGACCAAACTTCTAGACCTTTAACATAAAACAACTGCACATGTAATGAAATATCAAATGGTATGATTTTAATTTTGTGTGCAAAATACTGCTGGAGGAAGGGAACATGCTCAGAATTTTAAAAAATAATATTATATATTGAAAAAAAAAAAGCCCTCCAATTTACATCTCAGATATATAACTGATATTTTTTATTCGGTTTCTTATGTCTTTAAAAATGAAACAGGAGTGGAAGGGAGAGGAAGATGTCCCTGTTCACTGCATGGGCTTGGACTAGAAGGCCTTTAGAGGTCCCTCCCAACCCAAACTGTTCTGTGATTCTACTCCTGTGTTTTTCAAACCCCTTATGATCTGTGTCCTCTGAGACTGTGTGACTGTATAGACCGTTCTTCATGCCAACTTCCATTTGAGCCAAATTCATCCAAATTCTGCAAGTTCACCCTCGTGGTAGCTGCATCTCTAACTGCAGTGCAGACATAGTGGGGTGAGTGTTAGGAGTCCATAATAACTCATGCAAAAGCCCATTTTTTAAAAAAGCCTTAAAACATCACAACTCATAGCACATAAATGCAACCAGCACACAAATCTATGTGACTTTGAATGCTGAAATATTCACATTAAATTAATTCTGCAAGAAATTATATTAAAAACAAGAGAATGCCTCAATGGCTTCATAAACAAGGAGCTGCACTGACACTCAAGGGGAAACCTGGATTTCTGACCTTAGCAAGAATTCACTTTAGCTCAGGACCAGCCACTCAAAATTCTCTGTGCTTGAGATTCATCAGTGAAGTGTAAATAACCACATCTGTCCTCCTGCAATGATGCTGTGACTGTCATCGCTATAAATGATGCACTCATGTCATAGAGAAAACCTCTGGACAAGGTGGAGTTCTTCAAGTGGGATCACTTTTTAAGATAAGCATATGTCCCCAGCTCTGCAAAAACCCTTCTGCCAATAAGAGCAAAAAAACTCCAATGGCCACATTAGAAAAAAAAACAATAAAAATACCTTGAATGAAAACAAATAAATTTCCATTAATAGCAAGGACACGCTAGAGCTAGAAAGTTTTCAGTTCATTGAAAAAATTGTTATTTATTTTCCTGAATGCCTTTGTTCAAGAGACACATGCACTTTATGGTAAATAAGAAGAATCACCTGTCTCACCATCTGCATAAAAGAGAGTTTTGCATCAGCGGGGTGTGTTGTGTGCATGCAGAAAGGGTTACTAGAGCAGAAATGTTTGCTCACTGATTTATTTGAGGTCACAATCCTTGTGCAGTTAATTTAAGGCATCTTTGAACAGTAGTGGCATGAAAATGATAAGCCATTACTTCCTGAATGTAAGGATTTATGGGCTGCTGTAGAGATACAAATAACAAAGTAAAATCTCATCGTAAGATGACCCATTTGGGGCAGGGACCACGACAGTACGTGTCTTCTGGGAAGTGCAGATGGAATCTTGTGGCCTCGGTGAGGACGGGACGAAGGCAAGCGGGGGTTGAAGCGGCTCCTCAGTCCCGCTGCTGTCGGCAGGCGGCAGCACCGCTCCACGGCCGTGCCCGCGGGACTGACCCGCACCGCGGGACTGACCCGCACCGCACCGCACCGCACCGCGCCCCGCCCGGGCACAGACATCCCGGAGCACCGGGCAGGGGTGGAGGGTGAACACCTGCTCCTGCGTGCGGCTCTGCATGTCAATTCCGCTTTGCTCCCTTTACTCAGATAACATCCGTGGAAAATTACCACTCTACCGATTTGCTAGTATTAAATTATTGTTTAACATACATTACAAATATATTACACGAACATCGCGTAATCTAACTGCAAGTCTTGTAATTTCCCCAACATATGGGAATCCAGCAGAGCCTCATGGCCCCAGAGAGCAGAGATGCTGCAGGCACTGTCAGCAGGCTGACATCCTGGGACATACCCTGCGAACCCAATTGCCTTCTCAGAGTTACATCAGTCTTGCAGTATTAAAAGGAGCAAGATCTTACTGAAAATGCTCCTTTTTCTCCAGTGACAAGGAAATGCTATATGGTTCTCAATTATTTAATTATCTAACTGATATTTTTACAATATTCTTTTTAAATGTCCTTTCCACCAGTTTTTTAAAACTTAACAACAGTTTTATAACACAAACGGTTGTTCAGTTTAAATTGGATTGACTTTCTACTTTGTTCATAAAGATGATGCAACAGATCTCAAATAACAGTAACCTTTGATCATGTTTGTCACTAGAGTTGAGCTAACAATCTCAAGAGAGGAAACATTACCATTTTCATAAGAAGCTAAACCATAGCAATGTTTCAATCAATAGAAACACCCAAATAAAGGACTTGGTCAGTTCTGAGAAACTCAAGGTGACAAGTGGTCTATGCATAATGTACAATTACATGCTCTGCATGAAAAAAATTAGAGTTATGGAAAGTAGCAATTAATTCAATAATCCTGAAACTAAGATGAACTTGCTACTCCCCAGTATGGTTTGAAACAGCAGAACAGTTTTCCATCCCAGTTTTTCCTCCCAGTTCTGCAGCTGGGATTACTATGGCATGCCATGTTTGTTAGAAAATACCTCTCTTCTACCCTCCTCCAAACGAATCACAAGAATTCTCTAAGACTGCTGGATGAAAGCAATGCTCTGCAGATCCCCATCAGAATCAATGCCCACTGTGGACTCTTACCATCATCATGGTTATGGTTTATGCTGAGTCTGGCCTTCAGCTTTAGAGAGTGAGAGGGGGGACTTTTCTTCCTATATATGTGAAGGAATTGATAGAAGTAACCCCTCCCATCCTGGTTGCCCAGCACCATTAATCACTGGAGAGGCTATAAAGGAAAGTCTACAAGGGTACATAAATACACTCGGCCTTGCAGAGCCCTTAGGTTTCTTCAATCAATTATTTCCATAACCTGCTTACCAGTTCTGACCCATGGCTGTCTTCCAATCAGGAGCATTTGGGTCTATTTAAAAATGAGTTTCAAATATGTATAGAGTCATCATGTGCTCATTAGCTTCCCAACAGCCTTTTGGTTCCAGCAGCAGAATCCAGGCCCTAATATCATATTCCTGTTCCACTCACATTTTATTCTTCAGGCTTTCCCTAGATGAAAAATTCATCAGACATCTTTCACTATTTGACATCTGACTCCTTTGCAAGAAAGAGGCTATTAGAAAAAAACCTTAACACCCAGAGAAGGGTAGAGAAATCACAGATATTTGATATTTATAAGGTCAGGTGTAGGGAATAGTTGAAAACACTGTATGGTGAGCTGAGGGAGTGTTCCCATCTCCCTGCACATGTCCTTGCATGATATCCAGGAGGTGTGAAATGTCCATGGGTGGGAGTCCCCACTCCCTTCTCCCCTTCACCTGCTCCTGCTATGCCTACTCAAGCACTGTCCTGCTGTAGTCTCCTTCAGACTTCCACAAGGGTGGGCCCCAGCAAGGCCTGACAAGTGTGAGATTACCACTCCTACTTTCTCTGTGTGAAGCATTAATGTAATCCCTCTGTGTACTCCAGGCTGGAAGTTGTCTCCAGTATTCTCTGATTTTTTTTTTTCTTTACAGTTTCTAATAGTTTAAGGAACTATTGGTGGTTTGTAATTAATTAGAAATACTAGTGGACAGAAGAAATTCTCACTCATCCAGCACATACGAAAGCAGCTGAGAAAGGTACCTAAAATTTGACTCTCAGCCCAAATCCTGCTCTTGTCCTGCACCTGCTGCTGGGATCTTAGAGTCCATTTTAGAAATAGTATTATTATATTTAATTTCTGCTGCAGTAGTAGCCACGTCACAGAGCCACAGGTTAAGTCCCGTGTGTGAAGAACTATGGTACTTCACTGCTTGCAGCTTCAGGTCCTGCCCAGCATGTGAGTAAGGTTAGCGGAGCTTGGCTCATTATCAAATAAATTACTACCCTTAGCAAGATAATGATCTCTTTTGCAGTGCAGCAATACTCAAACAATGAATCATGTCTCAGAGTTGTCAGTTGCTTCTAGCTGTCCCTCTTTCAGACTGCTGAACTGCATCAAAAGCCCCTAACACAAATCAAATGAATGTGCCTTGGTTTGAGTTTTACATTTATGTGTATTGTACTGTTATAATAATTTTATACTATCTTAGATCCTGAATCTAGGATGGTGGATATGTAATATAATCTGTTGAGATGTGAGCCTTCCTGTGAAAAATGTTCAGATCTTTTCCCTGTATCCCAGAGAAATTTTGCAGGTACATATAAATTATAGCCACTGTAACCTATAGTGATTTGTATTGTCCAGTGTGTATATCCATGTAAGTACACATCCAGAATCAGTAATTACTACCTTCTTAGGCTTTATGTGGGTGATATTTAATAGACCTTTTCCTCTGGCTTAGGTGATGAATAGCTATGATCCAGGCAAAGGAGCTGCTTTCTCTCCTCCTGCTGCTATGAAGTTCCCAGGGGAAATAAACAATGCACCAGACAGGCTGGGTCCTGCAGCAGACAAATGGGAGATTCCAGTACTGCTCTTGCTAGAGATATTTCCATAGATTAGGGCATATGAGGAAGGAATGTACTAATAATACCCGGGTTGCTAATAAAACTGAATAAACTTGATTTGGACATTGAGGAAATGTGTGAATACACAACTACAAACAGAAACCCTTGGAACAACACTAAAACCGTTACTTAATTTGATAAGCACTTCAGGAAAGAACAAGATTACTTAACAGTCCCAGATACCACTCATGAGCTAGCCAGCTTCAGAATAAATCTGTGCCACCACATTCGCCTGGTCCTTTGTCACAGCACAAAGTCTCAGTGCAACATTAAACACAAACCAGTCACCCACCACTGCATATGTCCACCATCTGAGCTTAAAAAAAATCAAAGCAGTGGTGGTGGAGAACATGCAACACGCCAGAGAAGTAGTAATATAAACCAGTTGTTGAAATGATGTGGAAAGAGGAGGGGTACAATATAGTTTCCTAAATCATACAGACGTTACTATTAAGTTTCCTGTGAAACTGACAGTTGTTGAGAAAACTTATTTCTGTGAAAAAAACAAGAAGATGGCCTTTAGCTCTAGAATGAGGGTAGTGTTTGAAAGCACTCTCAAAAATGCTTTACTGTGGCTTCGATCCTTAGCTAACACTTGCTGTGCCTCAGTTCCCTCCTCCCTGCTGGACCAAGCCTGTCAGAATTCAAAAAGTGTTTGGACAAACTGTCAGGCACTTGGTGGGGTTGTCCTGTGCAGGGCCAGGAGTTGACTCTGTGGGTCCCTTCCAACTCAGGTCGCACGATGATTCTACAGAAACTAGTACCACTTCTGGACCACTTTTGGGGAAGGATGTTAGCAGCTCCACAGCTTTTTACTTGTGCCAGCTTGGGGCACAAAAATGGCTCAGCACTTCTGAGATCTCCTCCCTTCCTTTCATAAGAACAGTACGCGAGGTTCCGTGTTTCAGCTGCTTTCCTGACTTTCAGGCACGACCACCAGGAGGTCAGAACACATCCGAGAAGCAAGATGAGCGCATTTCCTCTCCGCCCGCCGTGCCCTCGGTCCAACACCATCTGGGAAGCTAATGGGGGAGCCGAGGGGGAGATCACACAGCTCGCAGCCGCCCGCCGGGGCACGGCTCGGCTCCTAGGGCTGGCGGGGGTGGTTTGAAGGAGGAGAAACAACAAACCAAAGAGCAGCGGCTGCCCGGGCGGGGCGGGCTCCTGCCCCTCGCCGACAGCGCCGGTGTGCGCGGAGCGCCCGGAGCGGGGCCGCCGACCCGGCCCGGCCCGGTCCGGCCCGGTGAGTCTGTCCGGGGCCGCGGGGACCCGGAGCGCCGGGGGATGCGGGGGATGCGGGTCGGGACGGAGCGGCGGGGCGGGCTGCCCGCGGCGGGTCGCGTTGGTGTGGCTGTCCCAGGTTCTCCTTACGGGTAACTTTGTGTTGTGCGAGGTCTCCGTGTCGGATCACAGGCAGGGTCGGGCCCCTGGGACGGGGCACTGCGGCCACCAAAGTTCCTGCAGAGCTTTAGGCATCCCTGTCCCTGCAGCCCAGGCGGGAGAACGGCGGGACCGAGCCGAGTGAACGGAGACCCCTCGGCCATCGCCCTGTGCTGGGGACACTGCCCGTGATGGCCTCGGACATGTACAGTCCATGCAAAATGCATCACTGAGCCTCGCTGCGTATTCAGTGTTACGCGGCATGGCTTTAAAACTTCCTTGTTTCTTCTGAGAAACAGCTCCCTAAAGGGCACAGAGAGGAGTGAAGCTTTCAGTGGAGTTTGAGGGATACTTTCAGTAGAGCTGCTCTTCGTGTGTGTAGGCATGTTTCTGAAGGTGGCCAGCAGGTATTTGTAGCTCAAATCAGAGTGAGCCACGACTGTGATACTGGAAGTCAATAAGCCGTAAAACTGATGTGCAGAACACGAGCCTTTGCATCTTCAGCTTAGCTGTATCTCACTGAAGCAGTTCTCTTGGGAACTGCCATGCTAAAATCCTTCAGGAAAATAGGACATGTTGCTATTGGCATCTCTTGGTCAGGTGAGATGAGCAGTGTCTCTAAGCAAACATTGCTATTGATATGTTTCTAATGAATGCTGTAAGCCTTGCTCATACCTGGTGTGTCTCCTTCAGGCACAAGTGTTTGCCATGAGCTGCCAGGCAAGGACCTAAGCTGTCATGAAAGCAGCACTTGGACAGGAGAGCCACTATAGTGCGGCATATCGTGTTGTGTGAGGTTTTTTTGTATGGTTTGGTAATGATGGTAAATGCTTTTCTGCATCTCTAAAGTGATCCTGGCTACCTTCATAGGCATCTGCTTTTAAAATCAGATTTCCTTAGCGTAAGTGAAAGGGGGTCTCTCAAACAAAAGTGGAACATATAAATTAGGAATGAAAACTTCAAGCCTTCTCTTCAACTTTGTTGTCAGCACAATAGATTCTTCATGCTGCTCTCTCAGGGAAACTGCATATATTAAGTGTGATTGCTACAGATGTGGAGAGGTGAATTGATTTCCCAAATTCAGAGAACCAGCATGAGTATTGGGACCTACCCTGAGGGTTTTTTGGCTCCCAGCTGTAGATGACACTATTTTTTGCTTGCATGACTTGTGTGTACAGTGCTCAGTGATCTGTCTGTATTCACACCAGTGTCATCTGCAAGGAAGAAGCCACCCATGCGCACCAAACGCACTGAGCTTATTTATCAAGAGCTCAGGTGGTGGCCCTTCACTTAACTGTCTTTTATATATATATATATATATATATATAAATATATATATATATATATTTAAACACTACTTTCCCCCCCACTCAAGTCAGACTAAATAACCCTGGTCAGAGACTGAGAAGTTTGGTTTTCCTGAGTGATTGTTTGGGCCATCTGATGACTACTGCAGCCAAAAGCTGCCTGTCCTGCTCCCCTTTTGTTTTTTTGTGGTGCTGTCCATGGCAATAAGGGCTGTTGTGTGTCTCTGCATGATGTCTCAGAGGGATGCTAATGCTTGTGATTCTTGCATGGCAATGACTAACACGGGAAAGGAATGTGATCCGTAGAAACCTAACATTGGTGTTTCACAAACTTATCGCACTAATTTCTGAGTTTGTTTTTTAAGTAAAACTATGATTTTCCAAAGGACAATTTTAGTCTGGCTTTTTCAACTGTCTACCTGCTGTGGTTTCAGTATCTTGGGGCTTGCCTGCAAATGAATTAACACAGTGTATGAGCTCCATGAAGAGCCTGCATGAGTCTCCCTGCTGTCCTGTGCTGTCCTGACCTGCTCGCTCTGCTCTGCGGAATTGCAATTGCAATCCATAGCAATGGTGCAATGGAAAAGGAAGCTGAAAAAAGCTTCTGGCTTGTTGCTTTAGATCCCCTTTTAAATGGACTGTTGGGTGGGCCAGCTCTTTCTCTCCCAAGTGTTATTACAATCCATTTATACTGGGGAAAAAGCAGGTTTGCTGCCAGGCAGCATATTTTCCATCAGCACTTGTAATTGTTGGGTGGCAGAGAGAGGTAGAGACTCTGGTTTCCAGGCTGGAAGGAGGGAACGTGGCCAGGGTGTGCACTGGGCAGCATTGTCATGTGCCCAACCATGAATTCCAGGTTTTGCAGGGATGTGGGCTCAGCTGTGTAAGCAAAACGTTCTGCCTGCTCACTCCTCGGAGCGGGCAGGGAGGCAGGTGGCCAACCTTCAAAAGCAGCTTGAGGGATGGAGAGCTGGCCTGGGGTGTAGCTGCAGCAGGACTTTTTTTAGCTTGTTTATTCTTAAACACACACGTGGGCCATGCAAAGTTGGCTGAACCAACCTTGACCAGCAGCAAAACAAACAGGTTTTGCTGCCATGACCTGAAGGCCAGATCACTGGAGCACGGACAGCTTTCTGTTAAGGAGAGGAGGTTCTCATACAGGGCTGACTCAAAACAAACTCTGTGCTGGGTTATTCAGGCTTCCTCATGGATGCAGTGTTAAGAAGGCTTATGCAAGACAAAGAGGGGATTCGCGGTAGCCCACATGGCTCCACTGAGGGCAAATGATGCCTGACCAATCTGGTGGCCTTCTATGATGGAAGGACTGCAGTGTTTAGCAAGGGAAGACAGACTGATGTAAGTCACCTAGACTTCTGTAAGGCCTTCGACATGATTCCATGTGATATCCTCATCTCCAAATTGGAGAGAAATTAATTGGAAGGGTTGACTGTTCAGTGGATAAGGATTTGGCTGGCATCCAGGGAGTTATGGTCATTGGCTCTCTATCCAGGTAAGGCTTAGTGGTGTCTCTCAGGGATTGCTGATCTTTAATACCTGTGTCAGTGGCATAGTGAGATCCAGTGCACCCTCAGCTGCTTTGCAGATGACACAAAGCTGAGTGGTGCTGTTGGCACAACAGAGGGAAGGGATGACATCCAGAGAGACCTGGACAAGCTTGAGGAGGCAGGTCCACAAGAATCCTGTGAAGTGCAGCAAGGTCAAGTGCAAGATGCTGCACCTGGTTTGGGACTGGGAGACCTCACTGAGAGCAGCCCTGTGGAGAATGACTTGGGGTGTCTCTGAATGAAAAACTGGACCAATGCAGCAATGTGTGCCTGTAGCCCAGAAAGTCAAATGTGCCCTGGGCTGCATCCAAAGCAGCATGGCCAGCAGGTAAAGGGAGGGGATTCTGTCCCTCTACTCTGATCCACTGAGCCTCTACCCACAATGCTGCATCCATCATCTGTCAGCACAGGAAGGACATGGAACTCTTGGAGCAGGTACAAAGGAGGCCACAAAGATGTTCAGAGGGCTGCAGCAGCTCTTCTATGAAAACAGGCTGAGAGAATTGTTCAGCCTGTGTGTTGTGGACAGACATTGTGGCCTTCCAGTACCCATAAGGCTCTGTCAAGGTCTCTCCAACATCTGTAAACAAAGTTGAGGGAGACCCTAACTTAAACTCTCTCTTTTGAGATTTAAAAATTATTTTAACCAGTGAATTGCATGTCCCATAGCAGCAGTTCCTGCCCAGCATTTAATAGCTCCTTTCCTCCAAGCAGACACACCTGCTGTACCTCACTGGCCCTGAGCCACATGAGACCAGACACTGCAGGCCCTGAGGGTTTACAAATGTCCCCTGCGATATTACAGTGCAGATCCAGACCTTTGGGGCTTGGGATGTCTTTCTCCTGTGTTCAGCAGTCTGTGCTGCTGCTGCTGGTGTTGTGCCACAGTGGTTCAGCAGAGGCACCAGAAGCCCTGCAAGATGGGAGGAGAAGGCAGAGCCCATTTGCCCAGTTTGGCCTCACAGTGGCAGATGGAAACAGAGAAGTGAAACGACACTCAGTCTGATCAAAGCAGGTATGTGGGAAGAGGGAGGTGAATTGAATGAGTTCAAGAGAGCAAGGATATGTCAATCTAATGCTGAGCCCTTAAAATGGGCTGAAAGCTCAGCTCAGCCCACACTGATTGTTTCATCAGGCTTTGGATGAGTTGAAGTGGTAGCTGGAAATGAGTGGTGCATTTCTCCTCCCCAGCCCATTTGTGGGCAGCTGGGGAGGAGGAAAGTTTCTCTTGTCTGCCTGCAACCAGCTTATTGTGTCTTCTTCTCCTTCTGGTTGGAGGCCTTTGTTTCCTGTTGCATATAAAATTTCTTCACTTCTCCATCCTAAAATATTGTTGTTTATCTTTTGCGGTTCTGTGTTTCAGATCTTCCTGTGTTCTTACACTTGCTTCCTGCCTCTTCTGTGTTTTCTGTTTCTCCCATTAGCTCTGTAAGCCCAACTCCCCAAGCAAGTATTTCTACCTTACAAGCTGCTTACAGCTTTTTCTAGACAAACCAATCCCAGACAAAACTGTCCCAGCCCTTGCACTTACGCAGCTGCTCATTTGACCCTAATCCACTTTAAAAGGAGTGTGCTGGTGGATGAGGAGGGAGTCAGAGGAGTGAGGTCCTTGCTTGCTGACACATCTGCAAGGCTGAAGAGACCCATGATGTGATCTACACACTTTCCCATGGGAGAAGTAGCATTTTAACTCTTCCCTGATCACTTCAAACTGATTATTTCTGGTCTCTTGAGCTTTAAAGATAATTTTATTAGGTAAGGGGGTGAGTTAATCTCTCTTTTAATCAATCCGTGATTTGGATAACTGCATTATGTACCCATCTTCTGTCTGCACTTCCTCATTCATTCTCTTTGTGTTTTGCAGACTTCCTGGCTGTGCTTCACTGGTGGGTGACTGAATTTAGTCTTCTCTGCATCACGGTGATAGTAGTAATGTGAAGTTTAATGAGCACCTGCAAAGCTGTGTAGCAGGTAAGTGCTCCAGCGGTCATTCTTGCTTCCAGATTTTATGTGATTTAAAAAAGCTTCTTGATGGGCTCTCCCTAGGAGATCTCGAGCCTTGCAGCAGAAATGCTGAAAGGAAATTGGTGTGGCTCATATTTTAGAAATGTTCCCAGCAGTGAGGTTTAGACAGCTTATTGCAAAGCAAAAGTAGCAATGTTTTGAAGGTTTAATTTGGAAGTGGCTTCAGTGTGGAAGATCGGTGTTAAAAGCCTCTCTCTTCTGGATTTTCAGTATAAAATTGTTGTTATCTGACTGCTTGGTACAGTTTGGATCTAGTCAGAGAGTGATGGCAGAGGGGAACCAAAGGGTCCAAACCTTCGCTGACATCAGCTACTGATGCATTTTCTGCTGCGGAGGAGAACTTGCCAGAAGTACCTTACCCAGACTGGGAAAGTACTGGAATTCCCCTCTTCTAAGTGTTAGAGGGAGAGCAGGTGCCTGGACAGCTTCCAGATGATCAAGGGTGACAGCAGAGGGAGACGAAGGGAAATTGTGCTTTCGCAAGCCAGCAATGTGTAGAGTTTTCATGTTTGTATGAAAACCCTGAAAAACACACTGAAAGGAGAACTGGGTGAAACCAAGATGTCTGGCAGTGCTGCTCTGCGAGTGTGTGACAGGAGGCTCTGTGGGTAGCAGTGATGAGAGGGCAAGAACTGGACTGATGCCAGAGGGAGCTGCCAGAGCAGCAGTCCTGGCTGCCACAATGTCCTGCTACACCTCTGAGTACCTGTTAGTTCACGCTCTCCACGTGATTTTTCTTTTTCTTAACTTATTTATTCTGGATTGGTTGTGGGTGGTGTCTGTTCCCTTTTTCCCATCACAGAGTTCAAACAGCTGCTCTGCTCCAGCAAAGCTCAGCTCAGAGAGTTCCCTGGCATGCTCCTCCAGCCAGCCCAAATCAAAGCTGTGAGAGTTGGCCCACTGCCATTCCCCTGTGTGTAAATGAAGCTCTTTCTCTTTTTCCTTTCCATTCACCATCTTTCATTATTATCCCTCCTCCAGAGGCAGGTTTTTCTGGCTGATCTAGCACATTATTTGTATCAGCAATATTTGCCTCAAGGCAGAGATGCTTTTTCAGCAGTTTTAGGGAAAATATCTGATGCATCCCACTGTCATGGATGTGGCTCAGGAAAACCAGGCGTGGTGTTGGCAAGGATGAGGACCATTGCAGCCAGCTGTTGTAGAATTTAAGCCCTGTTAGGCACAACTCTCCAACTCATAGGGCTATTCTGGTTGCCTGGCAAAGGAAAACTGTTACTGTCCTTCACTTTTGAAACCAGGGGAAGAGCACAAGAGCACGTAGAGAAGGTTCTTGTGCCTGAGCAGGAAAAGGAACATGAATTATAAGATGTCAGCTGTGCCACCTGTGTAACCAACTCATCTTTCCCTGGGTTTCCTCTGGGGATGGTGGGTGCCTTCAGTTGAAAAGGTAGAATGTGTGGTAAAACCCAGAAAAAACAATGTAAATTGGCCTGAGAATTCAAGCTCTTCCAAACTGCAGAGAGTTTGGTGATGAGTGGTGACTGCCTGATGAGGAGTGGGAGCAAATGATTCCCATGCTGTCCCAAGGAGGTAAAGGAGCTCCTAAGACAAAATACCACCTACCTGTGCCAGGATCCCAGCAGGGATCCAAACAGCTTTTTTTGGATAAAGCACATGCACTGATAAGGAAACTTTCCTGCAGGTAGGGGCAGCTAAGCAGTTGTCTAGACTGCCTTGGGAGGTAGAGATTTGCTGGAAGGTTTTCAGAACAAAGTAGACAGACTTGCCAGGAATCATCTGGGCACAGTGTAAGCCATGTCTGTAGGCATAGGGAAGAAACTCTATTGTTTTTTCAGACCTCTTTTTCTTCCTATGTTTTAAGCTCTTGTGGAGTGTTAACACATACCAGAGGTGGAGCTAAGGAGATGTTCTCAAGCTTAAAATGTCACACTTGATATTGACACTATAATGCTTCTCAGAGGGGCTTGGTCTTCTGTATCTGCCCCCATAATGCTTCAATCCTAATGTATTTCCTCCTATGTGTTCAGGTGCCTTACTGCCACAGGTTTCAGAGGAGAATTTGACTTATAAAAGCCTCTGGAGATTTAGCAATCAAATACCTTGGGACTATTGGAAATGTGAGGGAAAATAATTGAAATTTCAGCAGCACATACGCCTCTACACTGCAGATTGCAACTCAGTCATGGTAATTAAAAATTATCCTTATCTTCCAGAATTGTAGGGGCAAGAATGGAAGGGATGTGTTTATTCTGAATAGCTGGAATCCACCAGTGTACCCTCCCCTGCTGTAACACACAATGACACAAATTATCTGGAAGAGTTGGTGACTTAAGGACAGAGCTCTAGTGTGGTCCCCCCTAGTGAGCTGGCTATGCTCTAAGACTCACGGCCATGCTCTTCTGCACCCAAAGCCAAAAGATGGTCTGAAGGTGCTTGGATGATGCTTATCCCACCTTCCTGTTGACTCATAACTGCACCATGCTCTTGGAATAGGTGCAGGGTTCTGATCTCACGCTCTGACAGAGTTACAGGAAGAAATGTTGACTCAAAGGGTTGTGTTTGTGTGCTAAGTCATCCACAACACATGCTCTCAGCTCAACCTTGTATTTGCTGCTAGTCCTGGACGCTTTGGGTCTCCCATGTGGAGCTGAAGGGTTTGCTCCTTGCTGAGCTCCTTGGCTGCTGCAGCAGAGGGGGTTTGTGCCTGTGAGCAGGGGCCCCACAGCTATGACTCACAGTTCCCATTACGTTGTAACTTAGCCTTTAAGTGAGCCGAGAGGCTGTCCCTTGGCTTTCAAACAAAGCTTTCCTTTGTTGTGCCCAGGGTATAAAGAAAGCAGCCGTATGTGCTCACCCTACACATCCCAAATGAAAACCACGTGGCTTCACAACCTTAATATATGTGTGTTTGATACTTCTGCTGCAGCACTGCAAGTTACATCACTCCTTTCCCCTTGATCTATTTAGAGATTTTCTTCCCAGCATTCAGTTTACAAATTCTTCAGCAAAACAAGAGCTTAGAGATGTTTCCTTTTCCTGATAAGAAGAGAGGACTGAGCAGAGCACATGAAAGTTATTCAGTATGGGTGCAGTGGCAATAGGCTGTCTCTGAGTCATTCCCTTGGGTGAAAATGACTCTGGGTTGATGGCCAGGGGTGCTGAAAGGGTGCAGTTTATTTTCTTGTATGACTTTGCCTTCTGCTGTTGCTTTCTATTTAATTCAAGCTCATTTTGAAGGGCAGGATTAGCCAGAACTACTCTGCAGCCAACATATTTGTGTGCATGCGTCTGCCTTGGCAGTTTTTAGGTTTACAGCAAGTGAGCCAAGATTGGGATTTCTGCTTCCCAAAGCATTTGTGTTGTTCTCTTGATCTTTTCTAGAGTTACTAGGTAATGAATAAGAGGGTTTGATTCTTTCTCAAAGGCTGTGTGCAATACACAGGGTCTCTGCTTAGATCAGGAGATCATCCTGGTGAGGGGCAAGGGAAGGGTGCAACGCAGTAAAAGTGCTTTTGTTCTCCCTTCCTTCCACACCCTCTACCCATCCCTGAAGGGGCTTTCACAGTCTCTTGGGTTGTGTTTTGTTTTTTACTTTATTTAAAGAAGTATATTGTGTTAAAACAAAAAAGCTGGGATTTCAGGCAATGCTTTTGATTTCTGTGGTGACATTTTGGCACCAATAGCCAGCTTTTAAATACAGTTCTTTCCCTATTGTTTGAATACAAACAGCAGTGACTAGTTAGCAGAACAATGGTCCAATATCACACAAACCTTCAATCCCAGCCAGTGGTTTTGGGTCCTGTTTAAGCAGATACTTGAGCCTGCAGGTTTTCCTCACCTATGAGTTGGTTTTGTCACTGAGTCAAGACTGTGATGGAGTAGAAGATCTCAGATCAGCCAAATTCTCAACCAGCAATGATAATTTATTTTTGCTGTGTTTTTGTTCAGCACCTCAGTGTGGAAATGTGAGGCAACTACTTTGCTTTCTACAGTCTGTAATATGTAAGTGCTCATTGCTCATGACTGAAATGGGATTTCATAGTTTCACATGTAAAACGTAATCACTCTGTGAATCATGTCTGAGCCCTGCCAATATTCACATGTGCTTTTCTGAGATGTGCTGGAGTACTGTATCCCTGATGGGAAATCAACTCTCCAATAAATTATTTTAATAGCAAAGCATTTGTTCCAATGGGTGTACGATTAAGTTGAATGTACAAGGATGCATATGCTTACCACAGGATGAGGAGAGCCAGAGTAACCACTGCCTGATTTAACAACACTGGTGTGGGGCTTTTCCACCTTGCTGAGAATTAATTGGGGAAAAGGAAGGCAGATTTAAACAAACATCTTGACAATTGATCTCTTTCTGTACTCACCACCTCTCCCTGAGATGACTGCCAGCAGGATCCATGAGCCATGGCTGGCTGGCGTTCAGGGAGCTGTTGTGTGGCTGGGGAGTGACAGCCAGAGCAGGGCCCAGCATGAGCACCAGGATCTGTGCAGTGGCTGTGCTCTGTCCATTGTAATTGGCACTATCAGGCTTTTGGTGGAGCAGCAGGGGTGTTTGTCCATCTGTGCTGATGGAAGATTGTGCAAGGGAATGACCAACTATAGCCCAGGCTCCCATCATGTCGGGTTGGAGGAGGAGGGTTCTGGTAAGGGTGGTAAGCTAAGGTCTTTTTTTCTTTGCCTGTGTCTTTTCTCCTCTTAAAAAAGCACAAAAACCCAACTAAACAATAAAACCTCAACAAAACCCACAGAAGTTTGGTCTTCTCCAGTTGTTTTCCTCACTGTTAACCAAACAAAATTTATTTAGCTTAAAAAGGCAAGCTGTTCCTGGCTGTGGTCCTACTACAACAGCTCAGTATGTGGGTGGGAGTCACATACACACTTCTACCTTTGCCCTTCTGCCTCTCCTGCAGCCAACACTATGTTCCAATTTGTAAAACCCCTTCTTGGCAATGAGCAGGATGCTGAGTAACACTTCTCATGCTGTTGGCTGTCTCCTGGGTACCCTCTCTTGGGTGCAGCCTTGCATGGAGTAAACAATGAGTGCTTTGGGGACAGTGAGTGCTTAGGGGACACGACACGTCTCTGTATTATTATTAGTTGTTAAAACTGCCTTTAATGGTGGCTGCTGGCTTCTGGGGCAGGAAAAGGATCATGTTTTAATTAGTGTTTTGATTAGTGGCATGATACCTGTATTCACTGAGAAACAATGACTTAGAAATGGGCCCAATAAATCCCTGCTTGCTGATGAAACTGAAAATCTAACACGTGCCACATCTCTTTGGGTTTTGGAAAAGAGCCCTAGAAGGCAAATAGCTCCCTTTGAGCCACAAAGAATACTTTGTACTGTCTAGACTTTGGGGTAAGGGGGACCGTGGGATTTTTATGGCAACAGCTTGTAAATGCACCCATGTACAGTGAAAGCTGAGGCAGGATGGGAGTGCCTCTGAACATCCTGAGTGCTACTGCAAGAAGAAACCAAAAAATCCATCCTACCTGTACCCACAGCGCGCACTGGAATGTTAGGGAGTTCATACTACAGCAAGGGAGAGTTAACAAGGCCTGAGAAAAAGCTTCTTATTGGCAAAGGTAGTACATGACTGGAAGACAGGAGAGAGACTACCTGTCTTTCCTAGGGCCAGTGAAGCACTCCTCTGCTTGGAGAGAAGCTGACAAAATCCCTCATTTGGACCTGGGCAGTATCTGCTTCCAGAGCACTGTCAGTGCCCTTCATGTGCTTATCCCCCCAAATCTGTCTGCCCGTGGGAAGGGAGGGTTATCTCATCCTGTACACAGGATGAGCATCAGCATTTCCTTGGAAATACCTGATCTGGTGACCCCGAGGAGGAAAATATTGTTTCCGAAAGCCCACAGCAGAGCTGTTGGGCAGGATGTCCGACTGGGGCTGTGCCACTGACCCTCTTGGCACTGCAGCAGGCCTGGGACAGGATGTCCACGGATATTACGAAAGGCTGATGTTCTCAATCAAACAGCAGAACAATAGCTATCAGGCAAGTGGCCTTGTCCAACTGCTGTGCTGTGGCCAAGCAGCTAATCTGAGGTGTGGCTTCCAGGCACGGTTTGGAAGGCAGTTGCTCTGCCAGACCTGACTGCCGTAGTCCTGGGCAGGACGGTTGGCTTGTTCTGGTTTTAAACATGGTTGTGTTTCCAATCTCAACATCCAGGCCCCTGCACCTCATGTATTGGTGCATTTGGTCATTCCCCACTTGGGGCTTTGGTAGAGAGCCAAAGACAGAGTTCAATCCCTTGTGTGTGCTGAACCAACTGTGATTGTGCTGGCAGCTGGAATCGGGTACTTTGTCTGTAGCACTAATTTAATGCTGGAAAACAAGTCAGAACATGAGTTAGAGCTGCTGTGGCTGGCATTGTACTGTCCCAGTCAACATCTCATCCCACTGATGTCCTGCACACATTTAATTCTTAGGGGCTGAAAGAACAGCATAAGTTGGTGCTGCTCAGGCTCTGTGTTGGATTTTTATCTCTTAATTTTCCTGTCTGGGCTGTGTGTGCTGCAGCTCAGGAGATGGCAGAGTAAGAGCCTGTCCTGAATGCACTGTGCTGTGGCGGGGAGTGTTGTCTAAGAAACTGCATCTGTCCAGGTTTTTGGTAGTAACAATAATACTGACATGCATCTCTGTAATTCCCTTTTCTCTGTCATTGTGTAAGTCTTTTACAATTCAGAGCTTGTAGCCCCCACTAAGAGGAACGGTGATTTCTTTCAGTGGCAGCTGGATCAAATCACTGCAGAGGTGGCAGTGATACTTGCAAATGGAGAAAGATACGGTGCATTACTAATGCCTTTCAGCAAACTTTCATTCTTTACTAGATCTTCATAAATGCAGCAGAAGCTCTTTTCAGACTAAACACTCAAAGGCCAAAATTTGTTCACTGTTGTACAGCGAGACAAGGAATCACAGCTCCTAGAAGCGCCACCAGAAGGAAGTACAGCTAGGCTGGGCCTGAAACCCCTCAAACTGAGGTTCACATCTTCCCAGTAAGAAAGTCCCTGTTGCGTTAGTACCTGCTTTGACCTGTTAATCTCTGCAGTCAAAGTAAGTAGCAGAATTGTTTCCAAATCTCAAGGACCTTCCCAGTAAGAGAGTCAAAAATCATATTTGTTCCCATGTAAGTTCTGGTTTCAAAACTTTGGCAGCTTTCAATGAAGAAAGGCTCCCAACGATCTGTATTTTCTATCATCTATTTGAAATGCCTCTTTTCTTGCAGCCTACCAAAGCAAAACATGATGGAGCTGCCACCTATTCATTGCCTTTTGTGTCAGCCAAATTGCAGGAAGCAATCAACTGTGTTCTAAGTGATGCCTTGGTGTGTTCCAGTGTAATACTGAACTGTACTCAGTGGCTTGACTTGGGTTTTTCCAAGTTAAGAATCAGAGCCTCAGCTGACTCCTGCCTGGTTTATTGCTGAACATCAGACAGAGCATGTTTTGCTTACCATGATTCAAAATTTAGAGGAATAAAATGGCTGAAAAAATAAAGCTTAATGAGGAACTCCTGAGTGAAGAAAGGCACTGTTAATGGAAGGGAGATAACTTTCCCTTGTCTTCAGAGAAGGTGGAGGGTTATCTGGGCTCAGAGCACATGAGTAGCCTGCAGAGACAAACTGCAAGCTGCCATCTCTTTCTTTCCTTTGCCAGTTTGAGCAGGAGGCAAAAGGTTCTGAAGCTGCTATGGAAAAGGGTGTGGGGAAGGCTTAGGGGCATCAGAAATTAAGCACATTTAGCTGGAAAGGACTGGACATTGTTGTGTCTTTGACCATCATCATCTCCATGAAGGACTTTGCTGCCTCTCAGGGAAATCCCCTGTGACAGAGTGGCTTGGGAAGAGGGAAAGCACACATTACCACGGGGCAGCAGCTGCTTCAGGCTGGTCCACACAGACCCTGTATGAGCTCTGTGATGCTCAGGTGAAGAGGAGGAGAAGCTGAAGGTGGAGCTGCTGCTGCCTGGCCCTGTGAAGGCTTCTTCCTGTGCTGCTTCCCTTTCCTCATGCTGTGCTACCAGGAACTGTGCTCTGGGCAAACCAAGCATTAGTGAATTGTGCAGCACAGGGCTTTCAGATCAGCTGGCATGAGAGAGCTGGCCTCCTTCTGCTTGTGGCTTCACAGCACCAACCTGAACTGCATTATTTTCCCCTTTGTCTCCTGGGGCTTCCTGCATCATCCAGGACCTGCTCTGGAGCTGGTCGGGATCCTCCAGCTAGGGAGGCAGCCTCAGGTTTGGAAGGATGAGACCTAACCTGCCTGGGAGCTGAGGGTGGAGGGCTGCAGGTGCTCTTGGTGGACCCTTTGAACATACCAAGTGCTGCAGGATGCAGCTGACTGTTTATTATCAGGCAACGGAGTGATCAGCTGTTTTTATCTCTCTGAGCCCTCACTCCCAGCTGGAGGGTGGGATGGTGTCTGCCCCCTCACTTCCCAGGGTTGTGCAGAGTGGTCATTAACCTTAAACTGGGTGAAGCCCCTAGTCACTAAAGCAGTGAGTGCCACAGAAAAGCCCAGAAGGAAACTTAATTCTAGTGCCAAAGGCAGGTTTGAACAAGTAGCATCACATGCTGGGCAGTGAGCAGAGACAGCTTCACATCAAGACAGTGAGGTTTCACATACGCTGGCCCTTCTTCATTTCCCAAGCAGCTTTCTTTGGTCTCCCTGCACCTTTCCCTGCTTTGTGGCCACGAGAGAAAAGAGGGGCCTCTGCATTCTCACCTGGCTCAGGGAACAGAGCAAGGGCTGCTTTAGCTGCTGGCAGGAGTGGCCCAGCTGTGACTATAGCACCCTCTGGGGGGTCTTTGGAGCCCCACGACTGCCACAACAGGGTCTGCAGAAGGTAGGTAGGATGTAAGCCTGTTACTTATACTTATACTTTAAATGGGAAAAAACTGTGTGGGTGAGAAATTTGGAAAAGGTTGCAGATTGCTTTGAGAACTTGCTATTTAAAATCTTACTAATACCTTTTAATTTTTTTCCCTCCATATTTGAAACTTTGCTAAATTTGATGTGTAGATTGAAAAATTGCCATTTCTCTTTCTTAGTCTCAAGCTTGGAAAGGTTTGGACTCTCTCCCTCTTCCCTACACAAAAGCTGTCTCAGCCTGAGCAAGCATAAATATTTTTATCAGGCTTAAATACCTTGGGCTGAAGTTAAAAGCAAGGGAAAAGAGCAGTCTTTGTTATGGGGAATGCTGGAGCGCTGTAGCAGGCAGTGCTACTGGTTTCACCTGTATTATTGAGTCTTTCATATTAGCCAGGAAAGCTGTGTCTGAGAGGTGTGGGAATGCTCTGCCTGTACCACCCGTGCTGCTGCCAAGGGCAAGCTCCACTGACTTTGGTCACTGAGCAGCATTAACCTTAAGCCTTAACTGAGGTTAATGTTTGGCTTCATTTTCTGGTGTGAGTAACTGCAGTAGCAGAAGGGCAGTTTTGACCAGCAGAACTTGCTCTGGGGAACAGACATCCCTCTTGCATATCAGTGGTATCTGAGGATTTTGTCACTTCCAGTGTCCAGAGGCTGATGCCTGTAGTGCTTGCTGAGGGCAGAGAGGTTGCTGCAAGGTGAGCTGGGGTATCCTAGAATGTCAGTGTGATCTGGAGTGAATTCAGCTAAGCCAGCCAGTGATGGACTTGGGGATGTCTGGCCTAACCCCTGCTGCTAGCAGAGCTTTGGGACAGGTAACCTGTGGCAGAAGTGCCCATGGGCAACTGGGCATGAGAAAGAAGATCCTAAGGAAGCTGACCTTTCAGCCTGACATACCTTAGAAGTAATGTAGTAACAGTAAAACATTTCATCTGCAGGGACAGTGGTCTAGCAGAGCAGTGACGACATCCTGGTCAAGACTGAAAGAAGGAGGCACCTGGCCCCTGGCCATGTTATTTTTAAGCTTGGAAGGCACACGTGGTCTGCAAGAGCATAGCACTGAGGAAAGGAACTCACCAGCACTTCCTGCCCTGCCCCAGCAAACTGATAAAGCCCTTTGCCGTGCGGGGTGACCCCAGTTTATTTTTAAAATGTGCCCGGGTGTGGAGCTCAGAGAATAACTGGAACACCCAGATCTGGGCATTAATTCAGTTTTAATTCATTGCCTAAATTAAAGAGTTAATGTAAATGTAAAAAAGGACAAGATAGGGCCACAAACTATTTCCAGAGCAGTGTCTGCATAAGAACATTAATCTATGCATGTGCATGGGATCTAAGAAAAGGGTGGTTGGTAAATGTTACACAGGGAGGGGCATGGAGCATTATCTTGAGCACCGTGTGAATTTTCTTGCTGCTTGGACAATGCATCTCAATCCTTTTCCCTTCCCTTGTTATTCCAGTCCCAGCCCTCTCATAAGCAAAGATAATTGTGTGCTGAAGGATACAGTTCCCATGCACAGTAAATGTTCACATTGAGGAAATCCAGGTTCCTGCAATCAAAACTAGCAGTTTGTTGTGCAGTTACGATAACAAGGTCCACTGGGGTGGATCTGTCTTTATTGTGTGCCCTGTGGAGGCATAAATGAGATTGCCAGAGATATTTTCCTTCTTGCCCAGATGCTGGGACAGCAGGATTGCTGTGGCACCAAAACATTCTGTCTTCAAGCCAGGAAGGAGCTATTCCAGGGGGTCAGAATTGCAGCCCTGAGCCTCTGGAGCACACAGAGTGCCTCACCATCTCCTGGGTCTCTGTGAAACAGCTTAATTCCCATAGTAGAATTACTTAGGAATGAGATTGCTATTTCTGGTCTGATTGATGAAATATGTTATTGGTAGACTTTATTTCTGTAACAGAAGCTTCTCTCTCAAGCACTTTTGAGGCACTAAAGCAGCTGTGCTAAAATTTGCCAGCTGGAAGAAAAAATACCCCTGCTTGTCCATCTTATCTTTCAGATCTCCCTGTGCTAGGAGTGAGAGGTGATCTTGCTAGAAAGAGGGACTAGTGAGCTTCCAACATCACAGCAATGGGTGACAGCTTCAGATTGTACTGCCCTGAGCGGGCACTTGGGCTCTTGGTAGTGGTGCCAGCCCTCCAGAAACAGAAATGCCAGTTGGAAGGAAATAGTCCTGGCTTTAGCCTAAGCACCATCTGACCCAGCCCTCTGGGAGGCCTTGTCACCACCAGGCAGAGACCCTGGCAATGGGACCATGTCCTAGAAAGTTGGGAATTAAATCCTTTAATTCCCAATGTGAGCCCCATGGCACAGAAAGCTTCATTAAATGTGAGGTTGGAGCAGCAGAGCCACTCCGAAGCACCATGGTGGTCTCAGTCATGCCAGGGGTCTGTGCAAGGGGTGACACATGGGACTGTTGCTGGCACATGGCTAGGATGTGGCTCACAGCCTTGTTGAGGTCACTGCAAATAGGAGTGAGCTGGCTGCAAGCACAGCTGTTTAGGGGTTGCTTGGGGGAGATGGCTTAGATCAAAACCATGGTGTTTACTCATGTCCTCCACAGGTCAGTAGTGTAGGTAAGCACCAAAAATAAGCAGCCTGATGTTTTTAGAACCACTGGGCAAAAGGAAGCTCTTTCCATTTTAGTAACATCTCTGTCCTTTTTCTGGGAACTGTAATCATGAGACATCCTGGGGGCCACAGCCTGATCCTGATGGTGCTGAAAGGCAGGAAGAGCTTTGCCTATATTGCCTGCTTAGAAGCACAAAATTCTGCAGGCTTGTTCCCATCCAGATGCACCTCAGCAGCAGGGCAGTGAAGTTTGCCCTGATTCAGGCAGGCTGTGTGGGTTCCCAGACATGCTTAACATGGAAGGTGGCCATGACAGACCTGCCTATACCACTGCCACATCTGAAACATTAGCTTTATGTTGAGTGCTCATCTCCAGTCCTGCTTTTGCACACTTGGGGAGGTTCTGCCTGCTTCTTTCTCTCCTTTTCTGTCCAGGGAATTTTAAAGGAGAGGCAGAGGGAGGACATCCCTCCCATACTGCCCAACAGCATCACAGTGGGTTGACAGCAGGAAATACCTTCAGAGTTCTGTTTATCGAAGTTCATTTGATAAGAGCTGCTTTCATCCTCACTATCAACTGATAAAGCCTCTTTGAGAAGTTGGTTGATAACTTGCAGAAATGGGCATGCACGTAGTGGTTTCTAGATTCAAGCATTTTTTCCAGAGCTGGAAAGGATGTCAGTGTTCTTACTGCAGTGGGGAGTTTCTTTCATTTTTGCACTTGAGGGAATATATTCCAAATCGTGGGTCATTTTACCTTTTTTTCTCTTCCAGGGAAGGAACTGCCATGCCCGTGGGACTCTTCCGGGTGTGTGTACTGGTGATCACAGCTATTGTCAACCACCCGCTCTTCTTCCCCAAGGAGAATGGCACCGTCCCTGAGAACACTGAAGAAATCATCCAGAAGATGAAGGAGCGGGAGGAGAGCCTGCGGCTGGAGCAGTTGCGCTTGGAGCAGGAAATTGCAGTCCAGGAAGCCACACAGAAGGCTCTGGAAAAGGCTGCAGTGGTAGTGGAGGAAAGCAAAGAGGAAAAGGTCCGATGGGATATGTGGACTGCCCTCTCTATGGTAATCTTCCTGCTGATCGAGCTCTGGAGGCAGGATTTCCAGGAAGGGAATTGGCAGGACATAGGAGGAGAAGAGGATGACATGGCCGTCCTGGGGAAAGCATTTAAAGGAGTGGCCTTCCCCAACAAGGCTGTCCTGGCCAGCTTCTATGAGAAGCGTATCCTGGGTACCACTGGAGACATGGCCAGGATGCGGGAGATGGTGGAAGGCTTTGCAGATGACCTGCTGGAGGCCTTGAGGAGTGTTTGTAACCGGGATGCTGACATGGAAGTGGAAGATTGCATGGGTGTGGGGAGCATGTATGAGAATTGGAGAGTGCGCAAACCCTTCGTCTGTGATCTGATAGTGCCTTTTGCCCCGCCAGAGCCTTACTGCTTTCGCTGCCAGACCTGGTGCTCTGGTGACTCCTTTCCCCCAGATGAACAAGGTTATGGCACTATCAAGGTGTGCAGGGCAGATGAGGATGCAACGGGTTGCATCTGTGACAAGACTAAACTAGGGGAAGATATGCTGTGCCTCCTCCACAGCCAGGTCAGTAGTACCAGGCCCAGCAGTGAGATGGAAGACCTCCTGTGCTTCAAAAATACTCAATATCTGGATGCTGACCAAGTCATGAAGTGGTTCCAGATTGCCGTCACCAAGGCCTGGAACAGAATCTCCCACAAATACGAATTTGACCTTTCCTTCAGCCTCCTGGACTCACCAGGAGCCCTAAAGATAAAATTTAAATCAGGGAAATCAATTGCCTTCAACCTCACCCCTGTGGTGCAGTATGAGAACTCTGATGTTTACTTCATCTCCCACTTCCCTCGAAGCAGCCTGGCAGCAGACATCCCCTCCAGCACCCACTGGTTTCTCACCTTTGCAGTGTATGAGAGGAGGTTCATCCAGCTGGTTTCCAAAACACTGCCTGCCAATGCCTGCCACGTCAGCTGTCTTCAGATCCTTTCCTTCCTCCATGGGAAGCAATGCAGCCTCACAGGTCCCAGTGGGCTCACCAACTACCACCTGAAGACAGTGCTGCTGCATCTCCTGCAGGCACGTCCCAGTCAGGACTGGGCCCCAGAAAAGCTGGAGGCCCGCCTACAGGACATGCTGAAATTCCTAGAGAAATGTTTGCATGAAAAGAAGCTTTATCACTTCTTTATTGGCAATGGGAATGTACCAGCAGAGCTGGGTTTCCCCATCATATTTCAGAGGGCTGAGCCTCTCAACCTTTTCCGTCCCTTTGTGCTACGCAGGGACATCTACAGGAAGATGGTGGACACGTTCCACGAGATGCTCAGGAACATGTCTGCACTGATCAATGAGTACACAGTGCACATTCCCCTTGCACACACCAATGGGATCCGTAAGGAACCCCTTTAACCAAAGCCAAACTCTAAGCACAAGTCCAGAGGGCAACTTCCTGAAGCCTCCTGGAGACAACTGACTTTGCCAATAAAGCTTCTTGTCTGGAGCTGAACCAGTCCTGGGCCATGGTTCCTGCTGAAAGAGAATAATAAGGAGAAACTGGAAGATGTGGTGTTGAAGTAGGTTTGTGTTCCACTGCTGTGCTTGCTAATAATATATTTTTTCTATTGTGCCTCAGTCATGCTACAGCAGTGGTGAGCAATATAAGTAATTTATTCAGATGCCTGCAGTGCAAAGGGGGGTGGGAGTGTGATGGTGGCCAAATACTTCATTTCCTTCAGAAGTGGGAGATAAGTACAGGATGGGGGAATCAGACAGGATCTTGGGATCAAAGGAGCCCATCTGCTTACAGACAGCGGGAGCTCTTTCACCAATGGGAAGTGCAACATAAGTCTACATGGTGGTGTGGAGAGGAGGAGGGTCATGCACAAGATCCAGACTGGATGGAGATCCTTAAATAAAGCACAGCTTCAAAAGGGAACTGTAGCTAAAAAAAGAAAAAGCCTTCTTGATTGGATTTGCAGCAGTAACTTAAATGGCTTGTCCTGCCCTTTTTCTCCTGTTGGAGGATATAGCAGAGCAGGGTCTGTGTCTTCAGACCATTTCATTCGAGTCTTCCATAGGTAGTGGTTTATATTCCTGTGCATTTTGTATGGATCAATGAACAGAAATCTTTTCTGTCTTAGATAAAAGAAACATCACTATTGGTTCTTACGTTTTGGGTTGGTTGTTTTCCTTACCTTGAGGCACTAAGGCTTGAGAAAGCCTAGAGAGAAAGGAAAAGCAGGGCTTGAACTATATGATCTTTGAACATCCCTTTCAGCCCAAACTATTCTGATTCTATGACTGCTCTTAAGTTTTGCTTTCATAAAAGAAGCAGTCTCCAGAATTATAGTGTAATGAAGCCAATCTCAGAAGTTCAGTAGCAGGAGTGAACAGTCACCCTCCAAATGAGTTTGACTCTCTGCACATGATTTTAATTAGGCCAGGGCCAGCAGGGAGCAGGAAGAGATGAAAAAGATGCACATGTAGTAGACCAGGGCAGTGCTGTCTGCAGCTGCCTTATGATCCATGTTGCATCCCTTCTGCTCCACATATGCAGGCAAAAGCTACTTTATACATTCTCCTCAGTCTTGTTAATGACTGCTGCTGTGAGGAGCTGCTCTAGTAGACTGTAATTTGCTCAGCTGGGAGTGCAAAGGAGGAGATCTGCTGCAGGCTTTCAGGCCAGGGGAGAATCTTGAGGCATGTGCTAAAATGAACCAAAACAAACATTGCAGGAATGGAAATGCCTGAAATCCCACAGGAAGCATGTTAGTGCTGTGCCAGTGGGCTGCCCAGCCCCAGCAAGGTGGCTTTGCGGAAGGAGAGGACTCAGGAGAGCCTCATCCTCCTGAGTGTCGGGTCCAAGCCAGGGCTCCAGTGCATAATTGCTTTATGCTGCTCCCAGAAGTCTGGCCTCCAGTGCTAAGGGGCCTTTCCTACCATTTTCTCACACTAGGATTTCCTGGAGTTTTACACTAGGGCTTCCCTTAATCCTGTTAACAAGGGGATGGTTGTTCTGTGAGGTAAGACCCATCAGGGATGCTTTTGCCATCACTCCACAGGTCCCTTTTTATCAATCTTCTCTATCACATCAGAGAGAAGATTCAGTCCTGTATCAGTGCTGGGGACAGCATGAAGCTTGTTATCCAGCCTTATCCAGTTGATAAGCAAACTCTCCTGGTAAAAACTTTCACCACCTCATTGGTGTTTGCTCTTTCTGTCCCACCACCACTGAGGGACATTTCACACACAAAGGCAGAGAAAGCTGTAACTGCTGTCTCCACACCCAGTTTATAAGAAAGCACAGATGGTGACAGAGCTATGTTCAACATGCTGCCTCCCTTGGCTTTTATTGCTACAGGTAGTTAAGTAGAATCTCTGAAAGTAGGAGTAGGTAGGAATGGGGGAGAAGAGGCTGGTGAGTAATGCCATAGGAAAAAGTCTTGGATCATAAGTGCTTGCTTCAGTGTCCTTGGTTATGAGTGCCTGGGAGATTGCCAGGAGAGCAACAGGGCAGGACTAATTGCTGACGCTAACGAGTGCTGTAAATCCCTGGCCTTCCTTAGTACAGCCAAGAAGGCTTTCCCCAGAAGTAAAGAGAGCAGAAGCAATCACAGAGGCCAGGGCAAGCAGGTAGTGACAAGCAGAGGTACAGGGAGGGTGGGTCAGTACTGGAGCCTGGAGGCTACATCAGAAGCTGTGTAAGTTGTTTGCAAACCCAGGTGATTTGCCATTTTTACCTGCCCAGGTTTATTGCAAAGTTGCCTGTAGCAGATCCAGCTTTACATGGACTGCTGGCGGGCAGGTCATGCTGGAGCAGTTGTGGTTGAAGCTGCTTCTAAATGTGCTCTCAGCCCAGCCAGAGAGAAATTAGAATTTCTCTGCTGTTTCCTGTCAGGAGTCTAAATTTAGACTGTCCAAAGAACAGAAATTTGTGACCCAGGTCTCTCAGGAAATGACATTCAGACTTGAAAAATAACTTTTATATAAAGTTGAGCAGGGGGAGCATGAGAAGAAAAGGCTGTTGAACAGAATAAGGTAATTCCCCTATTAAAATGTCAGAACAAAGCTTTGCAACACCAGTTGCAACGGGTTGGGTTTGTAAACGTGCCCAAACTGGTCTTTACACAGCCCCAAGCACCACTGCTCAGACTCAAAGGCAACCCGAAGTGATAAGGGGATTGAACCTTTTGTTCTTTGTTTTCTCTACTTGTATGCCTGTTCTCTCTTATGCCCAGACTGACCCTGAAGTATTCCCATGGAGTTTAGCTGAGCAGAAACTGGAGCTGAATCAAGTCATTTATGGGTTTGATTCCACTGAAAGCAAATTGCTTGGCTTAGTTTTCCTACATGCAAGATGGTCATTTTGCCCTGAGCACCTTTAAAGTGATCTGGTGTGTGCATTTAGGCTGTGAGGGGACCCACTCATACCTGTTGGGGGGAAATGTTATCTGTGGTTATAATCTGTGCTCCAGTCAGCCTCAGAGTGCAGATCTTCCTTGCAAACCAAAGGTACAGACATGTCCCATCAGAGGAGAGGTTGGTACACTGTTTCTTTGGGCCACACCTCTGCCATGGTACAGGGAGGCCATGACATGAAGCACATCATTCCTTGGGCGGACTTGTCTCTCCTGCATCAAATCTTTGCCTGCCAAATACTAGCCTATTAGTAAAAGCCCATGCTCATATTTCACAAAATAAAGTTTATAAGATAATTCAGTTCCATCAGCTGCCAGCCAGTAAAAATGTCCTAACACATTTTAGTGTTGCCCATGGGCAGTTCTACCTTGATTGAAATCAGGGCGGGTAGTCATAGGAAGCAGCTTTAAAGGATGGGAGTAGAAGTGAGATTTTGTGGTTTAAAGTGAAAAACATTCTTTGAAAACCAAACTGCACATGGCACCTGAGTAAAACATCTCTTTGGCAATGCCTGTGTCTCTGTGAGACATCCTAAGGAAAGGCAAAGAGCCTGTCCTCAACCCTCAATACTGATCTTGCCATTTGCTAACCAGGTAAATTCAAGAGATGAACTCCAAGTGCCTTCCCCTGGTTTCCAACCACTCCCTGTGCCCTCAGCTTGTTTAAATATTTTACTACAGGCTCTGTCAAAGCAATGGAATTAGTGGTGGGTTGATAGCAACCACTGATCTACAGCATAGCCTCAGGAGCCATTTGCCTTTAGAAAACGTCTTGGTCTAAGGTTATTATTGCTGTGCAGGAGCTGAATGTCTTCTAAGGGGAGGTGTTGGGTATTCATTGTTAGGCAACCACAGAAAGGAGTTTCTCTCTCTCCAAGTTGCTCTGTATACAGGTATATACAGGGATATAAAGATGTAATTTAGCAAAATGATCTAAAAATTATTTGGTGTTTGTTCACCAGCCATTTTTAATGCAAAGTCTTTGCAGTGTTTCCTCTGTGGTGAAGAAATGAGACTTTAGGCACCTGTAACAGCTGTGCTGCTGCTCAGTGAGGGGTTGGCTCTCATAGGACCCTATCTGGTGAACAGCTTTATTTATTACCCTTTTTTTTCAGAATTGGGAGGGGAGATGTCTGTGTGTAGCATGTTATCTCAGAAGCAAAACTAGTACAGAGATCAATCTTGGCAAAGCAGCCAGGATGGGCAATAACACCTGAACTCTCCAGGTTAAAGTCTTCCTTGATTGACAATGCTGTACTTAAACCGCTGCTTCTATAGCAGGACACTGTTGAATTTGTATAGATCTTCTCATGCAGCTTTATTTATAATAAAGGAAGTCTTGTACAAAATCTAAATGAGCATGAAGTCTCTTCTGTTCCTAGTTCCCTGCAAAATGTTCTTAAGAGAGCAGAAGGAGTGGGGATGTTTCCAGTGTGATCCCAGCAACAAGAATCTGTGGGATTCCTGAATCCCTGTAGAAATTATTGCAGAATAAACTGCAATGTGAACATAAAGTGGGACAGCTCTTCCAGAATAATGCCAGGGATGTAATTGTTCTTAAGAGTATGAATCCAGAGGAAATCAAAGTAATTATTCTGAATATATCTGCTCAAAAACACCCTTTCGTGGCAAGCCCAAAATAACACTGATAGATTTTGCCCTTACAGGCTAAACAAGAAATCTCCTGAATTTCCATTTCAGCCAGAGGAGTCCTCTTTACCTGCTTATTTTATGTGTATCCACAGCCAAGTTCAGCAACCACCCATCACCACTTAGCTCCCTGCTTAACTCCTTTGCTTGGTTTAAGGGAACGGCACCTCCTTGTTGATATTCTAATGTGCTCTGGGGGTACACCCAGAGCTAGTTATTAATTATTATAAATTATAATTAATAATTATTATACTAAAAGCACCACTGTTTCCTTAGCAAGATGCCTTCCAGCCCCACAGAATGCCCTGCACACCTTTAATAACTCTGCTTTCCAATGCTCACTGGGGCTGAATCACCACTGGGCAGGTCTGAGAAACAGCTGGCTTAAGAGCTGCAGCCCAGATCTACTTAGCCAGAAGTTAAAATTTTCTAGGGCCAACCACACACTGCTGAAAATGGAATTCTGTAGCCTAGGATCATCATCAGCCTTGGTTTGGTGCAACTTTGTTATAACAAAAAAAACAACAAACCAAATTAAACAAACCCATCCTGCTTCAAAGCCATCTGACAAGCTCAGCAACATTTTCTCCACTGAGAACTTTTTTTTCTTTGCCTCAATTTACTGCTTCAGTGTTGCTGTGGAACAGAAAGGGAAATATCCCTAGAATATCCTTTTTCAGAAGGGCAATTGGCAGATTTTTGGACTGTGCCATGACCATTATTGCAGTATTATCTGTCACAGAGTAAGCAGAGCAGAAAGCCACCCCCTAGAGATTGTTTTTTAGCTTAAAAATTAATCTAATAGCTTTTTACCATTCAGAGCTGTAAGCAAAGACACCATCTCCTTTATTTCAAGCAGGCCAAAATACATGCACTATTAAAAAAAATAGCAAAAGCAATCTCAGAGGATATGGTGACTCACAAGCATGCCAACATAAATTTGGTAAAGTACCAGTAGGGATCAAACTGGTAACACTGGTGTCAAAATGGGATATGCTCAAGATTTGCCCACATACTGAGCACGTTCCATCCATCTGCTCAACTCTCCATTATGGTGTGTTGCCTGCAGGGGTAAAACCTAACACAGGTCTGTCCCCAAGTGCCACTGGCATATGATCAGATTTCAGCTTACATTCAATTAGGTTCTGTTTGTTGGGAAAAAAATGTCTCAAGGTGTTGGGTCATTGGGTTCAACCAAACATGAGAGCTGTTGCATCCCTTCCAAGTAAAATTCCAGGCAGTCCTGTCTTTTTCTGAAATGATAAATTCCTTATGGCAACATCAACTAGGTTATTTTTAGCCAGTCTCCTATGCAGTTGGTGTGTTCACACTTATGGGCCAGGGGAAAGAAGGCCTATGCTTTCATCTCCTTCCAAGTAGCTTCTGAATTCATCAAACAACTTTCACTCAATTGGATAAAGCTCAGAAAAACCTGTGATAATCTTTAAGCAAGCAGGCTAAGGAATAGTAGACAAAGACTCTTGTAATGCTTCAAAAGCACAAGAGAGGTGTTTTAAATGTTCCCAGTGTAGTAAAATGTGGTAGGTGCTCATGTCTTCATTGACCTGAAGAAGTAAGCTGTGAGAAAATGCAGAGTTGTGTTACTGCTTCTGCTACCCGCAAAGTGATCCACCCAACTTTGCAGCAGAGCCTTAAGGGAAGATGGATGCAAACAGTTATTCTCATCATATCTATTGGACTAGTCTGGTCTCAAAACAAATCTGAGCAAGCCCCTGCTGTGGATCAATTGATGTTATAGTGTTTTTCTAAAGAAACTTCATTTTCCGATCATGTTACATTTAAGATTGTCATCTGAGATTCCGAAACTGTTAGAAGTAAAATCTCTGGCTGCAGAGGCAGAGAACAAAGCTTCTCAGTCATTATTCAAAGGCAGCACCTCTGCAAATAAAGGCTCTGAGTTTACAAGTAATTATAAATCTGTCTAGCGAAAATCAGAGCTCACCCAGAATGTTTGAGGAGGGAGGAACAAAAAAAAAAGGTATTGGCTTTATTGATCTGCTCTGTGGTGGAAGCACAGAAAGTGCTGAAGTGAAACATTTAAATGCAGCCTGTTCATATATTTGTGTGCCTGTAAAATGTCTGACTGTGGCACTACGTTAACAATTGTGCCGAAAAATATAAATAAAACCAGTGAAGTTCTTAAAGGTGTCTTAGATGTGAAACTATCTTCAAATCCACTGGTGGGCCCACAGCCATTTACAGTCTCAACTCAGATCTAATCACATAAAGAGGCAAGATTCAGTTTCTGTCTGTATTTTCCTACTTTGCAGAGGAGCCACGACACTTATAATGTCCAATTAGGCACTTTTCTGCAGACAGTCTAACATTCAGGATCCAACACAGTGCCATGCAGGCCCAGGGGCAGAGCTGGGCAGGTCTGGGATCCGTAACCACAGTGCACAGCCTGACTCATCAGCCACTTCACCTGGCCAGACGCATCAAGACAAATCCACTGCATAGCTCCCAACCTTCAGTCTTGCTCTCTAGCCCTCTGCTGGGAGTCAGGCAGCACAAAGGGATTTCCCAAATCATCAGGGAGATGGTATTTAGGTTGTGAACACATTCCAGATCTCATCCCTGCCTGCTCACACCAGGCAGGGCAGGGCAGCCCTGGGTGGTTCCTGTGCCTGTAAGCACAGATGATCCAGAGCAGCCCGTCCTGCCTCCACCACATGGGTGTTCCCACAGAACAGAGGTGTTCTGCACTCTCAGCAGGATTTTCCTGCTGTTCACCTTCAGGGCTATCACATCACATCATGTCAGTATTACACACCTCCCGTATGCAAAACTAGAGAAAAACAAGGCTTTTCCACATGCAGCTGTTTAACAAAGCCCCACACTGACTCCCCTGCCAGAGCCACACCCGGCAAAGCTTTGGAAGTGAAAGGTTTGAGCCAGAGCAGAGATAGACCAGCACAGAACAGTCAAGACACATAAAGCATATGGAGAGGAATTGAGGCACCTAATCTGTGGGCTTGAATACACAGGTTATATCAGAGCTGTCTTCCCACAAACAGCTGATTAATCACCATGCCTTAATTACTACAATAGGAGACAAACTCTGCTCCCAAGCCTAAACAGGCACAGAAAAGAGCTCTGTGATGAATGTACGGGGGGAAAAAACATCAACACTCCAACCTGTGGATTGGCCCAAAGCACATTCTTGTTAAGAGATCCCTTCTGAGAATGGTTTGAGTGACAGGAGGAAAGGCAAAAAAGCATCCTTTGGGGTAGCAGGAATGCTGCAGAGAGCTGCAGGAAGGACAGTATAAATTCATAATGTCTCCACTGGTCCTCACTGATTCTTCAGGCAGTCTGAAGCTGACAGCTTTTTCCTCCTTTTTTCTCAGCCCTCCTGTTTTTGCTGTGCAGTCACATAGGTGACTCATGCAAATGGTTTGCAGCTTACAGGAAACACTGTCTGTTCCCTACCCAGCTTGTGGCTGTTCAGTGCCCCTATTCCTGGCTCCCTTTCCCCTGGAGAGATGGCTTTTTCCATCAGCTTTGCCAAGGGCGGTAGTTCCAAGACACAAACCTGCAGCACGTGCTGCAGTTCTCACAAGCTGCTTCCTGCTGCCCAGAAGATGCTGTGAGAGGCACAGCACAGGCTCCACGCATCAGCCCCTTCATACCAGCTGCATTCTCACTCCCTCCTGGACTCAGATAGTGTTATTGCAGACTGCTAAACAGCTGTCACACTCTACCCCAAGCACAGTTGCATCTCACTGCCAAGTTTTGAAACTCTTGTTCTAGTAAATCAAAGTGTTGTAGAAGGGGAAAATACGAATGACATCACGTGGCATCATTACTTTACTCAGATAAATCAGCAACTGCCATCCCTGTTGGCTTTGGACCAGCAGTAGAAAAGACTGTTTCCATCTTACAGAAAATTCAATGATTTAGTAAAATTGCCCCTGAACTCATGACTTTAGAGAGACTGCATTTTCATGAACCATTCCCAAGTGAAATCTGTGTCCAAGGAACAGTGGTGAAATAATCAGGCTACTAGTAAAGACAGGAGAGAGGATAAGAAACAGCCAGTTCTCAAAGCCTGCTAATGCAGGGGAACATTACAGATGCCACGACAGTGGAAAACTGGGGAGAGCAGTCCCAGGCCTGTAACACTGTGCCAACACCACATGCACTCACAGCCAGGCCTGTCTGGTGAGCAGGACAGGCAGCTGCTAAATCAAGCATGGCAGGAATGTGAGATTAAGTGAAACACAGTAAAAAGTTGAGATTTCCTTTTCTCTTCCTTTTTGATTGTTTAGAAACAGCAGCAAATCCAGAGGGATCTGTGGGGAGTTGACACAAGTATTCCACAGGTGTCTTTAGTACATGATTTCTGAAAATTTTCAAACCAGTATCTCCAGTTACTACCACTTTCAGTGCAAGAACCAGTGGCCCATTGAATACCTCCCTGGACAGAAATTTCTCAACAATTTCCCCAAGCAAGGGCCCTCTGTTATAGCTGCAGTTCCATTCACCCAGGTTCCCACTCACCCAAAACTCAGCAAAACTTCACAGATCTGAGAACCTGGGATCCCCACTTCTTCCTCCTGTCGTGGTTCTATTCTACCTTTCTCTTAGCTTCAATATAAGGGATCCTAAAATTATAATGAACAAACACTGGACCACATCTTGTATGAGGGTACCAAGCATCTCAAGGACGTCAGTGAGGATTTAGGGACATCCTACAAATGCAGGATAGAGCAAGGCCCAGTGCCTTGCTAACCTGAAGTATCTATTATCCATCATGCTACTAAACTGACTATTTTTATAAGACAGGCTCTGTCCTTGCTTGCTTTTCACTGAATTTATCTTTTTTAACCTGTTGTAGTAGCAGTTATATTTGGTGGCACAATAACAAACGAAAAGGCACCCTCTCTTTTTTATTTTTTTTTGAAAGCAAGAACATTAACAATTTTCAAGGGCAAAATGTGGAGCAGAAGGTGAGTAAAAACCACACTTACTGTACTATCTGATCCATAGAAGGTTATAAGGAGAACTCTGACCAAAGGGGAGAGCTGTTCATCTGCTTGATCCTTTCCTTACTGACTTCCATGTTTCTCTTCTGTTGACCAAAACTGAAAATGCAAATATCTCCTTTACACCCATCCACTCTGAGAGAGCCAGTCCATTCCACATAATTGGTCTTTTCCTTTCAAGACTGGGCCAGTATTGCATATTCATTACCACATTAAAAACACTTTGCCTGAGGCCTGCATTTCTTGCTGTGCTGTAATGAGTTCAAGACCTCAGCTGTCCGCTTGGGGATTCAGAATAGAGATATTTAATAGTAAATTGTAAGGCAGAATATTTCATTTTACTTTTTTATGCTGAAGTAGCACATTTATAATGGTACACTACAACCACTAAATAAAGATGGGGAGACCATTTTTTTCTGTGCCGATAACACAGTCTCTGGGTTACCATGGTCTGGCTGGAGCCATTTCAGTTTTTTATGCTGATCTCTGCTCTTAACCTATTACTGGATCTCCCCAGTGTCACACCTCCCATTACAGTCAAATAACACATTGGAGCAAACTGTAACATATTTCTAGCATTATCCTAACAGCTTTTAACAAGCCCTACACAAAGCAGAGCTGCTAATAAAACCGAAATACTCTGCAGTTAATTCTTGGAAGTTTGCCACTGAGATCCCACCAACACTACTTCAGAGACATTGACTTTATAATGCTCAAAGCCTGCTTTCATCTAATGAAAGAGCCTAGATCCACATGTTGACAATACTTCACAGTTCTCAGCTTCCTCTGGGTCCTCTGACAATCTACAAAACACGTGAAGCATTACATCCTGACTGGAAACTTTTAAAAACTACAGTATTCTGCAAGGAAAGCAGCATAATTATTATTTGTCTAAGTAGTACCAGATGTGTTTAAAACCCACAAAGATAAACAGGAGGGGAAAAGCTGCATAGTTTGAATTAAAGTTAGTAAGAGCATAAACAAGCCCCTCCAATAGCTCAGGCTGAGGGACCAAATTCCTGCTCTTTTTTCCTCATTGGATCTCTTTCCTACTTGAGGTTACACAAGCATGCACCACCTCAGTTACTGCACCAGGGCAGAACATGTTACAGGAAACAGATCAGACTTTTCCTCCAGAAAAGCTCCAAGACTCCCAGTGTCTCAATTACCATGAACTCCATGAGCCACCACATTCTGCTCTGCTACCTCACCTCACTGCAAGGGGAGGCAGACAGGTACAACTTTGGATCTCTCATGGCAACACCTCAGCCCCACAGGAACCACAGCCCTGCCCTTGGACATGCTGCTTTGCCTTTTTCATTTCTGTGTACTTATTCCCTGCAATTATGGCTAGTTTGGGATGCTAGTGGTTTGACAGACATACAGAACTGAACAACATGAGAATGAGTCATAGATGGGGACAGGAAAAAAGAAAAGGAAAACACAGGAGAGGGAAGAAGTTTTTCCGGTGACTGCTTGTGATTCAAATAATCTTGTCCCCACACTGCTATATTACCATACAGGGTAGTTTCAAAGATATTCAACTAAAATGCTCTGATCTTGCCACTTACCTGATGAAACACAACATACTATTTCCTTCACCAAGAGCAAGACATCACCAGCATAATGTTCTTACTAAACCCCTTTTACTTCTGTTCTCTAGTTTTACCTACACCTTGACAAGCACAGCAATGCTTTCAATTCTGAGAACAGAAAATAAATTTCCTTCTGCTCAGGATATTATTTCTCTTGGCTTTACTCCTTACTCCAGCCTTTAGGTCAGAACCTAGAATAAACACACCAGTACTTCAGAAGAGCAGAGGATTATAACCATACACTCTCTGCTAGCATATCTAACCAAAACTGCAAACATGACTTCAGCAGGGATAGGTGGGCAGAGCTGAAAAGTGAGTGTTTTGGCAGTACAGCTGCCTGAAGATACAACCAGTCTGCACTAGGAATCACAACTTTACAAGCCACACTATCTGTTTTAGCCTTTACAGCACACTGCTCCCATCTCTGTATAACCAGTCCAGTGCCTAACAGCTGCCCAGAAACAGGAAGGAAAACCTATGTGAAGACAACATTTTTTATTCATTTTCAAGACACCAGTATTACAATTTTAAATCAGGTAACAGCATCAGTTCAGGGACTGCCCACTGCAATGCCTACAAAGAGGCAGAGATTACAGACCATCACCTCTTGATTAGAGGCATGTTCCTTTACGCAATATTCACGGCCAGCAATGACTTTCCCTCTCCTGCTTGAAGCCAGCACATCCTTCCCCCAACAGGAAGGAGTGGAGTTCACACAAGGTTTCTCAGCCTTTTCAGCACAGATTTATTCCCCGTTATGAAATGCAACCACAGAAGAGCCCCTGAAATTACAAATTACACTGACTTCCCACACTGAAGAACAGCATTAACACTTCATGTTCCTACTGGCACCTCAGAGCCCATAATCACATGCCTCAGGGCTGTTCTTCAGATACAGCTGGAGGTAGTTTTTGTATATCTGTGGGTCAGTTATTGTAGCCTTGACAGCAGGGTCCTCCTTCATGGCCTCCACCCAGCGCTGGAGCTTTGGGGTGTGATTCAAAGAGCTACAGGAAAAAGGAAGAGACTGAGTAATGCAAATGGAAATTTGGAGGGCATCAAGGAAAGAAAACAACTTGAACGGTTCCATTTTACTACTTTCAAAGTCCCAGTACAATGTCCAGTTCAGAGCAGGATACTTCCCCCAAAACTTCAACACAATACAAGCTTTCCTCAGCAGCCCCCAAGAGTGGCCCATTGCTGCAATGTACACCAGGAATATTGATGCTGGGGCACTTCTGAACACACCAGAAGCCAAGCCAAGTACTCACTCTTTCAGCTGGAATGGTTCCAGACGTTCAAACCATGGCCAGATCAGGTAGTCAATCATTGAGACTGAGTCCCCACCATAAAACACCGTGTTGCGTTTGGACAGAGCCTGTGAAGCGTGAGAGATGTCAGCTGCCCCCCAAAGGAGAAGTGCAGCAGAACACCACCCAAAATTCTCAGTGCACAGCAGAAGGCAGGCACACTACAGGGATCAGTGAGCAAACAAAGGATATACAGTATGTTTCTTTTGTGCACACGGTATTAGCAGAGTCAGGGCTAGTCAGTTAAGCTTAATAATATACCTGCTGTTTCATAAACTCAGCCCAGCTCTTCTCCACACGTTTAAAAACTGCCACAAAATATGAATCACTAGCAAGCTGCAACGTGTGCACAGAGGAGTTTAGCTCAAAATATTTTGTGATTTCTTGCTTGTCATAAAGCATAAATGGCACAGATTAATTGAACACAGCAGCATACATGCATTTCTTGAGCAATAAATCCAGCTAAATTTATCATTCTGCTAAATTAGAGCACTATTTTAGCAGGGACTCTTTTCCCATAGCAGTCAGGCCAAGTGGTATCAGGGAAGCATTTCTAACATTACATCTCAAACTGCATTTGATTCCAGGTGCAAAGGCAACAGGAAGCAAGTGTAAACTTACACCAGAAAGAGATCCCCTCACAGCTCAGCACAGAGAGCAGGGCCACAAAGCAAGCAGAAAGTTCTCCTGTTACATTTGTGACTCTGATGCATTTTTAGGTGCCATGGTCATCCAAGTTCAACATGCTTTAAGGACCCTCCAGACCTTGTTCTCTTATTTCATTAGATTAGTGGCTCTATTTTCAGGCACTAAAGGTGACTAAAGGTGGAACTCAGAAGATCTTACAAATCTTTGTCTTTTTGTACACACACTTCCCTATGCACTCATATGGCATTTATTCCCTGTCCTTAACTCCCATGATCCAGCAGAAATTTTAAAGCAGCCCTTCAAGAAGCATGGAGCTGTCTGATCTCTCAGGTGGTCTGACAGAACACATCCAGCAGCTGCACAAGGGCAGAGACAGGAACACAGTCCCCTCTGCTGGGCAGCAGAAATCGAAACACAGAAGTGCTCTAAAGTACTTCCCCTCTGGAATATCTCTTGCAATACACTGAGGGAAGTCTGCATGGCTCTGTTCTGGCCTCCCATTCACAGCTGACTATCAGCTGCAAAATCATTCAGGGTACTGTAAAATAGAGACACTGAAGGAACAGCAAGTTATTTCACAGTATTCATCAAGCAGGAAGAAGGTTAATCCTTCCTTATTGTTGAATACATCTGTATTTCAGCGAAGTGAAATACACAGCTTCCCCCAGGAACTCATCATCTGCACTACTCCAGCCTCAGTCTGATCAGATGAACAAGACTACCTGGAAACAACTGTTTTGGCAGCTCAAGGGATGGGAAAGCAGAATGCACTGGACTGTTAGGAGAACCAGGAAACCACTAAAAGGTTACTGGCAGCTTTGCACCAGAAAAAAAATACTCTGGAGGAACTCTTCCTCATTGATCCACCCAAGCATTGGCTGAGGCTGCTAAGGACAAAAGGAATGGGATCATGACAAAGATAAGCCCAACAGCTGTTCAGACTAGCCAAGAACCATTACTGACATGGACTGGCAAGTGGCTAATACAACATCAAAGCCACCTGACACTTCCTGGAGCTCCACTGAAGCTGCACTACGCCACCAATAGCAGAACACGGTCCAGGGCTGGATTTCTACAATGCACACATTACATTCTGCTTCCACCAACCCCCAAAGATAAGCTCTAGAATGAAAAAGATTTAATGTCATCACCAAGGTATCTGCACTGTTTTCAGTACAAATGCTCTTCAGCAGCTCAGACTCGTCAGCCCTTGCTCTTAGTACATGCTGCAAGGTCTCCTTCACTTAAAGCAGAACAAAGATATCCAAGACAACAGCAGTCTGCTAGAACTCAAAAATCTCTACAAGTCTACAGAGCTTTTACCATTAGATAAAGTTTAGTTTAGCTAGATAAAGTACAGTTTTGCTACTTGAAATTTATTCTAATGGTGCCCTTGTGCATCTTGGGCTGAGGTTAATAAATTGAGAGATTGTTTCTTGTGGTAACTACCAACTAAATGAGAGATCTACCTCCAAAGCACACAGCATGAAAGTAAAAAAGGGAACATATAAAGGCTGGCAATCTGCTTGTTATCATGAAATACTCTCACCTCTTCAAGTTTGCCAAACTTTTCAGCAATCTCTACTTTCAGTGCAGTAGTGTCCTGTCCATCTTTAACTGCCAAAACATGCTTGAAAAGCAGGGATGTTATCTATACAAAGGAAAGTAAGAAGTTTTTAATGCACCTCTTACAAGAATACAACTTAGTCACTTAAAACTTAAAATGCTAAGTTAGATGTTAAGATATTAAATGCAAGTTAAATCTTAAGGTATTAGACATTAAAGAGTTACAGAAAGTCCATAGATAAAAATCTAAACTTCATAGAAGGCAAGAAAAAGCCTAGAAGAATAACTACTAACAGTAATGAATTTCAGTCTTGTAGTAAGAGAATAGTGAGAAGAAGTGTGTTTCCCATCTGCGCGTTTTCTTTCTTACAACACACTTCCCTCTTTCCATTCAGTCTATTTACAAAGGTCTGTTGCAAATATATTCTGCTTTTTATTCCCTTTTGTTGTCAACATCTCTTTACATCTTCTGTTTCTCTCTTGTCTCATATCCAAGTGACTTTTCACTTCCTAGACTCCTCAAATCACATGCTAGGCCAGAGAGGTTAATTCCTGTCAACCAGCTCCAATCCCAAATGAGAGCCAAAACCAGCCTCCCTATCCAAGTCCCGTGTTTTCAGCCACATCTCAGCTATCTCTTGTCCATGGTTTTAGGCTCTCTCAGTCAGGCATTTCCCACATCCTGCATTCACACAGTACGTCCTACAGAAAGGATCAGAATAATAGTAAATACAGTAATTTCACGAATATAAGCCGCACCTTTTTCATTGAAGAACCCAGCCTACCCCAGTGGTGCAGCTTATATTCAGGTGAGGCTTATCTATGGACAAATCCCAGCGAAACGCCAACCCGGAAGTGAGAGCCGGCCAGGCAGAGTAGCAAGTGGGCGGGCCAGCCCCTGTGCCACCGGGAGAGTGGGACCACCAGGAACGGGGGCTGGAAATGTGCGGACCGGCCCCTGTGCTGCCGGCAGCCGCCGGCAGCGTGGAACCGCCAGGAATGGGGGGTGCACTGGGAAGCCGGTCTGTGTGGGGCCGGGCCGGAGTGCCGTGCCCCGCCCCCTCTGCCATGCGGAGTTTAAAAAAAAAAAAAAAAAGCACGGCTTATATTCGGGTGCGGCTTATATATGGACAAATCCCGTGGTCTTCCCAGCTACCCGGAAGTGCGGCTTATATTCAGGTGTGGTTTAAAATCGTGAAATTACTGTAAATAAAATATAGCAATTGGCACATCCCAGGTCTCACATCTTCAGCTGGTTTGGTCTGCTTACCTTTGCTCTATTGTAGGATGCTCAAAACCCTACCTCAGGCACACAGATTTTCACTTGCTTGGATGCCTTCCTGCATCCATCCTTACACATAATTCTGGCGGCAATTCAGAGACACAGTGGATTGTATGTGCTCCCAGCAAATGGCCCCAAATATCCCCTCTGCTTATTCAAATGCTCATTCCAGACCAAAAAAACTGCCTTAAAGGATGAAACATCAGCAACAGAACTGCAGTTTTTTGTGCAATGGTGGTCAGAAACATGGTCTCACTCTGATTACGCAGTACCTTTGAGAAGTCTTCCAAGAGCATCTTCTGACAGGCTCGTTCATATGGGTCTGAAGGCATCAGCTTCTTCCCTGGAAATGCTTCATCCAAGTACTCACAGGTGATTGGGGACTCCCAGATCAGCTGGCCCTTGCTGGTCTCCAGAGTAGGAACCAGCCCAGAGGGCTGCTTCTCAAAGTACCAGTCAGGTTTGTTTTTCAGATTGATGTTGATTACTTCATGGCTAAAAGAGCAGAAGAAACCCAGAGAAGCTCAGTTCTGCTCCAGTCCACCCCATGCCATGGTGAAATTCAGTCACCTCAACAGTTCAGTACTTGAGAGGCTCAACCCTCAAGCCCCGGTACTCTTTGAAACTGTTTGCAGAACTAATCCTTTGACACAGAAATACTGCCTCACTCTGCTGGAGAAAGCATGCACAGACTTTCAATGAGTTGTTTGCAGATTGTACACACCTTTTATTACTTTAACAAGCACGCGACTATCAGGCTAAAAACAAAGATTAGAACTCAGCACACTTATCACATTTGAGTTCAGAGGCAGTCTAAGAAAGAAGCAGTTGATTGCAAACGAGCTACACCCCAACTAAGAAATGCACCTGAACCTTAACCTGCCCTTATACCAAAGAGCAAATCAGCAGAGAATCCTTCCTACTTAATTTCCCAACCTATGGCCCCATACGGAACAAGTGCTTAGGATAAAAGCAAATAGATACTGATTAAAAAAATACATGGGAAATATGTCTACTTTAAAAAAACAGAAATTATATGCTTGAGTATGTGTGCAACTCCAGAAAATTCCTAGTAAGCCCAAAGGTCTGCTAAACAAGCTGAACCTTCAAAACACCTGAAACGTTACCAGAAAGCAACTAGCACATCTAGGTAGCCATAAAACCCCTCCAAAATCACTATGCTGCAACAGAATTAAACTGACCCAGAAGTTTTACTGCATCTACTCTTCAAGTAAAAAAAAAAAATATTTAAAAAGTACTAATGTAAAAACCAAAAATAATTAACTCAACTTTCACCTTATTATCAAGAGACCTGTTAGTAATCCCTATTCCAACATAAACTCCCAGCCCTGTATTGGGTAACAAACCACTGACATGCCTTGGACTTGGTAAAACCAGAAAAAGATGGAAAAAAAATAATTAATTTTAATTTGTACCTGAGGAGACATTAGACCCCATTCAACACTGCTGAAATGACATGGCTATCTTGAAAAAGAAACAAATACAATCACTGAATTTCATTAACTTACCATAGCACAAGAACTAGACAATGTTATAGAACACAGTACATTTCCTGTTTTAAAAGGGCCATTCACTCACTAGTGTGTTTTGCTGGGCAGCGACACAACAGAAACACTGAATATTCGTAGCTTCCAGAATTCTCACGGCCACTCACATCTAAACCAAACAGTGTATGTTATGTCTCTACTCACACTTATTCAGGACACGCTATCACAGGCAAAAATTATAAAAAACAGCTTGGGGTTTTTACTTCGGGCCTTTACACAGATGATTTCATACACAGCCTGCTCATTCAAGCTTTAGAGCAAAATCACGGCCAGAAGGCTGTTCTCAAGCAGTTCGCTGGGGATGTGGAACTCAGGGAAGAAAGGAAGCTAGGCCGGGCTGAGGCCGGGCCCTGTGTGCGGGGAGGAGCGGGATCTCACCTGATGCCCTTGGCGCGGAGAACCAGGCGCGTCCGCTGCGCGTAGGGGCAGAAGCGCATGCTGTAGAGCCGGAGCTGCCCCGCGGGCACGGGGCCCGGCGCCGCGCTACCTGCGGGGAGAGAGGGGAAAGGGAGAGGAGAGAGAGGGGGGCTGTCACTGCCGGACCGCCTCCAGCCGGGCAGCGCTGCCGGCCCCCGCCGCTTACCCTTGCCCAGGCTGCGGGACTAATCGCCCGACATCCCGGCTCGATGGGCTCCGATCCGCAACTGCTCCTCCGCAGCCCAGCCCAGGGCCGCCGGTACCGCCCGCCGGGAGCACGGCTGTCCGGCCCCGCCTCTCTCCCTGCCTCCCTCCCTTCCCTCCCTCTGGGCCCGCTGCTGACCCGAAAAGCTTTCCAAGTGGTGGTTCCCTGGGCTGGCAGCCCGCCCCAGCCAGCCGGGACAGGCACTGTTCAGCTGCTCCCGATGCTCTCCTTCTCTCTTCGTTTAAGAATAATTGCACAACCACCTCTGGCATCGCCGTGGAAATAGGACAGCCACGGCTGAACCACACGGGCCAGGTGTATTTATAAGCAGTGCTTCCAGCAGCTGCTGAGACAGCAGCTTCCCTTCAGTGCCTCCTCCTGCATCACCTACCCCGATCCAACTCCACCTCGAGGGTAACAAGAAGGGTTTCTCTCTCCTGCAACTGCTCTGCTTCACGATAAGAAACGAGAAGAAACAGTAAACCAACAGACAAGAGGGCATAGCAAAAGTTAGATTTAACTTAATTACCACAGCACAGTTATAGAGGGATTCATGCTTGCTTCTGCAAACAGGATCTTTGTGGGAGCATCAGTGCATCCATAGAACAAAAGAGAGAACCAAAGTGCAGCTTGAAGCCTTCTTCATCCCTTTCCTCCCTCTCACTTGAGATTAGGGCACCAGGGCCTTCCTTGTACAGCTTTCCTTGGAGTATAATAATGGAAATGGAGGTGCTTTCCTCTTAATGATTTTCACACATTCACACAGTGTCCAAGTTGATCTCTGACAGAGAGATGAAGTGATTCCCTTCCTGTGGCTCCACACACCAGTCTTCAGGTTGGCACTGCACATTATTAGGGAACAGCACATTTTTAGGGACCAATGGACTGGCACAGCTCTTGCCAAGGGAAGGGAAAATCCTGTCCTTCCTGACAATGCATGCTGCTCTGTCAAACCCCCAAGGCTGATAGAGCATTCTCAGTCTCATCAGTGGATCCATGCTTGCACAGGGAGTAAGCCCCCTGTTTTGGTTTGATCACTAGAGTTGGGCCTCAGACACCAGATCACAGACTTATTTTCTGTGATGTCACCTGCAGGTAAACACCGAGATAGTCACTAGTAACATAACCATGTCACCATTATCCATTGCAATGGAGGAACATGATTTTTGTTGAGTCACTGCTGCTTGATTGTGTATATATTAAGCAGTTCAGCACAGAAAGGGAGTGGTGATTTGTTGCACAAGTCTGCCATGCCCTTAGGCAAACAGAACCTGTACATAAAGCGATCTTTGCCAAAAAAAATTTCTCCTACCATAAAAAAAAAAATACAACTGTGTTAGAGGACATAGTCCTTATTCCTCTAAGTATCTACCTTTAGTAAAGATTCAGCAAACTTTTGGGTGATGAAAATAGAGAAAGTTAATTTGAAATTTCTCATTGTCATTATGAAACACACAGGCAGTCTGCTAACTCACAGCCTGGAGACAGGCATGTAGGAACTCAAACCAGCATCACAAGACCCACATGCTACAATAGGCCCTCAGAGGCACCAAACAAAATAAACCACTTCCTCATTCTCTCCTGGTGTTGCCTGGCACACAGAGTGCCTGTGGAGACACGAGGTGAGCAATGGGCTTGTCCTGCTGCCTCTGGACAGAAATGTCACTCTCCATTCATTGCTCTCTTGCACTGGGAGTGCAGAATTGCAAAACTGAATACTGCCACTGTACAGGGAAGTAACAGCAATCTAACATAAGCAACACACTATAAATAACAATCCTCCCTTAGGAAAGGAAATCTGTTTTTCAAATGCTTGGAGGTTCTTACTGTGTTGAGGCTAAAAGCTTCAAGCACAGAGGGAAGGGCTGCAGGATGTACTTGTTTCCCAGGGAAAACTTCTCATCTCACTCTGAAGCTTCAGGAGCTTTATCGTAAACAATCTTAGAACTTTTGTACCTTACAGAATTACAGAATCATCATGGTTGGAAGAGACATTCAAGATTGTCAAGTCCAACTGTCCCTAAACTACATTACCCAGCACCAGATCCAGACCCCTCCTGAGCATTTTGAGGGATGGTGACTTCAGAAAGACACAAGAAGAATGGGAAAACAGGTACAGCTGTCCAGCAAAGAGATGGGCAGATAGCACTGGACCAGCTGCAGGACACACAAGGTGACCAAGAGACAGAACCCATAGTGTCTTCCCCACAGCTAATGCACTCTTATACTTGATTCAGCACCTGCTTCTGAGAGTCAGCAGCAATGATTGCCCAGGTTAAAGGGCCACAGATAACAGCAGCTCAGGGGCAGACCTACTCCATCTTATCAACAACAGCAGCGCCCACACTCCCCCTCAGGCTTCACGCCTCAGGAGATAAGGGGCAGGGCCCCTACCGCGCTCTTAAATACCTGCCCGTGCTCATTGATTGGCTAGCGGAAGGGCGCGGGCCAATCAGCTGCGTGCTCTAAGGCCGGCCAATGGCAGTTGGCGTTGCTGTTGCCAGGGCGCGGGGGTCCCGCGGCGGCGATGGCGGAGGGGCCGGACGCGGCGGAAGCGGGCACGGGGGGAGATGGCCACGCCGCGGAGGCCGAGCTGGAAGTGAGGTGGGGGCGGCCGGCACAGCCCCCACACACTGCGGAGCCCGGGGGGATGCGCAGTGTCCTGCGCTGTGCTCACCCCACGGCGGCTCCGGGAGCAGGGCGGTCAGACAGGGAGAGGAAGGGAGGCAGCGCTGCCGCAGTCTGTCAGGGCAGCGCGGCGGGAGAGGGAAAGAAGCACGGGCATAGATGACAGGATTATGGAATTGGGCGGGTTCAAAGGGCCTCAGTGGGTCATCTGGTCCAGCCGCTCTGCTCAGGAGGGTCATCCCAGAGCATGGTACAGGGCATTACATCCAGACAGTTCTGGAAGAGCTCCTGTTTCAGTGTGTGGTCGCTCGCACAGTAATC
>VRYO01001366.1:2496354-2510693 GCA_009812075.1 Sialia sialis
TCTCTGGCTCCACTTGACTCCTATGAAGCAAAAGAAGCCAAGAGCAAAAACTCCTCACAAAAGATAATGGGAAGTTACTGGACAAAATATATCTCAAGACCAGTAATTTTAAAGTGTTCCTAAGTATGAGAGTGCTGAGTCTTTAGTGTTGTCTTCTCTGAAGAGTACAAAGGATCAGCAACTGAGCTGATTTTATGACTGATTTATGTTTGTGAAAGCAGTGTGAAAATGCTTCTAGTCATTGCAGAGAACAAAGGTGTGTCTCAGTCAAATTCTCTGTTTGGAAAATGAGCAGAGATGGGATGTTTCTGAATTATAATTCAAAGAGAGGATACTAACAGCAGTGTTGAACGCAGTGGGTATCTCTTATGCTGGAACTTTCCTGCCATGGTACCAGCAGGCTAAACTGATATCCTCATTTGCTGATAAAAGCAAATCCATTTGCTAAGACGACCCTGATGTTTGTCCACACAGTTTTTGAAAAGTAGAAACATCTGCAAACAGTTACAAATTTGTTGACATGTTTTAAGTTCATAAACAGAAGTTTCAGTAATTTATTTCAGTTGTTGTGTAACACATCCTGTTTACATTCCAGAGTTTTACCATGTTAAAGTACTGGAATCTTTAAAGAAGAACAGTCCTCCTGGTTTGCTTCATATAAAGGGAAGCTGTACCTTTAAATTTTTTTTTTTAATGTATATGAGATGAACTATGAAAGTGAAAAAAGGTTAAGGAAACACAGTTGGGTCCCAAATATAGATCATACCTGTTTCAAATAAAGTTATACCCTTTGCTGGGATATGTGAGTACAAAACCAGAACCTGTGAACTTGGCTGACTTTATTTTTCATGAAAACTGAAAGAAATAAAAACATTTCTTCATGTTCTTATGCCAGTCCTTTGTGCTCCATCAGGGTAAGATTGACTGTATGTTTTTGGAAATGCTGAACTAGTGACTCATAATACCAGATCTTAGTTGCTGTGGTTTTGCAACACTAGGATGAGTCTAACAAATCCCAATTATCAGTTCAGTGTAACTTAGGCTACAACATTCCCTTTGGCATAGTAGTTTGAGAAATGTGTCTGATTGTTTTAACATTGAGTTGCTATATTTTCAGTTGGGTTCAGGGATTCTCAAACAAGAACTTGGCCTTTGTCAACAATCAAACTCTCTGCTACCCTTGTGGTAGTTACATCCTCTTCCTGGACATCAAAACAAAGAAGACAAGAGCAGTGCAGTGTCAGACTGGCCAGGTGGGAGCCTTTGCAGCAAATGCCAACAGTCAAGTGGTGGCTTTTTCTGACCGGAAGCTGAATCCCCTCATATACATCTACACTTTCCCAGAGCTGAGTAAACTGACAGAATTAAAAGGTAGTGATGTGGTAACCCTCATCATCATCATTTCATTAAAACATTACTTTAATCATCACTTTGTATAGTTGTGGGGCTTCTTTATAAGATTTAGATAACAGGTACTGTTTGTCCCTGTCCCATGTCCTGTCTCATGACGAGATTCATGGAAAGCAGTGAAAGGAATTTTCCACTCCACTACTTCTATTTAGGTTTAAGCTGGGGAGGAATATGACCATACATAGTGAAGCTAATTTAAAAGGAAAAGTAAAGAAGTTAAATGGAATTAGTTTTAGGAAAATGTAGTCAAAATAAGCAATAAAATCATACTGCAGTAGACTCCCAAGCAGACTGCTGCAGCCAGATGAGAAATCCAGGATGTGAGGGATGAGGGTTCTTCCAGTTAAACTTTGGAGTCCAGTGCCTGCTTCATATAATTTCTCTCCTTGGTTTAGTTGCTTACCCTATTCATGTTCCAGTTCCCTTGCCATTTAAGTAAAGATCATGATACTTACTTTTTCATGTATGTGAAGCAAATTATCTGCAAAGGATTTCATGGGACTTCAGGAAAAATACTTTACAATTTCAAGGTATTATTGGAATGGAAATTGAAAAAATTCTAAGCAGCAATACATAGGGAACATTTTTATGATTAAATCAAAAGAATAATCTGCAGTGAAACAAAGAAATCAAGGGCCTGAAGAATATTTAAAGAGTTAAAATGGATATAAAGGAAGTGAGAAGAGTATGTGTGGTACTATAAAATAAAGTCCGGGACAAACAAAGACCATGTTCTTTATTTTTACTTTTCAGGTGATGTTCAGCTGGACTATACCTTGCTTGCATTTAGTTTTACAGGCCCATATCTAGCCAGTTACTCTTCAATCCCAGAGTTTGTTCTTTCAGTATGGTAAGAGTAAAAATAAAAATTCTCTTAATATTATTTGTATTTAATTCGTATTTTAGTGTGACTACTGTTTTATCATAGATTAAGCTAACAAATGTGGAACACATACTGATTGCCTTCATCTCTTTTTTCCCCCTCACTGATCGTTGTCTGCAAACTTTCTGTACCAAAATTGCTGTTCATTTTCTAGTATCAGTAGACACTACTCAAAATGGCTGTTAGCTGTAGCAAAATTATCTTTTACCTTCTTCCAAGTTTTGTTTTTTGGAGTGTTTCCAGAGCCTCCAGCATCAGTTAATTATCTGTTCACTGTTGGAAGTTGAGCACCATGCTGTTTGTGGAAGAAAGTTGCCTGCTGAAAAGAGGAAAAGGATTCTAAAGCTGATTTGCACTGGTTTGTCCCCCTGGACTGTTCAGTGGTCCTCTTAATTACTTTTGCTTGATCTTAGTTCTGGCTTATAATTTTGCTCAGTGATTACACTAACTTGGATCACTGGGTTAGATCATAATTTTCTGCTCACTGATGTGAAATATTATGTAATGCAGTGTAGATACAGAAAGGTAGAACATTTCAGATTTTAATTGTACTGTAAAATACAATCCTGCTCTTGCCTCCAGCACGCTCCCATTGACTTATGGGACAAGTGTAGTCTGAGACTTCAAAATAAATGAGGAGGGTGGAGTAGGAGAAAGGCAAGCAAGGACATGTAAGGAATAGTCTATGTAATCTCAGTTTACTGATGATCTTTTCCTGTACAATCATAAGTGAGGATGCAGAAACTCCTAGAATTTCAGAATTTCAGTAATGAGAGTAGATACTATTACAGATGCTTCTTTATGCCTTCTGAAGAATAATAATGTTTGCTGTGAACTCTGCTCATAGACAGTAGTTCAAGAATGATGCCTGTGAATATCACACTGGAAACCAACAAAAGCCCACTGGCCTGACAGCTGACACACTTGTCACCTACAGCAGAAGTAACACGTGGTCCAATGTGTACATTGTGTGCTCTTAAACAAAAATGCAGCATCCTGAATGACTTGTCTAGCTTATTCTTAAAACCAGAAATAGCTAGAAATGTTTAAATGCTTTAAAGTAGTAGTAGTTTCCAAGGCCAATTAATTTTAACCAGTTTGTATCAACATGTTACAACTATCAGCAGGTAATTGTCTTAGAAACCATCCTAAGTTACAGAGAATTTAGCAACAAAATACGATTGCACTGGAGTATTAAGCTCAGAATGTGTAATAATTTGAACCAGAGGTATGTGAATTTACTGTGAAATCAGGACCTTCATTTTTGTGATTGGATTATCTTGTGCATTCATTGGAGATATGTGCATGTATAGGTGTCAGAAATCTCAGTGTTGAGCATTAGATGTCATGACTATATGACAGTTGCACAGCCCCAGTACTTTAAGCAGCTCGTTTGGAATCAGAAGAGATGTTTTGAAAGATGTCAGTCTCAAAATACAAAGATCTTGTGGATAACTAAAAGCTGTCTTTCATCTGAGATATTGTATCTCTAATATTTATTCTTTTCTGTTCAAAGGAGAAACAGTGTCAGATTCCTTTTCAGATACATATTTCATCATAATTTCAGATCATAGTAAATTATCTACTCTAAAACTCTGTTGGTGTTATCTGGGAGGTATGAGACCAGAACATGCTGAAAGATCTTTAGAAAGCAAGATATGCTGGTAACTTTAAAGTCAGAATTGAAGTTTATAGCTTCCTGAAATTTAATGAGGTCTACTGCATACGTGTGAATAATTCCTATTTTCTGCATATGCTGTAAATGTTAACTATGGTTTGCTTGGTGATCGTTTCTGAGTGAATTTATTACAGCCAGACTAAGGGATTATGCTGAATCCATTTACAGCAGTGTATGCATTTTAGATTTCTCCTCTCAGCAATAATGACAAATACTAGACCTATAAAAGTTATTTAGATTAACAGTCACATAGATTGTCCAATAAATTAAGAAACAGTTTTAACCATTTTCTTCAAATGATGTTAATCTGTTCTTGGATAGCACCTAAAAATGCAAATGCCATCAAATATTAATCTGAATATTGGAAAATATGCAAATTAGATGAGAAGAATATAAAATATATAGGTTATACTGGACAAAAGAAAAGTCAGCAGAGAACAGATTCCTAGGCTTCTGTTAGCTACACAAACCCCACACAAATTCTGCCCTGGTTTGTGCCCAAGTTAATGCAGCCTTAGCTTGTAGGTCTGCACTCACAGCACAATTACTCTATTACCTAGATAATTAATCCATAGATAATCATAGGCTGAATGTGATTTGTTTCCTCATTATCACACCTTCCAGCTGCAAGCATTACAGTCATTATGTTACAGATTGGAAAAGCAAGGCTGGGGTGCTGAAGAGTTAATTGTTTGGGTCCATTTTAGTAGTCACTGATGGAGCTAATGGAAAAAAATCCGTTTCTCGTGACCATTGGTCTTTTTACAAAAGGGAGTGCCTGATAATGTTCCTAAAATGTCAGTTTTGCAATCATTTTCTAGCAGCAATAATTTTATGTGTGGCTAATTAACCACATATTTTTCATTCTTAAGAGCACCTTACAGAAATTTTGTGTCAGTGACAAAGGACTTGTTTTCCAAATTGGATCTTGAACATCAGTCTTAATCACATTCAGCCCTTTGCCTTCAGTGTTTTAATGGATTTGATTTTCTTTTATTGTCCTTAATGAAGGAACTGGCAAGAAAAGATCCTCCTGTGCAGTAAGTCTCAGCCAGGGCTAACAGGAACCTCTCTGAGTTTTAACCCCATGAATTGGCAGCAGCTGTGTTTTGTTGCTGAGAGCTCTGTTTCCATCTGGCGCGTTGAAAGGAGCAAGGACGGGTATCACCTGACACGATAGTGAGTGCAACACTCCTCAGGCTATGAACAACATCTACAAGTGTATTTTAATAACAAAAACTAGCAACACACATCTATATGCAAATGATTTAGTTCCACTTAGTTCACCTAGCAATTGCAATCAGTAATTGCTAAATCACAACCATTGTAAATCTGTCTAGTCAATCGAGTGAATTAAATTTATTATTTCATTTCTTAGTACTCATATGGCCAGATTATGCACACCATGAAGCTAATACTAATCAGCTGCTTTGGCAGCCTTGATCAAAAGCTGTGTGACTGAATAAAGATAGTGCCTGGACTGCTTTTCTGTAAATGGCTACATTGAGCATTGCTCTTGAGCTATGAAACCATCAAATTTGGATCAATTTATTCCTAGTAAGCATAGTTAAACTGTCTCTTGCAGTAATTACAGATTGTACCAAAAGCAGTATCACAATTTTCAATGTGATTTCCAACTTCTGTGACTAATTTACAGGTCTAGAGAGGATAGCTCTGTTAATGCAATTCACTAACCACAGCAAAACTAGAATTTATTTATGCCAAAATGTTTTTTGAGGTCGGTGTAAAAGTAGCATGTACCACTCACGTTGGATTCATTGACGTATAAAACTTATTTGACATGGCAGCTATACTGCCATTCCCACGTGTTTGATCTCATTAACTATTAATGTAATCAATATATTGCCACTTACACAGTTACACTAATGGAAATATAAACAAGGCTTTAATATGTGAGTTAAAAAAATACCGAAGGGTTTTGTGCCTTTTTGCATTACAGAATGCATATGTAAATACATGGGCATACTCACTTTTCCTCCATTACTTTTGCAGAAATAAAGCCCATTTTGAAAACAGCTTTTCTGTTATGTATCAGCATTTTATCATTCACATTTCTTTTCCTCAGACCGTGTCTTTTTCCTTTTCACAGCCCTCTGGATCTCCCTGATGATCAGGGGGTCGTGAGGCCTCATGAGGATTTGTTTTTCCCATCTTCGCGTAATGACAATCCGTACTATGGCCCTGATTTGCCAGTTTCAGCCGCTGCTGGACTGGAAGGAGATGAAGCAGAAACCTTTGTGGTAGTTACTGAATTTTTTTCCTTTTTACTATTCCAAGTCATTATACTTTCTATACAAATAAGTGTTAATAAAATAATAATTCTAATGTTTGTTAAATAGGTACAACCGAGTGAATGGGTTTGTTACCTCAACAATGTTTTTGAAATCCATTTTGACAGGAGACTGAGAAGGCACAGTGCTGCTGCATAGAGCAGTACAGTTTTGAGATGTCTGACATAGGTCCTAGCTTATATCTATGCAGTGGAGGTTTGAATCTGTATCCCAGAAGCAGTATGAATGTGTCAGCATTTAACTGTGCCCAAGTTAAAATGACCTGCTGAAAACCTGACAACTTATTCCCATGTTAAACTGATAGTAACCCTCACATATCCTTACTTCCCTTTGGGATTGCTTTCTTTTTGATGTTGAAAATGTTTCAAGCTATGGAAGCATTGAAGGCTTTTTTCCCAGACAGCAGCCCCTGCTTCTGAAATACATTCCCATGCCACTCTAAGTGTTGGACCTTGCCATCTGTCTCACTTGTATTTGATTATTTACTTTTTATCCTCCCTTGAGGTGCCTCTTTTTAGAGGCTTCAAAAGTGTCCTCATTTTGTTTGAAATTTACTTTCACGTGACTACCAGCTAGAAGTGTGAAAACATTTAATTTGCAAATCTGGGATCCTCTTCTAAGATTAAGACCATCAATTTCTATTTGGTGGCTTGTGATATATATGAGACACCAAAACTAAAATGTGTAAGATGACACTGGTAGTATATACGACATCTCAGTAGACAAATGAGAGTTCTGTATTAGTGTACAAAGTAGAATCAAAAAAATAAAACCAGAAAATTATGTTTTCCTGACCTCATCTTCTTTTTGTGGCTTCATGCTTTCACAGTGGTAGAGGTTTTTAACTGTAACTAGTTTCATACAGTCTTCAGGACAATCAAGAACTATAAAAAAAGTCCTTTGATTGATTCTAAATACATGGGAACTGTTTATACGTGTAATCACTTAGAACATATAAAGTAAAGATAATATATGCTCATCTGGGACCTTGCCATTTTCTTCTGCCTTACTGCCCTTAGGTTATGTGCAGATAATGAACTCTGCAAACCCCACTTTGTTGTTTATTCTGTCAAGTGAATTACAAGAAGAGAAAAAGCAGTTCCTGTATTAGGTCCATGAGCTTCAATACAATTTATCCTTTAATGGATGTTCAGTATTAGTAGGTTCTTATGTTTGAACTTGCAGAACCATGTTGGGAACTATTCCACATGGAAAAGTTTGTGCTTTCAACCATACTGGATATATGTACTAGAGATCTCTATAGAGTCTTTACATTCCCAGCTGCCTTCAGAAAAACCTGGATCTTCAATGTGCTTATGTTATCCTTGTCCATAAAAATATTTCTGGAGTAAGAGTGAAGTGTTCTAATGATCAAAATCATTGAAGATTTCCTTTTCTTTCAAATTATATGGTAAATGTTTTGATATTTATTTATGATAGTTATTTACTGATATTTGACATGACAGTTATTTACGGTCCAGTTTTCTTAGGTGAGTGTATTTTGGTTGTCAATATTGGTAGGCAATGAACAACAAGTTATTTAGAAATGAAATGGGTTTTTTTCAGAAATACAGGCTCTTTTGTTGTGGTGATGGTATGTTGTTTCCTGTGTACAAAACTGTGAGGTTCTACACTCACAGTTTAACTCTGGGAGGCAATGAATCTCTTTCTGGCATGCTTTCACCTTGCTCCAGGATATGGTAGCTGAGTAATTCTTTTTAGGACTTGAATTTATTGTGCCTTACAGCATTAATTCTTTCCTCCACACATGCCTGTGTACATAAACTCCATCTCTAACCGAGCAGAAAAACTGAGCACTCTGAGATCTTCTAAGCCCTAGCACTGAAGGGAAATCACATGTTTATGTCCTGTCAAGTTAAGCACCTCTTTCCAGCACCCCAGCACTGAAAAGCAAGCCCATTGCTAGTCTGCTTGTTTCTTCTTGGAAGTGTGTCTGATCGATACTGCAGAACCGCAAACTGAGACTGGCTATGTACCCAAGTGTAACCACAGCGGGGCAGCAGAGGGAAAGGAATTGAAATCTCCTACAGCTTCCCATCCTTTTCTTTCTTGTATGAGATTTTTCTAGATCAGAGTTTTCTAAATGTGCTTTGCCACTGAATCACAGAATATGTTGAGTTGGAAGGGCCCCACAAAGATCATAGAGTCCAACTCCTGGCCCTGCACAGGACCATCACCAGGAGTCACACCCTGTCCTTGAGACTGTTCAAACACTTCTTGAACTCTGTCAGCCTTGGTGCTGTGAGCACTTCCTGGAGAGCCTCTTCCAATGCCCAACCAGCCTCTGGTGAAGAATCTGTTTCTAATGTCCAACCTAAACCTCCCCTGATACAGGTCATTCCCTTGGGTCCTGTCACTGTCACCATAGAGCAGAGATCGGTGCTGCCTCTCCTCTTCCCCTCCCAAGGAAGTTGTAGCTGCAGTGAGGTCTCTCTTCTGTCTCTTCTCCAGCCTCAACAGACCAAGTGACTTAAACTGCTCTTTATACAGGTCCTCCTCTAGACCCTTTATTATCTTTCTTATATTGCAGTGACCAAAACTGCTCACAGTGTTCAAGGTGAGGCAGCACCAGTGCAAAGCAGAGAGGGACAGTCAAGCCCATGTGAATCCATTTCATCTCTAGCATTATTCTATTGTCTTTTTATAAAACTTCTAATGGCAAGTATCCATTGTGGATTTTTTTTTCTCCTGACAAGGTGCTACTCAAAAGGCAGAGAAGTTAAAAAAGAGAAAACATTATTATTATTATTATTATTATGCACCACTGTACCTATGCACAGTCCAAGAAGCAACCTGGTCTGAGATTTACATAATCTCATCCTAGGATTAGCAAACATTTATGTGTAAAGGCAGTAATGGCAGCAGGTACAAAGCAACATTGCAGAAATTGGGTTTACCCAAAAAGTTTCTGTTTTGCAGTTCAGTTACTACCTTCCCAAAGATTTGTGATGTTCAAGCCTTATGAAAAAATGCCTATATTAGATTTTTCTCTGGGTGATGTGAAGCCTATTTGCTATAAATTCGTTGCTGTCAGCCATATTTGATTCTAAAGTAAATATTAATATACCTTATTTCTGTAACATTTTTCCCCTGAGAAACTAAAAATGCTTTGTAAGCATAAATTTACTTAGTTACTTACCCAGAACCATATTACAAGGCCTTAGTATGTTTTGTTAATGAAATCTAGGTACTTACTTACTCTGTCCTGTGTTCTCATCACAAGTCCATCTATATTTCCTCTTTTTATAGAACCTTTAGTGAGACAGCAGAATTCTAGAACCTTCTTTTTTCCACCCATCATATTGTTTAGTGATTCTCACCACTTCTGCACACATGCATGGTGCTTTGAATCTTGTCTTTTAAATGTTCTCCCAAGGTTTTCTTATTTTCTTATTTTGTTCCTTGTCTTCCCTTCCCTGAATTCTCTTTAATCTGGTTCTTCCTGTCATAGTATTTTTATGACCTCTGTTACTGTTGTATCTGAACAGGCCACTCTCTGTCTTTAATAATATTTGCTGGAGAAGCTCTGTTCTTTGTGGTTTATGGAGGACAGATTTATGAGAGTTATTTTAGCGAAATGAAATTCAAGGCACATGGGGAGTCCAGGTCAGGGATATTTCTAGCACTTATTTGCAGATGACACTAAGATTGACGGAGCTGTTTCACAGAGCAATTTGGATTATACAATAAGATAAGCTATTCAAACAAAATGTGTTTTAGTACTGCCAGGTATGCAAGAACCACATGTTCACGTTTTGGCTATAAAGTGGAAGAATATTATAAAAAGCAGTTTGTTGTGGTGAGGTCATAATAAGTAACCATTTAAATTGGGGCTTCCAGTGCCCTTCTGGCATTTAAAGAACTGTCTAGGGGCTCAGTGTGCTGAATTTTATCATAATTCTATCATTAAAAGTTTGGGAAATGCTCCTGTTATGATAGGTCAGTATCTTTGTGAGGATAGGAAAGATACTGGAGAAATTTCCAGAGATAAAATTGCAACAGATGCAAGTACTGGTGAATAAATCTAGATTTATTTAATTTTAAAAATATATATAGAAAATTTTAAAATATATATTTTTAAATTGAAAATATAATTAATCATTTAAGCAAGCTTCTAGAGGGACAAGTCAGTTCTCCACCACTATCTCCAGACATACTTTTTTTTTTGAGAATGTTCTTTGTCAAATTACTGGCTTCAGTGAAGGGATGACTGAATAAAATATTGCTGATGTTAAACATGATGTCAGACTGTATGAGGTAATGATTTTTTTTTCTTATCTTGAAATGTATTTAGCAGCTTGTACAGATATTTGTCAATTGTTGACTGAACATGTTTATTTTCATGCTGAAGCCTAGAGATCATATTAAGACTTCAGTGCATCCCACTGCCCACTGCTGGACTGCAGCCTCAGAAATATACATGGGCTGTGAAGAAGGATATGTTCTGGCAATTGATGCTGAGCAATACAGTGTTTCTGTTCTTCAAGAAAAAGCTCCACCTGGTAAGAAATAATTGAGAAACATGTGAGAATGTCTTTTGAGATTCTGTGGGGGGATTTTTAACACAGAATAACTGACTATCATTTTTCTTTGTGGAAAAAAACCCAACAAAAAAACTAAATACATCAAAATTGATTAAATTAACTCTATTTCCAAGAGTTCAGATCTTATGAATCAGCCCTACTAGATTAACATTAAACTATTAATATACCAGATACTAGCAGTAGTACTAATAGCAGTACTATTTTTGCTATTAGTTAAGTACCAATAGTTTATTTTGTTTTGCATGAAATGTTGGATAGTTTCATTTGCTATGTTACATAAAGTAAGAAGTGATCTTTGAGGGCTCATGAGTCTTCAAAAAACAAAACTGAAGCAATATGGCTTAATATCATTCCTTAGTGCCAGCTCTTACACAAACTATTCCATGATGAAAACAAGGCTGCAAACACTGCCAGGCTTTACTGCAGAATGTATGAAGCACAGAGAGTGAATAGAAGATATTTTGGCTTCAAACAAAGAAATCTGGTGTTAATTTATTCTGGAACAGGAGTACGTCATTGATTGCAACTCACTAATGTGTGAGGTTTGTGTGCCCTATATTTATTTCCACCTGTCTTTTTTCATGGGGACCTTTAGCAGGCTATGACTGACTAAAGTTTCATGTCAAGGGAAGCCCATTTCAGAAATTCTTTTTCTGGGAATCCTGAGGTGTTTCCTCTGCTAATGCCACTACCCTTCTGTGCCCATTCAGAGGACTCCTAAATGGATGATACTGAGATACAGCCAACAAGAATTGTTCTTCAGCAATCTGTACCCCATCATCCTTTGATGGGGTGGAAGGTGTCAGTCCTGTGGTGCACATGAAGTTCATACTTTGGTCAGGTCCAGAAGGAGTACTGGAATATCCTTCTCCCTAGGATAGAGCTCTTTCCATAACAAGCACTTAATTAGTGGTAATAGATAATCTCCTGGTAATCTTATTTTCTTCTGTTTACATGTAGTACCAGATTTTTCGAGCTGCAGCAAGTACTCCAACTTCATTTTTGATAGTTAACACCAAAATGGAAGGCTGCTTTTAAAACAACCTAACAAAGCAGCATTATTTCTCTTTTTGAAACTATCAGACTGTTAAATTTAGCAAATCAGGAGTTGTAAATCATCAAGAAATAAAAACATGAGGTATGACTAGAACTGTTTTTGACAGTTGAGCAGAAGGCAACAAGAATATTGGCCATTTGGGCTTTTTCTTGGCCTGTGTGTTTGTCTTTGAGTCCTGTCCTAAAACTCTATAATAAAATGCTCTGTATTTATATTATACTGAAGCTTCTGCTTAATTTAAGTCAGACTGTAATCTGTATTTAACAGAATGCTTAAGTGCGTGGCCAGATATAAGCACATGCTGAATTCCTGATATAATGTTGCAAACAGAATCATAAGCAGCAATAACATTTCACTTAGGCTTGTGAAAATGTTTTCAGAGTGGCTGAATTTTCCTTGTAAGTGTATCTAAAAAAAAAAAAATCATTGTTAGAAATAAGAATATTATAACTTGGTACTAGAAAGAAGATAAATCTGCATCTCCACCCTCTGCACCATGTCCATGTTATCTCCTTTTTACAGCTGTAAGCTGAATAACAGAACTGTGCCTGCTCAGTTGCATAGATGGTAGAAATGGTAGATATTGAGGAAGAATGCACAGTTTTCATTTAGAATACTGAACCTGGCCTTTTGTTCTGTAGACTGGAATACAGCTCACTTGTATTGCAATATTCACTTACAAACAACGTTGACGTTATAAATTGTTTTCTTTTGTGCAGAGTTCATGCAGAAAGTAGGAGATGTGGTGTCCTATGTTCGTAGAGAAGGGCAGAAAAAGAAAGGTATTTCCATGTTCAAATTAAGCTAATAGATTTCTGAGCAGCATTGTAGATGTCTTGTGAATACAGCTGGAAGCCACTGGTTAGAAAAACTCATCTCACACTGGCCTCTGTAAGACACATTGTTGGGAATCTTATGTGTGTTTACATGACAAAAGATTAATAGCTTTTGTGCTAAGAGACAGCCAAATTAAAAGCCTCAAGAGAAACAGTAGCAATGGAAAAAAATCTGTTTGTTCAATTTAAATTGGAATAAGTAGTGCTAGAAGAGGTTCCCTACTACTTAGTTTTAGCATTTGTTTAGAACTGCAATCACTCATAATTTATCTGAGTTAGGATTTAGGGGTTGGTCTCAAACACTTTGTTTTGGGCACGACAGTACAAAAAAAGATAGGATGAAGTTCAGCACCTTTCCACAAAGGTTGTTACATAGTACATGACATACAAATTTGGTGTGAGAAAACTATATTTGTTCAGCCTGGAGAAAAGGGAATGAGGGGTTTTACTATTGCTTTAGCTACCCAAGGAAAGGTTACACAGAAGATATAACCAAAGGACACAGTGTGCATCCACAGGCTTTATGGCTATATATTAGGAAATAAATACAGTCATTTCACGTGTATAAGGCGCGCCCTTTTGACTAAAATTTTGATCCAAACCCGAAAGTGCGCCTTACAGGCCAGTGCACCTCATATATGGACAAAGTTGGGAAATTTGCCAAACCGGAAATGCGAGGTGCAAGCCGAACCATGCGGGGCTGCGGGGAGGGAGCGTGGGGCACAGCTCGCGGGGGGCCATGGGGCTCGGCAGGGCTCAGCACGTGTCCTGATTTGGAGGACAGGTGTCTGCTAAGAAAGGAAGGAGCTTCTCTTTGAAATGGAGAATGTAAACCCCCTCCCTCCAAATTATTATAACTTTGAAATTAAGGAGCTCTCAGGCAAAGATATGGGAATTGAGAATAACAGTTCTTTACTAGGAAAATAAAGATAGAAATACAGTACTACAAAGAAACAAACCCCAAACACTGACAAAGTGTCTTGGGTTACAACGCAGGATGTGATCAAAGTCTCTATTCTATCACCATCTGTTGTGACCAGGTGGGGCAGTGATCTTTATCTCTGTGGGAGATACTCTGCCAATGGGCCATCCATTGAAACCAGTAGGGCATCATTCTTTTTCTTTGCACCCCCCATCCTTCCTCCAGGGAGTTATCTTCTGCTAATGGCCCACTGAGTCTCACTGTATGACTGATTACTTATCAGTGATTACTTATCAATCAAATAGTGAGACTCAGTGATCCTTTTACTCACAAATTGATAGTAAATTATCCCAATTTGGGAGTTGCAACACATAGTTGAAATTAATTAAATTTGGTATTTTATGTTGGTTTTGTGCTTTCAGGTGTCACACCAAGTGATCTGCAAAAACCGGTTTTACTTGCCATGGCATTTTGTAATGAGGGACTGTATGCAGCTGGATGTGTAAGGCATCCTTTATGCTTTTTACTCTGAGTGTGTAAAAATCTGCATTCAAATGGAGTATATTTGCCGAGTTTACTGCAAAGACAGGAGTTAGGAAAAAGTGAGGGGCTCCAGGACGATAAAGTTCCTCTCTGGTATTGAATATATTACAGTAATTTCACGAATATAAGCCGC
>VRYO01001366.1:2511693-2703710 GCA_009812075.1 Sialia sialis
GAAATTACTGTGCTTTGTTAAGGCTTGACACAGGGTAGCAGAGTGTGAAAGGATTCCATTTTTGTACTCAAGCAATAAAAGAGGGCAATCCTGATTTTCTTTAAGAGTATTGTAGGCAAACAGAAAAGAAGGATGGACAAAAAAATACGAGAGGAGAGAAAATGGCCTATAAAATTGCCAGATTATTTTGTGTAAAATCTAACTTAATATCTAACCCAATCTGACAATACCATTGTACATTCCTGCTTAAGTGGGGGACAAATTCTTACACTGTCTCAAAAACAACAATATGAAATCTAAAGTATTATTAATGAAAGAGTCTATTGTTATCAAACATGAACTGTCACTAAGAATTCCATTAACGAACACCTTCATGTTCAACAGTTTATTATTTCACTTTAGAGTCCTTTTGATTTAAGCATACTAAAGACAAATGACACCATTGGTGATGGGATGCTATTAAATACTGCTGCTCTAGTGATTTGCAGAAGATCTTGCAGTTTAGTTTGCCAGATAGTAAAAGTGACATAGACCTCACGTGGATTTGTACTTTTCTGCACAGGACGGCATTTTAATCTTTTATCACATCAAAGATCTGCAGTATGAGATAAAAATCTGTGCTGATATCTCACAGCCCATATCCAACCTCATATTTTCTCCTGATTACACCAATCTGCTGCTTGTCACTGACCAGGTACAACATTTGAGATAACAGCACTACATAATGGGATATTCCTGGGATTCTGTATGAATATGCTGATACCATTAGTACAAAATGTTTAATGTAATCACACAAGTTAACAAATTGTATCAGAGGTGAACATAGTCCATTCTGTGTTTTTACTGAAAATTGGGAAGGCTTAATAAAGCACAGAACAATTATCTCCTAGAGATGGTGGAATATAAAGTACTTAATATTGAGATTTCCCTACAGAAATCCTTGTGTGTGTACAGTTGAGTGCATGTTCAGGGCCTCTCATGTGTCCAAGTCATGGATCTTCTGGGCATGAATTCCAGGCCTGATGTGTCCCTGCACAGAAAGAAAAGTGGAGCTTGGGTGTATCAGACCCACTCTGACTCTGCAATAGAGCTGGTCTCTGTATAGACATGAAGTTTTGTGTTGGTGTAGAATATTTATTTATTCATTTCTGGAGTAAGAAGAAATTGGGTGTGTAAATTATTTTATTGAAGCAAGTTTGAGAAACAAAATTTCTTGAAAATATGGTTAGCTGAAGTGCTCTGAAAGGAAGTAACATAATCTTCAGCCAGTGTAAATGAATATAATCCACTAAATTCGGATGAATTCTACTGGGCACTTTTTATCTCAGAGTCAAATATAAAAGTTTAAAGAGGGAAGCTCAGAAAGATGGGGGGGCGGGATTTTTTTTAAGTCTTTGAAAGCTTCTGATGAAAAGTTTCATAGCCCAGTGATGGATTATTTCTCTTTATTTGTCAGGGGACAGTCTATAGTTACAGACCTGTCCATAGTGGAAAAGCTGTCAAACTCTTGGACACATCCAGCAGTTGTTTTGTGGCAGCTGATTTTCTTACTCCAGGGAACAAATACTGTGTGGTAAGAAATTGTATTATTTCTAATATAGAATAGTGGCTCTTTTCAGGTAACCAATATGTTGCTGAGGCACAAAATGAAAAGCCTTGCAGAAATAAGGATTCTTCTGATAATTTTTACAATTGTGAAACTTCTCATTAAGGGATTAAATGGCATTCATTCAGCTATAATCTATAAAAGGGTCAGAACTTGTCTTGGAATGCAGGTTGGATAGTTTATGTTGCATTGGTTCTGCTGCTGATTTGTGTGACTTAGATTGTTCAGGAAGATTGAGCAAAAGATGGATTCGGTTCAGAGAACTGATGTTGTCCAACAGTTGCTACTAATCTTTTCAGCCCTCTGCACAGATTGGAACATCCTGAGAGATACCTCTGTGCTGGGTCCAGGGACAAAGAAGGCCTTACTCATGCACCTGTCTATTCTTAGAAATTCCTTGCTTTTCATTGTCTTTTACTCTTCCAAGACATATATTTTAGCCACCAATTCATTTAGAGGCCATGAATTCTCCAGGTAGCCAACCTAGAAAACCTGGGATCATAGTCTGTTAAGCTGGCTCTTTGCTCACCATTAGCACAGGAAGGTTATTTTATCTGACTGTATATAAGTAGTGTGAAAGTTGAGTGATCTCTAGCCTTACTTACTGTAAGCTTTACTACTTGTAATTGTGAAATTACAAAACTACCTGGACATAGGAAGAACTCAAGTATTGATCTCCGTCATTTTTCATGTGAGAAAATGTGACCTCTCCTCAAGGCCTTTCCTATGCAAATAAAATCATAAGCAGGTTCTTCTGTTGTTGGCAGAATGGCAGGAGTGCTAATATTCATCAAGCTAACAACTTTTGCCCTAAATTTTCTCATTCTGTTGAAGATGCAGGAATGCACAAAAATTTTTGAAAGTATTCCTTAAGCAGGGGTACCTTGAAACACCTTGATTTAATGAAAAGCTAAATAATCAAACAGTAACCCTCAATCTGCTATGCTCAGCAATTAGTTGAATCTGTATTCTATAGGAGATCACTAATCACTTCCAGACTCTTTGGTTATTTCATCCTCTTTTGACTCTGTTTTTCTCTGTTCAACAGTCTGTAACAATTTCAGGTGAAGTACAAGTTTGGTCCTTGGAAGATGGAACGTTCCTCAGCAAGATAGATCTTGATATTGAGGTACATGTAACCAGGAGCTAATATAATGACTGATACTTAAAATTTTCTTTTTTTTTTTCAATTGATACTATAATATTCCACAGATATGGTTCAATCAGTGCTGAGGACAGCTCAGTAATGTCTTTAAGCAACCCATGATGAGATTTAAAGATTATCTTGTAGAATGTTTCCTTGAGCTAATCCTGTCATGTGTTTATCTTGACTACAAAGCAGAGGAAACATTTCATGCGTCTTTAAGGGCATCTTTGTAAAAAAAAATCTAAATTTTTATGGTATTCCTTTTTTTCCTTTTTAATGAGTAACAGAAAAGTTTCAAAAGTATGAAAGCTGAATGCCTTGACTGATAATGAGAAACAGGTTTTAAGAACTGAGTTGATAAAAGTATTTCAAACTGTTAATGCTTTGTCCTGATTTAAGATGCAGTCAAACCTGAAATCTGACATAGTAAAGAAAAAATCCCTTTCTCTAACAGCTGTACACACAACAGTGCAGTCACTCTTTTATTTAGATGAAACTTCTTTCACTTAAAATCTGGAGAGTGGATATAATGGTAGTTTTTCCTCTGGAAAGAACAGAATTAACTTTTGATGTGTAGCTACAAAGCGTAGATAAAATTTCCCTTATGTCTCTAAATACTTTCTTTGTTAAAAACATGTTTTTTCAATAAACCACTTGGGGTTTCTTCTTCAAATTTTAGGGACTTTTAAACAGCAAAGGAAATTGCATACTTACAAATAGCATAGCATATAAAAATATGTTGAACCGTTAAGTATCTTCTACTTTTCAACTAGGCAACTTCTATGGCTTGCTGTCCCTCCTCCAACAGTGTTGCTGTGGGGGCCCAGATAGGTCAAATCTGTTTCCTTGATGTTACCAAAGCTGAAGCTCCACGAGTTATTCACAGAACTTTTCTTTCCAAACTTCCAGTGCTGTCTTTGCAGTAAGTATGTAGTAGGGTAGAGATATTGTCATTTTATTGATTGAATAATATTAATTGAACAAAAATTTGACATTTTTATTCTATAATTTAAAAAATAAAGTATTTTAACAGTTTCTAAGTTTTTTTCAGCATATTCTGAATTGCTTGCAAGAGGTAGTAGCAGGATTATACGAGAGAAATGTAAGAAATCTGTATTTTAAGAAGGTTTAACTGAACACAGAAGATACTGATAATAAGATCCTTTCTGAAAATCAGCATATCTAGTAATTATGAACAATTCCATGTATCTGACTTTAGAGGATTATTTCTCACTGAATGTAAATTTCAGGTTTTGTGAAGTTAAGTTTAAGCCTTTTGGTCATCTCTTTCTATATGGTGGATTTTTGTTACTATTGCTAATTATTAATTTTCTTAGAGTTCTGGAGATTACCAGTCTTCTTGTAATTAGCTCTAGTGATCTACAAGGCTTTTTTTGTTTGGTTGGGATTTTTTGTTGGTTGGGCTCCTCATCCGCCCAATTACTGAAAAATCTGAGAATATTTTACTCTACTTTGCAAAAGACAGAATGGATTTGGAACTGTTAAACTTTAATATAAATCTGCCTACTATTTGAGATTCAGGTATATCCCTTTTCACAGCTACCTGAGACAGAACTTTAAAAGTAGATAGAAAAAGCAATTTGTTCAAAACTAAATCAATGCAAAGATGTGTTTTTTTCACAAAATAATATCAAGATCTGTGTAATAGTTTTATTTCTAAAAAAGTGAATGTAAAAGAAATTCTGACTTAACAAAGTTGTTAATGCAGACTGCTGTGGAGTATTATCAGCTTTAGATTGACCAGCCACTCAATTAGAAATTGCACTCATAGCACTGGGCTTTATATCTGGCCCTTAACCTGTAAACTCAGAAGCTGAAATTTGTGTTTATGCACTCAGTGAAGTCAGCAAGTTATGGGAGTGAAATTATTTGACTCCTTTTTCCTGACTGTATTTAAATGATTTTTACTTGGATTTGCATTTTGCCTAGTTATGATCAGAGTGGCCAGTTCCTCATTGCAAGAGCTACAGAAGGACACATCTTTATTCTAGATGCTCATCCATCACAATTATTCCAAGTTCTGGGATATATAGGTAATACATGTAACAACATTAATTACATTTTCTTTACTCTACTTTCTGCATTTTAAATATGCTTGTCAGTCAGGATAAGCCATTCACCTTCATTCTACTTATTTTCTTGGAGGACTAAACATATTCTTCCCACCTGTTTTGTAAGGGCCAGAGTTCTTTTCGGGTTTTTTTTAGTTTTGAGGGGTCTGGTTGGTTCGTTTTGGTTTTTCGCTAATAAAATATGCTTAATTTTAACACACAGAAAAAAACCTGTAATTTGTGAATTAATTTTTCCAAAAATTATATTCTTACAGATAATATCTGTGTGTACTGTTATCCACTGTAATTTAAAGTATAAAGGACAATATTTTATCATTTTTATTATTTTAGCAAACTGAATTATATCTCCTTAAATAACTTTTGTAATTTGCCTGGTCATTGTTTGGAGAGTTTTTTAGAGGATGGTTTTTCTTTGCTTTATCTGGCAATTATCAGCAAACAGCCTCAAAATTGCTACAATTCAAGCTGGAGGTAAATTCAGATTTGACTACTTCCTGTAATAATAATGTTCTGGTGCTTAGACATTCCCAGCACCCAGTGCCTCAAGTGGAGCTGAGTGTGTGCAGCTCTCCTGAGCTGTGTCCCCAACAGGGATCTCATTTTGTGTCCCAGGATATTTTAGTAAAAACAATGTGACCATACCACAGTAACAATTTCCATCTATGTTCCTTACTTGCTTCAGTACTGGAAGATGAAGTGCTCCATCTTTCTGTAATGTCTGACTTAAAGAGTGACTTAGTTGATGTGATGGCACTTCGTAATATAGCAGAGGTCCAACGAGCAAGACTGGAAATTTTTCATCTTTCTTCAGAAATCAAAACAGGTAAAAATTGAAATACATGCTGACATTGTCTAGGGCAATAACCCTAGTGCCAGATTTTCAAGTTTTTATTCAAGTAATTTTTAAAAGGCCATACATTTTATAAACTTTCCAAAAAGTAGTTTTGTAGTTTTCAACAAAGTTAGTATTTTCTTTAAATATTCACCAATGTTGGATGTATTTTTGTGCCTATTTTTAGATATATGAAATGGCGCTTTATTTTCAAAGCTGCTGAAGATCTACAATTATTGTCTTAATTTCAGTTTTATATCAGGTGCCTTGTCAGTCTTAACTTCAGGTGTTCCTTTAAAGCTTAAATTCGGGAACTAAAAATAATCAAATGCCCTTTTGAAGATGTGAACTGCAGTGTTTTAACCAATAACCACCCAGGCTGTGTGTTCCTCATGGCAGAGATTCCTAAAACAAATTCTAGATGAAGGCAATGATGACATGAACCTGCATGCAAACTAATTAGCACTGTTGACGTAATTAGCACTGTTGACATAAATAAGTGTATGCAAATAGTCACATCACTCTAGTTAAACTGTTTCTAGTACTTCTTTAGAGCCAGTAGAGCTATTGCTCTGCTTCACTGCAGTGTGCTGCATCAGCACAACTCACTGAGTTGGTGCTAAATCTAAGTATCTTAATTTCCAGTCTCTTCCCTGAAAACTCACATCATGCTCACTCCTTGATGAGGATCATTTTCATAATTACATGATAGACAAAGCACCTGTGTTAGTGGTAGTCATGCCTCTTCCTCCTTCTTTCTTTTGTCAATCTTCTAGATACTGCTAAGTATGTGAATGAACAAGGAATGTTTCAAGCTAGTGACCTGAAACAGGAGCAATATGATGTGGATTTCACTTTGAGCTCAGCAGTCAAACTGAAGCGTAACATTTTGTGTGGCTACTGCAGCAGTGCACCTTTCATCTCTAAATACTATCTCTCTAAAGAGGTAATTCTCTAAAGTTGCATTTTTTTGGGTGGTGGTTAAACACCAGCAAACAAAGGCTGTAGATGAAAATAGCAGGATATTATCTCAAAGAAACTCTCTCTCCATTCCATCCCTACATAAATTTCAGTATCTCACTACTTGCTTAGAAACCTGGCAAAAGTAATGTCCTTGTTCTATTATATTGGTTCTTAAAATTCACACAACTTGCAGCGCCTGTGCTGGAGCTGTGGGTTTGTGCAGTCTGCTGAATAACCTGAAGGGTCTGAGCCAACCTCAGCCCAGCACTCTGAGATGCAAACCCAGCCCAGCCTCACAATGAAGCAGTGGGGGCTTCAGGAAGCCACTGTCACTGCCTGCTGAGGAACTGCAGCTCTCTGCAGCTATCAGGTCTCACAGCTAAGAGTCAAGGCAGGTAAAAGGTGAATTCTAAAGGTCAGGTTTCCTCCTTGACATGTCCCTTTCTTTCTGAGCCAAGAAATTCAGGCTTGAACATACTGAATCCAGGCCGTTTTGCAGAGATGAGAAGCAAATCAGCAGCACAGCAATGGCACTACTTCCTCAGTTCAGTAATCCAACAACAGTTTAAACCGCCATGTGGTACATGCAAACCTCTCATTAATTTTCTCAAAATGGCATAGATACCATCTGAACTGCTGCTAACCTTTTGCTTGTTTGGCAGAGTAAGTGGCCAGATCCATCAGTGTTGTCATCATTAAAGACAGTTCCTAGCAAACAGTTTGGATCAGGTTTGCTCTGTTTATCACCCAACAGCCAGTGGCTGGCAGCAGCAGCCAAGGATGGTGTCTTGTTTATCTACAATACTTCTACTCTGGTAGGTGGGCACAGGCTTTGTTTGATTGATGAGACAGAAGTGTAAAAATTACTTTCTTTAACTGTAAACTTTTGCTCACTTGAATAGAAGATGTTTGAGAAAAAAATTATGTTGAAAATGAACTGATACAGCATTATACAAGACTATTGTTTTTATAATGAATGTGTATACAATCATAATAAACCACTTCCTTCCTTCTTCAATAAATCTTACTGTAGATCATTTTGCTCCTGTTCTTACCTCCTGCAAAATCAATACTTCAGATTTGTCCCGTGTGTAGTCAAACCTGTTAAACCTCAAATCAATACTTTGTATTGCCATTTTGGATTGATTTTTATCTAAAAATAATAATAATAATAAAAACAATTTAAATGTTTTTAAAATTAAAGTAATAAAAACAATTTAAAGATATACTCCATTATAAAAAAATACTTGCTGATACTGCTTCTATGACTTCTCTAGGATTTACTTGCTCAAAAGCATTGTCACTCCTACCAAGGAGGGGGAATCAGATCCATGGTATTCTCCCTGGATGGCAATTTCATCTTAGTTAACGGTGAAAATGATTGTGCCCTGGTGTGTCTGAAGTGGAAGTATGTATAAAGTGGCAGACTAATATTGATTGTGTCATTTCTTGTATCCTTATAGATTAATTTGTGCATCTACTTGTGATTCTCCACTTCCTTTTTGTTAGTTTCAAAGTAAGGAGAAGAATTGGAGAGAAGTAAAATCTTTCATCCTTAGAGGCAGCCTGGCCTCCCTAGCTCAGGAGAAGTCTTCTACTTTGTGTCTCATTGCAGCAGAACATACAGGAATATCTTCTGAGGAGTATTACCTGATACTTCTTATCATTCTGAAATCAGCTCTGGAAAGGGCTCTCTGGGGATGTAAGGGATGTAATCTCCTGAGATACTATTTTAACTCAGTGATGAAAAGATCACAGCTTTATTGGGAATTCTACAGTGGCTATAGAGAGCTCTTAGCAGTCATTAGGAGTAAGAGACAGTTGAAAGAACAGCTTTTCTGTGGGCAAATAGATGTTCAGGTAGATGCATAGATTAAAGATGACTCTGTCAGATCAATATTCCTAATATAGGTAATCCATCTTTCAGAATTTTTACTTTGGAGAGTTCACTTAATAATGTAATTCTAGAACTCAATACTAAAATAGTGAATAGGCATTCTTAAATAACTCAATAATTGTGTTATAAAGGATATGTATTACTTTTTCCTTTCCCATAATGTACAAAAAATACATCCATTCCCTTTCTGTTTGCCAGGGAGATAAAGGAAACTGAAGTTGAGGAAGCTGCTCTTTACTGGCAATCTCTACTTGATATACTGAACGAGTCTACTTCATATGAAAACTCTGTTTTAAGATCTATGGCAAAATGGAAGATTGACCCAGAATCCACATCAAAATCAATTCCAGTAAAGAAATCTAATGTGCTTTCTTTCTTCTTTATGGGGGAAAAAAAGAGTTTGATCATTATCTCAAAATTGTACATGATAAAAATTGTCCTTAATACACTGATCCTTTTGTTTAAGTGGAAGAATGCCCCTGAGGATAGGCAGGATATGCTTAAATAGTAATTTGTGGAAGAGTGCTATCAAAGAAATAGGATATTTATGTGAAGATGACATTCACTTGTTTTCCTCAGCCACAGAAAACTGTGAAAGTCAGTTTCTCCTCATGTGAAGTTAGGAGTCCTAATTCCCAGTGTCCTTCCCAGTGTGATGTTTCTTCTATGCACTGTGTGTTACTAATTGCATGTTTTTCCATTTAAATCAATCAAAATAGTGATTACAGAGGTTAGTCCAGTCAAACATTTGAGTTAAAAGGCTTTGCATAATAGCAAGGGTTTGCAGGATTATATCTGGGGACTCATTAGGCAACAAAAATGTAACACCCTCTAATTTGGTGTGGTGGTGTTTCTAATGGGAATCCACTTTTTATTTCATTTCCTACTTTCTTTCACTCACTCTCTAAGTGCCTGAGCTAGATGTTTATATCCTTAATATAAACGTCAGGAGGCAACATTGAAATCTTTTAATGCATAGGTGACAGAAGAAGATGGAAACGTCACAAATACGGATGACATGTCATGGATGGGCCAGAAAATACAGCAGGTACTTTCAAAGAACAATTATTAATCAAAGCCAGAGCTTTCAAGGTCATTAGTCACTTGGGGCACCAAAGTATTTGCTGTAAAGGGATCTGTTTTCAAAGCTTTTCTCACATCTAGCCATTCTTTAACCATTGTGATCTAGACTTGTAGAAATTCTAGGCCAAGGTTATAAACACATCAGAGAAGGTGCTTAGCACAATAGGAGCTCAGAAGACCAGAAGACCACTTCTAAACGAGTATACAAAAAAAAAAAAAAAACAACAAAAAACCAAAACCAAAACAAACAAACAAACAAACAAACAAACAAAAATAAACCACAAGAAAAAATACCAACCTAACCCTAACTAACCAACCAACCAAAAAAACCCCACAAAAAACCACCAAAAAAACCTAAACAAAAAAAAAATAATAAAAAAAGAACAAAAACAAAAACTTAAAAGCCTTTTTATATTAAATGTCAAAAAGTTGTCAAGAAGATTATTTCCAGAAACCAAGCAGGTTACTCAATGAAAAATGGAAACAATGAAAAATTTCAACAATGAAAAATCTAGGGATTAAAAATTCTGGGGGTAGGCTTTATGCAGTTCAATGTGTCTGTAAGCATTGCACTTTCAATTATGTCTTTCTTTAGTAATTTCTTTTTTACGAGCGCTATTGCCATACAAGCAGTTTACAATGTGACCTGGCTGTAAAATCTGTTTTCTCTTGTGCAATTCTAAGGATCATTCTATTGGATTAGGTTTGTGTCTGTTTCAGTTATTAACCCCTCTGGCATTTTAATTTCTGTACTGATAATGTTCCTTTAGATTACTTCAGTATTTTTTTTCCTCTTGCCTTTTTTTTGCCTTTCAACAATGCATTTGTTGTATGTCAGGTTATGAGAGAAGAGACTCAGAGGTTTGCTAACCAGAAGGAAGAGGTGCAAATGGGAATTAAAAAGCTGCGTGAAACTGTGAGTTTCTTACAAGGGTAATGGCTCAGCTTCCCAGTTTTGTTTACAAGAACACTTCCTTTATGGCTGTGAGCTCTAGTGCTCAGTTACATTTTTGTCATAAACTCTGAGCAGACAGGTATTAAAGAGATGTGTTTCTTCAGGGACCAATGCTGAAACTGCCAGGAGCTACTGTCTGCTTCTCAGTTTTCTTTGCTCCAAATGAGGATTTTGTACCACCCTTATACCTTGAGTTATCTGTCCCCTCAGCAGGCTAATTTTTGCCTGTCTAACAACCTTCCATTATAGAAGAGTGTCCTCTACTTTTTCTTCTGTTTCTTCCCTTAAGGCAGTTAAAAGTACAGGTAATTAATTTTTTTTTTCTGATATCAAGTTCTATGGTGTTAAAAATAGCATTTCCTCTGTTCACATTCAAATTACTTTTTATTTCTTTTATTTATCTTCTTTTTTAAAACAGATTCAGAAAATGATGCATGAAAATGAGCAGGTGCCAGACATTGAGAAACTCGAGCTCTGGGAGTTCAACCTGGATTTAGAAGAACAGGAACGAGCACAAGCAGAGGCTGAAGAAGATGTGGTCAGGGTATAGCAGAGTGGGGGAACATTTTAAAACTATCAGTGGAAAAGATAAAAATGAATAAATAACACAGGACTATCTCAAAGTTGCTGTTCACTGCTGAGAAGCAGAAAAACAGAAAAGTGTTTAAAGTCACTTTTTGAAGCAGGTGAAACTGGTGATGCAGACAAGGCAAATTGGAATATGATTTATGCCAAAAACTATAAATCTCACTCTGTGGCCTTGGGCATGTTGTTTAAGTTCTAGAATCATTTTCTTCTCATAGAAAATGATGCCTTCAGTATTATGCAGATAGTTTTTGGAGAAGATAGTGATAGTCTAAGATGATGAAATACCGATAATTCATTTATTTTGTTAGTCTTCTTTCAGTAACTCAATGCAAATTGTCCATATCTTGTTACTTTGCACCACATCCTGTTATTTCATCTTCTGTGTTTTGAAAGGCAAGGAATGATATTGAGATGGAGACTTTATCTTACTGCTACTTGCAGGATTTAATCAAATATGAGTGCTGGGATGTCATGCGTGTAAAAGAATGTGCAGTTAAGGTAAGCTCTGCTTTCTAAGACGTTTTCTGCCATAGTTTATTTATTCCCTATGGTACAGACATAAAATAACACCTTTCTGATTTGCTTATGGTGTGGGAAAAACTTTATTTCTTCCAAGGCTCAAGGAAATCTTATATTCTGTTAATTTTTATCTGGTGGATTTTACCTTCTAAGGTGGAAATAGTTCTAATAAGCAAATAGGGAACTCTTTAATTCTTTGATCTCAGACAATATATTTACACAGTATTGCTATAAGGAGAAGTAAATATTATTTTTCTTTTCAGACAATATATTTACACAGTATTGTTATAAGGAGAAGTAAATATTATTTTTCTTTTCAGTCCATATGACTTCTGCTACAGAGAACATAAAGGCAAAATTTAACCCTGATTTTGCCTATTTTAAACAGAGGGAGATGAGTCAAACTAGTGATGCTGGACTATCCCAAGGGTAGTGAAAGATCAAGTAACTTTATAAAAAAAACCCAAATGAACCAGTTCTGGTTTAATTCTGTGGATAAAGATGGATAAAGAGACCACACCCATAGATTATTTTTTAAAACTGTATTTAATACATTGTCAGTACTAATCGATCCTCAATTTATTCCTGATTTTAAGCAGTATGTAACTGTTTATCATTCAGGTATTGAAAAATGAACTGCTAGAAGCATTCTGAAGAACTTCTTAATTTGTTTTTCTTTATTTTAAATTTGAGCAGTGCTTCCATATGGATTGCCAAGTGAGTAATTATCCGCTGAAGGAACGTAGTAAAGAAGAACTGGAAACTTTGGAGAAAGCTCTCCAGTCAAAGAGGACTGACACAGCTGATCGTAAGGTACAGATCATGATCTTCTGAGCTGGCATCTTATCACTTCTTTATCTAGTTACATTCATACATTTCATTTTTTTGCTGTAAAAGTTGTCCAAAAAATTTAAAACCATAAATAAAGGTGAAATATTGTTTAAAAAAAGTATTAGTCTTAAATAATCACAGAATAGCTGAGATTAGAAAAGCCCTTTGGAAGTTATCTAGTCCAACATTCCTGGAGCATTTACTCAGGACTGTGTCCAGTGAGGCTTGAAATACCTCCACAGTGAAAGAATCCAGAAGCTCTCTGGGCTGCCTTTTCTCATGTTTGACAACACTCACAGGAAAAAGAACCCCCCAAGCCTTCTCCTTCCTGAGGGTAAACAATTCCAGTTTTCTCAGTCTGTCCTCACATATAAAATGTTTAAAATCTTTACTGATATTAGTGGCCTATCACTGGACTTGCTTCAGTATTCCCAGTGTTGTACTGGGAAGACTGCAAAGGGACCCAATATTCCAGATATGATCATTTCAACCTGTATTATTTTGGTCACTGAGCTTAATTGAAGAATATAACCTCTAGAATTTTTTTCACTGTGTACCACTGGATCATGTACAAACTTAACACAGTTGCCATGTTTCTGATATGCAGGCTCAGAAGGAAAATCTTGAGGTTGACTCTGAGACTGCTTTATCTGAGGAAGAAGGAGAGAAGGCAGCAGAAGAAGTGGCTGATGATGGTGCACCTCACTGCCTAAGTGGAAGCCTGAGCTCTCAATATGGTGGGAACACATTTATCCTATACCGCCAACGTGACTTGCACACCAAGGAGCAGAAACTCAATCAGATCATATTATTGAAGGTGATGTCTTCTCAAAACATGTCTTACTGCAGTGACACTCTTGTATCTGTTGGTTTTTACAGCAGTCACAGCCACTGTTAGGTTTTGGACATACTGACACTAAACAATGGAGAGTCACACAAGTATCTGAGTAACTGAGACAAAAGCTGATAAATGCACATAGTGCTGTGGATTTGCCAGCTTGAGTCTGGAAAAACAAGATTTCATGAAATTGCTTATCCAATTTCAGGGTATCTGTATCTTTTTCATGGTGCATTAGTAAACTGACACAGTAAGAGAGACATATGCTTTACCCTCTTTAAAGTTCTACTTTTCTTTGTTGAGATAAATTCTTTATGCTAAAAGAAGAATTTATCCACTAAAAATACATGCTTTTTTAGATGATTATAAGGTCTGAGGTGTTCTTTAAAAGTCAGTCCAATGTTTGTTTGTTTGTTTAATGGGCATATTTTACTTACATATGACAGAGAAGCACATAAAAGCCTATTGATACTGCAGGCTGCATCAGGAGAGTATATCCTTGGCTCTGCCTCCCTGCATCTGTGGTTTACAGTCTCCAGATTAACAGGCCAAATGTTTTTTCCTTTGAAGCTCCTCCTTCTTTCAGCTAAAAAGGCCCATAGAAAGCCTAATTTTTAATTTAGCTTTGGCAGAAGCATATTTCTTTCAGACTCTTTCTTAAATGCCAAGTAGTGTAGAAGAAAATGAATAAAAATTTCTAGGGGAAAAAAAAAAAAAGATTTCATCTGCCTAAGTCCATTTAACAAAGCTTGAACTCTACAGTACTGTTTTCACAAAAAGGGTTTACAGTTCACCTCCTTGTCACACACACAAAAACACACATTCATGATTCTGATGGCTTGAGGAGTAGGATATAAACATGGATGGATGTGACCTGAACAGTACTGCTTCCTTTTTCGGTATTTCAGGATGTCATTTACAATGTGAAAACTGCTTTTAATGAGGAATTTGACAGAGTTGTACAACAAAAGGAGCAGGAGATAGCACGAGTGAAAGAAAGAAACCTGAAGATCCAAGAAATCTTGGAACAGCTTGAACTTCAAGTGGAACTGTGGGAGCCAGTCCTTACAGATGATGAGATGCCAGAGCGAGCGCTCACTGTTCAGGATTCAGAGGTGTCTGAAAAATGCATCTTTGTATTTCACCCATTCAAACCCAGCTCTCTAATTCTTCTTATTTCCAGACATTGTGTCAGTACTGAAAATCTTTCAAGCAGATGTGCCTGTGTACTTCAAATCACCTTTTTGGCTCATTTTCTTCCCTTTCCTTTTTAGGGAGAAAAGCCTTAATAAGTCAGTTTGAAATGAAAACATATATACAACCTTAATTTATTGCTGTTAAAAGTTTTCAAAAGGCCCATAAATTAGATAGAAATTCTTTGTTCCTGACATTCAACCCAGGCTTTTAGGAATTACTTCCATAGATAAGGGTTTCTCTGTTTTCTCTGAGTGCCATTTTGAAACAAAGTCATTTTCAACTAAAAATCTAAGTATTAGAGCATACTTAGTAATGTATTTATAAATTCAATTAAATATTTACAAAGGAACACCATATTTATTATGCATATATTCCACTGATCTTATCTGCTCATGTGGTCAATCTTTTCCCATTTTTCTTTGCTCTATCACCATGTTGTCCCACTATAACAAAAAGGCGTACACGAAACAACTAATATCAACAAAAGTGATGATGGTTTATATTTTAGCATATTTAAATGTAGTTTCTGTAGCTATTCAAAAGGAGAATTTTCATCTTGAGGAATATTGTCATAGAGTAGAGATACAGCAAGCATTAGGAATTTGTATTACACCACTGTCATGGCTTAACCCCTGCACTGCACAGCTGCTCACTCACTGCCCCATCTCACCAGGGTCAGGGAAACAACTGGAAGGGTAAAAGTGAGAAAACTCATGGGTTGAGATTAGAACAGTTTCATAACTGAAAAAAAAATTGATCATGACAACAATGATAATAATAATGTAATCAATGCAATTAAAACACAATCATAAATGTAATTAAGAGGAAAATCATAAAAAGAGAAAGAAATAAAACCCAAGAAAAACAACTGATGCAAATGGAAAAATAAGTGCTCACCACCAACATACTAATTCCCAGGCTGTGGGATGAACCGTACACCAGCTATTTGGAAGAAAATTAATTCCATCCCCACCAACACCAGAACCAGCCTTTTTCCAAAGGTTCTTAGTCCCTATGGTCGCATTTGGAGAAAAGAACCCTGATACAAACTTCATTTTCTGCCTTCAGATTAAAGCTGAGAAATTCCTGACTCAAGAGGAGAAAGAGCAAGCAGAAATGCTGGCTAAGCTTGAAAGGGAAAAACGCCTTGCTGCTACGGTAATTAAAGAAATGCCCCTTTTACAGGCCATTGCCTCTGTTTAGGCTTATTTAATTCATGCAGCACTGAAACATTCCAGTAATGAAGCATAGGAGAGAAAAAATTTAAACTGGTAGGTAATGATGATATGTGCCTTTTCCTTCTTATTATTGTTTACAATCAGAACTACATAGGTCATCTGGGGAGAGAAAAGGTAGAGTGTTAGACATGTGCTTAGGGCCAATTTAAAGTACTATGTCAGATGGTTGGGAACTGGATACATGTCCAAATTCATGCTAGTCCTTAATCAGGAGCTTTGTGTTTGATAAGTGTTTGTTGATTCAGCAAGCCTCTATGTTATATATGATTCAGACTAGAAGACTATAGTGTTTTCCTCTGGCTTTAAAATGCATCTGTAAAAACTAAGATGGTTCTGGCCCCAAAACAGATGCACAATTACATCTTTCTTCATCGTAGCTTGTCAGTTGGCCAAGAGTAACCTATGCCTGTGTTCTTTCCAAAACTACCACAAGGGCAGTTTTAGTAAGTTATTTGGCTTATGAGTATTTTACCAGAAAAAAATGGAAACTTTTGGGATGCTTCATACACAGCCCCAAAAAGCATCAATCTGCTAGTGACACGCTGAATAATCTACAGGTGAACACTGTTATCTTCCCCAAAACTTGCAATTGCTCTAGTTCCTTTTGTACCTTCAAGTATTTTTTGTGGTTCTTCCCAGGACGATGAAAGACTGCGTGCTCTTGATGACATGATGGGTGGAGTGCTGGAAATCAGGAGGGAAGACATTTTGAAAATGGTGAGATGTGTTTCTGTCATGTCCTTTAGGAAACCTGTGGGCTTTTCTTGCAATGTGAAATTCAACCAGCAAATACCTCCAACCTCAGTGACAGAAGAAAGCTGGAGAACTGTAGAACTGCATTATGACCAGATAGACTCCATAAGAGAGCATCCACTAAAAAAACCATCACAAGATTCTACTCCCTGTGTAGAATTACCTATCAACACCTGTTCCTATCACAGTGGAATACTGCAGGAGCACCATCTATTTAATGTACTTCCATCTAATATATTTACCATTATAAAAACTATATTGCTGAGTTAAGAGTCAATAATCCATGGCTGTAATCTTACAGAAAAACACTGTGTTTCATTTAACTCACCAAATATAGATGGTACAGCAGTAGAGGAAGGAAAGGATGTGAAGGAGCGCCACAGAAAAAGGGTAGGGCAGACCCAAGCATTCCTCTGAAATCCATCTGTTTTGGAAAATTAGGACTCCACACAGAAGTTTACATTAGAATGGAGTTAGGTTTGGGGTTCTGGAACAGGAAATGTGGTGTATCTTGTACTGCCAGGTAGTATTTGAGTACCAAGTTCTTGTATTTTGTAAGATCCAGTAGTGAATTTCTGTAAGCCAGTGAGTCTAGCATGATATATATATATATATATATATATATATATATATACTAAAATTACTGGTGGAAGTAATGTTAGTGTATATATACACTGGAGAACAGAATATATATGTTACTTTGACTAAAGGCTTGTACCTTCCTAAGAAATACCTTCTGTTAAATTTAGTGCATGCTGTAGTTTGTTAGTGTGCTGATGTAGACTTAGTATTGCTTTTTAAACATATTTTTCTTCAACATTTTCAGGATATTCCTCCACCTTCTTTTCTATCTAAACCTGTGGATCTTTGGACTGACGAAGAAATTAACCTATTTGATGAATATGAGAAAAATGTCAAGGAACTGAATGAAGGAAAAGAAGAATATAGACAGGTAAATTAAAATGAGGAAAAGATGGGTTTGTTCACAGTGCTCATGACCAAAACTTCCAATCCTTCTCAGAAGCAACTTCTAAAAAATGAATACTATTAAATAGGATAACCTAAGAATAAATGATCATCAAAGATCATGTGGCATATTAAATAAATCATACCTCAGACAGAATTAGGCAGTCTCCACTTAATTACTATGAGCAAAAACTTGTAAAAGTTGTGATATCCTAAGAAGGTAACTTTCCTTCACAAATGTACTAGTATTTCTAAAATGTGTTTTTCAGGTTCATTCCCAGAGTTGCTGATGCCATACACAAATAATACAATTATATTTATTCTTCAAAGTGGTATTGGAACAACATAACTTTGTAGCCTGGCAGAACTCTCTTTCCAAACTAGCAATTTCTGTAGCCTTTGGGCTGAATTATACAGTTCCATATTGTGCATTCTTCATCATCTCATATATATAGAGAGACATCAGAAATTATTTGTTCCTCCAAATGTAATATTGCTGCTTTTGTCCTTCCCTTCCTCAGTTTCTGAGAAGTGAATGGAGCAAATTTGAAGCTTCCATCAAGGAAACAACACAAAAGTTTGATGAGATTGTTTGCAAACTCTTTGAAAAAAAACTGAAATCAGATATGGTCATCTACCAGGTATTGCAAAAAGGATTAATTTTTCATCTCTGCCTCTGTGCAGCAGAAATGTAAACTTTTTTTTTTTATTGCAACCATTTCACAGGAAGAACTCAAAATAATGAATCTCATTTACACTTTACTGTTGGATGAAGAGTTGGACACCAGAGAAGCTGGGCTTCATAAATTCCTTACGAAAAAAAAGAAAGAAAAAGTAAGTTATCATTTAGAATGCTGTTGTTAGGAGTAATGTAATGTTTACAGTACAGTTTCATTTGAAGTCTGCTCTTTCCAAACCAAAATCTTACCATAAAGGACTTTCTGACAATTTACAAGGTCATTGGTTTGGGTTTTTTTGATATGTACAGGTGACATACATTATAAATACCTCCAATTTTCTTAATAGGTACTAACTCAATTCATCTGGAGTTCTTTGCTAAAACTTCATACATTCAGAAGGGCATGCTGCTATTTGTTTGCTACATAAAATATCCTTTAGTACCTGATATCAAGATGAAAGTGCAGTAGTAGGTCTGGGTTTCAGTGCAAGTCTCTTACTACCTCTTACTGTAGTCTGCAGGTTGGTTCTGGCTTTTGGGACAATATTATCCCATTTGCCCACTTTGTCTTCATGGAGCTGTTCATGAGTCCACAGATAATACACTGCTGCCTCCACATGTCAGATGTCCTGCTCAGCCTGTGCAGAGCACTGTGTGTTTGGAGCAGTTCATTGTGAACTGCAGGAAGGGGCTTCTCCCCCCACCACTGAATTGGCTGGACTAGTTTTAAAGCCATCTAAGTGTGTACCACTTACAATTTTCAAAATTTTTAAATTATTTTTTTCTTCATTTTCCAAATGGTCCCATTGGTACAACTTTTGGTCCCTGGAAACTGCCAAATACAACAAAACTGTCTCCCCAGCAGAGTATTAGCGTTTAATAGTCTCTATAAAATATGACTTATGTATCCTGAAACAGCAGAACTCTGCCATGACAATAGGGAAATTGCATTCTAAGGTTAAGAACTCTCCACTGAACATTTGAGATTTTTTGACTGGTCTGAGATGACATGAAAGTAAAAAGAAATCCCTATAGAAAATGGTTATCAACATATGTCATTATATTCAATGTTTCAAAAGGCTTGTAAGTATTTCTAAAAGAAATGTGTTACATTCTTAAGCAGCAGGTTAGTTTAATTTCCCAGCTCTTCATCTTGTAGCACTATCTACAAGTGGCCCCTGAAGAAGGTATTATACTGTTACTTAAAATAGCTCACAAGGTTATCTCTAGAGATAAGATGTCAGCTTCATCACTATATGTGAATAGCCATTCACTGCTTCTGCTGGCTGTTTCATTCCTGAAATCTTTTGGTTTTACTGTAGGTCAAGGGTGCAAGAAAAATCCTGGCTGCAAAATACGGTATTGAGGCTTGCACTGGCCCCTATAAAGATGCATTACATGAAGAGCAGGTGAGACGCTTGGAAACACAAGGAGTTTCAGAAGTTATTGTTGTTCATAAGTATAAGTTCAGAAGTTAATGTATCTTCTCTGTAAGGAAGAGTTCTGATCAGCAACTCCCTGATCAATGAAATTAGGCAATAAAGGACAGTGTGTGCATAAAAGAATTTATGAAATAGTACAGATTCCTGTGATGTTTGGGAGCACTTGGAAAAGCGCTGTATCTTGTATTTCTAGGATATGGTAAGGCTGATACTTTTAAAAAAAATAATATTGTGCTAACAAGAAAGCTTTCTTCCCCACCCCCAGAACCTGGAACTTGGTTTTATGAAGCAGTTTGCTGATATACCTAATGATCTCCTTGAAGAACTTTTACAACTTTACAAACATCGACCAGAGTAAGATCTCCTCTGACCCCATTGTTTATATACAATATTTCTTGTGAGTCAAGAATGAGAATACTATTTATTCTAGTAGTCCAAATTATATTGCCTGCTTTTTATTGCACAGTTAACAAGAGCTAATTTCCCATCACACCAACAATTGCTATTTTGAATATACATTTCCTTATTCACTGCTAAAAACTCAATTTGAAATGTAATCTAAACAATCATCAGGTTCCAAGACAATATTCTTATTTTTTATAGTCGTATCTATTTGCTTTTTGCAAGAGATTGAGAGTATGAAACAGCCTTAGTTTTTTGTGCCCTTCTTCTATGCAAGAGAAAATACAAAGTACATCCTGTTTGTGCTGTGTGTGTGCACTAGGACCCCGAGGACAGAAGACCTCCTTGATGCAGCTAACCCCTATGTGAAGGGATCAGTTGAGAATTACCAAGATAAACTTTCCCTTTTAATGAAAGCCATGGATGAACTGGATAGTGCTGAGCACATGCCTGGTGGCTTAAACTGGTCTATGTGGAAGCGCTTTTGTCTAGCTAGACGAAACAAAATCAAGAATGAGGAGCTGGTATGTAAAATTCTTTATTTTGCCTGTATACTTTTTGATATTTTTGAGTTTTTAGTTCTCACGTAGGGTCAAGCTAGTGGTGAAATAACAGGATACATACACTCCATTGGCTTTTGAAAGATTGTTCAGTCTACACTCAATTCAGAATAACAGGGAAACCTCTTCTCTAGTTGTATCTGTAGTACTTCAGAGGAGAAGTTAAGATATTGATATGGATGGATTTTATCAGAATGATTGTGACCTTGATATGGTTTCATTAAAATAAAAATAGCATTTTTCTTTGCTCTATCCATATAAAAAAAAACATATAAGGTATTTGATTCCCATTATCTGTTGAAGTCATCCTCTCCCATAAGCATTCTACACTTGTCCCAGTGCATTCCAATAATTTTCTGGAATATAAAGAGCAGTTCTTAACAAAAGGTGTTTCTGGAGATGTCTTTGTTCATTATAAAAGCATGAACGAATAAATCTGAATTATGCAGAGATAGATATACATTAAATTTGACCAAAGGAGAAGCAAATTTGATTTCCCTTCACATGAATAAGCTATGCATAAATGAACAAATAATTTCCTGAGCAGAGTACAAGGATTCTAACCCTTATGTTTCATATGATGTACTGAGATTCTCACAATACTGGGCTGCATATTTATGTATACAGATATCTTCTTAAGAACTTGCCTTTTCTGTCCTTGAAGAGGCTTGCCCTGACACACTGACAAAGTTGGGATTGTCACAATGTTGCTTGCCTAGGTGAAATGGAGGGCCCTAGCGCTGGCAGAGATGCAGGCCTGTCACCAGAGAAGAGTGAATGAAAACGAGAAGATGAAATCAGAATTAGAGAACACTTTCCAAGAACTTACTAGGTAACTTTGTGTCTTTTCCTATGTTCAGCTGACCTTTAATATTCCACTACAGAGAACCAAACTTACAAGCAAAATTTCTTTTGAGTAATAACATTTTCTGTCAGAACATCTGCTAAAGTATGTTAAACTGAACCCATAAGTTACATGGGTAAAATATACCATAAGTTTCAGATTTTGTGGTCACTTTAGTAGCAAACAGAAGACAGAGTGTGTCAAAGAGTAAGCCCTACATGAACACACCACCTACCAGTAATAAATATAAACATTGAGAATCATGAGAAGATTTATATAATCCTGTTGAAATCAATAAATGCTGTTTTTGTTTTCTGCCATCTCAGGCTGAAGGAGGAGAAGATGAAGCTTCAGCAGAATTTGACTGTCCAGTTTTTGCTAAAACAAGGACAGGTGGAATTGGAAAGTACTCAGATCCCAGAATACAGTGATGCTGTTCTCATTGATAGGAGTGTTGTTGAAGAACTGAATTGCAGACTTGCGGTAATTTACATTATCTGGAGGAAATTTAAGCTTTCTAAACAAATGTATTGTCTTTCAGAGGCTCAGCTTTTTCTCCAGTTTGACATTTAGCTTCAATTCATTACAACACACCAGCAGGCTCAATTGTAATCTAGAAGCTATTAAGAATTCTCTAATGTCTCTTCTCATGATGTAAAGATTGCAATACAAACTGCTTTCTTAATGTTTGATCAATACAATTCAGATCAATGAAATGGTGACTGTCTTTAGACACACCATCACTTACACATATATTGTAACTAGAAAATGCTAATGTCATGGGCACAAGTCCAAAAATTCCCTCTAGGCAAATTTAAAGTCATGTTAAGAAGCATTTGAATAGTGGCTTACATTAAATTAAAAATTTAGTACAGTTTTTTATGTAAGGTGAAATTGGTGATGATACTTACAACAGTTTTTCATACCCTCATGAAATGTTCTTTTTTTAGGCATTCTAGCTATACAAAAATCGTCTTTTACTGCTACTGCACAAAGCCTTCAGTACCATCTGCAAAATACCTTAAACAGGGCAAGCTTGTATTTTGTAGACCTAAAATACCTTTCCATTCTTATTTAAGATAGCTAGATGGAGGGAGAGATTAGTTGTCATTTTCTTCATCTGTTTCTATGATCTAAGGCTTTGACACAGAGCATAAAAGAGAATAAACTTCCTTAAAAGATAACCATCTGGAGCAAAGTCTGGAAAGAGACTGCAGTTTAACATGTTTAATTGACTAAAATTACAACTTTGGAAACTTGCCCATCTTGTTGCAAACAATTATTCCGTAATCTGTAAAATGTGTTAATTAAGATTGATCTATTTTTTTAGGCTCAAGGAGGAAAAAAAATTGCTGCCATGGTAGAATATAAAGACTTCTCGAAAGGAATAATACAGCTGGAATGGGAACACAAGAAAATGGAAATGCAGATACAAGATCTGAAAGACAAGGCTCGGGATATTGTAATACTACCTATTTCAAAAGATTGCCAGCTAGTGAGTTGCTTTTTCTGATTTGTATTTTAACTGCAGAAAATTATGCTGCCTATACCTGTAAGAAGGATCGTTTATACTTATACCTCATAAATATCTTATTACTAGAGAAACGTGATTCCTAATAGATCAACAATTCAGCTTTCAAAGGGAAGTCTTACTCATGAGATTGAGCAGTGATAAAATTCTTGGGGATGTTACAATGTAAATTAAGGCAAAATTAGCCTTGACTCTTAGTGTTTCAAAATTGGCGTTGAATAAGGAATCAGGATTTTGCAGCCACAAGGAACAGATCTTTTAAACCGAGCAGAATCGTTTTTAAGTGGAAGGTCTGAGGTGCCCCCATCTGGTACCGCACAGGAATACCGTAACTCTGCTCTCCACAGAGCGTTCCTACAGGACTGAGTCCCACCCTCTCCAGCCCTGTGCTGGCTCTGCAGCAGAACAGGGAATTGCTCGCCACGCACAGCAGGCAGGAGGGGCAGCCGGCCAGCACCTCAGCACCTAATGACTTTAAACAAGCCCAGCTGGCAGGCCAGGAAAAAGAGGAAGAGGTTGTGGGACACAGCCAAGCATGCCGCTGGGAGGAGAAAGGAGGAAGAAGAGAAGTTGTAGGGAAAGCCTGAGGGTTTTGCAGTATAGGATGTAGAAGACTGTAGGGAAATCCTAAGGTGATGATGTGGGTGTCATAAAGGTTTGATGTAAGGGATGTTGAAGGATGGGAAGGCTGGAGATACAGCAGTGCTTTAAAGCACAGAGAAAAAGGGAAGTGTTGGACAGGTAAGAATATTGCGATTCAATCAAAATATTAGAAGAAAATTCAAAGCATATGCTTTACTTAATCTTCATTTGTACTGCTGCTCCACAAAATGCTTGGTCTGAATCACAGGACTTTCATAACTAACACCAGTCACCAGAACAGCTTTCCAAAGAGGTGATGTGACAGCGCACTGAAAAATTCTTGTGGCAAATTTATCACCAGTGTTGCTGTTATCTCAGTTCATTAAATTGATGAGCAGATCTCTTGCCCTTCAGAGAGAGTTAAACTGCCCATAATAAAGGGATTTACCAGTTTAATCAGAATTTGAATGCCCTGAGGGAATGGACTTACTTCACTTTTTGATTAGAAATATGGGCTTAATGGGCAAGACAAGGTAACAGATATCCCAACAACAGGTATGGAAAGAAAGATGGCTTAGATACATGTGTGTGGGCAAGGACATGAGACCATTTGGAATGAGGCCTGTTAATGAAGCAGTGAGTGAAGAAAGTTCAGTCTTGTAGGCAAGGAGCCCTTCTGGGTCTTACCTGTTTTTCCCCCTCTAACTAGAGCAGTCCACAGAATTCTGCCTGTCACTTTGGTGGGACACTGCTCTGGAAGGATGGATCTACATCTACAGGAGCCTGTCTACTGCCTGTTATAGATCCATTAAACATTCCTGTTATAGATTCATAAAACATTATGGGGTTTGTGATTTGTCATTTGATAAAGAGGTATTTTAGTAGCATTTTGCTCAAGGGAAAAATCAATAAATTCTCTGATATATCAATTACTATGCAGATAGAACAATAAAAGAAGGAAGAATGATTAGGAAGCCACTAGATAGAAAATAATAACTTTCCTCTACAGCCTAATGACAGACTGCCTTAGGCCTCCAGCTATGTTATCTTAGATTACATTGTAAGCAAAAGCATAGCTTAGGGTTTTTGTCAACCTCAGCATACTTGTTTGCCCTTGTTTCCATTATAAATATAGAATAGATAACATCCTTTTTAACAGCTAACAGTTTAGTACTCACACAGCATCCAAGTGTATCCTTACAAGGTCCCTTTATGATCACTAGTAAGCTTTACCACTGCAGAATTCCAGTTTTTGAGTTTCACATAGTATGATTTTCTTTATAGAATAGTAGAATTGTTGAGAATGAACAGGTGTAAGGTAATTTCTTTCTGGTTTTATTTCTTCAGTTCCTAAACATGCAGAACTATGACACCCACATGGCTCAGCACTTAGCAAGGATGGAGCAGAGCCTTGGAGTCATGGATAAGGTAAATTCCAGGGAACCACCACATCTGAGACACAGCCTGAGTTTAAATGCAGCTCCTTGCCTTCATTAGCAAGAGGTGTTTGAAAGAAGAAGTGCAATTGATATAGGTGTGCTAACTCAAGGACTGTTGGAGTACACCCATAATAACAGACAGATATAGATATATAGATATATAATGCATTTGTCCATCTGGCTTTCAATAGTTTCCTCCACTTGAGCTGTGCTGTCTACAGCAGGAGTTCTCTGGTGTTTGGAAGCAGTCATCATACATGGATTGTTGCAGAGATGAAGCCTGTCTACTTGCTCTGTTACTGGAATTAAATACTTCCCTATCCTGAACATCTGAATGCAGATCTGCTAATCACTTCTTACATAGCACTGCCTATAAAAGTCATACTTCCATTTCTAATGAAGCATTCTTTTAGTCTTCTCTGTTTAATATTTCTCTGCAGGACCACCAGCAAAGTATCCCTCCCCTCTGTATTCAGAATAAGATATAACAATCTGATTTGCTGGCTACCTCATATATTTCACCATTCAAATTATGACTATCGTTGTTTTTAAGTGATTTCACTGGATTTTCTCCAAGTTTTGCTAGTTGGCATTAGCTTTCTCTTCCTCTTCAAGCTTTAGTATTTATCTTGTCCCTTTACAGCACATCTATCAGCTTCAGCAGCTCCCAGCAGCCAAGGGCATGTCCTTAACTCATGTGTTCCATTGACTTCCTTTTCTCCCTTTGTGTTTCAGGTTTTATCTTTAATATATCTCTCTTCCTAACTATACCTCTTTATTCCTTGACTACTCCTTTAATTAGAACTCCATAAACTGAGATACTGTGTGTGAAAGACACTTTACAAAGTAAAGCTTATAATGTGCTACTAGTCAAATCAACATACATGAAAGTTTATCAAGCTACAGTACAGTGCTTAAAATTACAGCTTTTCATCACAAGTTTGCCTGAACAGTTTTTGTATGACCTCATATATTTATTTTATTCATCTCAAAATGGACAGTTGCACAAGAAGAATGTGAAGACCCATCAGAAAAAGGTCAGAGAGCTGAAGAAGTGCATCCGTCTAAAAGAGCAAGCAAACTACGAGCTCAGCCTGCAGCTGAAGGAAATGCTTGTGTCTGTGTCAGAAAGGATGCACATCTTCAAGGCAGCTGGTGAGTCCAGTGATGCACTTCAAGGCATGAAGGATGTTCAGAAAATAGCTGAACAAGGCTGGACAGTGCTGTTCTCAACCATCAGCTGAGGGGCAAGGAATGTCTGTCTGTTACTGTATGTGCACAATGAGCAGAGTCCTTCCTGCCAAAACCTAACACAGAAGAGTTACCTGGAGACTCTTGTGGTTATTGTAACCAAAGCTAATTGACTGAATTCCTGAAACTGTTCAGGTCAAAATATTACAGTCATTAATAACTTCACTAGGCAACATGCTTTCACTTGTTCTGAGAGCTGTTCAATGGGCTTCTTTCCATCCTTTCAAGAGAACAGTAGTGGAGCTAAGAATAGTATTCACTTTTAGGAAAACTTACAGAAATCTTTCCACTAATGGAAAACAGTTACAGTTTTTTAAAACAGTAGTTACTTGCTAGTAGCTAAAGAAAGCATGCCCAGTGACTTTTTAAAATATTTTGCTTTATTCAGTGCTATAAAGGTTCTTAAGCCCAACTGTGAGCCTTTTATAAAATGCTTGCCTGTTTTATACAGAATTCAGAATAACCTCAGGACAGGTCAAATATAAATATAGACTACACATCCCCTAAGAGTACAGGCTAACACTAATGCTTTGTTTTCTGCAGACACACGGGATATTTCTGAGGAGATCACAAGGCAGCGTTACCAAGAGATTCTGAAGCAGAAATATCTACGGGACCTTATAAGGGAGAAGGAAAAGGAGCTTACAATTCTTGAGTTAGAAACTGGACCTTTGAAACCAAGAACACAGCGTATTGTTCAAAATTCAGAGTCTAAGTAGATTAATACTACCATGGCCTTATCTAAGGAAAGGAGTTTTGACAGCTGACGGTCTCCCTGAACTTTTCTTTACACAAATTGTTTCTTCTGTAATTCCTTGAAAAATAACTTCCGTGTGAAAGATGTGTAGTTGTCTGATTTGTATTTTTTACACCTGGTCTTATCCCCCTTATATTTCAGTTGATGAGATTTATTTCTACTGGTTTTATTATAGAAATCATGTAGCTCATTACAGAAAAAAAAAGGATACAAGAAATCATAGACTGATAGAAGAACAGGTACATTTGTATGTCCATTGTTTGCAATATGCAATTGTAGAACCTTTTAAAGGTAAATCAGTCAATTGGCATCTGCTACAATTAACGCCTGGGGATTTGAAATAATTTACCTTTGTGATGGCACAGGTGTAGGTTTCTGAGCAGATATAGGAATGCTTTGTCCTGACTAAGCTGCTGCCACGGGCAGAACCACAGGAAAACCAGATTTGGAAGCATCTGGCCTTCTGCTGGCATCTCCCACCCCTTTACATTGAGAGGCAGTGTATTCTCCTGCCAGCTCCCTCCACAGCAGCTAATAAAGAGCCTGTGATAAAGTTAACTACTGCTGGAGCCCAATCTAGTTGGGCATTATCCCTGCTTTTTATTCTCCTGCTCCACGGTATGTGGCAATTCTTCTTTCATAAATTCACATGACATCTAAACCCATTTCATTGTGAGAGCAAGAACAGCTTTGATACCTTAGCTTAAAATTCTACATTTGTAAGAAAAAACTATTTCAGTTGTGATCCTATACCTCTCTTTTTTTCCTTTACCGTCTCTAACTGGGATTTGTAAAGATTCTAATTATATCTCACTTATTACAAGACCTTTTGTCTTTCTGCCTGAACTGCCCTAGAAGCAGCATTATTCCAAACATGCCAAGGATCTTGGAGAAGATAACTGGCTCCTTCACCAGGCACCATCATCTTTTTGCACAAGACTAAAACAGCAGAGAAATAATGCTTTAATACTCAAAATGTTCTGCATTCCCTCTGGACAGCAACAGTCAGTATTCTTAAGAGCAAGCTGTAGGTACAGGTTTAAGTCTAATGAGCCTTACCAATGGTTAAAAAGTTCTGTATGAGCTTTGATTCTCTTTTTCTTGAGCTAAGAAATTACTCCATTGTTAAGGAAAGAGGATATAGCACCTGTTAACAAAAGAGGTAGGGTATGCCCAATAAGAAAACAAGATTCCTAGCAGGGAGAGTTGTAAAGTAGTTAAGATTTATGTATTTTTACACTAGAGAAGCAATAGCTTTAAGGAAAATAAAACACCGAAGTGACCATGATGAGAAAATAAGCAATTTCAAGTTAAATAAAAAAAAACTTTTAAAAAAGGCATTTATTGAAGAATAAATTAAATGGTCAAGGTTTATTCAGTTTTATGAGACTGTGTTTGAAGCAATCCCATTAAACAAGGCCTTGTTTTTCTTATTTATTTGAAGACAGAAAACAGCTTGGCTCTCAGACGTAGTAGGAGAATAGAAAGCTGGTTTCAATTTTCTTGCCTTCCCTTCTATTGCCTCAGGCTGTTGCAGAATGCTTATGAGACAGCAGCCTTGAAGAGTGTCTGGACCAGTACCTGAAAGCAACTGCATTACAGCACATTTCTCTCAGTGGGAGTTAAAGCTCGCAAGAACATCTTATCTCAGCTCTGGAATATTAACATCATCAAAATTAGTTATCTTCACTTAACCCAAAAAATGCTGTCATTAGCCTTCACTGGCTGACTGGCACCAGGAAGACTTTTGTAAATGTACAAACTGAACTCATCCCCATCTGAACATGAACAGAATTGACAACATGAGTTATTTCACTACAAGTAACCAGGCAGAGACTAATAAAAAAAATAGACTGTTTTCTACCCTTTAAACTATGACTTAATTTTATTCTTATTAAATAAAAATTCACCGACCAAGTCATTAAGCCAGATTCTCCAAAACATCACTGGTTTGATTTTTTTCCATTAAGTAATGCCTTTTACAGTGCCTACTGTATGTATGTATCTCTGGAGAAAACCTCCTAACCCCAAAGTATAAAGTCCATTGTCTGACCAACACTTCTGATACAATCAGAAAGTATTCAGTCTTTTCTGCTTTTGTGTCTGTTCAAAGACGGCTCTGCAGCTGTAGATTATGCATCTACAAAATCCTCTTCTGTTCTGCTGTAGTGCAGTAATTGGTCTTCTAACCCAAAAGTATCGATGAGCTGAGTGAGACTCACTTTCTTGCCATCTGCAGAAAAGGCTGACTGCAGCTCATACAGCATCAGCTGGGTGCTACTCCTCCACTTCACTATCAAAGCCTGCAGCTCAGACAGGTCGTTCTGAAATTGGGACAAAGAAAAAGAGTCATTATCTGCTGACATAACGGGGTTTTGATGCCCTGCAGATATTCTTATAAAATGTCTTAAAACTGAAGCAATACACAAGCAACACACCAAAAAAAACAGTGAGTGTTGCCTCACCTTGGATCGGTACATCTTCACCAGTTTGAGCCTACGAAGTAGCTCTTCCTTCTCTTGCACTTGTTTCACCAGCTTTACTTTCTCTTCAAGGGACTTCTGCTGGCCAAGATCATCCTGTAGCACATTCAAATTCTCTGCTGATCCACAGGGATCACTCTCCTGTGAGGGGCTTTTGAAACATGTATGTCCAGTGCTATTTCCTTCCAGGTTTTCAGACCCATCTTGTAACCTGCAACAGTCTGTACTTGTTTCTGGCAAGCACCCTGTGTCAGCACCAGCAGTGTCTTTCTCTTCAGTGTCTATTTTGAGCCGCTTTGCCACTGTAAAATTGGCATTAAATGAACGTCTTGTTTTCCTTAATCGTTCCCTCAGAGCTGCACTCATTTGCTAAAAAATAACACAAGAAAACAGGTGGTCAGAATAATCTTAAATTTTTATCAAATCTCAAACAACTGTTTACCCATCATTATTGTTTACATAGAATATGCAATATATTTAACTATCATTGTAAAGGCAAACTTCCTAATTCTCTGTATAGCCTTCAAAATCTTGAACAAACTTCTTCCTTTCACATGTATTTGCATAAACAGCTGCAAGATATGGACAAAATCCTGTATTCTATTGAGGCAAACTTACTCATCTAGTCTTTGTGTAAAAGAAATATGGCATATCTCAACTTGGCTAATTTTATTCTATCAATTTCCTATCTAGTTCAATGGAGGTAAGGGTTATTTTTCCTGCTGTTCCATCCTATACATCTGTATTAGAACTTGTACAAAACATCTGTATTCTACAGCATTTTAGAAATACTTGTATAATTTTGACCTTTCATGCTTCGAGATACTTCACAAGCATTTAAAAAGACTTTTTCCTTCAAAATAACTATTTTTTATAATCTGTGTCTAGTATTTTTGTTTATACAAATGCACTAAAATATGGGAGTGAGGGATTAGTAACAGAATACTTTCAAACTAGGCCTGTCCTGCATAGATCTGGATACTGAATGTGACAGTACCACCATTTCACATGCTGGGATAAACCAAAGCAGAGCTCAGCACTATGGAGAATGTACAAACTGAAAGCATTGGACTTTGTTCCAATACAGGCAGAAGTTACAGAAAGTCATCCTGAATGCACAGCAATCCAGAAAACTAGGATTTGAGAAAACTGAAAATGACAGGTTACAACAAACAAGCAAAAAATCCACCACACACCCTATACAGTATTTCAATTTATTAGTATAGCATTTGGGTTATGTTGCTCCATCACTTTGTATTCACAGCAAACATCTGTTTTTTCAGAGTAAAGTACACTAGGCATATTCCTTACCTGCTCATCCTCATAGCTAGAAGAATAAGGTGTCTGTCTCTAGCCTTCCAGCAAGCAGTGCTGGAAGTGACTTCTGAATCCTTGATGATTCCACAAGGGTTTCTGTTACTATGAAGAATCACATTATTGGAAAAGTAGTAAGTTTTCATACCTGTTTCCCTGAGCTAGTCCCCTGTGAAGGTGCTGCCCCAGAATCCTTTGGAGTATTGCACAAAGATGGCAAATTATTCAGCACTGACTCTTCCATCTTGAGATGAATGGCAGTCTCTGTTAAATGACAGAATGAATTATGGTGTCATTGTCATGGTGTCATAACGACCCAAGTGACTGCACAAATGAGTAAAAAGCTCTAATATGAAATTCTAAGGCTTATTTTCTAATTGGCATGTTCAAAATAGACATCTGCTTAAGTTACACAACTGTTTCATGTGCTAAGTAGCATCTTGCTTTGTGAACAGCTTTTTTTTGAGTGTATTTGTGACACTAACTGCCATAAAGTTTTTTACTATGCATTTTATATATTCTTTTTCCCCTCACTCCCAAAGCTCTGTGGAGCCAGGAAGACTTTTTTTGTCCGCAAGTATAAAAAATGAATCTTTTCTATAGAACAATATAATTGGGTATCCAGGTCTCTGAAAATAATCCAGCCTCATTTAATCCTTCTGAGGATGCTTCTTAAAAAAGTAATTACTCACACAGGTGGAAGTTTTGATTAACAGGAAGCATCCCAAGCTCACTCAGAAAGGCACCTTAATTAAAATGGTAAAGTCACACCTCCCAGCAGGAACCAACTTCAAATCGATTTGGCCATGTTTAACTTGTTTAGCAGTTGCGAACCAGCTACTAATGATCAGAATGCAGCTGGAAAACCGACAGCTACACCTCCACTCACCTGCAAATTGCAATTAGGAGTTTTGAAACAGAAGCCTCGCAAGAATAAAATCCTGCATGCCAAAACTAGGCAACATAGGGCTCGCACAAGGGGCTTCCTCTTCAAAGATGAAAACTGCCAAAGCTTCAGTATGCCAAAGCCTTAATAGCCCAGCCACCCTGGTCTTCCTGGCTTGATACCAAAGGATGGAGGTCCTCATTTATCTTAGAAATCAACATTCCCCCCAGCTGTTCAAAACTGAACATATGGTACTCTATTAAAAAAACCCAGACCTTAGTAAAGAGTCTAGTTAATTGGATATTTTAGCAATCCATCAATTAAACAGGAAGCCCACAGCATCCATTAAATATAATGGAAGTTTAATACTATTATTTCTTGTAAGCAAGAGCCTAGAAAAACCTTCATCATTCTTATGTATACTGTATGCCACAAAGATGTAATAGGTCTTTCCAAGGAGCAAAATCATTTCAAGCCTAAAAGATAACTTTAAAAAACCCAAACAATACTACAATTCTTTGTCTTTACTATCTAGTGCAAATTAGTTTTCAAATGACCATTACACATACTTTTTCTACTGGTTTGCTGTTACATGGCAGCACATTGACACAGATCTCCTGCACTCTTAAAATCCTTTTCCAGTATCTTAGGCTAAGAATCCTTGGCATTTTCAAGCAGTAATGCTGTTCACCACATTCTGTCCAGCAAGCAAAGAAAATTTTGCTTTTCAGTACTTACTTGACTTTTGCACTTGGGGTCTGTAACTACGCCCTCAGTTTTCCTGCTAATAGCTGCATTATACAACGGCTCTAACTTCTTTTACTGTCTCAGCAACAACGGGCTCTATTAATAGTCAATACAGCTTTTGCCTTGCTAGTTTTCCACCGGCAGACAAGGCTGGGCAGCCCATAAGCAGGGCCACAGACCCGTAGAGCCCGTTCTGAGGCACTGCACCCCAAAAACGCAGCCACAGCACCGAAGCCAAAGGGCTGAGAAGGGAAGGGAGGCCCTTCGGGAAACACAAACCCCCAGGGCCAGGTGCAGGAGGAAAGAACCCGGCGTGACCGCCGCTCCGCGCCTCGTTCCCCTCAGCCGCTCCAACCTCCCGCTGCCGGGCCAGGGGCGGCCCCGCGCCTGCGCAACGCGCGTGCCCGGGCGGCGCCAGCGGATCGCGCCTGCGCGCTGGGGGGCGGAGCCGCTGAGGGGCGTGGGGCGTGAGGGTGATCCCAGCCGCGGTCCCTGTGCCTGTCCCGGTCCCTGTGCCTGTCCCTGTCCCTGTCGTGCGAGCGGGAAACGCGGGGCATCCCCGGGGGCCTCGTAGACTTTGCTGTTGCATCTGAGCGTGCCAGGCGGTGCTGTGTCCCGTAGGCCTGCGTGGGCCCGCTATCCCATAGCCCGGCTCTGGGCCAAGGCCAGGTGTCTCTTCACAGAATCACAGGATCAATTAGTCTGGAAAAGACCTTTAAGATCATCAAATTCAACCTATAATCCAACACCACCGTGTCAACTACATCATGGCATCAAGTGCCACATTCGGTCTTAAATACTTCTGGGGTGGTGGCTCAGGACCTCAGAGGGCATTCTGTTCCCATTCCAATCACCATTCAATGAAGAATCTTTTCCTAGTAGCCCAGGCAAACCTTCTTTGGCCTAGCTGAAGATGATAACACAGTGTCCCTGCAAGTGTCCCTGTGCCCGGGAGGAGGGTTCTGCCTCAGCATGGAGAGCTTCCCACCATGGAAAGCACAGTTGGCCTTTTTGTCGAAGCCAAAGGAGCCATAACTCTCCACCTCAAGCTGCAAAAGCCTTTATCCCAGGAACTGTCTCCTCACTTAAGGGGAAAAAGTGTTACTGAGGGACGCACTGGGAGGTGTGTGACCTGAGCAGCACTGTCTTGGTTGTGGGAAAGAAGAGAAAATTAAGAAATTTGACTGGAGAAACGAGATTGTGACTGCCACAAGGAGCAATTCCAGCTGTGGCTGCACTGTGCAGTTCAAGATTAGAGAGTTCCCTGACGCTCAAAGGCAGTGCTGAAGCAAGAGTGATCTTTCTGTCTCTATCAGCTGCACACCTGAATTTTTTACTTTTCTCAAAACTGATTTGTACAAAATGTTTTTCAGCTATAACTGTCAGGTAGCCATGACAACGACGGCTCCCAGTCCTTAGGAATGAGGTCCCAGAGCTTCCTCCGGCACTGCCCACAGCCGAATGGCCCCAAGCTGTGCATTGATGCCTCACGCTGCTGTGCTGAGAGCTGCACGTGGGGTACAGGCACCCACATGCTCTTGCTGGATCATGCCCGTAGCTTATGTGTCAGAACTGCATTAATTTCCTGCCTGGTTCCTCTTCACAGCTACAGATGAGGATGCTCTATATTCTCTTCACCTTGTGTAACTCCTATCTCTGCTGAGACCAGAGACAATCTTGAGCTGAGAGGTGAGTAAGCACTGATTGTTGAAGGTGCGATAACATTTTAGCAGTTGCTGCAGTTTTGACCATGAGTTTTCATAGATTCACAAACTTCAAAGATTATTTGGCAAGGATGATAGCAACCTTTTACTCTTCTGCAGTAAAAGGTATCAAAGCATTCAAAGCCCACCTACAAGTTGTGTTGAAATATCTGAGAACTTGAGGCCTTTAGGTTACACCTTGTATAAGATTTTATCTGTGGGTAAAATTGATTTAGAAATAATATTTTCAGTAGCAAATGTGGGAATTTACATTGTGTGGTGTTGAACTATCTGTTGTAACCATTTACCAAAAAAACCCCCATTGAACGATACTCCAAATGTTCAGGCAGTTTGGATGCATTTTTAAAATCAGCCTCTTTTTTGGGTTTCGAGGGGTTTTTTTTAAACCTTCAGCTATTTTAATGTCACAAGTATTCTAATTTTTAAATATGTTAAAAATGGACTCCTGAGTGCAACAGCAAAAGTGCTAGTAGAACTTCTGCTGCAAATTCAAGAGGGTTGGATCTCAGATAGTCTGGAGCTTTGCAATGGCATGTGTCCAAGCTTACAGGGTATTTCCTTCAATCGCAAGGATGGTCCTTACTTTAAATTACTCATGCTCTGTTGTACAGACATGTTAACAGATGAGTTGCACAAGAACAACAGAAAGTTTGAGATTTTAGATCATTTGCCAGGTGAGATTCCAGTAAGATTTAACAGGAACATAACACATGAAAAAGTCATCCTGTGCATTATCATTGCACTTAATTAGAGCAACGCCCATATGCCCCACCCCAAGTGAGATTGCAGATTGATTGGGACTGGGAATATAGAACTGTGGTGCCCCATGTTGGGTGCATGAGTTTAGTGTGCTACATCTAGAGCAGAGGAAAGGAAATATTGTCATCAATGGGTTATGACTCTAGGAAAACATGCTGTTCAGATTGGTATTAAGTGTTTAGCTGTGTTTACTCAATTTACCTATGAATTTACCTGGTGTTTACACAGTACTGCAAAAGCATGACTTGCCCAACACTTGGCTGGAAGCTCCTGACAGAGCTGGGAACTAAGTGTCATCAGGCACTATGCAGTGACTATCCAGTATTTTTATTGCAGAAACACAATAGTGATGGATATTATGTTATTTTCAATTTAATGATGGCAAAGCAGAGTCAGATTGAAACCTTCTGTTCAAAACTGCACATCTGTTTCCCTTGAGGAAAACGGATTATCCATGTGTCATTGATAGTGGCATGTTTATGGCACACTGCAGAGCGTTTCTCATGCTGTTGAGTTAAGCTCACCAGTATGTGCACACAGTAGCACGCTTGTTGCACTACAGTGTTCATTAAGCACTATGCTATTGTTTGATTTCTCTGATTCCTCTTGTGATCAGAATAGTTTGGAGTAAGCAAAATGAAAAAAAGTGTAGGAAATTGTGTGCTGGGTAATAAAATTACTGATCTCTATTTGCTGAACATACCACTTCCCTTCAGAAAAACTGGTTTCCCCAAGGAACCAAAAGGAAAATTTGCCCACTGGTTTTTATTCTCTGTGGTATTTCTGCATTGGCATTTTAGTGATGGGATTATTTTTTCTTCCAAGTGTACACCAGTTTGGCTGCACAGTTGAAAGATATTATCCATGTACCCTCTCAATAATCTTGTGGTACCAGAAGAGCACTGAGGCTGACACATCAGCATTCTCAGGACAAGAACATGTTTTAATTCCCCTATGGGCATCATCTGTAGTAGCAAAGCCAAAATAGAAAGTAATAGTAAGGGATACTGGCTTTGAATTTAGAAGCTCCAGTTTGAGCTTTATGGGTTCTTCTTTTCCAGAGTGTCAGAAGAATCACAAAACTTTCATTTAACTGTTTGAGGGGCACAACAATCAGACCTTTTCCCCCTAAACACTACTGCTAAGTATTTGGGATGTCAGTCAATATACTGTGTCTTAGGGCACATATGTATTATCCCATTCTCTCATTTTCCTGAAATCGGTTGATCTAGTTTAAAGCCAAGTGATGTATTCTGATGCATGAAGTACACTCTGCACTGTCTGCGTATTTTCTCTTGCCTGGGGCAGGAGGGTGGGGTGCTTTTATGTGCCTAACCACTAACTGCTGCAGAAAGTTTTAAAATCCTACCCACTTCTCCATCAGTTTAGGACTGTGTTTTTGCTGGCTGCGATTCACTTCTCTGAAAGATGTTCTGACTTGCTTATAGCCATGTAAATATACCAAAGGAAGGACTTTATAGACCAGATTCCTGGAGTAAAACCAGTTTACTACAACAAAAGCTGTCCTTGGGAGATGGATTCTGCTCTCATAATGATGCAAATGCACAGTAACTAAAAGTGAAGTCTCTGGAATGACATCAGCATAAGTTAAATCAAAAGTAAATTTTTTTTGCCTTGTCTGCTTTATAACAGTGCCTTGCTATTTTTGAGGTATCTGTCTTGAAAAGAAAAACTGCCTGGATTTATTGTAGCTGAGGGGCACTGCAATTTGCAGTAACAAAAGATAATGTAAGAGCCAGGCGAGATGGGCGGCATAGTGAATAACCAAGTGGGTGAGGCACAGTGCTAATAAAATGGCTTGGCCTATGATTGTCTCTTATTTCTGTGGGATTCTGTGGGATTTTCCCTGACACAACAAGGCAAAGATTACAGTGTGAAGTCTTTATGAGACTGTAGCACACAAAGGAAAGAATAAACAGATCTTTTTGACAAGAACACATAAACAGTGTTCTTGTCTTTGCTGAAGAACTGATTGGTAGTTATTTTAAGAAAATTCAAGCCTTTTAAATCTAAGCCTTTGCCCAAACTAGGCCCTAGTACAGCTTTTACCATCTCTGATGGCCTGAGCATAATTTTGTGTTAAAAGTATTTGAATTGTAGCAGAGCTTGAGGAGTTGTTTCATTTTCTCACATACCTGATACAAGAGTTCACTCTATGCTGTGTGCATATAACTCTTGGCTTGCTCACATTTATCTGTACTACTGGAATTGGTGAAGCTGAAAAAGTGAACATGGTTTATTTGCAAGTGCAGACAAGCTGGTTTGAGCAGTTACCTATAGTTTAGAGGCCCTGGCAGGACTCAGTGGGTTAAACTCGTGTACCAAACAAGTCATCCAATGAGCATGTAAGCAAGATGGAGACTTCTTCTTCCTGAACTTCTGGGGGTTTCCCTGTTGCTCTGAGTCCAGATATGAGTGAGTAGTGTCCATCATCACCACTGGCTATTTTTTTTTTTTTAGAACAAATAACCATTCTACTGAACATGCCTTACTAAACTGCAGCATCAGCAGGCAAGGTTTAAAAATACATCCCTGGAAATGAATTAGGTCATTTACCTGAGGCTAGAGGAAACCTTATAAAGTAAAATTTTAGAAGTCTTTTCATAAGGATGAAATATTTAAGTGTTCATGGCAGTTTTCCATCTTGAGAATGAAGTCATATCCAGAGGGCTGAGATTTCAATGTGGCAGTGCTTCCAGGCACTACCACCACCTTATGTTGCAAATCAAGCTCACAAGTCATTGAGAGCTGTCTTAAAACTCTCTCCTGGTTTCCATATGGTTAATAACTGTATGGAATGTAACTTTTCAAGCGTGCATGATTGTTGTGAGATGGGGAATATGTCTGTGGAATATTTGTGCAAACCAAATCACACGTCTAAGGACACTGCCTCAGAATTATGAGGCTGGCAATTCACCAAAATTTGTGAACAGATATGAAACTGTCACTTCTTAATGTAAAGGTTGAGGCAAATTCTTAAAATTCAAAAGATTTAAGATACTCAAAAACAATGGGAACTCAGTAAATGCTCTTATCATCCCTCCTCCCAAAATACTCAGCTAAAGGGAAGACAACATAATTGTCTTCAGTGCCAATTCCTTTAGCAAGTAAAATGGGCAGTGAAGCTTCTTTGACGTCTCCCTTTTTTCTTGAGTGAAATATACTGTTTAGGATAGTTGTGGCTCATTAAAAATTTTTTTTTTCAGTGTTTATGACCTGTATTGCTTTTGTTCCAGTTATTTCCAAAGCAATTTCAGTGCAAATTTTCTACTCATATTCCTGTTTGAAGTAACTGTGTTTTGAGTCTCTTTCTCTACCCAGACATACAGAAAGCTTTACTGGTGATTGTGAAATATTTTCTTACAACCTCTGTGGGTTCAAGTGAACACTTATATTATTTTTACTGCTGTTGGGTTGTCTTCCTGCAGAAGGGCAGCTTAGCCTTTGAGACATTTTAAGTTCTTGGGAAAGTTCCTGCTGAACTGAAGGGAAGCAGAAATCTGCTGTCCTGATGGAAGTGTGGCATATGGAGTCAGCTAATGGTATTATTTCATGTGGTGCTGAGGATGCTGGAATTGCAGCTGCCTGCATTAGTGTGTTTCACACTGTATGGGAAAGCCACCTGTTCCCTCTCAACACATTAAGACAACTGTATTTTGGGTGAAGAACATTTGTCTGAATTGTAGTGCAGCAACACTGAACTGATTCTAAGTGGATGTTTTCCCTTCAGTAACTCAGGTAACTTTGAGTCTGTGTCCTGGCTGCAGTGACCTCCACCACACACATCAACAGACGCTGAGCAAGCTCTCTTGGTCATCAACCTCTTTGATGACAGCCATGCCATACTATATTATATGACACTCCTGAAAAGAGAAATCTAAGAGTTTATACACAACTGGAAGAGTTACTCTGGTTTTGGTGCTTTACAGTTTAGTGCATTTTCCCCTTAAGTTAATTACAAGCATTTCATGGGTAGCATATGCCAGAATAAGCTATTTCATCACTTTTAAATGCATGGTGGTAACTCAGCACATGGGTATGCACTGACAAGTTTTCTCTTGACAATCTCCTCAGGATTTAGATCAGCAAATAGATCACTTAAATTTTGCATGGTGTATACCCTGCCTGTTGTTGAGACTGTGAAACTGGGCATGAATAGTCTTAAAAATGTCCACATGATGTCTGGATATGAAGTCTTATGTGGGATTCATTTTTCTAGGATCAGCAGTGCACATATGGGTGTACACTACTTAATCACGTGTTACGTGTGTGCAAAGATTAATCATGGATGATATCATATACTCCCTACAGTTTGCTTTCTTTGGTGACACATTTCTTTTCCATCTTAGTGAGGAATTCTGGGTCAGACTCTTATTTTCCTTTAAAGCAGGATTTTAACTATGTAAAATCAAGCCTAGAAGCTGTGAAGCTCTCTCTGGTTTAACACTTTCCAGTCCTAAGGGTTTCTCTCAAACCTAGAGACCTAGTTTCTCACAAATACCATTATAATGCAAGAGCTACTTCTACTTTGCCTTACCAGTAATGTGCCTACCTGTAACTGCTGATTTGCAAAATACCTGCTTTGCAACACAACAGGAAAAACAAAGCAAAATCAACCAAACAAAGGGCAATGGGCAAAAGTGAGAAATGGCAATGAGAGGAGGAGGATCTCTTCTCCAGAGAGAATGTTTGCGCCAGTATCTGTTACTGAAAAGTCTTGGTATTTTGCCTTCTCAAGGAGTTTCTGGTTCCATTTAGTACAAATAAATAGCTCTCCTTACCTCTCTCAGCTTCCCAGGTAAACGTGAGTACATCTTTCAGGCAAGAAGTACAAATACATCTCAAAAGCCAACACTGAGAGCAATACTGCAAGCTTATGCTGGCAAGGTCCCTGCATAGCAGTGCCAGGAAAACTGCAAATGAAGAAATTACCCTTTCTGCTTAGTGCTGCAGCCAGATCTCCATCAGCTCTGCCAGACTCATTATTCCAGATTTTTCACAGTCAAACCTACAGTCTGATTTTGACACCAAACAACCTGAAGTACAGCACTCTGAAGAGTTCACCAGGCAGTGGAGAGGCTGAAAGAGCCTCAAGAAGCTAAATAATCAATAATCTTTCCTTTTATTATAAGCCTTAGTCCACCAAAGATTGATTGCCATGCATATTGCCAAGCCTCAGGAGCAGGCCAGAGAGATGAATTCATTCAGTGATGCACTTCTAAGACTTGGGTGTGTTACCAAGAGAATGGGAGCAATGCCACTGAGAAGGAACAACATAGGAAAGATGTGGCTCATATATATTCCTTACAAAGAAGGATTTACTTTTTTAAGTTAATCTATGTGCAAGAACCATCTCCACACATATGGTGGAGAAGTTGCAATGATTTACCATCCAGATTGAGAGGATCAAACCTCACACCCTGAGGTTACCATGACAAACTCTATTGCAGCTGTTAATTATTGCTGCATTTGTTTTTTCAACAGCAAAAACACATGAGCCAATTTCATCTTTAGCTTAGTTGATTTCATGGGAATTGATGATTTTATATCAACAACTAATTTAATTTCATTGATTTGTAAGAATTTTGTTCATCTGCATAATTTGGGTAGAAGGAAGGTAAGTCAAGTGAGATAAGATTGAATGCTCAAGTGCTTTTCTTGTGGGAAGTAGCTATGTAGGAGATGCACCCTTCTTCAGTGTTTTGGTCTGGTAAAGATATTACTACAATTAATGCAGCTATACTCCAAGATTCCCTTTACATTTATGTCCCACAGCCATGTTCAAACTGATGCTGTAGGTAATTAAACTGAGACTTCATCAGCTCAGGTGGAGGAATCCAAGGGCTGCGAGGTTTTCATGAGAAGGTAGGTGTGTGTTAAGACATCTTTAGAATATATTCCACAAAGGAATGTTGAGTGTGTTTTTCAACTAATTTTTAAAAATGCAGATCCTAAGTAAAGTATTTTAAAAATCAATGCAGCTACACTCTTAGTACATTCTTCCCAATACTTTAAGATACTGTTTGCATTTTTCCCTAACAGTTCCTGAATACTTGTCACAGACATATTTGATTAATATTGCACATTCACACAATGCACAGTAAACAGTTGTCTTGTATTGGCTCATACACTTGCTTTATTGCTATGTTGTTTATGTGTTGGGAACTGTACTTTTTTTATCTTACACTTGATTTATATTGCTTCTAGATGCTGGTCTTTTTTTACTAGTTTGTTATTGTTTCATTGTGCAAACACTATGAATTAGTTTTAGGAAAAGCTGAAGGATTCTGCTGACACTGCAAAGAGCTACAGTAAAGTAAACAGAACAGAAGTAGGAGCATGTAATTCTAATAGCCCCTTTAACACCAGCCCAGCCATGGTTCACTGCCCTCCCACCTGTAAGCTGATTGCTCTTGACTCTGTCACGTGCTGTCTCTGTTTCCATTCCACCTTATTCCCACTTGGTCTCCGTCTGCCAAAGTTTTCATGATAATATTTTATGCACATGTATTGGCTTGTTGATTGCTTTACGTTTTGCTTGATTGCATACACTTGGCATGTGTCAGCTGCCGCAGATGCTGTTCTGTCTGCTGCATTTTGGGTCCTCAGATGGAGGGGATTGAACCTCTTCATGGATGAGGATGGGATATGTGTGTGTATCAGTCTCGCTGTGCATTAGATATTGAATATGGCTGTTTATTGGCAAATGAATTTGCTTCCAGACATATTAAGAACACCAGTTTCCAATACACACTGTTCATGCCTGCACTCTTAAGGAAATACCTTATGAAACTGTAAGTTAAACATTGCCTTCTGGTCAGGTAGACAAGGTTCACAACACTTTGGCGCTGGTTGTCCTTCATTAGCAAAATAGGGTAGTTTTTACCTGCAGTTCCAATTCTAAAGACATTTGCAGAACTGCCAGATTTATGATCAAAACACTAATTAACTGAAATGTCGTGCAATTAAACCAGACCAGCATGTGTTTGACAGCCTTGGGCAACACTAGAAATGAAGTCCCCAGATCAGCACAGTACTTAAATATGCACGTAGCTTTAAGCACTGAGTACTCCCTGTGAAGGCTGCAGGTAATTCCCACTGGTTGGAGTCTAGAAAACTCTGTGTCTGAGGAAAGCTGCTGGAACAGGAAAAGCTTATTTTGGTGTTGAAAACCCTCATGGCATATTTGACAGTAGCATTCAAATACATAAAAGGTGACAGCAAGAAAGGAGATGAGTTACACTGAATAGGGAAGAAAGGAAGTGATTGTTACCTCAAGATACTTGTTTGGAACTTCAAGACATTTTCTAACAGCAAGTATGGGACTGATGGAGCAGATCACATCAGGAGGCTCTGACACTGCATGTAAAGTTTTAAAAGTGTTTTAAAGAAAAATTTGTGAAGAATAATCAACATGGAGGGAGACTTTGGACAGAGATATGGACAAGAGACCTAACTGAAGGCCTATTCAGCCTTTTTTTCCACAATTGTGTAGTTTTTATGTGCTTAGAATTACACATGTGCATCAAAGTAAGTGTATAAGATTCTCACAGTGTTCTTCTTTATAGGCTTAGACAAACGTTGTTCTGACAGAAGTGGGAGCAGTGGATCAGTGCTCTTATTTGGCCTCATCTTTCAAAATGAAATGGATTCAGTGAACTCTGTACTGAACTCCAAAAAATACAAACACTTGTTAGTGAGAGTACTTCACATCACCACCTATACTGTTTTTTATCCTTTAGTTTTATATTGCCATTGTGCTTAACAGAACGATTTCTTAGTACAAATTTTATTATTTGGGGAGGAGGTGTAAATATTTTGTACTGAACTCCTTAATTTATGCTGAAAACTAAAAAAATCTTTAGGTGTTATAGTTACAAAGCCTTCAGCTGACAACTTTAATAATGGATATTATTGAAGTAGAATCCAAAAAGCACTTTGCAGGCACTGGATAAGGAAGGCAGCCACCATAGCATGCATCTGGCAACCCTGTGATAACAGTAAAAATACCCAAAAAGCTCCATGCCAGCAGGAACATCTGAAATACAGAACATATGGAGTGAGGATGAGCCCAGAATGCCTTGATTTTAATAAGAGAAAGCTGCGTGTTATCACAGGTCTCACAAGACAAACTTCTGATGGAAGCAAATTAATGAGAATCTGAATGGCTGTGAAATGAAAAGTTTGAGTAACAACTAAGTTTCCAGCCAGTCATCTTGCTGAGAAGAAGTGACAAACAACAGACCTGGCTTTTGGAAAAGGCAATACTGCTTTGGATAAGAGACAGGATTTTTCAAGCACAGACATGAAAATAGAGATGGGCACAATCAGAGGGTTCAGAGCCAAGTCAGAAAACCTGCCAGAAACTGGGAGCAGAGGCAATTTAAATCGCTTGGATTCAAGTTTTGAGTGTTCACTTGTGAATGTTTTCTTCAGAACTATTTAGAAAAAAATAATCTGCTAGCCTGAAGTCAGTGATCAAGTCCTGAAAAAGAAAGCTTCCTTTTTCACCAAGGTTCTGCCCTTCCAGCTGAGCAGCTGGAACATAGTGTACTCACCATCATAACATATTTCGTCATATTACTTTTGATTTTAAATACCGTCTTGGTGCTGGAGAAAAGCTGCTTTGTAAACTGAGATCCTCTTACAGGGGACATTGTATGAAGGAGTGGTAGAACCACTGCTGTCCCTCACTGGGGAGAGCAAGGAGTAAAGAGTCACTTGTAGCTTGGGAACCAGTAAAGCCAGCTGCTGCTCATTATGTTTCTCTGAATATTCCTTGTTCATAACTTTGTTGTTTTGCTCATTGCAACTGAAATTGTAATACTTGCATTTAGCAAAAATGTGAGCTATTCCAGGAAAACCCCCTTAGTGCAAGGCAGTGTGACCTTCAGCCAGCTTGGGATCATCAAGAGAAATGAGTGAAAGAAGTCAGCAGAGAAAATGAAGTAGTGTTCCTGCCTAACTTCACAGAAATTAGTCTTGCTGAAAAGAAAAAAACATCTCCATCACCTCTGGCATATTGGAGAGCTGGTCCTACAGTTGTCACCTTGACATTGTAATTTTAATCATAGCAAAGAGTGACAGCTCCATTAAATGAGTTGTAATAGATACAGCGACTTAGGATTGTGTGAGTTCTAACTACACATGAGTTATCTGTAAGACTGCCGAGCATGGAAGAGCTGCATGATTTCTATTAAAATATTAGCTCTTACTATTATTATATTATTATTACTATACTTTTTACTACTACTACATCAGCAGTCATAGGTAGATATTCCAGAGAGTACATGGTCAAGAATATAAGGCTTTGAAATGACTCAATTATGGCATTCCAGTACCTGAAGGGAGCCCTTAAGGGAGCTGGAGAGGGACTTTTTGACAAGCGCAGGTAGTGACAGGACAAGAGTTGAATGACTTCAAACTGAAAGAGGGCAGGCTTAGATCAGATGTTAGGAAGGAATTTTTTGCTATGAGGGTGATGAAGCACTGGCACAGGTTGCCCAGAGAAGTTGTGGATGTCCCATCCCTGGAAGTGTTCCAGCCCAGGTTGGATAGGGTTCTGAGCAATATGGTCCAGTGGGAGGGGTCCCTGCCCATGGCAGGGGGCTGGAACTAGATGATCTTTAAGGTCTCTTCCAACCCAAACCACTCTGTGATTCTTGGATTCTACCTCTGTTCTTACAAAGCAGAAATAAATAATATGAAAGGGCTCACACTCATCTGCTCCCTTCTCTTCTGGATCAGAAATCTTGTGTTTGTTTGTTCTTGAACATACAGTTTTGGGTTGGAATTAGCATATCACTTGTGGTTTGTATGGCAAAGGTGTGTCTGGCTAGAGATTTGCTAGCAGAAGCATAATCTCTAATGAAAAGTGAGAAACTTGAAGAGTTTCCCATTCTAAGAGAATGGGAGAATAAACAAAATAACCATGAATGGTGCTGAAAACTGCTTTAATCCCACATGAGAAGAAAGCGGCAAACTAGATGTCCTAGACTAAAGAACAATGAGACATCTTTAAAAAAGATTTAAAACACACTTATTAATGAGCTGTAAGCCATGACTTTTTGCTTCTGTAATATTACTCAAATATTTATTCTTATTCTAACTATTGATAAATGGTGTGTCTCTAACTGCATTGTGACTCAAGCCTCAATTTCCAGCTTTTACGAATGTCTGTTTTTAACTGACTCAGAGTCAAGGCAAAAAAGAAAGTGTGAAGTCTGGCTTATTTTAACCCTTGTATCTGTTTTTTCAGAATGGTTTCTGAAGAGAAGTATTGAATCTGTATTGTGAATGTTCTCTGTTGATCTGGTGTGTTCTGTTTCTGTGGGAAGATTTGTATGGTCAGGAATTCTGTGCCAGGGTCATGGATGTAGATGGGAAACTTGATCAAGATTGGTGAAGTGCTGTGTGTCAAAACAGAAGGAAGTCCACAAATGCTGTAATCTTACCACAACAAGATACAGGTGAAAGATGCTGTGAAAGAGATAAATCCATATATATATATAAATCCATATTTAACAGCAGAGTTTGAGAAGGATAGACCTTGCACCTTTTGGCCGAGATTGTAAAAGTAAATCCCAGTGTACAAAAAAAATTCCTATTTCAGTCTGTGCCAACTTCCTCATGAACAGAGCAAAGATCTGTGTTATCTCTAGAATAACCATCAGGGAGTGGGCAGCACACTTCACTCTCTCCAAACTTTTTCAATTACCAGTTGAAAAAAGAAGGACCACTATGCTTTCTGCAAACATCATATAAAGGGGTGTTTTTGTAAACAACCAGTTGATCCCTAAAAGTCAAGACAGAAGTGTGTTCTGGTGAAGGCACCTATAACTTCCCTATGGAAGTACAGGCACAGTTGAATTACTAAATTTGAAAAGCTCACAGAACTCTGTTTCAACGTGAATTGAAATAGCAACTTCCCTCCTTTGACCTCAAAACCTAGGAATTAATAAATTCCCATAACTACTTGCTAAAAAGAGAAGATGGAGAAAATTCACATTGTGAAAGAAATAGAAAGAGGACTGTTAATATCTCTGTCTTGAGGAGGATGCTGAGGAATTCTTGAAGACTGGAAGTGTTCAAAAAACAGTGTTCGAAAAGTGTTGGAAACATAATTTCAATAATGTAGGAGAATGTTTCCATAGAAGAGACAATTGAAGAAGTGAGAGGTACTGTCTCAATGAGCTTGACTTATTCTTTACTTCAAGAATTTTGTAGTGTGAGAGAGGTCTCCAACCTCAGTACTGACAACACATCCAAAGCTTCCAGATGCCACGTGAGTGTGTTCTGGAGAGCGATATTACCAAGAGTCTCATGCCCCATCTTGTGCTTGCAGTCCTGCAGAAGATCAGCAGTCTTCTAGTCATGTGCATCGGATAATAATATTTTATGCCTCTGGAATGTATCCTCTAATAAAGGAGTGCCATTTAAATTGGGGCTTTGCAAGCCTGCACATGGCAGGTTGAGCCTGTGTGCCCCAGGAAAAGCAGGTGCAGCATCATAGCAGCCAGGAAGGATTCAAGCCTTTCTGAGGGCCAGTTCAGCAAATAAATAGCAGTAGAAACAGGAATAAAAGAAGTTTCACACACCTTCTTTGCACAAGTAGTTATAACAAGTGCTATGTCTTCTTCAGAACCAAAATAAGATCCAGATTGCTCTTTTATTGTGTGTTATTAATCTAGATCTAATCAAATGCAGCAGGAACAAGCCCAATCCAGCTTTATGCTAATGGAAATCAGTCTCTTGATTTAAAACTGTTTTGCAATACTCAGATAAGCATATGTTTGGAAATTGATTTATGGCTTTGAAGAACCTAGGAGCTGGTGTGAACTGAAATGCCCATCCCTAATTATAACCCCAGTCAGTACTGTGATAAATTCCAATCCATAATAAATCCATAATGATCAGTGGCAATAAACAGGGCTTACAGCAGAGCATGTTCCCCTAAAGGGAACACCGTGGTGTAGCCCAGCAGGGACTTTTCATTCTGTTGTTTATATTGGCAGTAAAAAGTGAGCACCACCCTGAAATGCTTGGGTGCCTAATCACAGGAAGTACCTTCCTTGTAAAGAAGGATGATGTTGACAGAGACCATCTCCGAACAGAAATCTTGTAGAATTCTGCAGCCTTCCATTCAAAGTCTGACTCAGGAAATTTGCTGAACGGGCTCAGCCTTCATTTTTCATGGGGGATATCTAAACTTCCCAGGATATACAGAGAACATCTGTTCTAACATGCTTCTACAACCCCCCTTTTTTCCCCTTCAGAAACTTTGCACCTTAACTTGACAATTCCCTCAAAAATCTCATTATTTTAAAGGAAACATTTTATCAAAGCTCCTTCAGCCCAGGATAGACTGTCTAATCACAGGGTTGGAGAGAACAATGTGAAAATCACAGGTTTAAATCACTGTACAGTACATGCTTGCATGTTCCAAGTGACTATATGTATTCACCTTTGGGATGACCTCTCGCTTCTCCACAAAAAAATCAGAGTGCTTTGATTTCATTTCCTTGTAGGTTTCAGACCAAGGTTGTAGTTCAGCTGTCCCTGCAGCAGCAGGTCTGGTGCTTTCTTCACATATTCCCCAGCAGTGATCCCAAGTGCTTGGCCAGGTTCCTTGGACTGGGTATGAGCTGTGGGCTTTAAGCACAATTCTGTGTTTAATTTCATTCTCAGTGCCCAGGTACTTCCAGGAGATATTCTGTGCACAAACTCACCTGAGTGACACAGCATCAGTGGCACTTCTATTCATAAAGATTCCTGGATTGTGAAATAATCCTTGATCCAAAAATGACACTTTGAAACTTAGCAGGGAAAAGGACTTGCAGGGCAGGAATGTATAGGGCTGGAAGAGGGGAAAGCAAAAGAAAACTACTCTCAGAGACCCTTCAGGCACGTCCCCTGCATTTGCCTTCCAGCTGACAAGAATCTGTCCCTCTGTATAGGAGGTGAGTTGCTACAAACTGTAGGTGAGCCTGCCAGAGATTTTTCATCATGATTTTTTTGCCAATATGTGCTTTGAATTTTCTGTCAAGATTGCAGACAGAAATCATGTTTATTTGCCAACACTCATAATTTTCTGAGGCAGATCTCCTAGATAAGCAGAGCTTTTGTCCAGCTTTTGTCTCCAGCTTTTGTCCTATATGCAGTTTGCACTGCAATTCTCCCTGTGTTGCTATCTGTAAGGGTGCTTAAACTTGAAGGATTTGGACTGGCACAGGTAGAACTGATAGAATTGTTTGTTTGAAACACAAATTACTTGATATTTCAGCCACAGATATGATGGTGAGCTGTTCAAAAATCATACCTTACTTTCTTCAAAGCTGCCAGAAAGACTTTTAAAAGTATTTTGTTTGAGGTTTTTTTCCCCATGGTGCCAGTTTTTTGTAAACAGCTTGTTTTGACTTTTCTCCACTGTGTATATTGGCAGCGCCACAGCCCGGTCATCTGGCACTAGTTGTGTCCCTTTGCTGTCTGCCTGAAACATTTGATATGTGAGGTTAGCACACATAGTTTTTGTCTAAAAGGCGCTGGTGCTAAAACTGTTTTAAGAGTTCACAGGTGGACTTTCAAACAGGCAGGAGTTCTCTAAAAGCGAGGGGACAGGAAATTATTTGATTCTATGCAACTTGCATTTTATGGCAAGTACAATAGTCAAGGACTGGTTCCCTTTGATCAAGCAAGTTGGGCAGTGGGCTCATTGGGAATAACTACCAGCATCAAACAAGAGTCTCATCCAGCTCATAGCTGTGCTGTCATATGCAGCATGTGTTGTGGGCAACTCTTACCTAGAGGACAAAGTGAAAGAAATTATCCATCATGCCAGCACTGTGAAAAAGAATAATCTTATAGATGCAAATTAGTTCACTTAAACTTGCAGTGAATCTCCTCAGAGTGGCAGTGATCAGGCTCATCTGCTTCACAGCCCTGTTCTCTGGCAGATGCTGGGGTGTGCTGGACAGCTGGGGTAGCTCCCTAATTTCTGTGGGGACAGCAGGGTGGAGGGGGGAGGCGTGTGGAGTTGGGGATAGATGACAGCAGGTCACCTTTGCACACAGATCTGTTTACATCTCAGCCTTGATGCCATTAGAGGTGAGTTTGACATGGATGATAACTCCTGGCTCTGCCAGTCAACTCCTGCTGTACAGCCTGACCTGTACTGAGATGTAAAATGTGCCCAAGAATTCATGTGCTTAAAAAGCAGCATGGGGGACAAGGGGGCCTTTAAGAGGTCACAGATCTTTTGTTTGGATCTGTCTGTCACCAAAAGTTACCTTATCAGAAGCAGTCCCAGACACACAAGACAATGCTCATGTCCATCCCCAGTTCTTGGACTGGGATGCTTGCTAGTAGCTGTTAGGCAGTTGTGCTGCAGAGCCCCATGGCAGCTCCAGGGGCCCTGGTGTCTGTACAGACTTGTCTCTGAGCAGAGACACAGCTGTCTACAGCTGCTGAAAAGACTCACTCTTCCTGTCTACATGGTGATAATAAGAGCAGCAAGCCCAAGTCTACAGCCGGTTGCTGTGCCCCAGCAGAGCAGTCCAGTCCCACCTTTCTGGGCCAGTAAAATTCAGTTTGTCCTCCACTTTTGAGGAACCGTGTTGTATAATACTCCATGACATGAATGTTTATTATATAATAACTTTATTATAAATACTGTTATTTACTGTTTGCGCTGAGAAGCTATGTGGAATGCTATATAAAGCCAGAAGGAGAGAGGAAAGGCAGCCCTTAGCTGTGCAATCTTTGTATTAATGACTACAAACAGCCAAGGCTCTTGATCACTAAAATGTTCTGGGACCTGAGAGATGGAGTTAGCAATGTTTTTTTGCATCCTGGCATTACTCACCTCCCTGCACCCCAGAAGAGATGATCAGATCCCAACAAGGCATTTATTCATGCCTGAGGTTACTCATGGTGAGTTTCCCCAGAGATGTGCAAACCATGGACTCAGGGCATTGAGTCAAGGGGTGACTCAAGAGGCTCTGGTTGGTTCAGTGGCTGCCTGGCTACCTTGTGTAGAACCAGGGCATGGAGGGAACTACAGTTGCTATACAGAAATAGGTGTGGCTTCTTCTTGCATGATAGTGCAAGCCATCCTTGTGTGGGCCTGCACTATTCCAATCAGCTCCTTGGCTGATTCACAAGTTGTATAATTTATGTGCCAATCAAGACAGAATTATGAGACCAATGTGCACCTTATGTGTTTCTCCACAGCTTCGTTTGAAGTTGAAGGTGACAAGTTACCATTACTTGTCTGCTTCAAAACCATGAGCACAGCTTAAGCTTTTAGAGAATGGCCATGACAAAACAAGCTGGTTCCGTTTTGAGAACCTTTATATTTGGACTCCTCTTGTAGAGTAAGAAATGATTCAGATGTAGCACAGCCCACCTCCAGGAGCAGTGAATGTGCAGATTAAAGTTCTGCCTCATCTTCTCAACTTTTTCAGTGCCAGCATCAGGTCCTGTTCACTCTTGGAGCATCTTTCAGCAGGAAAATGGTGCTGTCTTCAATTGTGATTTGATGTCTCTCACTGCCAGACTGAGGCATTGACTGAAAGCTCAGTGTCTCTGCAGCTTCTTCTAGTGCTGGAAGCAGGAAAAGCAGCAAATTCTGCATCTGGTAGAACATTCCCAAGTACACCCAACAGAAGCGTGTCTCTAGCTCAGCAGACTTCTATGGCTTCTGACAAGCAAAACTGAGCAGGATGGATGGAGGATGGGATGATGGTGATTGCTTCTCCAGGAGGATCTCATGGTGCCTCCCCTTGCTCTAACCACCAGTCCAAACACCACTGTTAGTGCAGGAGTGGCAGCTGATGACCTGAAGTTGGGTCTGCTGCAATTCTTTGCACTCTGCCACTAAACACCTGACTTACAGTGACTATCTGAGGCAATCACTGACTTCAGCAAAAGGTGAAGCAGCTCACGACCTCTCTAAATTATGTCCTTGATCTTGACACTTTCCCAGCAGGGACCTGAGTGAGCTAATCAATGCTGTGTTTCAGCAGGCAGCCTTCTCAACTCCATCTTGTCTTATATTGTCTCTGTTAAAGGTGAATTAAATTCTCAAGAGGCTCTCAAGATGTGATTTATTTTCTTTTAAAGTTTCCTGTTAAATCACCTTCATGCTATACCCTACCTTCTTTAACTTTCCAGTGAGAAATTGACAAAATGTCTCATGAAGAGGTGCTCCTTGAGCACTTTGTTCTTCATAAACAGTAAACCAGGATTTTGTCAGAAAATTGCAGGGATTAAAATAGTGTAATCTTCTTATCAAAACTGAGATGGCTTCATTTTGTTTATACAAGAAGAAAACTGGTAGACAGAGGTAAAGTAGTGTGGAAATTTCTCCAATCCTGAGAACTTTGTCTGAAAATGTGAGGTCCTGTCTTGCTCCAGTGAAGTCTGTGTGCCATCCCAGTAAGTCTCCCTCATACTGTTAGATTTTACAGAGCTAGGATAGCCCAATGCTCTTTCCTTGAACAACTTGTGTGTCTGAAGCACACACTGGATTGTACTGAAGGTGAATTTAAAATAAGATGAATGAAGTGCAGGTTTTAGGGCAGTTGATGACAAGAGGGACAGTTTTGTGTCATGTTCAAAGAGCATGAAGTTCAGAAAGCTAAAACCACTTTTATCCTTTCAGTTAAGGCTTAAAGCCAAGTGCATTTTGACCAGGTCTCTGGCTGAGTTCTATGCCTCTTAATTACTTAATTACCACATGCAGCTTGTTTAGACAACTCAGTGTTCTTTGATTAGTGTTCCAGAAGCAGAGTCATAGATGCTTCCTGCATGCAGGGAAGAAATTATGCTGCATAAATAGCTGTCTGACTAAAGATACATATAAATACAAGATCTGGGATTTAGGAGATGCATTGATCAATTCAGAAGAGGTCCTGATCCTCATCAGAAACACAGGGCATAGCCTTTGGAGTGGAGTGCAGTGCAGTACAGCAGCCATGTCCCTACACACCTTTGGAAATTTCCAATATTGAACTTAAAATAACAGAACACCATCCTGACAGTATTCCTCAAAAAGTCTGGGCAAAAATCTGCATGAAGTTTTAAGTTCTTTCCTATTCAGCAGAACAAATCTGTCAAAAACTGTGTAGGGTGAGAAAAGCCAAGGTGAATTCTGGTTCTTACAAAGAAGCACAGAGCACTGAATGGCTCTGTTATGTTCAGTCGGAGGAAAAATATTTACACAAGGTATAGTTAAGATATAAAAATCTGTACTGTAGGACACTGTACTTATAAAATGTGCAGATTCAAAAACTAATTGGACAAACTAATGGAAAACCATTTGTCAAAGAATGACTGCAGTGCTGTTGCTTTTGACTCTGTACACCAGGAAAATATCTGCATGTGCTTGTCCTGTTCAGCTGGGGTTCCCAGCGCTGTCACAATGAGCTGTGGTAAGAAAGCAGGGTCCTAAGCTGGATGCAGGTTTGCTTTAACCCACCATGGCTGCCCTTCTGCAGGTAGTATACATGGGAAAAAAATTTTTTCTTACTTAATTTGATGTATTTTTATTTATTGCTGTCTTCTGAATAGAGATAAATATCTGTAGGGTTGACAAAACACTTCAGATCACTGATTTGAGTTGTTTTCAGCCAGTTTGTAGTAGCTGGTAGCCTGTTGTATTTGCAAGCAGCGGAATATGCTTAACTTGCAGGCAGCTTTGCAGTGGCATCACCAAGTGCTGTCTACTTTCCTGCAAGAAAATTCCCACACAGATCTCAGATCATGTATCAGAAAGTACTGCTGTACATGTTCACATTCCCTGACATAAGCCTTTATACCTTTGTCTGGGATCTTAATAGTTAATCTACCTGAGCGAATAGGAAGGAGCATTTTTACTTTCAATAAAGTTTGATTCCTGGAGGCAGATCTTTTTTTTTCAGTGTGTCAGATAATTTGAAGGGTAGGGTGAGGCAGGAAACCACGACACGCCTTTGTTGGGACTTGTATAAGAACACGGGAATAGAAAACTAAAAGAAGGGTGAGAATAAAACAGGATTAATAAAGAAGAGGTGAACATTTTTGGATGATCACTCAGGTTCCACACACCTTCGGAAGGACATGATATAAAGTGTAGGTGGCAAATTTTTGGTAGAAGGGAAGAACTTGAGGAGAAAAAAAGATTTTCATTTCAGTAACCAGAGCACTCCAGGTAAGTTACATTAATTACAAAAAAAAAAAAAAGGCAGAAAAAGGTATCTTTTATTTTCTGTCTTCCAGATTCCTTTAACAAGGCTGACTTTTCAGTCAGGATAAAGGAGGTGTTAACATTTTTCTGTAGGGAATATAATATAAAAACGTGTTTGCTTAAGGGCTGGGTAATTTGTGTTTCTGTTTGTCAGTGAATACTACTCTTTTGATGTGAGATCCAGTGAAAAGAGTTTACCTGCTGGGAGAAACGAAATGTGAAGCCAAGTTATGGGTACATTTTGAGTGTGTTTTTTGAAACTACTACAAAGTAGATAAAGTTTAGCTGGATTTCTCTGTTCTGGCATGGTGAAATGCAGATCAGGTGCTGGCTGTTTTTAAAGATGAGCAGATCTGGAATATGCTAGAGGAGTACTGGTAAATTAGAGCTTCAGATGGTGAGTGCAGTGTGTAATATTAAGTAATAAATCTCTAGTCCCAAGAATGCCTAGAACTGCTTCTGAGTGGAAGTTTGCGTTGCCATGGACAAACTTTGCTTTATCTCAAAGAAGTGAGTTAGTTGTCAGCAGTGACTCATTGATCATATATTTTGTGCTGTATTTTTGTCATAGAAGATTATGAGGTGTTTTGGTCACAGTAAGTGTGGTTTGAGAATCAGTTTGAATCCTTTCTATGGCAAGTCCAGCAATTTGACCATAGTGGCATGAAGCAGATTTGCCTTTTCCTGTCTTTAGAGTGACTTGAGTGACTTCAGGGAAGTTACTTTTCCATGACAAGTTACTTAATTTATGAAATGGTGACAGCAGATCTTTCCCATTCTGCAACACTTTTTTCGTTAATACTAGATTGTTTTTCTCCTTTTCTGTGCAATAGCCAAGAAGTTTGTGCAGGTAGGAATGGCCTATTTCTTTTTGAGTAGCACAGTTAAGTAGAGATCGTGAGGACATATTTTTGAAAGGAAGATACTGGCAGAGCAGAGTCAAGTCTGGGCAGTGCTGTTGCTTGTGCTCTGAGCAGACTTGATAACAAAGAACCCAGGACAGGCTACGGGCAGGGCAGAATTTGGTTCCTACAGCATTTGCAAGCTTTTGCTAGGCATGTAACCTGCTTGCCTGGCGTTTGCATCATTTCAGCCTGCAGAATGAGCAGATTTTGGAAGTATGATTTGATTTATTAAATTCTTAATATGTTGGTTTTGATAAAATTACTTGAAAGCAACAGCTTGTAGAGCAGAACAGGAAGATCAAATTCCTAGTCTGTGGGATCAAAAGAGATAAGGGATTATTTTTTAACCAGTATTTTAGTTTCAGGCCAGTGGCAGGTGAAAGGCTTGGTTAAGAGGAAGGGGCACCCTAAAAGATGTGATATGATGGGAAGCATAGTGAGTGGTATCACTTTGAGGCATCTGCTGAGTGTCAGAATATTCATGATCAAAAGGTTAAACATTAAATATTATTAATCTCAGCACCTGCAGGGGCCTCTTTCTCCTAATGGAGTGTGTCACAGCAGGAACCTCTGGAGAGAGGAGAGAGCTGAAAGGATGTGCTGTGAGTGCAACAGCATTGTGAGATGAAAACTGGGAGAACATCATGAAGGGATAAAAGTACCTGAAATGTGCTTGCTTTTATTTTTCCACCAAGAGACACCTTTGTGCTATTCCACTCCCCTTTGAAAAATATCAGCAGTAAACTTTATTACCATTGCATACAATACCTAGATTCTAAAATGATAAGAGGGTATTGAATGTCTTATCTCAGAATGCTTGGTGTCCTTGCCAGTGCGCTGCACTGTAGTGAAGTAGAACAGGGGATACAAGAGGTACCCTGCTCGTCAGGCTTTTGTGGAAAGCACAGATCTGAGCACGTTTTGCAGTGCTGGGCAGTTATTACTATCCTGCTATCAGAGAAGCAGCAGCCTGCACAAGCATGGCAGTGCCAACCTCTCCTGGTTCCTAGTGCCAATAATGGCTCCAAGTTCTGTTTCTGTGGGTACCACAAGCACACTACAGCCCCTGAGCTCATGCAAAAGGGGCCATGGTGTTTCTGTCCTAGCTTTCCTGCACTGTTTGACTGACCCCACTTCACAAGTTGCTGCTTGTTGCCCCAAGATGACTGCAGATGACTTCTGTGATTCAGCAGTGCCGTTGCTGTGCCACAGACATAGCCCACAGCTATGCCTTTGAGACTCCAGATAGGAGCTGGGGAGATGAGTCAAGTAATGGAAATGCAGCTCAGTCAGTCTGCTGGCATCCGTGTGCCAAGCACACATGCAAAGGGACTGTGTGCTGGGGCTGGACTATGCCATGCATGGCTCCAAAGATGGACGTTAACCTATTATTTTTTCTCCTAATTAATATCACAGCAAGATACTTCCCTTTCTCAAGGGCAGGCAAAGATGCAGAGGATGCATTCACTCCATGTTGGTGCTGGCCTCTTCCAGCATCCATAACCAGCACCACCTCCCATTACCAGAAAGTGAAGTTCTGGGGCTACAAAGGAGTAAGAAAACAGTTTCCACATACAAAACTCCTTGCCAAAACACTGATAAAGCCAGCAGTGCTGATATCAATGCAACAGCTTCCAGCATCTGTTTTTAGGGAGAGAGCTGGAAAGATGCTTCCACTGTTGATGCAGTAAGGAGGATTTGCAGAGGTAATGCCTTTCCTTGGAGTGAATGACCAGAAACCCTTCTGTTGCAGTGGATTATTACCCTGCTGGAGGAGGAACTCTCCTAATACATGTAGCTCGAGTCTTGCATATGTGTTGGAATCAACACCCTGGAAAATCCCTTGGAAATCCCTAATGTTTGCAAGCCTTGTAAGGGTTGAGCAGCATCCTGCTGCCATCAGGCTGTGTAAGGACTTGGATGTGGCCTCAGGAGCTCCACTTACAGGGCTGTGTAGACAAGCTCAGGGTCAGCAGTGCAGAGTGAGGGCTGTGGACCCTGGTGTTCTCTGCAAAGATGAGTATGTCATGGGGGGCTAAAGTGGCTTGGCTGGCACTGTGCCTTCTCTACTCAAATTGTTCCTGTCCAGCTCTGGAATAGCAGGAGCTGGTTAAAGATAGAAATTAATCTGGATGTTGGATATTCTCTGCTTATGTCAGTATTTATGCCTGGGCAGTACAAGTGTAACATCAAGGGGGCTGCAGTTTATAGAAGAGTAAGAAGAATCATGAGGATCAAACTCAAATTTAACAGAACTGGGGACATGGTCTTGGGTTCTGCATCAAGCTAGGCTTCAAAACTTGGAAGGAATTTTGCCCAAAGCTCTTTTTAGACTCAGCATCTTAAATGTGTTAGTTTGGTACAGCTGGGCCTTTAGTTTTAAGGAGAAGACTTCAAATCCAGTTAAGAGTTTGGGCCTGTGGTGAGCTTTTGTGTAAATTAAAATCTCTTCCTTCTCATTGTCTGTGGCTGCACAAGATGAAATGTTATCTTAGCAAGACTAGGAGCAAGCAATTGTGTGGTTACTTCTGACAGAAGTGTTTTCTCTTTAACATGATGTCTCTTTTCAATGATGTTTTTTGTGGTATTCCTGCCTTGGCAGATAGGCATACCTCTAGTAGAGATTATAATTTTGTCTAGAGAGGGATCCAAGTAATGAAAAAGAATGTACACAGCGTTCACAGCATCAATTCCAACGCTGTGTAGACTGACCTTAGCTGGCATTAAAGTATATCAGATTCCAAAGCCACTGACAGGGACTCCAGACTGTTGCTGCTCTACCAGTAAAGTATGATAAAGCTCTTCCTATCTTAAGTTCCTTGCTGCCAAAAATAGCTAGTTCAAAGGTACCTCCAGTTTGCTAAAGTCAGTGCTGTGGCTTTAGCATCAGTGTACCCTGAGAATGCACTATTACTGTTAGCAGACCAGCAGTGTATCTGCTGAGGTTTTTCTGGCAGTACTGGCAGGGTGCAGGTAGCTTGCTCCTGCAGCTTTACTTGCACAGGTAATTCTGTACTGTTAAGTCCTGCCCAGAACAAATGTGTGGCAGTAGTGTTTGGATCCACTGGTTTTCATCAAACCTTTATAGGGGCGCAGCTGGAGACCATAATGTAGTGTAGTTTGGATATAAATCCAGATATAAACTGAGTGGGTTTGCTTTAAACTGCCTCTATCTCACCTGTTGGCTTTACAACCCCTCCTGGAGTTTCAGCTGTGCTACCTTGTGCAGCATCCAGTGTTGTAGGTGGTGGTCCATCAGTAGTAATCAGACGGCTCTGGAAGGGCTCTGTAAACTCCCTGGCACAGACATCTTCTAGGCAGTCTAGTCCCCACCCAAAGTGAGCAAAGTGGTGGGACTTGTAGGGACCTGTTTTCATTTGTTACTCTTCACAGAGCTCTGAGTACAGTCCCTCTGTTTTCCTTACAGGTGGCAATGATATGGATTCTGTAACAAAGAAAACAAGGCAAGATGGATCAGAAGTTACTGAAAGACGTAAGGAGGAGATTTAAAATTTTTATATCACAGCCCAGAAATCCCAGAAATAAACAGCCATTTCTGTAAGGGATTAAATACTGACCAAAGGTCCAGAACTAAGTTCTGCTCCTGGCACTGCTCTCTGTGTTGAAGTCAGAATAAGGAATAGAATGGGCCAAGATCAGACATTTAGAAATATGTGTCATGACCTGATTGTTTAGCCAGGTGATTGCCCTGTGGTAGCATTTTTAACCAGTAATGCAGACATTGGGACCTCTGATATCAATGCCCTGGGTAGCCTAGAAATTGTCGGGTGGCTCTGTGTAAAACAGGTTAATATCCTACTGACCTTATGAGACTTAACTAGTAGGAAGCTACTAAGGGGTCTGACCATGGGCTTTGCTGTTACAGCAGTGGCTGTGATTCAGAGGTTCCCAGAAATTTTACAGGGATCTTGTAGAGAAAAAAAAAATCTTTCAAGGCAGTATTGTTCTTATTCAGAGCTAGAAAGATCTGCAAATACAGCATTGTATGATAATGAGCCTACAGCTCTAGCCCCAGGCAGTGTGGTCTTAAGGGACGTTTATTTAAATGAGTCAATCTTCTTTGAGCAAGTCATGCTTTTGCATGGAGAATAGGTAGAACATTGATCCTGTTTGGCTATATTAACATGCCATTAATTCTGCACACTTTTCTTCCCTCAGTTATTACAGAGACTGTAACCACAAGACTGACATCCTTGCCACCCAGTAAGTAATTCTCAGTCATTGCATTGCTTCTGCTTGGTGCTCTGTGCCTCTCCATGCTCTTTATTTGTCTGCATTATTTCCATAAATCCCTGGATGCAGCAGGTCTCATAAAAATTTGTACCTAAAGGAAAGCAATTTTCAGAAATGCCTTTCTTCCAAAATGCTTGTTACTGGAGAGGAGTAGTTTTGGGGGTTGACCTGTATTTTCAGAAACAAAGCCACATACTCTACTAAGACTAGATGACCAGACTCTGCAAAGATTTAAGTCCAGATGTAGGGTCTCCAGCGGTGATTGTCTGTTAGGAACAAAAATCAAAAGTAATGAGTCTGCAGGTTCCGCTGCTGGGGCTACAGTGTATTATTTCCCTGTCATCTTACCCAGCTGGCAACAGTGAGTGAATCTTTTCAGTAATAACAGAGTTACAGGTAATTTCTACCTCTGCAGAGAAGTACAAGCTCCAAATAGGGAAGAATCCTCCACACTCTTTATCCCACCATATCCTTGATTGGTTTGCTGCAGCTGAGTTGACAAGGAATTGCATTATCATCTCATTTATGATGAGAGTTAACAGGAGTATCCTCCACTCTGTGTATGAAGCAAAACTTCACTACAAACCTGCTGGCTGTGGAGTGTGAGTGATTGTCTGCTCTGCCAAAATGCTTCTCTGCATTTCTGGTCTCTCACCAGATACGAAACTGTACTTGTAATTGAGGGTGTGGGAAACTTTGGGTCCCTCCTGCCTTCTTTTGCAGTGTCTATGCTCTTCCTGTCTCCTGCCTGGAGAAAATGTCTCATTTTCTGCTCATCTCTTTCAGAAGGAGGGAGCAGCAGTGGGCTCAAAACATCATCCCACACCGGAGGGAGTGGAGTGGAAAAGCGGTCATACACCCATGGAAGCAGCTATGTGACCTCAAGTAAGGAGTGAAAGCACTGCCCAGTAGGAAACAGAGAGCAAAAGCAGCAGATATGGGCTGAGGAGAGATTCAAGGCAGGGATGTAGGGTGAGCCAGGGGTAAGGAAAACAGGATTTATCAAAGTAGATGTGGCAAATACATACACAAAGCAAAGATACTCCTTTCCTAAAGTTGGGTTTGAGAATGGGTGAGTAAATGGCAAAAGTCCCGTTTTCCACCAGGAAAACCTAATTTCAGGAAAACAACAACAAAAAATGTCCTACTGCTTTTAGGAAGTAATTCATATACTGAATTTTCCTTGGTTCAGTTTTTCCAAATCACTGTCTTTCTGACCATTTATGTTCTAAAGACAGTTTTAATTAATCTTTTTGTTGATCTTGCTGAGGATAGAATACTAATAAAGAAACTCCTAGAAAATGTTTTCTTATAAGTGTGTGTCTATGGCTTTAGCACTTTGAACACTTTGCCAGATTTTCTGGACGTGCTAAATTAGTGTGTGTCCATAAAACCAGGATTCTTCTCTAACAGTATTCTTTGCCCAGCTGTTAGATTGTCACAGCAAAGGCTTCTAAAGACTAAGCTTCCTAGCCAGCTACCCAGTACTTCTCTGTCCCCAGTGGGACTGACTATATTACTCTCCTTTGGGAAAACATTCTCTGTGCTGCAAGGGAGCTGACAAACCAAAGGGAGTGAAGTGCCCTTTGGATGCTCAAGGGGATAGTTAGCCATACAAAGAGATCTGACAGACACCTGCAAGCCAGTTAAAGGCCAGAGTGTGGAATGACTTTACCTCATGGCACACATGAAGTAACTCCAGTGCAGATGTTGGTCTAATTGTCTGAACTGGCACCCATGTGAGAATTGAACCCAGTCCTGCAAACTCAGAGGACCATGCATGATTACCATCTTCCTTTGATTTCTTTTCTGTATGTGTAAGAACCTGAACTTCAGAGATACTGAGTTCTTGCAGTTTCACTGAGCATTCTGTAGTCTTTTCTTTCCCACTTTCTTGCAGAATGCCTCTGACAGCGGCCTACTTGTCACAGTAGTTCTTTCTGCTGAATTAAATGGAAAAGTTATGGAACAAAACATGTCCTTTTAGAGGGGAAGTTGGCACAAAAACACTGTTGAGATCAAAAGGACACGCTTTTTGTAGGAATAGGTAAACAATATCCAGTTTGACCCTGCTGATCAGCTATTTATCACAGACCTCCCTTTTTGTTGCACCCTGATCATACTCCAGCATTAGATTTCGTGCAAGAGTATGAACACATTAGTTATAGCTGCTCAGTTCCCTCTCCACAGCACTGATGTGAATTAGGGGGGAAATTGGTTCTGTCTACGTATAACAGCTACTAATAACCTCCAGGCTGTCTTGGGTCTGATGCACATCTCAATCACTTCTCCAGAAAATGGACTAATTGGGAGTGTGGATAGCTGCTTTATGGGAAAGTGGACTCATCACTGCTTTCCATTATCTCATAAACTGCATCCTTCGGCACTTTGAGTTTGGTTTAACAGTCTCCCAGTTTTTGTAGCCCATGTCACGTAACACTTGAGTTTGCAAGCGAATCTATATCCTAAGTAAAACTTAGCATCATCCAGAGCTAGATTTGTGCTCAGGGGAGATGGTTCACTATTGCCATAGGCCAGAACCTGATTTCATACATATTATTGACAAGATCTGTTTTGAAACCAGAGTGATAATCAATACTCCCCTGTGCCTTGAATGCTGAGTTAGACCCTGATATTGTTCTTGTCCGTCTCTAAGTTGTGAAACACCGATGCAAATTTGTCCAGCTCAGAAGATAGTAACATAAAGCACCCAGGGCATCCATAGTGTACTGCCAGGGCTTCTCTTCCATTTGCTGAGGGTGTTTTCTTTTAACTATAGGTGGAAGTGGTAGATTGAATTCAACATCCTCATCCTCCAGCTACAGACAAGCCCAATCTCCCAGCTCTACTCTCACCAAATCACCTGGCTCAACGTTTGAAAGAAAAACCTATGTCAACCGCCATGCAACATATGAAGGTATCACAGAACATGCCATAGAAGGGAGGCAATGTGCAGTGGAGGCAATGAGCAGTGCACTCTGAGGTCACATTATGCAGAATTGTCCCCAATACCATTGTGGTTTTCCTAGGAAATAAGCTATCAGGGACATAATTTAATGATTAAGTCCTATTTATCTTAAGAGTAATGCTCATTGCTAAATGTAATTGTGGCGTATATTTGTTGAAATACATTGGCAGCTCTTTCTTGTGAAACCTGAATAGCTCTTTTTTTTTAATGAAAATATTTGCTGCCCGCTGAGATTAAACAGCTGCCAGGAAGATATGTTTTGAAAGCTTTTTATCATCTTGTGCAAATTATTAACGAACACCTTTCTGTTCTTTGCAGGGAGCTCCAGTGCCAACTCTTCTCCTGAGTTCCCCAGAAAAGATTTTGGTATGTCCGTTTAAGAGCTGTTCTTCTGAACATTATGGCAAGGTCATGCGAGTTGGTGACTGTAACAGCTTTTTGCACATTGCTGTATCCTGCTCTACCTATGTTACCTCTGTATTGTGCCATCATGCAACGCCTTCAGAGGAGTTATTTGGGATTTACATTAACAGCTGAAAGTCAGGTCTCTAGCTGATCATATTCAAACACAGGGTGCATACTGTATATCTCCTACTCTCAGCTGTGATGCTCCCTGTATGATATAGGACATGGACAGGAGAGGACAGATATGGGATACTTCATAGAATTCCCTTCATCCTTCCAGAATAGCTGGGAAAACAGCTGCAAGCAAGAAAGTCCAGACTCTTAGAATTTTGAGTCATTGCTGGATACACTTTTCCAGTAGCTCCTTTCTAGACTTCAAGTATATATGGAAAAATGAAATGGCTATCAAGTGGTATATTTACACTAACACTCTCAGCAGGTATTAGCTTGCTCTTCCAAACTCTGAGCTGCTGATTTTACTCAGTGAAGATAGTGAAACATTATGTTTAGGTCACTTTTTGACTCATAGAAGAGGCAGGGTTTCACAATACCAGCATTGGTCAGTGGGGTCAACAGGCCTCTTAACTTCTTTTGGCCATTTGAAATGGGACATCACCATCTATGAATAATATTTCTCTGTATAAAAGAAACAACATCTGGTCCAGAAAGGCTAAAGGTGCTGCTGATTCTTTAAGATACCTTATGGTCTAAAGGGGGTCTATTAAAACTCATGATGGTTCTATTCTCCCAGCTGTGCTCCAAGAAGTTACTTCTTGGAATATAAGCACCCTGAGCAAGATGAGTGTGCAGATTTTCAAAAGCGTCACAGGCCATAAAAACTAATATGGCTTTTCTCTCATTGCTGTTCACAGCATCTGCCTCTACAAGAGGGAGAAGCCAAACTCGAGGTGAGTGATGCTGTTCTTTGAAAAGACTCCTTTCTTCAGTTCAGCATAAATCAGGTGTGTGAAATAGACCTGTTCTTTAGCTGGAATCCACCAATTTATGTGTAGAGCCGTCCGATGAGGTACCTAGATCTATACCACTTCAGATGTGAACCATGAATTCTGTAAGCAGTTGTTTAAACAAGCTTGGTGTAAAAATTGACCTTAGTGAAGGTCATGGTAGTTCAGACTCTGTCAGAAAGGAGGATCTACTTGGAAACCTGCATGTCTGAGGGCACAGGACGTAGTCTTCCGTCTGTTCACTGCCATAACCTTTGTCCATTCATGCTCTGGGACCAGCCTCTGACATATTTACAGTAATTGCATTCATGCTTCTCCTGCTGTGATCTGTCTTACAAACCATAAAGCCATACCCTGAAATAATCACATGCTTGTAGGAAAGAGATGGTTGAGGAAATTGCAGACTTACTATGGCCTGTGTAGCCAGCTCACTGTAAAGCTCTGCATTGTTTAAATCATTCAGCTCTTCTAATAATTTATTAACGGTGTTGGGGAAAGAAGGATTATTTTGGTCTCTAAGAATGTAGTATCTGTTTCCAGTTGCTTGAAGAAGAAACTATAATGTCACTTTATTCCAGTTAATTTTAGCAGTGGGTATAAATCACAGCACGGTCTTGCACAGTCCTCCTGGAGAGTGTCACATTCCCAATTATTCTGCCTCAGATCACCACAGTCTCCTCTAGCACAGTACATACCTGAGCTCCCAGCAGAACTGGGCCATGCATGATAAAGTGGACACCAGAGAATCAGGTCCAGCTTCTCATATTACTTCAGAAAATAATTCCAATCCATCATCTTCTCCACATGAATGCCAAGATAGTATTTCTTTTCTAGTGCATGCACTGTTAGATTTCATCATGAGGAGCATGTATCACATGTTCTGGCTGGCCACTTTGCTTGTGGGAAGTGATTTTAAAGGCCTAACCCAGCCAACGCACATTAACTTTTTAGTTTCTTGTGCTGGACAGTAAAGGAATGGTAAAAGTAAGGTAATTGAGTACCTGGTGAGAATGTTGGCTGAAAACTGGACTGGTTACATTCAGTGAGCCAAAAGAGAAATTGGCACGTAGTAAGAGACTGAATCATACGGACCATTGTAGAGATATCAGTTTTACCTAAGAAATAGTAGAGAATTTGTGTATTTAGTAAATTTCTTTTGACTCTTTAATTTTTTTATTCGGAAGGACAATGAAAATAGTATTTGTGATGAGCGGGAGCATCGGTGTGATTGAGGACTGCATAATCACACCTTCTGTATATCTGACAGTAGCAACATTATTGACTTCAGCAGAGGCCATCAACAAGTGAAATACAATTCCCTGGAATTTAAAGTAATAAAATGTGACCACACCAAAGGTCACCCTAGCCCATTTCCAACAGATTCACATGGGCCAGGAATACTGCTTAGATTAAGCAGCAAGACAGCAAAGTGAAGCATAGACAGCAAGAAGGAAGGAATTCACTTCAGCCTGAAGATTCATTCGCAGCCCAGGCACAAATTAATCTCTCTCTGTATTCATGAAATTCTTTTTATCTTCCCAGAGAGTGAAATACGAGTCCGACTGCAGAGTGCATCTCCCTCTGGCAGATGTAAGTTATTCCTGGGGTATCAGGGGTAAGATAGAGGATGTTGCTGCTAGGGTTATGTCTTTTCCTGTTAAGAGCATTAATTTGAGTCCCCTTTCTGGACAAGCAAACATGCTGTGGGTTAGGTGGTGCTCTTGCAAAGATGTAAAATGGTGCTTAGTCCCAGAAACATCCTCTGGAGCTTTGTCATTAAGTGGCACCCCCAGAAAGAAACAACTTCATACATATGCAGATAAATTCCACTGAATAATTTAGATCCCGAGCAAGATTGCAGATCAATGGAACACTGGCTTTTGGGTGACTCTGGACACTTGCTTTTCCTGCTAGGGACAGAGTTGGATGATGTGAAACGTTTGCTGAAAGGAAGTCGATCTGCCAGCTGCAGCCCTACTCGGTCACCATCCAGTACACTCCCGATACCAAAGAAGGCTGTGGTGGAGACGAAGATGGTCACTGAGAGCTCTCAGTCAGGTACTTGGCTTTAGCAATGTTGCAGTCATTCCAAACAGCATTTGCCATAAAAAGTACTCAGTTGCTAAAAATCAGAATACATGGTGTCCTAGTACAGAAAAAGGGTCAGAATTCTGAAAGACTGTCCAGGTCCTGCGGTAGCAAGAGCCACCTTGGATATCTTTCTAGTGACCAGTCTGATTTCCAAAAACAATGTGTCCATTCTTTCTGCCACCAGCTTTAATTCACAGCTATTTCTAGCAGAGATAAGAGCTCTAGGCAAATGTGTCTGAGAGTGATTTGATCTCTTATCTCCAAGTGAGACAGAGATAGGACTGAGGACAACATTTCAGTGAGTGATTTATTAGCCGTACCATTTACTAATAGCTCATCACAAACTGTGTGACAAGACAAGGAGGAATAGCTTCAAACTGAAAGAGGGCAGTCTTAGATCAGATTTTAGGAAGAAATCCTTTACTGTGAGAGTGGTGAGGCACTGGCACAGGTTGCCCAGAGAAGTTGTGGGTGCCCCATCCCTGAAAGTGTTCCAGCCCAGGATGGATGAGACTTTCAGCAACTTCATCTAGTGGAAGGTATCCTACCTATGTCAGGAGATTGGAACTAGATGATCTTTGAGGTCCCTGTAATCCCAAACCATTCTGTGATTCTGTGATTCTATAATTGAAGTGGTGCTTTTAAAAATTATTTATACACCTCATGACAGGGCTTGAGGAATGGTATTGACATTGACTCCATTGTCTTCCACCAGTATCTAAGAACAATATTTTCTATCTCATTCAGAGCTCCAGTTCTGTCTAAAACAGAATTTTAGTCCAATACACTAGTGAACCAATCAGAGACATATCTGGGAAGCAAAAGCCACACATCCCATGGCCCAGGGTGATTTATTAATGGAATGGGAGACTGGGGTAGTTTATTTTGGTTCCATAAGATCTATGAGCAATGAAATATTTTCAGGATGTTATGTGAATTACCATGCTATCGGGCCAGTCTTTATTCCATGGGCTAAAATTAATCTGGGCTATAATCAGCTGACATTTGAGGTCAGTTATGCTGTGCTAACCTGAAGTCACTGGGGTAATTGAAATGTAGCTTGGTTGCCTGTAAAGCTGCTGGGCCTCATTGAAAACCACTTCTGTCTGTTTGGTTTTTTACAGTGTCAGGGACATATGACACAACCATACTGAACACTGCCCTCCCTTCATACATGTGGTCCTCCACTCTGCCTGCTGGGTCTTCCCTTGGTGGATACCATAACAGCTCTTCCTTGATCAATGCCATGTCTCACTCTACAGGATCAGGTATGCTCCCTGGATTGCCCTGACTTGAAGGATGGAACTGTCCTGAAACTGGGTCAAAAGCAGGGGTTTTTTTGCACAGCACGAACTAAAATGATGGAATAATCAAAATGGCAAGGGATATGCTTGAATTTTCTCGTTTTTGGGGTTTTTTTTTGTAATTTAGTGCTCTCTGCTTCTACACTGCTATATCTGAAAATCCTTCTTTGTCAGGATTTATTGTCCTGTCACTAAATTTTCATGACACCTTTATCAATAAGGTCAAGCTCACATTCCCTATAAAAGCTAGTTTAGACTCAAATTAATTTTGGATTATCCTGGCCCATTGTAAGAATGGCTCATATACTAGAAGTGTTATAAGTAACTTTTTTGTGTTCTTACACCTGGTGAGGCCCATTTCTAAATGCCAAGGATTCTGCATTCCCAGTTGCAGAGAAAAAACACCAGAAGCTTTATGGTGGCATAATATGAAAAGCTTTCCTTTCTCTCACTGTCACATGATCTCATCTTGTCTGAGGTGGGATTTTTTTGCCTTTGTCAGTTCAGTAAAATAGTGGTTTGTTGTCACAATTTTTGAGATTTTCCTCTGTGCAGTTATTGTGCATTATCATTAGTTGCATTTCCAAGTTGACTCTTAATTTCTGGGACTGTGGCACTGACCTTTGGATGTTGGATTTATGGTTTAGGATTTGAGAGAGGTAATAACATTTCACTTCCTGTTTTTTTCAGTTTTTGGTGTTCCAAATAACCTGGCTCCCAGCAATCATACTCTGAATGCGGGCCTGAGCTCTTCTTCTACAGGTCAGATTTTTCTTCCCTTCACACTTTGCCAGCACCACATTTCTGGCACACAAATGCAGTGAAATAATACCTATATACCAGTTTCCTATTCCTCATCTGAGTGTCAGCAGCTCTTGGCCCCACCTGCAGGAATGTCTATGCCAATGTCCAGCCATGAGAGTGGCCTCACACTGTAACTCAAGATAATGTTTTTTAATGGTCACCATTGTTGTCCTGGGCCAGCAATAACAAAACAAGTGAATTGGATTACAAAACATTTTGTCAGGCCTGTGGTGCCTCCAGAAAGCTGGTCAAATTTGCTGGGAGAGGTCATTATTTTTGTATTGCTGGTTTTGTTTGGGTTTTAACCAGAATGCCACCTGCAGAACTCCTATAACCCTCATTGCAATGTTTTTCTTTGCAGTGTTTGGAGTTCAAAACAACCTGTCTCCAACCACCACTTCTGCAGCCCAGAATGCCACAGCAGCCTCTGCAGGTGAGCAACAAAGTAAGCCTAGAGAAAGCTGGGAGTCACCAATGTGTGCTTCCTTCTCCACCCCTTCTGTAGTGACTGGAAAGTTCTTGACAGAGGCCCCCTCATCACCATCTTCTTGTGTGGCACAGTGTGGTATGAAGGGATACTGAGGAACGTTTCCTCTGCTTTGCATGTGCAGGAAAAGCTCCCAGTGCTGATGCACTAGAGATTTGCTTGCTGCAGAAACCCTTGGTTGTTTAAATTGTTCTAGGAACACTGAGAAAAGATTGTTTAAATGCTTTGGTGTGTGTAGATCCCTTGTTATCCTTCATCTCTGTCATTGTTTAATTTCTTCTTTGCAGCATATGGTATGAAGAACACTTCTCAGAGCAACACCATGGCAAGTACTGGTGTGTCTGCCTCAGCAGGTGTGTATCATTCACAGGTGTTTAGGCATGGCCTTGTACAAGCATATCATAAAAATGAGAGATTCAGCATACCTGAGTGACACTCAGGGGCATAACTTGTCACTAGCCAAGTCTTCTACTAGTACCTTTCTGAAAAGACAGTCAGAATCTAAGAATGAGCAAGTTAACTGGTCTGATTCAGATCTCTGTAATAATTTTTATTGTTTAATTCTGAGCTATTTTTGCTCAGAATGAAGGAAGCTGTATAGAAGAGCACACATGTGAAATTATGCTTCATTTGAACCCAAAACATTTGCAAGGTTGCTCTTAAAAATAATTTTTCAGTTGTACCAGCTTCAGCCACTTGGAAATGAAGGAATTGACTTTTACATGATCAGATTATGTTTTTTTAATGAGAGAAGCCCTTTGTCCTTGAACAGTTAGAATTCATCCTTTCCAGCTCTTTTCTGCAACTCTGAGAGTTATAAATTAGGCTTTTTTTTCTTTCTCTGTGTGTGTGTGTAAAGAAAGACAAGTTTGCCTTGTAATTCAAGGACTCCCAAAGACAAGGCTTAAAAATAGATGCAAAGACCACAGAAGACATTATAACATTTCTAATAAAGCTTTTCTCCAGGTTCTTCTAGAGTAATTGAATAATACCGTTCCATTTACCATGATTTTCAGTATTGTGTTCGTGTTCAAATTCATGTTTATACACTATTCCAAGCATATTTCATCATGCCTAGTGGCACAAGAGTGACCTCAGTGATGGGTTTGAACCTTGTTTGGCCTGTGCCAAACCTCAGTAAACTGCAGTTCAATGTCTCCTAACCCTGCCTGGCTCCCAGGATATGAAGTGCTTTGTGCTTGACAGAGTAACTTGGCAGTACTTGATGGGCTCCTCAGCTTGAGCTGTGCTGACTCTGCTGATCCCTAAATATCTCTCAGGCTGAGTTTCTCCCACTCCACAGGAAGTGTGTTTGAGGAGCGAAGAGCTCATTGAGCAAATCACTTCTATATATGATTAAATTCCAGATGTTCTCCATTTCTGGCAGCAGGGCTCCCCAGCTAGTGAAATGCACGTCTCCAAAGAAGCCCAATGATGTGCTCAGCTCTCCTGTTACTTTTAGTGACCAGTATGTCTCTTACAGGGCTCTTTTGGTAGCAGCAACCCCAATCACAATGTGACTACCTGTTTTTATGGACAAAAGTGATGTGGCTTGTAGTTATGGGCTCAATGGCCCACAGTCATCTCCTCTTTACCATGTTTTACAAATATTCCAGGAGGAACTGTTTCGAGCTCCCAGGGAGATGACATTCTGCGCAAAGACTGCAAGTTCCTGCTGCTGGAGAAGGAGAAGGCACCAGCGAAGGAGATGGAGCTCTTGGTCATGACAAAGGACACTGGCAAAGTTTTCAGTACTTCTAACACTGGACTTAATGGAGGTAATGTTCCTTTTTCAGGACATGTGGTTATTCCGAGGGCAGAGAAAGTGAGACTGATCATAGGGAGGTTCAGCATTCAGGGCACTACACCTAACTTGTACATCATACAAGAACCTCTCTCAGGCAGGGAGCTTTTAACCATGCCAGCTGAAACCTGGGTCTGGCTTTTGCACTTGAAGCTCCAAAGTGTGCATCAGAATATTTAACAAAGCTAGGAAGCCTTGAGAGAAAAAAATCCAGATCTGGTTTAGACAGGCAGAGCTATTGTGTATTCCCAAGAAAAATATGTCTTTTACCAATGGAAGAAGATAGGCCTGGTGTAATGTTTCTCATGTAATGTTTCTAATTATATTTGGTTCCTATTCAGGATCTTTTGTAGAAGACACCTTGAAGAAAGAGAAGCAGGGATTTTCCTCCTGTTATGCTGCAGATACTGGCCTAAAATCAGATGCAAATGGTAAGAGTTTTTTTGTTCTGGAAATGGAAGAGAATTTCTCCTTCTGCCTCCATTATTACCTTTCCCTTTCAAGCCCACACTCTAAATTCTGTCATGCACAGAAAGACTGGCAAAACCTCTTTTACTGTTGTTAAAACAGGAGGGCTGAAATCCATGCCAAAAAGGGACAAAGAAACTTACGCAGGTAAGTGATGCAACTCTGACTTTTATTGGAAGGACCAAAGTACAGTGTTCAAAAAAGCAGTTGTTCTTGAGGGACATGAGTGATCTCTGAGCAATGAATCAGAGAGAGGGGATGGTCAGAGAAATTCGTACCAATGATTTCATTGTAGATGAATGGAGAGTTGGAGTATTTTTAATGACTAGAGAAAATCAGATACCTGACAGTTCAGCTGCATCTGCTACTGGGACAGATTTATGGGGAAGAGAGGGCTCAGACAGACCATGCTGGCTATTCCTGTCATTTATGGCTCAGATCTATACGAAGAATTTACCCCTATGTGATCATGTTTTCCAGCTGTTATTTTAAAATGCAGTGAGTGTTTTTGTCCTCTGTTTGAATTCCCTTTGGAAATGCTGTTCTTAGCTTCCAGAGGTACTAGAATTACACTCACCATGTGCACAGAGTGGTGTAAAGATTTTTTCCATAGCCCTTTGTATAATGGATCAGGCCTTGATTGTAAGAGATTCTTAACTCTAAAGTCAAGGAACTCTTAATTAACTGGGAGATTGCTCCCTCCCTCTTCCAGAAATACGAAGTGGTGATACAGGAGGTGCAATTGGATCAGCACCATCCTGGTGTCCCTGTGGTTCCTGCTGTAGCTGGTGGAAATGGCTCCTGGGTTTGCTTCTAGCCTGGTTGTTTCTCCTTGGATTGCTTTTTGGACTCATTGCTCTGGGTAAGAAATAACGGAGGAAAAAAATGTTGAATGGCATAGAAGGACAGAGGGTTTAAGCTGGAAAAAAGCTCAAGCACCAAAGATACCAAGCCAGAGAACTGAGGAAAACATTCAGCTTGATGGTGACTTGCCACTGAGATATTACAAATGGACAGAAAGAATGGATAAGGAATATAATGTTTGTTGAGGAGTTGTATAGTCTTGGGATGAGTAGGATAGGAAAGCTCCTAACATCTGAGGTCCACTGCTCTGAGGCTGACAGATTCCAAAGTTGTCATTTAAATTCCAGAAATCTCTGCTGGGGGACAAAAAAAAAAAAAAAAAAAAAAAAAAAAAGTGATACAAAGAATTCTGCAAAACTCAGTGGCCATAGCTACATACAGTGTTGCCGTGTTCCTGTGATAGCAGGAGATATTTCAGGCATGCATATCTGGTAGCTAGTTCCCTAGCATTTTCCTTTAACCTTCCAGCTGAAGAAGTGAGAAAGCTGAAATCTCGTGTGGAAGACCTGGAAAAAATCAATGGTGGCCTCCTGGCAATTAACCAAGGAAGTTCAAAAATAGAAAAGGATGTTTCAAGAGTAGACTTCCTTCATGGTAACTCACCTTCCTCGACCTTCCCATATGAAAATGAAGAGTCAGTCTGGTTGATGGTGAAGAGCAGACTGAATAAGGAAATAGAACGAGGTGAGCAGAGTCAAAAAATGAACTCATACCTTACTTCTCACACTACTTTTCTTAGCAAGGGAAAGGTGATTTACTTCTGTTTAGCACATGATGGAAAGAGATTAACAGCAGAGGAGCCAACATTTCACACCTTTAGAAATTTCATGTATTTGTGAAAACAAATTTACTGTAACTTATAAAACCATACTGTGCAGCCTGTAGCCTCTAATAGATGGATCCTTGTTCTTGAAATGAGTAACTACTCTGTTGTATAATGCTAACAGCTGCCTCACTTCCTGTTACAGGCTACTTCCGAGGGGAGAGAGGAGAACGTGGTGAGAAAGGTACTGCCATATAGTCCTTCTATTCCCTTGTCCAGTTCCTTGGCTCTGGCAATGAAGTTTTGGGGTGGTCATTGCTTCAAGGGGAAATTAGCAGTGAGAAAGATGAAGATGGCTTATACTTGAACAAAAAGAATAAGAATTGTTTAGGTTGGAAAAGACTTTGAAGATCAACCATGAATGTAAACTGCCATGTCCATCACTAAACCACTTCCCTAAGGACACATCTTTATGTCTTTTCAATACCTCCAGGGCCAGTGACTTAACCTGGCAGCCTGTTCCAATTCCCCATAACCCTTTTGGTGAAGAAATTTTTCCTAATACCCAATCTAAACCTCCCTGGTGTAGCTTGAGGCTATTTTTCCTTGTCCTATCCCTTGTTACTTGGGAGAAGTGGCTGTCCCCCAACTCATTACCCTCCTTTCAGGCAGTTGTAAAGAGCAGTAAAGCCCCCCCTTGGTCTTCTCTGCTCCAGGCTGAACACCCCCAGCTCCCTCAGCCACTCCTCACAGGACTTGTGTTCCATACCCTTCACCAGCTCTGTTGTCCTTCTCTGGACTCACTCCAGTACCTCAAGACCTTCTTGTAGTCAGAACTGGACACAGCACTGGAGGTGCAGCCTCACCAGTGAGAAGTGCAGGGGGACAATCACTGTCCTGCTCCTGCCATTTTTCACTGTAAACTGTAGAGACTCTGATTCCACACTGAACAATACAGGAGGCCCAATCTTGCAATGTGCCACTGTGAAGGGCCATATTGGGTCTGATCCTGTACTATTCAAGTGTGACGTGTCTTGGTTAGCCATAACTCCTTTGTATTTCATTAAAGGTGGGAAGGTAACTAGAAGACAAATGAATGAGTCTCTTGATTCAACTTTTCTTTTCACTTTTCTCAGGTGACATGGGAATACAAGGTCCCAAAGGTGAGTCTGGAGTTACCTGTTTTCTCAGTTAGATTGGCAGCCTGTCAAAGGGCCTGGGTAGCAAATGTGTTTTGTTACTCCAGAATTTGGAGAAGCCAATGTTAATTCAGATATTGTTGTGATGGCTGGGGTTTTTCCCTTGCTTTCTGGTCAAAGAAATTTGAGTTCATAGTAGAAGAGATAACAGATCTCACTTTGAATCTAGAAGCTCCTTTTGCCTGGATGGAAGTCATTCCTGAAGCCAGGCTCTACCTGGTTTAATCACAGAGTGCTTCAGTGCCCAGACAGTTATGCATTATATAAATGATTCAATTATTCGTGTAAATACAAGGGAAGAAATTGCTGGAGACACTAGAACTTGTAAATATTCCAAGAACATAAACTTCTTTCTATGAGGGTGAGAGCCAAAATGACAAAAAAGAGAAGACTTATTCCCCACTGATGGTCTCTTTGTTTCTGTCTGCAGGTGACCGAGGACTTCCTGGTGTCCCAGGTGGGCTGTAGTTCAATTCCTCTTTGAGGGAGGACATTTACTTACACTACTGTGGGCAAGAATAAATTTTGCACTTCTTTGCAAAATTCCGTGAACATAGATCAAGGTGGTTCTCTAAAGAGTCAATATTTAGCATAGACTAAGTCATACCTTGGTACTGAGCTACAGACACAGAGATTAGGTTACAAGCAAAGCCTAGGCCAGATTTCTTGTTAGTTGAACATGCTGAATTTGGGGTTGTGAAGATTCCAGTCTACCACTGAAAGAGTCCTACAGCTGCACAAGTACTTGGTTCAGCTTTCTTGGGCTCTTACATGTATTGTGTTTTTCTAAAGAGATCAAGTACCCACCTTATGAGTAATATATTCTTGACCCCGTAGAACTAATCTATCCAGGTTTGAGGTTCCTCTAAGTTGCATGTTATTGTTTTAGGGTACATAGTCAAGAACTCTGAATGCTTACTATGTTTTCTTTCCAGGCATTCCTGGTCCAATTGGGCATGCAGGACCAGAAGGACCAAAAGGACAGAAGGGAAGCATGGGTGAGCATCTCTGTCAGTGCTGTGAGTCTTTCACATCTGACTGACACATGGCATGGGAACACAGACACCTGGTTGGTGTGATCATTGCCTTCCCCACGGGAGCTGGCCATGGATCCTTTTGCCCAAGGCCTCCCTCCCACAAGCTCCTGGTTTTACAAGGCATTTGTTTCCTGTAGGTGAGCCTGGCATGGAGGGTCCCATGGGACAAAGAGGTAGAGAAGGGTTGCCAGGACCTCGAGGGGAGCCGGGACCACTTGGATTTGGAGAAAAAGGAGACAGAGGTAGGAACCAAGTGTCTTGTTGGATAAAACAGAGATGGACAAAAGCAAGACTTTGATCCTGATTAGTAGAATACCTCAGTGGTAAGATTTGATTTCACTATTCAAATCCAGATTTCATGTCTAGACATTTCCTAGCACAGATTAATATGGCCTAAAGAATTAAAAAAATTTTACCCAGACTTGTAATGGGTAAAACAAGGATTGTTTTGGTTTCCCAGATCTTACTGCCAAGTTTGAGTCAGATAGAACCAAAATCACTTTACTGTCAAGGTTATCTTCTTCCCTGTTAACCAGATCATCAAAGCTGGGGGATTTGTCTTGCTAAAGTCCAGTAAACACATATTCTTTTCTTGGACAATGCATATCTATTTGGGTGTTTTGAACTGATGAGCAGATTATTCATGACACTTGCCAGAGGAGGAATAACAGTAGATGGGATAATGCTGTATTCTGTCATGTCTATTCATGCTCTTATTTTGCAGGTGCTGTTGGTGAGCCAGGTCCTCCAGGGCCACCTGGACCCCCAGGTTCTGCTGGCCTAAAAGGTAAATGTGAAGATGGAGAGAGAGCACCTAACAGAGAGGTTAGGAGTAAAGGTGCACTCTAGCTGTCCTGTTTCACTTATGTTGCTCTGCAGTAACCAGAAAAGTGAATTAATGGTCTGAAGCACAGATCCCAGCACCTCAGCTGAGATGGATGGCTTGGGTCTCTTTACTTAAGTGGAAGACATTTCCTTAAAGTCACAAGGACTGAGTTATCTAAATTTTTTGTCAGAGGTTTGAGGATGCCAGTAATATAAATTCTTCTACTGGCTGGGGAAATTCCAATCCACTAACACCTGTTGGTTGTGGATGCTGTTGGGTAAACTGGAAGTAATTTGTTCCTTTTCTAATTGTGGTGTTACTAAAAGAAAATCCATGTTCCTTACAGGTCTGATGGGTTCTCCAGGCCCACAAGGTCCCCCAGGTGAGTGCTGCATTCCTTTGTTGTGGCATCTAGAGACTGTGGAGAACAAAACCAGAATGACAGCTTCTCATAGTTTTTCTGCTTCAGTCCTACATTGTGGTGAGTGGAATGAATGAAAACCCCATCATCTCATTTTTCTGCAGGTCCTCCTGGCCTACAAGGATTTAGAGGTGAAGCAGGACTCCCAGGTGCTAAAGGTAACTTTCTCTTTCCCCTGGCATTTAAAGTACCACTAGCTAAGGTGCTTTTCTAGCACTGCTCTGAGCAGCAGACGTGGTCTGACCATATCACATTTTGATTCTGTTAGCAAAGAAAAGCATAAGACTGAAGAAAAGGGAGACAAAGCAAAACTTAGTCAATGATTGCTAGCAGGTATTGAGAAATGCAGGAGACATAGAGGTAATAGAGCAGTCTTAATAAGGGAAAAACAGTTGGGTGGATGGAGCTGTGTTAAAGGGAAAGGATTTCCAGTTTGAGTTTTTCTGTTAACACGGAATCTGTATTTCCCTTATGATTTTTCTTGATACATTAAATGTCTTTCCCTTATGACTTGTTATTACTATTGTTCAATCATCCATATACCTTTCAGGTGAAAAAGGAGCAAGTGGACCCCCTGGACCAAAAGGTATGTGAACCAATTAGGTATCTTTTGTGGTTATTTTATTTTGATTCCTTTAGATATGTTTACTGTCCGTGGGTTTTACCCTTACGCATCTTTGGCTTTTTCTTCTGTGCTCTTGTCAGAAAGCAGACTTTATTTTCTCTGATGGAAACATTTTACAGTGAAGCAGTCTCACAGAATGTTTCCTTTTTTTGTATCACAGGTGATCAGGGTGAGAAGGGTTCTCGTGGAATGACAGGTCAGTAGATTGAAATACTGGAGTAACAGTTAACCTAATAAAAGTATAGCCCAGCCAATCCCAGTTAGCTTTCTGAAACATTATAATGATGTTACTGGTTATAGGAGATTTATTTTTGCACCATAATTATAAACAAATAGATTCTTGATTCCAGTAATCTTGGTAACAATCTTTGTGTTTAGCTTTAGGAAAATCCTCTCTCAGATACCCTGTATTCATGTCACTTGGGCATTTCTAATGCCTGGAGACAGTTGTGAATCCTGAGGCCTGAACATCCTGTCAATGCTGGTTTTCAATTGCAAAGCAGCAAATAGTACTGGCAGAATTGTCCAAGAGTTGTTTGATTCATTTTCATATTCTTTTGCTACAGGAGAACAAGGCTCAAGAGGAATACCTGGACTTCCAGGAGAGCCAGGGGCTAAAGGACCTGCAGGTGGGTACCAGAACACGGCTGTATTTATATGTGAGGCAGTGTCACTGCCACCCAGTTTTGTGAGCACAGACAAGGAAACAACATGAGAGTGGAATCATGCTTGTTATGATCCTAGGTCTTTCCTTCAGACAGCTGTGATTAGTCTGTACACTCAGAAAAAATGTCCTACAGCTAAGTTTTGAACAAATGCTTCCTGGATCTTCAGGAACTGCATCTAAAGTTTCTTTCAGATAGAAGAAACCTTGCATGTGATGAAAAGCATTGTGATGAAAAGCCACTCTTAGGTTTAGGGCTGTGCTCCACTTTGGAGGAAGACGGGATAACTGTGGTAATTTTTTAGAAGTCCCTGACAATCTCTTTCTTTGGACAGGACAAGCTGGTCGTGATGGAAAGCCAGGTGAAAAAGGTAAGGGCTTCCTTTGGGTAAGAAGTGTGGGTACTTCCTGATTTGGAAGGAGGTTGATTTGTGAAAGGAGTGGGAGAAAGATGGCAGCAAATTCGTGTTCTGGGATCTTTTGTCTCAGAGCTGCAGAGTCAACCTGTAAACACGGAACTGAGACATATGATGGAGCAGACTGTAAACTTTTGACAGAGTTATCACTCTGCAGAACTCTTCTGTCCTCTCCCAGACACTGATGCCGGAGATGGCCACTTGGCTGTGAGAATACAATAGGTAGCAAGTGTTGCAGGACAGCCAAGCTTGAATGGTTGGTGGATTGTATGTCTTTGACTTCTGTTTTGTTGATGGTGATTATATCCCTAGGTGAGCCAGGTCTTATGGGAATGCCAGGTGCCAGAGGTCCTCCAGGACCCACTGGAGATGCTGGAGAGCCAGGTAAAAGCATGTAGAGAACAAAAATGCTTTTTGCTCAGTCAGGAACACAGATGTATTTGTCAACGTCCAGTCTTAATTTGAACTTAAGTCTGGCAGAGGATCTCTGTATTCTTAAGGTGGTGATGAAAGGAAAATACACAGAGAATCTAGACCCTTTATGATCCCAAAATTTTCCACAGTGCAAACATCAGCTGCTGTGAGCTGATTTACATACCAATTGCTAGACCAGTTTCCTCCATTTGTGAATTGTGTGCTATAATTTCACATAAATGTAATCTTTTTCTCCCTATCTATCCTTTTCCCACATTAAATTTTTTAGACATCCTAAGAGTTTTTGCCTTTTTCTCACAGGTCTTACAGGACCTCAAGGACCACCAGGTAGGCTTTTCCACCATATTCCCATTTATCAGTGACACACTTTGGATATGGGTTAAAATAACGCTTGTAATTTTCCGTCTGTGATGCTCAGGGCTTCCAAAGTGATATCCCAAAGTTTCAGTATCTCCTTTGGCTTTTTAGAAAGGTTTTGTACAAGGTGGGTAATTTTTCAGCAATGCAAGGCTTTCAAGTGTTGAAAATTTGCCTTTCCCCAAATCACAATATTTCAGTTCCCTGTGCATCACTGAAAAGTCCTTCTAATCAGTAGCAGAAACAGAAGGGAGAGGAGGTAGCAATAGAGATGGAAACAGAGGATGTGACATCTGTAAGCAGAGGTGATTGCAGGGGGACAGTTCATCAGGGAATTCATCCAGGAGCCTCAGGACAGGTGGCAGTACCTAAAAGAAGCTACAGGTAACTCTGTGAAGCAGTGTTGTCATCCAGGAAGCAGTGGGACCAGGGAAGCCCACTTCCAGCTCAGTCTGTTTCTCCACTTGCTTATAAAGACCTCAGGGACCTGCTTATAAATGCTGAAAGCTGGGGTCTTGAATAGGGAGCTTCTTCTGTAAACCCACAAGTAAAGCAGCTGGGGTATACCTGGAAAACATACAGCAAACCATATTTGCACTAACCAGTTTAAATTGTTTGCCTACCTCTTATCAGGACTTCCAGGCAACCCAGGCCGACCAGGGGCTAAAGGTGAGTGATGTTTCTTCCCTAATGTTCATTTTCTAAGGATTTCATTCTAGCGAGGATTAGCTGTTCCACTAACCAGTGGATCAACAGTGGCATCTAGTGGCTTTGGGAAGGGAAGGTTTGAGAAGCACAGTAGCCAAAGCTTCCCTGAGGGCAGTGAGGACATCTGCTGAGGGGCTTGGCATGACAGCTCTCCTCTGAGCAAACCTTTGAAGCCCAGTTCTGCCCTGAGCATGAGTAAGATGCCTGGTGACTGCAGTGGAAGCTGTGTGCCTGCCTCAGATAAATTCAGGCTGTTGCCTATGCTGGCAGATGTTGTGCTTGGAAAACTGATCAACTAATCTCTGGATTAGCACAGCTCTCTTGCTTCCCCCGTGACCTTCTAGTGCTGTGACTTCTCATACAAGAGATCAAGGGCAGAAAGAACAGAAACTACATCCTTAATACTACAGTGTTATTTGGCTTATTATAGCTCTTACTCCCCACAAAAAAAAAAAAAAAAAAAAAAAAAAAAAAAAAAAAAAAAAAAAAAAAAAAAAAAAAAAAAAAAAAAAAAAAAAAAGCTCAACTTTTGTACCTTTGTTTTCCTAGGAGAACCTGGAACTCCAGGAAAAGTTATAAGTGCAGGTATGTGAGGGAGTCACACTTCTGACTTAGGAGGGTTTTCTCGAGGTTTTTTTTGTGCCTCCTCAATTCATCTTAACTGTATGTCAGCCTGTACTGGGGCTCCCTGTGTTGGGAGAGTATGTATATAGATGTGGTATTCCTTAAGCATAGATTTGTACATATTCACTGGATGTGTGAACATGTCTGTGTGCAAATCTATGTGTTTGTTTTTCAGAGGGTTCATCAACTATTACTCTGCCAGGCCCACCAGGTCCCCCAGGCCCACCTGGCCCCACTGGTCCCCCAGGTGTTCCAGGTGAGTACTGAAGAGTATAAAGTAGTAATAGGTCAAATCCAGGGACTAGAATCAAGCTCTTTTGCTGCTCAGGAAGGCAGGTTTAATCCCTTTCCCAACACTATTGCTGAAATTAGGATGTGCTTGTTCTTCAGTCTCAGCTTTGAGCTCAAGGCAGCAAAACTCCCACACGGGCCTCTGTAAATTTTTCACACAGACACACACTGGTTGTGCATGAGCTTGAGCTTCAGACTTCTCTGTCCCAGTCAGACACTGCCCTCCAGCATCTTGGTGTCAGGCAGCAGTGGCACTTCTGTGCCTGGAGTTAGTCCTGGAGCTGGTTTGCAGTATGGAATGCAAGAAGAGGGTTAGGCTTTCTGCATTCCTTTTCTGTTGTGGTTGGTGGCATTCTGGTTATTTCCCCAATCCAAGAGGCACCAAGCATTTTAATTACCAGGGGATGGAAATTCAAGTAATACATGGGGCTTTGATGAATTCATACCCCATAGCAATTCCATTTAGTTGTGTAGAAAAATATATTCTTTGGTAGTCTCTTATGAAAGTCCTATTGATTCTTTTCTGCTATTGTAAAACACAACCAGTAAAATCTAATGAAATTTGGTTTTTTTCCTTTGGAAACTAGGTCCTGTTGGACCAGCTGGTCTCCCTGGACAGCAAGGTACCATTTTCCTTCAGCTTTGATTATGCTTCTTAAGAGAAAGGAATTCATTAGTTTTCCTTTTTCCTAATTCTCTAAGCCCTTGGCACATTTCCTCTCCCTTTTGCTCACAAATTTCTTCCTTTCAGTTCTTTTGGTTGCATTATTTGTCTTAATTAATCTTGTGAAGAATTTTTATAATCTTTTGTTTTCCCAGGGGTAGAAAGAGGATGGTAAGAGGGTGATAAGAATCTGTGTAATGTGGATGCTGCAAATGTCTTTTTTTTTTTCCTTACACTATTTTTCTTGAGGGCTGCTATTTGTAAGGCACTTCTCAAGTGCAGTTGCCTTTCTGTGATAGGGGATATAACCCAGCTGGATGTCTCCTGCCATTTTGAAAGGCAGGAGAACAAACTAGAGCCAAACTGGGATTAATGTCACTGTGAAAGTGCTGCCAATTGGGCAGGCATCTCTTTGGAAGGGCCTGAACAGAGCTGACCCCTAAGAACCTTTCTTAGCTGTTTTTCTTTGATCCTGTTAGAGCAAACTGGGCAGTAATTTCCACACTTGAATGCAGTGTCCCTCAGATCTGGAGACTGAGTTCATGCTTCCAGTTCTCCTAAGAAAAGTCTGAACCTCTTGTCAGAGTAGGTACAAAATGTCACCTTCTCTCAGTTATATAACTCGCTTTCCCTGTTGCTTTTTTCTTTCTTGGTAAAAGGTCCACGGGGTGAGAAGGGATCCCCAGGTGAAGCTGTGATAGAAACCATCAGAACAGAAGTCTCATCATTAGCATCTCAGAGTAAGTGGCCCTGCCTTTCCTCTTTTTGCTTGGAGCTGTGTCAGAGCCTGAAGGCCTGCTGACAGCTACCAGGAGATGCCCCTAACCTTCTCAATGTGACATGGGGCGAGTGAGTGTGTGTGTGTGTGTGTGTCTGCAATGCCAGCTACCTCTTCTGCCCTTCTCATCTCTGCATCCCAAAGTCCCTTCAGAAGGAGGCAGATGGCATCAGGCCCACATCACAGAAAGGAAAACTGAGGAATGGTGGCTGGTGAGCAGCAACTAACAGGGGAAATACTCATAGAACTGAGAGCTTTCAGCCACTGAGTTTACACAGGGCAGTTCTCTGTGCGGTATGAACATGGAGCCATCTGTAAGATGAGAACCAGTTTGAACAAGCATGTTAATCTAAGCAACAATCTCTCTTCAAATTAGAGGATTAATTCACAGGGGAGCAAGTAAATTCTAAGATTTAAAAAAGCATAAAAATTCTAAAAATTTTTAAATTTTAAGATGAAAATAAGTGAAGCAGAACAGAGTGGTTTAGCAACTTCCCAAGAGAAGTGCTTGCTCTGTGCAACACAAGATGTGTGATGCACTTAGAATTGGTATTCCTAGGATGTGGGACCTCTGCAAGTTTGCAGCAAGGTAGAAGAGAGCATAAAATTATAAATGATGCTTGCCTGATTACCATCCAAATGTGGCCATGTAAATGCAGATTCAGACCATGCTTCAGTACTGTCCAGTTCCCCATTCAGGAGTCTTGGATCACAGCATCACTGAACTTTGAGTTTGTGCCTCACCTTGGAGGTGAGGGTACATCGCACAATACAAGCAAGATAACACAGTGCAGCTACTTGTTAAATAACGTCTGTGTTATGTTCTCCTCCCAAAACTTGCCTGTTTTAAAGAACCTTTCCTCTCCTTGAAGTTCTTTCCCTCCTCCTTTAGCCTCTCTCAACAACCATTACTCTCCTCCCTGTTTCCAGGATCCTCTCAGTGCTGTATTTTGCTTTATGTCCTAACCAAAATCATCTCTCCTCTCCCTCCTCTGCTTCATCTTGGGCTTAGGTCACCCAGGTCCCATCTTAGTCCACCTTTGATTGTAAGAGCTTCTAGCAGCAGTATCTCCATAGCAACAATTTTCCCCTGTTTTTTTTTTTTTTTTTTTGCACAGTGTTGGCAGATTCACAAGGACGACCAGGACCACCAGGTCCTCCTGGACCACCAGGTATGTAACATACAGAACTCAGTACCTAAGCAAGGAATGCTCACACAACACGGCATGTTTCTGGGCCATGCCATTTGCTGAGTGAATGTTCCGTAATACCCCTGTTTCTTTTGTCATCAGGTGAATCTGTGCAGGGACCCCCTGGGCCTCGTGGTCCCCCAGGTAAGAGCTTGTTCCTCTGAAACCAAACTGGAAAGTGGGAGGTTTTTTCCAAGGCCTAAGGCTGGAAGCAGAATGTCACATAGTGAATTCCTACCAACACAGTTTCACTGCAGCAAGATGCTGCCCAACAAAGAACATTTGCTTTGGCAGAGGGTTCTAGCCAGAGTATTAATTAGTAAAACCCATGCTTTTTAGGAAGACGCTCAAAGTTTTCAAGTTGCCAAAGGAAGTAACTGCAATCAGTTCTATATTTACTTCTTATTTGTCCAGCCTTAACTTTAAACTGTGGAGAGATGGGGAACATATCCCCTTGCCTCATCCTGTAACACAGATTTGCCTTTCTCAGCCAGAACAGAGAAGGTGTGGGAGGACATGTGACAGGAACAGAACCCCATTCCTTGCTGTCTGCTCAGTAGGAAAAGGGAGCAGGTTGGGTGTGTGATGGGAAAAGCACCCAGTACCACAAAGAAAGGAGTTTTTCTGTCCTTTTCTGCTGCAGTGACAAATGATAGTCAAAAGTAACTATCAGGGATAAATGTGTGAAGAAAACAGTGATAAGAGCCTAAACTGGGAAATACAGCTAAGGCTGTGGCTGCAGATGTAGCAGCTCTTACGTTCATTACTTATATTGCTGAGACTGTCCTTCCTGAAGCCTTTCTGTGTTCCTTTTGCCTAGGAGAAGGATTGCCAGGACCTCCAGGCCCACCAGGGAGACCAGGATCTTCCATGTCCACCTCAGGTAGGTTCTTGCCACTCATTCCGTCACCTGGTCCTGGGAATGTCCTGTTCGTATATGGCTAGGACCAAGTGGAGCCAGAGAAGCCTTGTTTCATGTTCTGTTGGATGTCATGAAGAAATCTCTTTCTTTGAATTGCAGAAGCATTCTTCACAGGCCCACCAGGTCCACCAGGACCACCAGGCCCGAAGGGAGACCAAGGTGGGTATATCTTGCAGCACAACCAAAATGCTAGAGGGGTCTCAGCACCTTAGAATGAAAAGAAGGAAGAGCTTAGGAGCAGAAATTCCTGCCTTGGTCTGTCTGTAAGAAAGTTGTCACTAAGTAGGACTCCTGTCTGCTATAAAACGAGTCAATCTTTGTCAAAGAAATTTATTAGCCTCCAGTACTGATGTCAAGGCAGTTGCTGAATTCAGATCCCAACTTTGCAACCCCATTATACACAAGAACATTCAGAACTTTAGATTTGCCATTGAAGGGGACAGCCTTTTTGCAAAATGCACTGTGGTCTAAGTCAGTGCAAGAAGGTGGCTCTGTGAAGTGTAGCTCAGCTCTCAGCTGGCAGGAAAACGTGGACCTGCTCCCTTTACCCATTTCTCCTCTACAAATTGAAGGCCAAGATGATATGCTGCAGTGTGGTCTGGGATGTTGCTGATGCGAATAAAGCAATTCCTGATTGTTTTTCTGCTGTTCACAGGTGAACGAGGTCCACGGGGATTCACAGGTAAGGAGATACTAGTGGCTTAGAGGGTAGCTTGCTTGGGTATATGACAGCTCCTTCATCTCTGTGTCTCTTCGTTTCTCTGCAGGAGAACCAGGTGATCCTGGCCTTTCAGCATTTTCCTCACACGGTTAGTCTGTGCCCCCTTTCCTCCTTTGAAATAATCGTCCCTGGGCTGAAATCGAGCCAAAATCCTGCTCTGTTCATTCTAACTTAATTTTAGTAGAGCCAGGATTTTGTCCGCATGCTTTATTCCTGTTAATCTCTGACTCTCTTTCTGCAACTGGCAGGTGAAAGAGTCACCATACAGGGACCCCCGGGCCCACCTGGCCCACCTGGACCAAAAGGTAAAAATATTTATTTTTTTGGGGTGGGGGGCTTCACACATGGTTGAGACTAAAGGGTGGAATAATCCACTCTTTTGGGAACTAGAACTGCTCACCCCTACCTTTTCAGGCAAAGCATGACCACAGCAGTAGAAATGCTGTGAGCAAAAGGCATTTGACCAGGTCACAGAAGGCTCAGGAAAGCTGCCGTGGCCTCTTCCTTATGCTCTTTCTTAACAAGCTGGCATTTCACAACAGTCATTGCAAGGCCTGAGTAGTTTCTTCTCTGACAGCATGTAGCTCAACTGTTTCACATGACCAAGTATGCAACATGCAGTCACACCCATTACAAGTGTTTCCCTCACTCTTTTCCAGGTGATGCAGGTGTCCCAGGCGCACCTGGCATCCCAGGAGCATCTCGAGGTAAGAGGCCAGACTATCATTACTGTGATATTAAGAAGGAATGCTGATATTCTCATGGAGGCTTTGGAAAAACTCCTTTGACTTTTACCAGTGTGGGTGTCAACCTAATGGTGATGGGATTTGTGTTCAAAAGCTCTTTTTTGCACAGCTTGCCTTAAATCAGAAAATTTAAGAATTGACAGTTTTCTTTTTCCAGCTTACTGAGAATCCTTCAAGCCAGAGTTTTGCCTCTGTGTGGACTGGTTCTTCAACTGGTGCTGCCCAGGCTGACGTGGATTGGAGCAGCAGGGCAGTGATGTTAGACTAATGAGCTTGATCTCTATGATCTCTATGATCTCCATCTATATTCTGCACAGCACTGCACTCTAGTGCACAAACCCACCAGGTCAGCCTGTACAAAGCCAGGAATGTCTCTGGACTCAGGCCTGTACAAGCTGAATTATAAGATGCTGAATTAATTGAAGACATTATACTGCCAAATAGCCTGTGCTCCATATGTGTTTAAAGATGCAAGGGAAGCTCCTCCATATTCAATTTCCAAAAGTCTTTCCAGGCCTGTGGATCTTAGTGCAAGTACACTTTGTTATCACTTTGTCTAATGCAACTGTGCCAAAAACACTCCTTCTTACAATACTTTCTGTAGGTGGATCCAGACAAATTCAGGGACCCCGAGGACCTCCTGGGCCACCTGGTCCTCCTGGCCCAAGTGGAGGTTCATCTCAGGAGATTCAGCAGTATATCAGTGATTACCTGAAGAGTGAGTATAATGAGATTTTTTTTTTTTCAAGCTTATCTCTCTTTTATTCCTTAGGGCCTTGTCCCTCTTCTTTTAGAAACGACAACCCTGCTACTCTGGGCTTATTTCTGCTGAATACTGTGAAGTGCTGTTGTCCACTGTGGCCTCTGTAGAATTATCCTTCTGTTGTCCCATTCTTTGTCAGAGGAAGAGGGTCTGGTAATTGTGCATATGGTCAGTCTTCCCTCTTAGTAATGTGGGCATATCTTGGGCTTTCTACATAGGTGACAACATCAGACATTATTTGACTGGTGCCCAAGGCCCACCAGGCCCTCCAGGCCCACCTGGACTCATCACCACCGCGGATGGGGTGACCTTGGACTATGCAGAGCTGGCTACCCGTGTCATGCGCTATATGACAAGTAAGCACCATGTTGGTAAACTCTGTACTGAGTCATGCCCTCAGCAGAGCTTGTGCTGCACCTAGGAGGTGAGAACCAGAGGAGAAACAAGTCTTTAAATAGCAGCATCCCAACCAGGTTGTCTTCAGCAGTCCAGGCCCAAGACTCTACACAGCTGAGGTGTCCTCAGAGCCTTATCTTTTTTTATTGGTTAGATTAGCTAGCAGTTGCTGCTGTTTAAAAAGTCCTATAGTAAACATTTGCTGTTAGACTCCTTAACACCCCAAAGACCCAAACAGAGGTGGGTTTATTTAGTATATGTGGTTTCAAGTATTTGGGAGTTGTCTTGTGTGCTTGGGGCCCTCCTAAAGTAGATGAAATTCCCAGAGCTTTTGGAAGTAACCTGGAATCTCAACCAGAATGGCACAGAGCACACAGTTGTGTGTGATGACCAGGAGATGACCAGGATAAGTGAGACATAGCAATTGTTTCATAGTTGGGGGCATGGGAAGCCCATTCTACCAGTTAATTAATTAATCTTTCTTTTGTTCCTTCCTGACCTCTCCTCATCTTTGTCTCATCCTGGCTAATGTAAAACCTTTTCATTCCCGCAGGCTCTTCAGGTCGCTATGAGTCGTTTTCTAGCTCAGTATCCACTACATCCATCTTGTACCAAGAACTTCTGGACCTGCTGCAAAGTAAGTGACCCTCAAGGGAAACATGGGATTGAGGGTAAAGCATCCCATCATCCTGCAGATCTGCCTTTCCCTTCCAGTCTCCTGCAACTGGCAACTGGCATTACCTGCCGCTGCTTCAGTGTGTTCTAGTTTCCAGCTCCCCTGTCACACTCCCCCACTCTGTGTTCCCCCCATAGCCTTGCTATGGTATTGTTCTATACACACTGTTACTGTGGCCTGACAGGTGAATCTCCAGGATGTCATTTGGCTGTCCCTGAGGGTATTGATGATGGCCAGCACTGTGCTCCAAATGGCTCCTGAGTGCTACAAAGCTCAGTATGGTCTTTCCTAGCTAAGCTGCTTTTCATTCCCTTTACCCAAGAAGTTGTCCAGGGTGTCCTGAAAAAACAGACCACAAGGAGGTCCCTTAAGCAATCTAAATTCTCATCCTCCTCACACCCTTATTATAGAAGCCTCTCAGCCATGTCACAGATGTTTCTGGCACCATATACAGGACAATTCACTCAGAAAAAAGGGAGGAAAGGAGCTTTGCATCCATGGGTTTTGATGGTTTCCCGGCTGGTGTGAGCTCAGCTCACAGGCTGGGAACTCTTCACACTTGGTGTCTGTGCAGCAGCTGGACAGCCTTAAAAGATGCTTGTTTTCATTTCTAGGAGAAGAAATCCGTCAGTATCTCGTTGGACCTCGGGGCCCACCAGGACCTCCTGGGCCAGGGGGAGATGGAATGTCACTGGATTATGATGAGCTGACCAGGAGGTTTATCAGCTACTTGTCAAGTAATGGTTTTATTCGTGTGTGTTTCCCTCTGTTCCTTTGGGAGCCCAACACAAAGCTCATGCTGTTGAGTCAGTAGAAACTATTCCAGTGCTAATTGTGTGAATCCCTATGGACAGAGACCTCCTCACAGGGACTATGAGTGACTTGGAAGAGAACAAAGATACCCTGTAGCTAAGATATACCATCCACAGACTAGTAATGAATCCTTTCTTTGTTAAAAATTGAGCTTAGGAACAAAATTTCATCTTAGCCATCTTAGAAGTCCCATCAACACCTTTAAGTGCCTTTCTAACCTTTATCTCTGTGGTTAGGATATATTTCCCTGTGAAAGAGTTGGTCTGTGCCCACTTTGTGTCAAGGTAGCTCAGGCCACAAACTCTTAGAAGTTAGTTGAAACACATTTTATGTCTCTGCTTCATTTTCACATCTGTAAAGAGGTTATATGGTACGTAAGAACTGTTTGACAGAGAGGACTCTGAGCATCCCCAGCAGCAGTACTTGAATACCTAGTCGTGGTAGCTGCAACTGTCTGCTTAAAAACACAGCCTGGTCCATGCTCAGTTTCTCTGAGCTGCTCTTTGAGACCAGATCTCACTAGTGGACTGCTCCTAAGATGGAGGGAATTTGCAGCAGGAAACTGCAGTGCAACAGCAGCACTCTAATGGCTCAGGCAGGACGGCTGCATTTTGTCAGCAGAGACATTTCATTAACGCAAATCACAAAGTGCAGAGCATTGCCCCAAAACTGCAGACACAGGGAGAGCAGCACATGCATCAGCCTGTGGGTTATAGCTGAGCTGCAAGTCCAGGGGTGCCCCTACCACATCACAGGTTCATGACGTGCAGAGTTTCTGACAGGAATAGAAGCCTGCTGCCTGCTTGTCTGTGTGTGTCCTTGGGATTGTCAGGGCAAAGTCACAATCCAGAACAAGGTTTGAGCTCTGGCTCCTGGCACAGCTGCTGATGGAAGCCCCTCCTGCATTGCCTGTGAATAAGCCCTTTGAGTAAGCCCTGTGGCCTGCCTGCTTGCACTGTAACAGCCTCCTCTGATAATGTGGATCTATTTGATTTTGCAGGTTCTGGGATGAGCATTGGACTGCCTGGACCACCTGGGCCTCCAGGGTCACCTGGTATATCCTACAGTGACCTGACAGCGTACCTGCGAAGTAAGCCAACTTCTTCACTCCCATGCCAGGGGGCTCTATGTGCCCCCAGGATGTTTTTTACAGCCTTAGTCACAGAATTTCCTTTTTTGCCTATAATCACAAATAACCCTCTGATGGTCCTTTGTCCTCAGCAGCACTGCAGGCCTCTGCTGGCATCTGCACAGCCCCCAGGGGGCTGCAGCTGGAACACCATGCTCCTGTGAGGAGCAACAGCAGTGGAGCTGTTTTGGAGATGGGCATGAAGGAGCCCTTTGTCATATCCAAACTCTGCATAAAGGCATTGTTTCTTATGCCTCTTTAAAAATATATTTTAAAAATAGAGACTTTAGTCTCTTTGGAATCACCTGACTGTCCAATGTGACGTCTACATGCAGGGGAGTGAGGTGCACCAAGAAGGCTGCACCAGAAGGTACTGGAGAGAAAAAAAGCCCTTCTACTTGGCTGTATTTGGCATAACCTGTATTGTCAAGGAACATTCATTAGGGTTGTGGTTGTTTGGGTGATTTCTTTTATTCCCTTATGTCTTACAGACTCTGAATTCAGTGGTGTTGTTGGACCCCCTGGTCCTGCAGGCCCCCCAGGACCTCCAGGGATCCCTGGATCACCAGGCACCTCTCTGGAGGATGTTTCTGCCTACCTTCAAAGTAAAGCACTTGTGTTTCTCACAGCTGGCAGGGTGATTCTGTTTGTAGATGCTGGGAGACTGAGTCTGAGATATAGCGTAGCAGGGATGTGACTGGGAACAAAGTGTAAAGAAAAGAATTTTGTCAATATCATCTGTAAAGGGATGGAAATTGGGATTGGAGCCTTTAAACTTTCAAGATTCCCAGACATATGAAATTTCCTTATCCTCTCACTGATGGAAAATAATTCTTTCTCTCTCTCAAGATGTTGGATACTCTTCCCTTTCTGGAGTCCGGGGCCCACCTGGCCCTCCTGGCCCTCCAGGACCACCAGGTTTCTCTGGAACCGGCCTCCTGTCCTATGCTGACATCACCAACAGTGATGAGTTCAGGAGCGAGCTGATCCAGTACCTGAAGAGTAAGGGAACACCATCCATCCTTTCTGCACACATGCCAAGACATGCTTTACTTTGTGTGTGACTGGCTCTGCCACACATTCCTGTAGGAGCCTTCCCTGAACTGGGGCTACAGCAACACCTTCCCTCTACAGCCAAGTCTACAGGAGTGTGCTGCACCCTGTAGGCTTTTCTCCTGTCAGCCCAACTAACTGCCAGCCAAAGTCTGTGTTGTGAGACAACAGGGACAAGCAGTTACAATTGGCCTGTGCTGAACATGGGTCCCTAGTAAGGTCACCAGCAGAGTTTTACCATGGGAAAGGCATTTTCTTTGGCAAATACCTGCCCACAGAGCCATGGGTAATAGAGGGGTTGAAAGGCAGTGCTGAGCTAGCTGTGAAGCTAGGTTGGAGTTCCTCCTTACAAGTCATCCAAGGCAGGCTTTCAAAAACGCCTTAGTTTTGGTAAACTGATTACAAATTAGCTCTTTTGGCAGAGTGCTGAAATTTGCCTGAAGAGTGCACCTTCTGCAAAATCATTGGGCATGTTCCCAAGATTGAGCACACAAAGCTGTGGGAGAAATGACAAGGAGGAGGGTGTCTGGCCATCTGTAGAGTTCAAGGTTTATATGTGCCTGCTGCCTGAGAAGTGGCACTGGATGAGGGTCACTGTGATGATTGGTGGGACAGAACTTCACACTGCAGTCTTCATTCAGGTGGTAGCACAGGACTTCTGTCAAGCCCAGTGTCACTGAAGCTCCCCATTTGTATTTTGCAGGTGATGAAGTTCGAAGTTACATCTCAGGACCCCCTGGACCTCCAGGACCACGAGGACCCAAAGGAGACAGTGGCTTTGTGTCTGGGTCTATGTCTTCATCCTACCAAGGGTTACGAGCTTCTGAGCATGGAGGATCCCTTGGTGCTGAGGGCTCCCACAGGGGCTCACTGGGCACAGGCAGCTCGTACGGCAGCTCCATGAGCAGCATGTCCTCTTACCACGCCTCAGTGGGCAGCGATGGCGCTTACGATGCCTCCATGGGCACTGATGGGTCGTTCGATGGGCTGCTGACAGAGGAGGAGTCACACAGGAGATCAGCAGGGTCGAGCAGATCCTACAGCAGCTCCTTCACTGGTTCCCTGGATTACAATGAGCTGGCACTCCGTGTGTCAGAGAGCCTGCAGAGTAAGTCCAATGCCTGCTCATCCTACCCTCCCTATCCCAGCCTACAACTCCAAATCCCCTGTGCCCAGTCATGCTGCTCATTTCCCTCTCCTTCCTGCTGCCTACAGCTCTCCCTTCCACCTTCTGCCTCAGCATGCAGCCACAGTTCTCCCAGAGCTCCTTTCACATGAAATTTTTAATTCCACAGGCCAAGGTATTCTCCAGGACCTGATGTCTTACAATGCACAGGGACCTGCAGGGCCCCCAGGCCCTCCTGGTCCCCCTGGCATCAGCAAGGTCTTTGCAGCCTATGGCAATGTCACTGCAGACCTCATGGACTTCTTTAGAAGTGAGTGACATTTTGACTCGGCATTTCTGGTTCATGCATATTAGATCTACCCAACCTCTCACAGACCTACTCACCTTTGCACTCTGCAAAAGTGAAAGTGCACACTTGAAGGTGGGTGGTCTTTCCATCTCCTTCCTTCCTTGCTGGGGAGGAGGTGCAATCTTATCATTAGGAAGGACATCAATTTTTCCCACTGTTTGTGGAAACTCATCCCAAACCCTGAAGGCCTCTGTGCTTTACAAGCTGTGGCCCATTTTAACATGGCTGGGCTGGCACATGTACAGAAACATGAGCCAGCTGCTCACTGCGCTCTCAGAGTCCCTACCCTGAGCATGGGCCAAATCCAGCCCTAGTGATGGTCAGAACACTCAGAGAGAGTGACAGAGCAGTGCTGCTGAAATGACATCACAGCCTGTCCTTGGGACTTTGTTGGGACCAAAACCCAGTTTAAAAACCTTGCTGTCAGTCTAATCCCATCTAACCAATCCAGTGTGACTCACAGCTTCTCTGAGTGGGCAGTGGTTTCTCCCACTCATTCATTTTCTCCTTCATTTCCCTCTCCAGCACATGGTGCCATCCAGGGGCCACCCGGTGAAAAAGGGGAGAGGGGTTATCGTGGACCCAAAGGTAAGGATTGCCATCATTTCCCTCTTTAGCTCTGTGGTGCCCAGGAAGCAGCACTGTGACCACAGAGGTCACAGCACTACTTGAGGCACACCCTCTGACAGTGAAGGTGGCATCTTCAGGATCTCAGCCAAAATGTTTTCCTGATTTGGTGTCCATTCCCCTTGCCTGTTCCTGTCTACGAGTCACTTGTGCTTAAGGGCAAACTTGGTCTTCTCACTTCTCCAGGTGACCCTGGGCCAATGGGCCCACCAGGACGACAAGGGCACAGGGGACCAAAAGGAGAGAAGGGAGAGAAAGGTAGGAACACTTGCCATCCCCAGGAGAGCTGGGTTTGACTGTCAGGGAGTGGACAGAAAACACAGCCCAGTTATTTGGTTTGGATCTTTGGTCTTTTTACGTGGTCTTTTCAACTAATTCTCCTTTTGATTTTTCTGTTCCCAGGTGAACAGCTGTATGTGAGCAGAAGAAAAAGAAGAAATGTTGGTGTTTAAGGAAAGAGGTAGCTCAGTTCTGCACAGGGCAGTATTCCCAGCAGCCTGTAGAGAATTAGCCTGAGTCTTCACTGCCTTAATGCTAAAACATCCTCACTGCTCAGCTGACCCCTTAGAGTTGGTAGTTCAGATCTGAATGTCTCTTGTGTGTCCAGCATGGTCCTACTGTGGGTGTTTGCTCCTGTTATTGATACTTGGCTTCATGCCCCTGAGCTCCCAGGCTGATGTCCTTCGGCTGACAAGGACTTCCTATTTCACCTAGTCCAGGCTTCTCGTACTACTCCCAGGAATGTAAAAACCTGGGATTTTTAGCAACTAGCCAACTATACAGAAAAAAGAAAAAAGTCCCATCCCTACCAAATGCATGGTTTGTCAGGGATCAGATGAGCCCACAAGGCCCTCATGAGAAATTCTCCCCCTGGGATTCCCTTTCCACAAGCCCTGCCAACCCCAAGTAGCGCTCATTTATAGCAACACAGCAAGACAGGACACACACAGGGGCTGAAACAAAGCACTTTTAAACCTAATTTGTTTATCTTTTAAAAATATTTTTTCTATTTTCTTCTGTTTTTTTAAACACTGGTGAAAAATAATCTTTAATGTAAACAGCCCAATTAAAGTGTGTTCTTAACTTCATCCCATAATTGTTCAGGATGGCCATTCTGTAATTGGAGGTTGTTGTGGGGCAGGGTGAGGCACCTGAGATGGGTCTGAAGTACAATGGTAAATACAATGGCACATTATGAAATACTTTTATACTCAGTTGTTTTAAACATTGTAAACCATCCCCTTCACTCAAACACTTAGGCAAATCACTTGTATTTCATGCAAATTTTCCACCACAAAACTGAGGCAATCTCAGCAAACTGTGATTTTATTGTATTTACAGCAGAATTATTACAATATTCTACAGAAAGCCATGAAATAAAATTACTTTGAAAAACAAGACAAAAAACCCCCCAAAACTGTTGTATGGCTGCTACTGCAAGTTCACTTCCACAAGCTGTACAGAAACCCATAGCCAATAATTCATCCATCTCATGATTTTTGGTTGCTTACAGAAGTAAGGCAAAAATAACTTGGTTTGCAGTTAACACAAAACATTCAACAAACTGCTGGGAGAACACGAGGCTGGTGGTGCCTCAGGCGCGTGTTTTGTCACAGGCTGCTCCTGCTCTGCTTGGCTTTCTGACAGAAAATGGGGTGACAGTTCAACACTAGATGTCAATGTCCCTTCCTAGTTTCTGTTCTTTCCACCATTTTAGGACTGTTTCTCAGTACCAGAGGCTTTACCACCTAATTGTATATGCAGAAGATTGTGTTGAATCAGGGTAACCCTGGACTCAGTCACTCCCTTCTGCTTTCAGTACGGGGAAGCACAGGAGCCCTTTCTCATGGGTTGGGCTTTAGGCATGTTTGTGCTTAAGGGGTTTTCCTCTGGCACCACCGACTGCCCAAACGCCAGATGTGCGAAGGAGCTACAGAAACAAAGCACAAGGACTGAGCTGGAGAAAGGGGATGCAGAACAAGTAAAAATTCTGTAAAAGAAACACCATTTTCTTTGTCTTCTCCTTCCCTTTATCTGTTCTCATCTTTCACAAGACAGAAAGGATGGGGTATCCTGGCCTTGGCTTGCCTGTGAACAAGCAAGGTGAATTCTCTCTAATCTTACTTCAACTGCTGTGAAAATGGCAGAAGTAGTGTGGGAATGGGAAATGTGCATGGACACATCAATGCAACGAAGTTTCAGAGATCCAGAAGTACAGATTTTGATGTAAAATGATCAAAGTGCAAATTCTAACATAGAACTTCTCAACACAGTGATGGTCCTAAACACTCCCCCTGCCCTTTTCTCCAACAGCCAGAGAGTCACAGTGTCCTCAAACTTGCCCCTCTTCCCCACAGCAGATGAAACAAGAAGCAGTAGATCCGTGGAAGCAACTAGCACTGAGCTTATTTATACACTTCAGCTTTCAGCAATCATGTAATTCTGAGGTCCTGGGAGCTGCAGCTGCACAAGAACTCTGAAAATCAGGCTGCCTAAAAGTGGACTCAAGTGCCTGAATTTAAAACACCTTATTTGAATCTTTCCTATACCAAAGCAGGCTTGAAATACTTGCAAGACAGATACTATTTCAGTTGGAGAATCAACTTAAACTTCCTATGTGATACTGCCATCACAAAAGACACGGTGCGACAGAAGCATTTCACTGCTGCTTTGCTTAGCTCCGTGTCAGTTAAGGTGCTGTTTCATATTTTTAAGGAAAAGAATTCAGTAGAATGCAGTTATCATAAAGTCCTCTGGGACAGAATATTAATTTATTTAACTGTGTGATTGATTTGATTGAGTACCCATTAATGCAATTTTAAAAGAATATTAGCTTAAAAGATTACCTGGAAAAAAGGATGCACCTCAGACTGAACATCACTTTTAAATGTGATGTGAAAAATCACTGAGTGTGAATGCTGATGGTCAGGACAGTGCAGCCCTGCCACCAGAGAATTTGAATTCAGGTGCCAATTCAAATAAAGCTTTTCCTTCAGAAGATATTTATAAATCAGGACTTACGTAATCAATCATAACTTCAGTATCATATTTTTACATGCATGTATGTATAAATCAGCAACAGAGTGCTTGGCAAAGCAGAATTTGTTTTATGTGAATCAGAGAAGATCAAATGCTGCAGTATTTCTTCTTCATAAAATCAACAGCAAAGTTCCCTTAGAACTTCAGAAGATCAAGGGCTGCCACAGCCCATGTTCCCCCTAGGTTGGCAACCCCTCCTCAGCCAGAATCTTCTAAAAACTGGGGCAGCAGGTGTACCCGAAGACCTTTAGCCCCAGATCTCCCTGGATGCCTCAAGTAGAGCCAAAATGCACTTTCCAGAGCTCAGGAAGCACTGATGTGAGGCTGAGGCTCTGCAGGCAGGTTTTCCATGAGGATCAGTTGTAAACACAGGAGGACAACCCACACACTGCACTGCAATCCAGGGATTTATTGCTTTGCTTGTTTTCCTGTGGACAGAATTTACAATGTAGTAAAACACAATGGTGAGCAAATATTGATTTGTGGTCAGCTTTGGGAGAGATGTAGGGAAAATCAGATCTGCCAATGTAAGTACATTGTTTTGGCTGCAGAAAAAACACCTCACCACCCGGAGATGGAGCTGCTAACATTCATAAGGGAAGTGACAGGAGATAGTACTGAGATTGGATTTCACATCTCAGGAGATGTTTTTTAGGCCTATGTGAGGCTAAATTAATTTGAATTGAATTTTCTGACATTGATACAATATTACAACACATATCTCATATTCTGCAACACTTCAATTTAAACCAAATTTTATCAGTCTAGATGTGTAAGTACCCATGCTAATTCTCGTTATCACTCAGAAATCATATTTTCACTCTTGGTATCAATTCTCAGCCCAGTTCACAAAAGTCTGCAAGTGCACAGGGCTCCCTGCCTGGAGACCTAAGCAAGGCTTCCATCGCCACATCCGATCCCTCCCTTCATCCCAGAGCTCAGTTACAGTTATTTGTGCAATTTACAATGAGATCAGATTGCAGGGCCTGTGTGAAAAGGATCTTCAAATAAAAGATGTAAGAGATTCAGACAGAGGTAAACAGAATGCCAATACATATTAGCAATGTAGGACTGAAACAACCAAAAATGTAAGGAGAAGATTATTAACATTTCCCACTGGGGATTTAATGGGGATGAACGTAGACATAATCCAGAAAAGGAAATCTGCCTGCCTTGCTTACTCCCCAAGTAAAGCACTGAGCCTACTTCATACGAAATTGCAAACAAATTCTGTTAAATAAAGATTATTTAATATTATCTTAATAACAGTGAATTTATGAAAGTGGAGTTTAAAAAGCAAAAGGTCTTCAAAGACTTTTTTTCTCCTTACTAAACAAACAATTCAAAAAACTTTGCATTTAGAACAGAGAACATTCTAGAGATATGGTGTGTGAATTTACAACAGTATACAATACACATTTAAAATAATAAAATACCAGAAATTAAGGCTAGCTATTAAAGTAATTATGCTATCAAAAAGTTACAAAATTTAAATTAAAACATGCATTTTCCAATTTTCTTTTTACTGTGCTGTAAATTAAGTGTCTTCATTGAGAAAGTATCTGTTCAACATCCAAGGATTTCAGCATCCAATGTTTCAGCCACAGCTGATTAAAGTCCTGTGTTAATTTCTGAGTTCATTGCCATGCAGCAACACTGTTCCCATGAAATGAACGCCATGGAATGGGCACCAGCTGCACAGCCAAAGCAAGCAAGCAAAACAAAACAAAACAGGTGCAGTTGTTGCCCAAAGAGATCAGAGAAAGTCAGGCCTCAGAAGACAAAAAGCAAATACTATTTTACAAATGGAGCTCCAACACACCCAAGTACAGCTTATACACTGTCTTGATATGACTCAACCTCTATCCACCAAAAGGAGTGCAGCAAAAGTGACCTAATACAGCTGTATTTCCCTACCCTGCTACAGGAGACACAGTTCAGATTTCCCACTACAGATCAGTCAGGCAAATAACTTATGGTACATCTAGGAACTTGAAAAAAAAAACCCTGCTTATGTTAGTAGGTGGCAACACAAAAACAAAACACTCAGCTGCATAAAGGAGTTTGTCTATATATTTAACTTAAATCTTTCCTTAAAATAAAATGACTAAAATAAAAAAAACCCCAAGGAATCTAACACTTCTAGTGAAATCAGACTTTAGCCATGGTTGTTTATAAACATGACCATCCATCTTCACTTCTGTGATGGAGTTCAAATGAACAGGCTTTGGTAAGAACAAAACAATGGCTCTACCCATTCCAGGTACAGTTAGAGAAACCACGTGCATTTTGTACACTGCTTTCTAAAAAATACATTCTACCGTTTTTCAATTTGTAGAACTAACCACCTGTATGTAATAGCTAAAGAAAATAATAAACTGCATTTTAAAGTTAGGATTTCTTTCACCTTTACATATTTTAGTGCAAAATATTTTAGGGTGAGGATTTACAACAAAAATGGCAGTAGCAGCAAGAAATCTTGTTTTGTACAGTAACAACAACGCTAAGGAGTTTTGTGTTTTTAAATGACAAAACAGTATCCTGTTGCCAGGATCAGCATATCTAAGTGTTTCAGGCACTGTATTAATTAAACTAGCACCCCATTTCATTATGGAACTAATGGACAAAACATGTCATGGAGATCAGCTCAGTTTAATTTATGCCAGAGGTTTCTTTTGAAAGAAGTTGCAAAGGCTTTTGCCAATTGTGTTCAAACAGAAGGGTTTGCATTTCTGATTACTGGCATTTTCTTAGTAATTACTTTCAGTCCTTGCCATGGTGACACTGCTCCCATTATGAAATTTTAAACCTCTCATGGCAGTTTCAATTGTGGAATTCTGTCATGGAGAAATCTGATGCTTAAAAACACAGTAGCAGAACTAATATTACACCATTTAAATGTTCAGATGAGAAACCATTTTTTTTTGTGATGAGAAAAAGGATAATTAATATTTCAGGCTTAAAGTCAAAACCGTGGGTAACGCACTTTTAGAGGCTGGGATAAAAAGCCCACTTAGTCTTAAAACATCTGAAGGACGTAACAATACCCTTGTACACCAACACTTGGTTTGTTTCTTCTGTCCAGGGGAGTGAAGAAACCGCTCCTGACACTGATTGTCTCCACTGAAAACAAGACATGCGAGGTCCCCGATGTTCAAACGCCACGGGTAAGTCTGGTTAGACCACAAGGAGGGAGAATTCCACACACAAAAAAACCTACAGAAGTTCCCAGAGCTACGACCCAGTGGAGTGAAGGCTGGGGATTGGGTAGAATTTGGAAATCCGGCTTTGTGTTGAAGGATTAAGGCATTCAGATTCTCCAGTCATTTTAAAGAAAACTTCCTGTTCCTGCAATTTTCTGGCAAATTCTTCTTCCAGCATCTAAAACCAAAATCAGATTGTCACAGGATTAACAAGGCAAAGTACACGAAATCCATTATTGCGGAGACATTTTGTCTGATCTGTCTCTGAACTGTGTGAAACTCTAGTACATTCCCTTTTAAAATAAAATAATCTCCCAAGACTAACCTCCATCACCAGCTATATGTCTGCTATATATCACTCAATTTTTGTAGCAATCTAGTGGCTTCTGAAATAAATTCCTAACCCCAGATTTACCTCCAGCTAAGTTTTCCATCAAACCTGCACTCAACATGCTGCAGGTGGGAGCCCTGCAAAGAGCCTGTTAACACCCAGCCTGTTTTAGTGCACAGCAGCTTGACTCTCCTCCACTGCACTTTTGTACTGTAGATCAGACCCATGACAATTTCCTGATTCATGAACTGCTCCCATTTACCTTTTTTCTTGGTCTCAGTTTCTCTCTCCATTCCTTCAGTTCTTGGCTGTGCTCTTCATCCAGCTCTTTCAGCTTCTGAGTCTCATGCTCAACCAGTAGATGGCATTTTTCATTCTTAAAACAAGATAATCCTTATGTAAAACTAATTCAGATTAGGCAACTCAACATTTGTACAGTGACATATGTTGTCCTAATTCTTTCTAATTAGCTTATTCTGTGTAAATAGTGACGTGAATAATTACAAGATGAAAGTATGTTACGAGGCTGCATTTCCAAAAGCTGATCTTTCCATCAGAGCCAACTGAGATAAGAAACACTCCTAAATCTAAATACACTGCTGAGCATCATTAAGGCAGCTGCTGAGTGTTACTCAAAACTGTGTTTCACTGCCTAATGATGCTTTTCAAGGTCATGCAGCATTTCTGCTTTGCTTTTTAAAGACAGTCTGTATAATTTATTTAAAACAATTACATTAAAAAGGAAGCTGTTTCTTGGAACTATTTCAACTCTTGGTGCCAAGAGCTGAGAAAAACAAATGGAGCTTAGAGACAAACGTGGTTGCAGGAGCAGCCTCAGAATTGTCCTATGAAAAGGCTCAAATCACACCTCAGCTTCACATTTCCCTCAGTAAGGTAGCTGGGCTTCGGCCTCACTTTCAGAGGACTTTTAAAGCATGACAAGAAAAAAAATCAATTATTTGGCTTCAAGTCTCTGCACCTTTTTAAGAGCCGTTGGCAATGGTGGTGCTTCTGGAGTTCCAGTCCCAAATGGGTCTGATGCAGAGTACAGGACCATAGCAACACAAACAAGCACTTGGCTAGACCTGAGTGCAGCAAGGGGCCAGTTTTCCTTGTGAAGCTCAGAGCAGTCCTAATCTGCTCAATTTTACTGGAGCTGAAACTCTCACAAGGCTCCCACGGTACCTTGGGGATTTACTGGGGCATATTAGTGGCACAGCCACAGTCTGTTTTTGCAGGATGTAAGAAAGTGAATAGAGTAGAATGAGCTTCATTGATCATTTCATGATTTCTAGAAACTAAGCAAAGGTTATCAGCAGGTGATCATTTAATGCTTTAAAACTGCCTCGTGTCCCTGAAACTGGGAAAAGCCGATTTAACAGAAAAGGAGATCTGGCCTCTGGAACCCAGCAGAAACTTTTACAAAATGCATACCAAAAGAGACAAATCAGAGCTCCTTATCACAAGAAGAGAATTCCTCCTAAGTACCTCCCAGAAGCTCACATGCAAGCAGCAGCACTTGGTAAAAGCCTCTTCATTCCTGTATTGCTGCAAACTTCTCATTGGTAATGCCTGGTGAGGCCTACCTCTGTTCTGATTAATGACATTCCAGCAAAATCAGCTTAAAAAGAAATGCTGCCAACAGAAAATAGCCCTGGGAAATTGACAGATATTCCAGAAGTGATCATCTGTTTCTGGTTCATGCTCTTCTTGCATTTAAAATTATTCCTCATTAATTGATGGGAACATACGAATCTGGCAGAGCAGTGCACTGCAGGCCTTTGAAAACAAGGCTGAAAAAACTGTATACAGTAAAAATTAAGGAAAAGGTGTTTCTGCTTTGCTGCATCTGGTATTAACCTAAGTCTTCTCACTGAATGGTATGGTCATTTAATGTCATCTGTTTTTAACCTGTAACTGATGCAGTTCCCTGATGTTTGCTTCACACTGCAGCTGAAGGTCCCGCATTTGGTTTTCGTGTTTCTGATGCTGCGCAAGTCTCTCATTCTTCTGCCTCTTTTCTTCTTGAACAGCAAACTAAAATTAAAAATAAGAGATTATTTATAATGTGCCTCTGAATAAAAAGGTTTGCATGAGTCAAATAATTGCATCCAATAGAATGAACACATACTGAGAACAGTTCTAGAAGATTTAAGTAATGATTTTCTCTATTTTTTCTTTTTTAAATTCTGACAAAGGAATTGCCCTACACTTTTAATTCCATTTCTCTGTCTAATCTCTGATTTTTCCTAAAAGGAGTCACTTCCAGACTCCTTCTGAAGCTGTGACACAGCAGTACAGCTGCAAGCATTGGTTAAGGCTGGTGTTAAACTGCTACAGGAGACCATATTTTCCACATTCTTCATCCTTCCATTGCACACCATCTGAAACCATGATTTATGACTGTGGTGCACCATTAGAAAGCATACCTCTCAAAGTCTGCACAGCATTCCCTTTTAAAGAATTAGTTAATACCTACAGTTTTAGTTCAAAAGCTCACAAAAATCAAGCATCCTTAAAAATATTTCACAGAATCACAGAACAGTTGAAGTTGGAAGGGACGTGCAAAGATCAAGCTCCCTACTCAAAGCAGGGTCACCAATAGGAGGGTGGGTTCTGAGCTTCTCTACAAGCTCTCTGGACAACCTGGTCTAGTGTTGGACCATCTTCACACTAAAAAAAAATGTTTTCTCATGTTGAAGTTGGATTTTCTATATTTCAGTTGTGGCTGCTGCCCCTCACCCTGTTACTGGGCACCACAGGGAAGAGTCTGGCTGCACCTTCTTTGCTCCTTTTGCTGGGTACTTATACACATGGATAAGACCCTCCTAAGCCTACTCTCCTCCAGGCTGAAACATCCCACGTACCCCAGGTGGCTCCTTGTGTAACAAGACACCTGAGTCTCTCAGCCATCTTCAAGGCCCTTAGCATGACTAACTCAAATCTGTGTCTGTCTTGTACTGGGAAGGACTGGGCCCAGCACTTCAGAAGAGTCTCACCAGAGCAGCAGGGAAGGATGATTTCCTCTCCCCCCATCCAGTCCATCAACCCAGTTTGGTACCATCTGAGAATGTGTGAGAATGCACTCTATTTCATCCTCATATTTACATCACATTCAGCATTTACACTATTAATTTATTAATTACCTGCTTAATTTTTTCACGATCTTGGTCTGGAGAGGCAAATGAATTTATTCTTAAACTTTTCTTAAACATGGCCATCCGAGTCTTTGCTTCACTCCGCTGGATTTTAGGCAGTCTGGCTCTTTCCTGAGTTTGCTTGTTCTTTAACTCCTCTATAAGGCGTTGATTGTACCTCTGCATTTGTTCTGTTTCCTGAAATGTTAACCATGTGGAAATGTTACACAGTAACTGTGATGTTATACAGTGTGCATCTCTTTTCATCAGTAAGTCCCCTGTGTCAGTGTCACTCAGCAGAAACCATTTCCAGTCCCAGGAGTAACAGTGGGGAGAGAGGAGGGACTTCTTCCAAAGAGCTCTGCATCTTGCCCAAATTCTCTAATCAATGTAAATACACATCTATTTTAAGCATTTTTTCAACTCCTGCACTGCCTTTTACAAAGCCTGTTATTTAAAAGAAGAAACTCCTTTGTGTTTAACTGAACTTCTGGGCTACAGCTGTGGAAGGGCAATTTGCTGCAAAAGTTGAGGAAAGCAACAGCCCACGTGGGATAAACCAGAGTGGACAGAACAAGCCTTCAGTGGAAGCTGCTCATGCTCTGATCACCAAGAGATCCTCAAACACCTCCCTACTGGTTTACATTTTCAGAAATTGAACTATTTGCTTTCATGTATTCTATAAAAACCAAAATGCCTTGTGCAAAATAAGGGTTCAGCTATAAAGAGACAGTTGTCAACTACTTGCCCAGAAGCTAATCCATTTCATTCTGCTCGCTTAATTACAGGATTATTTACTTCTGAACAGATTTGTTTAAACACAAATCAAAATTGGTTTTGGTGGATAAGCAGAATTTGGTATTTTTGTAGTAAAAGATTGATGTTGTGGTTGTTTGGTTGCTTTTTTTTTTTTAAGAGAATCAAAAGGGAAAATATCATTATTTATACTTCTATATACTATTAAGGTATTCAAGTAAGATGAGTAAGATTTTTTAAATCTCAACAGAACATATAACAGCTTCAAAATACTTGTCTGGGTCTTGCCTGTGCAAACAAACAGCACCAGGAGAGATCCTAAGACTTCTTGATAAAAAAAAAAAAAGAATATTATAATACACAAGAGAAAGTGTCAAAGTAAACACTAACTTTTTCATGCCTCTTAAGCAGCTGGTGCCTCTGCATGAAGTACTGATCCTTGAGCTGCTGCTTGAGGAGCTGGTGTTTCTCCTGTAGGTGCCGCTCCTCCAGCTCCCAGAATGCAGCTTCACGAGCTGGAAAAAAGAAGAGGATTGGTTCAGAAATTGCAACCCCATCCCATACTCCCCAACCTCCTGGTGTATGTTCAGAAGTGACCTACAATTGCATTTTATAAACAATGCTGTTCAATAGCAAATGTTTTTATTACAGTTCTAGATTAGTCATGAAGGTTTTTGACTTCATAAAGTGAAGAAAGACCAGTGTTTTACTAAAACACCAGTGCCTGTTTTGAAGAGAGAGACTGGTGCTGGATACCTCTCATGAGCTGCTGTTTGTTGTTGAGGCAATCTCGTTCAATAGTGGCCAGTTCCGTCTTCTGCTGCTGAATTATTTTCTTCAGAGATGCATCCAGTTCTTGTTGCTGTTTCTGCACAAACTCCTGCTCCTAGTAAAAACCAATAGAAGTAAATTAAATCGGGTTCTTCTAACCACATTACATGTTAATGAAACTCCCAGTTCTCTCAGCATTAGTTATATATGAAAACAAATACATCTATGAAAATTTGAGCTAGTGTGTCTTGGCTATCAAATTATCCATCTTTTGTATTTTCTATGTACAGAGTAGGTAAGAGCATATCCATATTTAAATAGTACCTTCAGAAATAAGACCAAAGGTAACAATCTAGACAGCCATCTGCAACTCATCCCATCTCTTGTTTCTCCTCAGAACAAGTTGCAGGTTCAGAGTTAGCAAAGACAACACTCAATCTAAAGTCGATCTCATTCTAAAAAGGGTTAATTATTGATGCATGTAAGAAAATGAAGGTATGTATGGTTGTTCTGCTTTGGGTGATTAGCTAAAGCCTTTTTATTTACACAGTTGGGTTTTAGACTGGTGTGGTTTATCTTGTCCTTAGGGCAGGGCTGTTGAGGCTGGGAGTTCTGCAGGACCACTGTGCAGACACCCCATTTCTCTGCACGGCTGTAACCTGCTCACAGCCAAGCTGAGCTGGCTCCTCACAAAGGGATTTATCACCTGCATCTTGCCATTATCCAGGTGTATCACTGTTACATCCCTTCATGAAAAGCAGGCAGCATTGAGTCCCCCTCCCACACCCCAAGACCTATTGCTGCCTTTCTTCTTTACAACTGTTAAAAAACACAGCTATGAGCATGCAGGCATGCACACACATAGACACTCTCACATCCGCCTTAAGAACAAGAAATTGAAGCAGATGCTTCTAGCACGATATCAAGGACAATGGCAGTACAGTGGCAGGGTCTTGTCAGAGCCAAGGTGGGTTGCTGAAGTCCATAACAAACAGAATTAAGTGTACATTAAAAGTGCTTTTTATTATAACCAGAAGAATCCTGGTTTTCATCGTCACAGAAAGTTATAAATAGAGGAGGCTTCCATGTCTCTTAGTCGACAGCACTAAGGTGAGACAGGTAACATAAAACCAGAGGTGAATTAAGCTGACAGTGATAGACCTGAGGGTACAAAAAGAACTGGAAGGTGATGTCTGTAAATTGAGTCAGACACACCTAACCGAATTTATGGGGTGCCAAAAAAATACTGGCTTTTCCCTTTATACCTGTAAAGGATTAAAAGACTACTACAATTTTAATATTCAGAGACTGCAAACACAGTTAATACAGTGTTTAATTTGCCAGGACATTTTTAGTTTGGAGGGAGTGCAGGAAAGCCATTCTAGTGTAGTCATGGTCAAAAACTGATTATGCTTGAGCTTAACACATTTAATCATTTAAATATCATTGCTGCTCTCTCTACAGAAGTTTTGAAGTTATGAAGTTTTATACCTGCTAGTGCTGTAAGTTAAACCAAGCAATCTCAAGAATACTGGCCTTTCCATTTCCCACATCTACTCAAGTATCACATAAAATAAATGTCACCGACTTTATTACTAAAGAATGCGTTGGGTGATTAAAAGGCAGACAGTGCAAGGCAGTCAACCTTTTTCAAAGTACCACTTGGTTATGCACAGTAAGTACCTTAAAAGCAACTTAAACATCTGTAAAATACATGGTTTCAGTGCACACACAGCATACAAATCACACAACGTTCCTCACATGTGCTGAGCAAGTATAATTTTGCATGTGTGAACCCTCAGTGTCTTGCTCAGACTGAGTACCTACTGTCTTTTGGAACTTTTGACTATGGATAGTGCCCAATTACCTAAATTGGAGCTAACCAGTTTGTAGACAGCAGTAACATTGATCAGCACATACGAGCAGAAGAGAAAACACACATCTGGAAAATTAGGAAGATAAACTTTCACTGTGTTGCATTTTAAGACTTACATCCTGCATTTGTGCGTTGAAAAGTGTACATGAAGACAACTGAAAAGACTGAATCATAACCTGAGCAACACCCTGTGGGACACAATGTAATTCTGTGTCATAATATAGTGAAATGTATTTCTGTTCTTTAAAAAGAGAAATAAGATCTGCTGTAGGTTAGTAATAAACATTTGAAATGTCAAGGCAAATCACACAAGTAGATGCTGATTAAAGTTCTAGATATTCTAAAACTGAACAGCTGCACCTTCCTTAGTACTTATCATTTCAAGTAAGGATAATTCACATTTGGAATCTTCTTTCACCTCTCTTCAACAAACTGAAACTAGCAAAGGAAATTAACCATGTCACTGTAAACACTATGGAAAAAATAGATTTTTGTTTCCGTAAAAAGTTTAGAGATCTGTCTTTGGTATGGGGAAAATGCTGGAACTCAATCACCTTCTATCCTGGGAAATCCCCTCTTAAATTTTAACACATAATCAAATAAAGTTGCTATTATTTTTTTACTAGGTCATTCACATAAACATTTAATTTTTAAGTTACTCAATCCAAACCTGCTCTTGCTGCAGTTCAAACTAACTCTGTACAAGCTGTGGTCATCACAAAACCAGTATTTTTCTAAAATACTAGCCCTCTTTTTAGTTGGGGCACAGAAAAGCACCAAGTCTAAAGGCATGAAATCACAGATGTTTTGTAAAGTTTCCATACACCTACACTTTGACATTTAAATAACATTTTTCTTAATTTGATCTACTCTTATAAACAAGATGTCTCATGCTTACATATTAGATACATTTTCCTCCTCTGCATTTGTGTAGTTGAAAACTTCCTCCTGACTATAACCTTTAAAATTTGAAGGACCCATTGAGTACTTACCACTCATAAAAGCACTGTAAATAAACCTGCTGTAGAAAAATACCATTCTTTTTCAGTAGAGCACACAAGATCCTGCACTTAACAGTACAAACCTGGCAACCTCTGCTCCTACATTTCTACCAGTTAAGTCTAAGATGTGACATGGGAGTACTTGAAGAAAGAGAGCAGTTTGTAGGGTTAGTTTGAGTTAAGTTCCATATACACTCAACAACAAGAAGTGAAATCATCAAGCTGTGTGAATACTGCTGCCTTTTGTATTTTAGTAGCTTGAAGCTGCCATTGTTACCTGAGCATGCTGGCTTTGTGCAAGCTCCTCTTTCTTGCGTTTCATGAGCTCTTTTCTCAGCTCTTTTGGTGCTTTCTCCACTTCACATAAAACCTACAGTGTATACAAGCATGCAGAAGGTGGCAAAAAGAACACTTTGTCTCCACAGCAAGCACTACTGTGAACATAGGGACATGCAGGGCAAGCGCTAGAGGTAGTGGGAAGCATGCATTACTTCAGTGGCAGGGATGTTAGTTTACTGAAAGAGCTTAATGAAAAGAGAAAGAACAATAGGTGCTTTATGCATGCCAGCAGTGCAGAGAGGAGGGATGTGCCAGTGCTTTTTGCATGCAAATGCTGCCCAGTGTCCTCAGAAATGGCAGTGCCTCACTTGTGCTTCCATGCAGCTGCCAGGAGAGTCAATAGTTAAGAAAAACACCACCTGCAAAAGTGGTATTTTCTTGGATCACTATGGCAAAAGGACTACAGAGTACGTTACCTCACATAAAGCTGCGAAAAATGGTTGGAAGCTTAACTTCCATTGAAAACCAGCTATTTCCAACACTGTCTCTAACCTGAATTTACAAGATGCCATTATTAGTGTCTCTGACCATAAATGACATCTACACAGCTTATGTCTTCAAAATAATCATCCAAGCAAACAAAACATTATTTGGTTGTGAATGTTCAGTTCTGAAGAATTTAAAGCAAAACTCACCAATAAATAAAAGTGTTTTCAAGAAACTTGTCATGACACGTATGCTGGGATGGAACGTGTTTCAGTACACGGTGAATTAGACAAGATTAGCAGAAAGATTCTAAATATAACCTGGCTAAATCGACTGACTATTAATCTGTTAATTTGCTGATGAGTTTTGTTTTACAGAATTACAAAAATGTAGCATTGTACACTTCAATATAAAGGATAGTTTTAGAGCAGCAGCTGCATTTTCCTTCAAACTGTACATCGCCTTATTAAGCTTTAAACACAAAACTATGCACCCAGAGAAAAATGCCCGTTTGTTTAATAGTGGAAGCATCATCAGAAAACAGAGTCCAAATCACCACATGCTATTCCTGTGTCCATGAAAGAACTGCTTTTAGCTAAGAGCAATATGTAAAATTCTCCCCATTTCCCACATAGGACCCAATCACCAGTGAACAGAGAGAGACTCAAAATGCAAGAGGTACCGCAAAAGAAGAAAAATTGTTATTTACACATGAGCATACAGTTCAAACTGAATACAACTTATTTTTCAATGCACTTTTGTGCTACAGGATTATTCTATGCAAAAGCATTGACAGTTCAGCTTTCTAAAGAAATCTGAGTCTAGTAAATATAGAGCAAACACTAGAGCCATTTATATACAAATGGGCACTATGCAGATAATCCAAAAATGAAATAAAACAGCTTTTAAGGTGCAAAATCCATATGGAAACATATCACCTTTGCTTAATCCGATGCAATTAATTGCTCAATGTCAGTCATTTTGCCTTAACTTTATGACATTTACAAAATAAAGTGTAAAAGATTTTAGCTTATCCAGATTTCCCTCTCCTGGCTCTCCTTTTAGAGCTAACAAACCAAATCCATATTACTGCTGTCATTTCATATAAAGAAATTCTAAACAACTACAGCACACATTCAATTAAAAAAAACAACAAATTAACAAAATGAAACATAGCTGAAATTACTGTCTTTGAAATTCTAATTTGTTAAATATTTACTAAGTAACTATAGCTAGGGTTTTTTAAAGTAGAAATCTCAAGTATTTTTCATAACCTTTATGAAAACACTTTTTCTTGATTTCGTATTTGAGAGAAAATATTTTATGAAATATTCTGTGGAAAAATAAAATCTTTTAACTTGATGATGTTTTCTAGATTAAGTCAATACCTCAAGCTTCCTGTCAGCTGTTTGTATTTCACTTTAGGCAGTTAAACAAAAGAAACAATTCTGATTGGTAGTGACACTTCCAAACCTCAGTATAGCATGAGCTTGACAAGGCTTCTGGGAGACCTAATCTCAACTGTTTGCTATGTCCATACTCTACTTATTTTCCATATTATCATCATCTCTTACCTCTTTTTTTTTGTTTTTCAGCACATTCTGGAATTTGGACAACTCCTTCTCCTGCTCAGCCTTGATGCGCTTTGCTTCATCCCGTAAGCGATTTGTGTGCTCCTGCTCCAGGCGCTCAATCGTCTGCTTCTGCTGCTTTTCCAGGTTCTCTATCTCTTGATCGTACTGTCGCTTTTTACTCTGTAAAAATAATTTGGCACTTTTTTTAGAAAGCTAAGTTCTGTTACGTGAAGTGCTGTAGCACAGCAGGGAATGGCCATTATGGACTGTTGTGGCAGGCAAGCCCCAGCATAAGCTGGGCACTCCACAATGGAAAAATATTGCCTTTTATTTAAGAATGAAGGCTTAAGCCTGAGCCATCATGGCAAGAAACACCTGATTGCTGTTAGCACTATTCTTCCTAGTCCATCAAGATGTCATATTTTAAGAGCAGCAAAATGCAGAAACTCACTGTCATTTCCTGTTCAAAACGTCTGTACATCTGCTCTCGCTGCTGCAAAAGCTTATTGCTGAGCTGCTGTTGGGCTCTCTGCTCCTCTTTCTGAAGAAGTCTCAGCTCTCTAAGCTCTTGACGTCTAATAAGGACAAAGAACACTTAATGCTGATGGGAAAACAAAAGAAGTGGAAAATGACAGAAGAGAAAAAGGACCATTGACAACTTGGGCCCAGTTAAACTAATTTTGAACTGATTGTCTTAAGAAACACTTTACATTCACTTCTAAAAAAATATAAATTAATCCCCAAATATAACTGAAATAAGGTCATTAACCCCTTGTTTTATTCAAAGAAAAAAAAAATCAGCTGCTACTTTCTTGAAAATTTTACTGTTAGAAACACTTACCGTAGAAATCTCATTTCTTCACTTTTTGAATCATTTTCAGTAACTATTTTTGATGTCGTTACACTCACTTCTACTCCATCAACAACAAACTTCCGAGTTTTCTTTAATGTTTTCTTCTGCCTTCTAGTTTCCTAAATTAAGCATTAGTAGGTTGTTATGTATTGATTAAACTTACATTCTTTCCCCCTCTCTTTTTCTTAATATTGAATTTCTTAATATGAAATATTTCTGAGAATGTCTTCTATAAAGTAATCAAGAGTCCTTCTCACCAGGTATCTCATTAATCAAGTGAAAAATTGAAAAATTCCATAAACTGAAACTTTCTAGTAAGGAAAGGAAAACTTCAATTATTGATTATCCAAAGTGCCAGAAGAAAAAAAAATTAAGCTAGATAAACTCTGAAGAGAACTAATGCAGTTTTATTTTCAAGAGCTGAAGATAGCTGTGTTTACTGTTTGGTTTTGACCATGATTTACCCAGTCACTAACACATTTAATTCTGAAAACCAATTCTGAAACAGGATAACAATTTGCTCACCTACTTCCCTCTGCTTCAGACATAAAGTGAGTTTAATTTTTTTATCAGTATACATTAGCCAAAAATCATATAATGATCTTGCTGACAACTGAGAAGTCTTAGTTATCAGAGCTGCTGTTGTTTCATTGCAAGAAGAGAAGGATCCCACCTGAAACCACACCATCTCCGTTGTGTCAGGGCAACTGCAAATATCCTTGTGTTTAGCACAGCTATGCCAATCTATCATTTTTTTGTTCGGTTGTCTTTCTAGGTTTGATTTCCTCCATTCAAGTCCACACAACAGTTACTACCCTAACATGGCTATGTTCATATTAATACAAAGATTACAAATAAAGTTCATAGACTGGAATTTGCTTCCTCTGAGTCAGCTCATTCACAGTGACATAATAGCATGGACACAGTACAACCACTGGAGAATACTGACTGGAATAAACAAATCCAGCAGAAGGTCTGCCTTGAGTGTCCCAAATCCAAACAGAGGCAGAAGATGGAAGTGACAGGAATTCAGATTAGATGTTCCAAGGGATTTTTCCCCATTAAACAGGAATTCTGTGCATTTAGCTTGTCTTCTCAGTATCGCTCTGACCTACAACTGTCCCCAAATCTTCATGTTTAATATTGTTACACTTCCTTTTATGGGTTATGCTGTTATGCAATACAGTAAGAAACTAATTAGCATAACTGCACAAAATCCAGTTAATCTGTGCAATTTAGGATACTCTGATTTCTACAAAGCTTTGTATATATGTGCCATACTGGTTTTTCCCTCAATACTTTTCTTTGTAGCAAAGGTAATACTTGGAGAGAATTTCAGGGTTACTCTCACATGATATTTTACATTTAAAAATGCTTGCACTTACCTGTAAGGATATTGATCCTGTCTCTTTGTTTTTGCTAAGGAAACTAGAAATGGACAAGTTCAAATCAATGCTGCTGTTATCAGCTGTAGAACCAGTGCCTGAATCTGCATCATTTTCTTTCAAATTCTCTGATTCCAATTGCTGTAGTGTCTCAGTATTGCCTTGATTATCTGTTTTGACCTTCTCATTTTCTTCAGTGCTAATACTTATACTGGGGACTGGTGCGACTTCAGAGTCATCAGCTTGTTCACTGACAGTATCTTGAAGCTTATTCTTCATGATTTCATCAGAGGTAACTGCTGGATGTTCTTTGTCTACCTGGATGTTGTTTTCCTGCAAATTCTCAAGTCCGCGCTCTCCTGAATTTTGGTCCATGCCAGTCAGTTTATCAGGAATATCCTCGGGTTTGTTCTGTAACGCCTTCTGGTCTACGATGTCTTTGCCAGAGTCTTTGATCTTTGTTTCCTCTGTGCTGTTTATATTACTGATACCCACATTTTCACTTTCTGCCAGTTTCTTGTCTACTTCAATCACTTTATCTTGGCTTTCTGATAGAGTTTCTTCAGAGCTGATTATCTCATGGACCTGCTTAGCCTGACTTTCCACTGGCTTATCCTCCAGCTCAGGTACTTTATCCCCATCACTGATGGGTGTTTCAGCAACAGCACCTATCTCCTTAACGTTGTCAATTCCATGCTTTATTATTTCCTTTTCTTCATCATACACTTTAACTGTAGCATGAGGCAGAGTTTCTGCAGTGGTATCTATTACTGCCTCTTTCTGAGCTTCACTTTTGTCTTCCTTTTGCTCTGTATCTCTATTTTCTGCAGGGACCTTTTCTTCTTCACCATCCAAGAGGTCCATTCTATTCTCCTTCTCTTCTTTTTCACCAGTTTCCTTAGAAATGCCTTCTTCAGTTTCTACCCTATTTTCAGTTACAGGTACGACTTTCACTTTGTCATCTTCTATCTGTTCATCTGTCATGGAATTTTCTTTCTCTATTTTTAAGTTAGGTTCATTCTTTATTTCCACATCAAGTTCTTTACCTCCTTTCTGAGGCTCTGTATCCTCATGCATTTTTTCCAGGCTTTCTGTATTCTTTTCTGTTGGCACCATTTTGCCTTGCTCATCTTCACCAGTTGGCAAAGAACCATTCTGCACTTTAACATCACTAACAGGAGTATCATGTATGTTATCAGCTGTTTTCCTGAATTTAATGTCCTCAGATTCATCTCCAGTTGTTTTGTCCTCAATGGCATTACTTTCTGTTTTCTCAGAGAGAGATTCCAGGACAGATGCATTCTGTGAAAGCTTATCCTCTTCAGAGCTGGCAATGCTAAGGTCGGAGGATGCACGTTTCTCTGCAGGTAACTGCTAAAAAATTAAAGCAAGAAAAACAATTCAGCCATTTTGTAACTTAATCAAAACACAGGTTTATGGAAGAATACATGAACAGAGATCAATACTGTATTCACATGAATTTGATAACTTCACAGTCCTTCCCATAGACTATCACAGGACAAGCATATGAATTTCAGACAGCCCTGAACAGGAAGTTTCACTGTGATCAAGGGAAAGGGATCATAGTCATCAGCTACTCTTCAAGGGTCTCTTTCTTTTTTTTATCAGTTCAGCTCCTCAACAGTCTCAGCTACAGTTGTATTTGAAAGACTTTACTTTGTGCCTGCTGGGCAAGGAAGAAATCGTAGCTTTAGTTGATAAACACTGATAAAATGCAATATTAAGACCTTCCTTTGCTTCACGTTGTGTTCTTCGCTGAAAATACCTGAAAACTTTTCATCTGGTTTTAATCATGTAGAAACCCTCTTAAAATGGTAAAAACCTTCAGCAGATCTGATTAAGTGGCAGTACAGAACTAGAGCAGAAACAGTTACGTTACTGTAGAAACTGCCACTGCCAGAATATGAATAAATGTTATCAGATTCCATAGAGACATCCAAAAGAATATAGTAATAAAGCATCATTTTAACCACAATTGCCCATTCACTCTTCAAAGTGACTGTGATATCTGTCTGTCTGTATTTACTGCTACAACTCTGTAATTTGCAGATCAGGCTTCTGATTTGCCATAGGGAACATCCCAGGTTAGGCGTTGCAGCAAGCACACGTTTGATTGTGCATTTCCTACATTAAGGATTTCCCAAGCATACAAAAATCAACTCCTTATAAGTCAAAACTGGATTTTAAATATTTCTGTAATTGTAGAAGTTGAGTGTTGATCTCCCAGGAGTGTTTAAAACCACCCAAGTAAATAACAAAGAGCTCTACCTCATCCTTTCCTACAATGCTGCTTGTGAGATACCTGAGTCCCAGGGTGGGCTCACTTCAGCCCTCTTGGATGGGGAGCTACTGGGAGTTTGTGGGGTGGGCTGGGAATGAGGTAAGCAGGCCCAGGGCCGTGAGGAACGTGCTGATGGGTGTGGGGAGAATGGAGGCACCTGCTCGAGCACTTGGGCTCTCAGCAGTGCAGGAACAGCAGCTCCAGGAGGCACAGGGAGACACAGCCTGGGCACTCTGCAACCTGCATCCCAGCCCTGGACATCACAGCTTTCCCTCTGAGCAACCACACTCACACTCTACGATTCCTGAAACATCTTTAGAACCCCATTCTTTATAAAATATGTTTGTTTTTTTCCTTTTCCTTGATACCCAATACTGTAAAATCACAAACTTAGTTTACAGCATAATCATCAAAAAGCTTTCTTAAACACACATTTCCTCATTCACCCAGTCATTATGGCTTAAAACCATTTACATAAAAATCAGTATCCTATTTTAAAAATATCACATATACATATAAAAAATTTAAGATATTAGTCTTTATTAGCTATTATTTATAAGTAGTTTTTAAGGAGTTCAAACATGCTAATTTTGAAATTGCTAGCTATCTATTTTGTAATAAGTTTAGAGCACGTTTATGATGTTATTCCTAGGAGATTTGATGTTAAAGTTGGGCTAATACAACTGAAACTGAATCTCTATGGGAAATTGGCAACAGCATATTAAAAAAAGTAAATTTTGAACTGACCAGAGAATTTTCTGTTTCTTCTTCCTCATCCTCATCTTTACCATCTTCAACTTCTTCTGTAACTTCAGCCTTAGCTTCTGCAATCAATTCTCTTATTGGTTTATTTGAAGTAACAGTAACAAATGGATGCTTGTGGGAAAAAAAAAGCAGCACAATATTAAGTGGTGGCTTCATAGTATACAATGGGAAAATCATAATCTGAAAGAAATAGAACTTCAAACAAGTGTTACTTTTGTTGCCTCACATTTGAAGATTCACTATTAACTGTTACAATGTGGGTTTTTTTCTGCAGAATTCATAAAATCAAAACATTTATATTCAAATATACCACATAAGTAGACTAACAAACTTGCTAAAAATACAAATTATTCATTTATACTGACCTTTTTCACAATCCAAAGAATAGAAGTAGAAAGATTTTTAAAAAGGTTATTTTTCTTGGAATTATGTTTCATTTTAGTTCCACAGTGAGATTATTTCTTGACAAGCTTTATCTAGAAAATACGCTTTCTAGAAAAAAATATGCTTTGCCTTTGCAACTTTTCCTAACGTAAGTTAGAATTCTACCCTTTTCTTTAAGAGCAAACAGGTACCTGTTCCTCTCCTACTGCCTGAATCTTCTTTCTCTGCTTGGCCCCTCCTGCTTAAATCTATTCAGCATATGCCAGATGGATTGTGGATAAAGCAAATGGGTGCTGACGTTAAACACAATCAAATGTACCTGGTCACATCTATTCCTGGTCAGCTGTTCTGCAGTGACAGCATTACAGAGAAGGGCTGAGCACTAAAGCTTTTAAAACACCTGTCAGCAACTGGCCACAGACCTAAACAACTCCTTCATGCATTGTAAGTATCAAAGTATAATTACTTACAGAAACCCATTAGTATATTACAGCAAAATATGTTAAAGTAATAACCCAATCTGTGCTTGGCATCATTTAATCAAATTTTACCAAATAAGGATCAATTTTAAAAACAGATTGTGGGCAAACACCTAATTTGAAAATATTTAAATAGTTACTATAATACCACTCTGCTTTTAAAAAAATATAAAATATGCTTTAAACAACAGTTTTGAACAATTAACTCTTCCTACCTGTAGAAGTTGAGTTGCACTCCACCTTGCATCTACATTCTTTTCCAAACACTTCTTCAGAAAATCTTTAAAATCTGATGACCTACACAACAAGGAAACAGGCAGTGGTTGTTCTGTCTTAACATCAGACTATCATATAAACTGAGATGTTCTTTAGGTTCATATGAATCTACACTGCTACTCCAAGTCCTGCTATTGATTCAGGAAAACACAAAGGGAACACAGGAATGCCAAGATCAATACAGCACAAATACAATTTTAAAAACGTTTGTCCATTATCAGAAGAATTTACTTTTTGCTCTGGACTATTAATACACCTCATCTGCTTTATCACTAATTGAATCATATGAAGATATTAAATCGACCAAATACATATTGGCTTTTAAAAATATTTTCTTAGTACAAAAGTGTTTTAGTTTCTTTTCACCCAATCTTTTATAGATGGCCTTCAGATCTGTTACTATATTTGTAGTAACAAATAGCTATTTCACATACATTTTAAGGCAAAATTTGTAAAATACTTCTTGTATAAAAGCTTCTATACAGAAATATAACCAAAAAATAGTTCAAATTTCATGAGAACACATATATACGTATACACCCATGTACTAACATATATATTGGGTTTCTATGGACCTGCCTTAATGCATAGAGCTACACCACAAAGTTCAACAGGGCTGTGCTCACCAAATTTAGCAAACAAATGACTTGGAATGCCTTACATTGGGGTGGGGAAGCTGTTAATAAAATACAAACCATTTTGAAGGCTGTGCCAATGTCGGTGGATCAGATTTTGCGATTTTCAGCAACACTCGCATGGGGTTTAGCTCATGATGAGGTGGCTCTATTTGAGCCATTTCTATTAAAGTAATGCCAAGAGACCAGATATCAGCCTTGTAATCATATGGTCTGTCTTTGGAGGTCTCACACATGACTACTTCTGGAGCCATCCTGCAAAGAGAGCAACCAAGTTCCAGATGACAAAATGGTTTTTAATCTGTTCTGAGAACAGTTCTAAACACAGACATTCACTGAAACATTGCTGGAAGCACCTGCTACCATCAGTATATTTGTACAGTATTTATCAAGCTTGTAATATCAAATTAAAAGTAACATTAAAATACTAGTCCATACTAAAAAGTCAGAAAAAGAATGCACTTACCAATATGGTGTACCAATAAAGGAGTCTCTTCTTTGTATTGTTCTGGTGTTTTTAGCTGATACTCCAAAATCCGCTTAAAGCAAACAGTAAAATACTATCAACAGGGTGGTGGAAAACATACTATCTTTTTTTTCTTTTATAAGGTCCTCTAAAATAGTATACTTCCAGAGCAAACATTCTTCCGTATTAAAACTTCAAAGTGAGATAAAAATATTTGTGTTCTGATAGCCAAGTGCCAAGGTTTTATAGCATTTATAGTAGAGGACCTTGAATAAAACTTATTCTGCATTTCTAAAAAAATCCCCAAACCATAATGCTACTGTTAGGCTGTACAGGACAAAAGCAAAACATGTATTTACTGCAGGAAAAAGTGCATTAAATTATTTTAGTTTGCCTAAGAAGTCTGTATTAATCAAATCTGTATTAATTTCACCAACTATGTCATTAATTCAACAACTCATTCAATTTTTAGTTTCAAGACTCAAATTTTCATGAAGTTACATTTCCACTTCATCTTACAGGTTTCTTTCCACATGATTTTTCACTTTATAATAAATATCTGACAGCTTGCATATGTACTTTTCATGTAATACCTATACAAAAAAACCAACATCACCTCTTTGCAATTAGCTGTCTATAAAGCACTACATCTCTCACTTAAAAAAATAGAAGACATTTAAATAAGTGTGATATGCTTATAACAGATGCAATTTTGTTAATGAAGATCTAGAGATTAGAGCAAAGGGACAGAGAGCCATATGTTGCCATCTTTAATCTGTACAAAATTACTTGATGGGCTCAATACTTGAGAAGTCTAATTTTGCTCTGTGAAAAAAAACAGTCAGGACTATAATCTATTGGTTCAAAAGCAAAAGACTGACTTTTGGGGGACTAGAGGTATTGAAATAATAAAACTCTTATCCATAAAAAATAAAATACAGTAAAAGAAATTTACTTGCCACTCACACATCTGTAAAACAAGGAACTGACAATTTCTTTGTGTAACAGAATCCAAGTGCAAGTAGTCTATAAGGAGTAAAATCCTCCTTCAAAGGATGCTGTACATTTTTCATAACTAAATCAAGTCTTTTTTTAGAAATCTTAATTAGAAATCCTGAATGCATCACCAAATGCACGTGTGGAAGCAATCTCCCTGTGGCCTGAACTGTTAAGTAGTATCTTGATAGCCCGCAAGGTGCTGTGTACCAGCTAAGCTTGACAAAATCTTAAAATAGTTCCAAGTCAGTATGAGGAGAAGCCAGGTCATGTGAGGAAATGAACTGGAACAAATCACTCTCTTTGACCATGAGACTCCTGCTATGATCCGTGGTTTCTTTTACAGCAGTGCCAAGAAACTAAGACAGTGGTTCTATTACATTTAAACATCAGGCGTGTGACCCCAAGTGCATCACTAAATGTTCGGGTTCAAAGAAAAGCTGTAACTGTCAATTTACATACTCTGCAGACTAAAAGAAAGCCAGATGCAAGGATTGCATGTACAAGCAATAATCTTGTACAGAAGGGATCCATGGAAAAGCACAATCACACTGAACTGATCAATTCAGCAAAGCAGATTCTTAAATATTGTCAGTTTCCTAAGAGAGAAGGTGCGCAGTACCTTATTGAGACTGTGACCAGTATGAGTTAGGAGATATTTCTGAATTTGGACATACCTTGCTTACATTTAACAGGGAAGTCTGCATCAAGGCTGCAAATTCAGAACCCCAGTTTCCCTGTGGCAATATTCTGATTCGTCTTACCTTTGCCCTCTGTGCATCCAAAGAAATACAACTGATCACACACTGTCCACAGGGAAGGCTTTGAAACCTGAGCGTGGGCGGGGCTGCCATGGAGCTATGCCATGGGTAGAGCCACTGTAAAGGCTGACAGCTTACATACATTTTCCCCTGAAACAAAGTGGATCCAGATAATTCCTGCCCTTTCCTGGCCGTATGAAGGGATGCTATTCACCAGCAGCAGCCCTTTGTCAGTTCTGCATGGAGGAATCCTCATCCACTAAAAATGTGGATGACTGCTTAAAATGCAATTTAAAAACTCCAGAAATCAACAACAGTAAAATGTATTAATTTTGTTCCATTCTCTATTCATTTCAGTGCAGCAAACAATTGAAAAAGGCATGGAAAAACTAAGCTGGGTACGTAATTAAGATTATTATGTCTCTCTCAAAGGAAGAAACAACAGTACAAGGTACTGCTTTTTGGTGATTGTGAACAATGTTCCCTTTCCAATCTAACAGCTTCAAAGAGAAGTTCTGATGTTATCACAGGAACTATATACTAAGAAACAGTAAGACCTAAGATGACTTCTTGTGCTGATTTGGAACTATGAAAGATGTGACCAGTATGGTCACAATATTTGCTCAAGGCTTTTTGTTTGTTTGTTTTTCTTGATAGTACCAAATCACTTGCTTCTGAAAAACCTCTCGTTAGATTGGCATTTCAGTAGCTAAATATTGAATTCTAACCAACTACAGTGTAAGGAAAATACAATTAAAAGACCATACCAAGTTCCAGGAAAGTTTTATTTGCAACATGCTTACCCAGTTTAATGTCTCCATCTAATGTGAAAAGAATATTGCCAGCTTTTAGATCTCTATGGATGATCTTATTCTCATGCAAGTAGTTCAGTGCTTCCAGTGTCTGCCTGCACACCACTTTGATCTGTGGCTCTGTTAACGGCCTTTCAAGCTCTGCAAGAAAGAGACAGAAATAATCACAACATTTTTGCATTTTATGTTACATGTTCATAGCAAATACTATAGCAATATATGGGAAAACTAATTAATCTGACAGATCCTAAGCATCACATGTCAGAAAATAAATTCTATCCTAGAATATTTTCTCCTTCCAGTAAAGATTTTATTCCTTGAATCCAACCCTCTTCTCATTATGAATTATATATACCCAACTGAACTATGAAAAAGCTACATAGTTTAGAGACTGGTTCTTCTCTGTGGTACATAGAGATGTTAAAGACCAGATCTTTTACTAACTGGTATTAGCATTCACCTTATTTAAGGAATAAGCCCAGAAAACCCCCTAACATTAATGTAGATGCAATATAAAGAATTATCACCATGTAATTTGGAAGGTGGCCATGGAAGGGGAAGAATGACCCTGAAAAGGGCTCATACAGATTATGTTATGAGAACAGAGAGCTCCATAAGCAGAGAACAACACTTCACTTAAGGGATCGAGACAAAAATATGCCTAGAAAAGTAAATAAACACTTAAAAACTGAAAGATAGAGGTGTAAATACTAATTTTTAAACCTTAACATTCAAAACAAATACTAATTTTTAAAATCCCAACATTAAAAACATATAGCACACCAATTATATAAATATTTTCATATCAAAACAATAAACAAGTCTTACAGTATATATTATCATTTTAATGTGTTAGGATTATTAGTTGAAACAACTTATTTACCCAACATTACTGCATCTACTGCTCCTCCTGCACAAAATTCAATCAGGATCTGTATATAAACAAATAAAACAAAGAAATTAGTAATTAAATAGTTCCCCTGAACTGAATCCTTGATTAAGGGAGCATTATTGGGAGATCAGAGTTTCAGACTATATGGCCTCAAAAAATTATTTTACTAGCCTGCAAAATACTGGTACTGTTACCCAGCTAAAGGTAGGGCTGTGCTGCTCAAGCAAATTACTTGAAAAATGCTTGAGACCCTCAGACAAAAGTTTTAATCCAACTATAAAACAGCATAATAAAATTTATAAAACATAATGACACAGTCAGCTTAAACCTATTCCTTGTAATGTGATTTACATAATCCCTGCAAACTCATTTCTCAGTTATTAAGCTCTATTTCCATACTATAATCTCTCTGACTGAAAAGTCCAAGAGCTAAATGATTTTCCAGTAGCTGATGGTATCTCCTCTATTTTTCAGATGAGATGAAAATTCAGAAAAATACTCTTAAAAGCTACAGAAAATTACTAAATTCAGATGTTTACATTCATTTTCCTTCATTTTCATTCAGGCCTACAATACTTGAAGGCCTTTATCTCAGAATGTAATAATACCAGAACAAGTTCATCCCCAGTTCTGAGCTTCCATTTGAAACAAAAATAAACTGCAATTATTTTTGAGCACAAACTATGCTGCTATGAAGGACAAAGAATAAAGACAAAGAAGAAAGAGAGGAGACAGACGTCTCTTTCTTTTTCTCCTCAATCTCATCCAAGATTGATACCCCACTCTTCCTTATGTGCAATTTTTCTTTAACTTGAACTTTAAATATTATAAATTATTAACTTCTAAGAGCTAAGAAATATTTCTTGTCAGAATCTCAAACATCAATATGCTTAGAAATACTACCTTTTTTTTCCTGTAATTTTAAAATCAGCTTATAATTGCCCATAAGAGGAAATCTCAAAGTATACCTTGTACCGTAACACTTATATATACATCACTTACGTCACATATACTTCAAATAATTATAATCCCCACAACAACGGTACAAACAAATATATTATATAAAGCAATTCTTTGTAAATCATGTAAATATTATTCCATTGACATGCTCCTGTGTGCCAAGTAGGTAAGTGTGGGAAATTGTACATAAAGAATTCATTTCTCTAAAATTTGTAGTTTGTCTTACAAGGCCTCTTTGATAGAGAAATCATGTTTCTTATCTTGGAAAGCAAAAGTGTATTTAATGTCCAACTAGCATTCTTCTCTTTTTTGCCCCCACTAAATTCTGTTTATTTACCATATAATTATCCTTGTGGCTTTCAAGCCCCTGCATTTCACTGTAACTATGTTGCTCCAATTTTATTTTCCAAGTGTTTACTGCTATCTTTATTCTGTCAGTGAAGCCTACCCACTCAGTTTCATATTGTGCCTCTATGCCTACTTGCTTTCATGCTGACCTTTATGCACACAAATTTTTTCAGTATTCCACTGTTTTATATAATATTTTACTCTGCACTGACATCATCAAGTTTTGAGCTTAGCAAAAGAAATGTGCACTGGGAAACATGGTATTACACTTCCACCATTTGCTCAAAGGATAAAGCTTATTTGTATGACTCCCAGGAAATCATCTTTTACTTGTTTTAGGTATCTTTTTGAAGTGTAAAATCTTAAAAAAACCTCAACCCATGTATTCTTTGTACCATTCCAAAAGAACCTATAAATATTGCACTGGATTACCTAAAAGTACAAATTGTTTTGTCACAGCTAAAGCTATCCAAGCAAATACACAGGATGTAGCACAGCAGGGACATGCAGTCCCACGTACGCTCAGTGCACGTCAAGGTACAAATACCCAGGGTTTAAGTAAATTAATTATGGGTCACGTCCTGGTAAACTGTCCTTCCTGGGAGTGCTGGCTGGCATCTAAAGTATGTACTTCATAGGCTGACCTTTTCAGCACATTATTTATTTTTCAGGTGTGGATGCTGAATCTCACTTTAAATCGTGCTAATGTAATTGAAATTTGAGTCCTGCTGTTACAAATAAGCACCAGCTGAGAACTGTCAATTCACAAAATGAACTGCTAATTTGCACATTTTAGATTCAAACCCCTGACCAAATGACTCAGAGGAGCACAGTCTTACAGTGACAATTTCTTAAGTCATACTCACAATTTACAAATTAGTTTTGAAACTGAGTAGTTATCCCAACAGTGACAAGCCAGATGAAATCTGACAAAAAATATTTTGATAAAGGAAAAAGTGCAATTTCAATAACCTTTTGATATAAGAAAAAACATTTAGAAAAGGGAAAATACCTACCCACAGATTGTTTTCATAGTAGAAAGCATCTAGGAGCTTGACAATATTAGGATGATCACAGGATGCTAAAATATCAATCTCCACCATGTAATCTTCAAGTTCTTCTTCTGATTTAGTATCTATCACCTTTGCAGCAGCCAGAACTTTTGTCTCTTTGTTCTGAGCCTGTAAAAGAAAATGCACAGCATACATATACATGAATTTCACCAGAAAACTGGCACCAGCAAAAAGACCCCACAAATAAAGCAACTCTCTCTCTTGACACTTCTGTACAACTTCCTCCCTCTAGTTACCTCCTCTACAAAACCAGAACACCTGCATATTAAAGAAGAGATAAAATCTAGTAGAGAAAGGGTTTCATAACTTTTCTCAATGCCAAGAAACAATGAAAGACAAGAATGTAAAAATACTTCATTCTTTAAATCATCATCAATAGCTCCGGATAACTGCTGCCTTACTAAGATGAACTTTTGTGCAAACACCATGAATTAACACGTGGCAAGGAGTCAGAAGGAGCCTCTGCCCCTCTGTTTCTGCCCTTCTGACTCTCCCCACGTTGTGGCAGCAGCGCTGCTCCCAAAGCCACGCAGAGAAGCAGCTCCTCCCGCAGGAATCAGCAGGTTGCTCCTCTCCAGCCGGGCTTTGTGTGCAAGATCCCAGCTTCAAGAGCTGCCGAGCCATCACTGCTTTGTCCCTTAGCTTCAGCAGCCTGGGAGGGCTCACAGAGGGGACTCATGGAAGGTGGGGCACTGCCATTGCTGCCAGACCCTTCTTCATTATCCACACACCAGGGACCTGGGCTGCTGCAGTGATGCGGACAACTACAGAGCAAGTACAACAAGAAAGGCAAAACAAGACTTTGGCTACACAAGGAAAAGATAAAGCATTTCTGCTGTGCATTTAAACATTCTTTGGTATTTTTCAAACATAATAAAGTATAGATAAGTCAGGTGATAACTTAAATAGCAAAACATTTCAGAAACCAGGATATTCTGCTTATTAACAGAACACTGCTGAAACCTAATAATGAAAAAATATATACACTCGCTAATAATTCTCTTCTAAGTTATACTTGAAGGAATGCTCACTTCCAAGCTTTAAATAAGTGTTTTTCTCAAGCCATCATAAAAACACTATTTTATCAAGTAGTGACATTTCCAGTCACCTAATCTCTGAATAAAGGAAGTGCAGGACCAAAGTCTACTTCACCCATTGTATGTGAAGACCACAGAGCAAAGTCCTACATTTGCTCCACTGAGTTTCTGACATTCAAATTAAATTAAATGTAAAGGAGGGACACAGGCTCTCTCCAAAGGAGCAACAAACAAGGATCTACAAGGGGAACTCCAACTTGGAATGTGAAGCATTAAAAGTGGTTCATCCTGTGTCTGCTGGTGTGGATTGTACATGGCCCCAAACCTATTTGGGATGATCCCAGGACAGAACACAGCAAAAATCCTAAAACCTGAACTTAATCACCTACTGACTTTGTATCAGTATCAAACAAAAGCTGGTATCAGACAGCAAGTAAGAATTCTTAAGAATAATTTTGAAGACCTAAGTATTATTACTTGCACAGCTATAAATAATTCTCTCAATGTGGCAAAAGATAATAAAATATTCAAAGATACACATTTATATTAACTTTCAGTAAAACAGCAGTAACAGCAAAACATACTTATAAAGCACAGTCCCAGCTGATTCATCTCATGTTGAGGGTAAAGGTTTTCCATTACATTTCTTTTTATCTCAATATTCTTTCCAAAACAAAAAACAACCAAATCTTCCCAACCTCAATATTTGCACTCCCATGTTTAACAACAAAGATAAGGAAACTGTATAACATCATCTGAAAACCAACTACTGAGAAGTTTTTCCAACACACATTCTAATAATAAAAAGGAAAAGGTCTGCTTAGTAACGCAAACAACATTTGTTTTGGTTTCATGCTTTGTATCAAGAATGAAAGACCAACCTTCCTACTCTACAGCTGCAGTGTAAATTAAACACAAAAAGTGAAACAGATGTCTGACCACAACAGAATTACACTTGGTAGCTTTACATGTGCAGAAAAACAGTTTTTAAAGCACCTTTCTAAAGAACTCCAATTTAACTGTAAATGTACTTTTTGGAAGCATGCATAGCCACACACTCTTCACTGCACCCTCACAGATACCTAAAAACATAAAGCTGAAATTAATTTTTATACAAATTTGCTTACAAACTACATCATGACAACAATATTTTGTTTAAATAAAACCATTTACATCAGGTAACAGATGGTAGTGCTTCAAGATTCAGTTTCACCTTTAAGCAAGAAAAGTCTTGCAAAGTTAGTGAGAATGATTACATGCTCGAAGTTTGCTGCATTTACAGCATATATTGGTTTTTACTACTGACAGAACACTTTGTATTTTGATTTTTCCCAGATCCTTTTGCTTAAAGTAACTAGAAATCTGCTTTGAGTAAGCTTCCATGATTTCCTCCTTGTGGCAGCTCTATTAAAACACCTCATTACAAACCATGAATTATTATAGAGACAGTGTTATTATCCTTATGAGAATCTTAATTATAAACAAAATTTATGTTTACCTTTGTTCTGACTTAAAATAGTAAAATTTTGTAGGTCTAGAGCCAGACTTTTTTCCCAGCTCTTAAAAGAAAACTAGAACTAGCATATTTCCACTTGGTATTTCTGAGGACTGATGAAACATTTTAAGTATACATCAAGTTACACCTGAAAAAAAATTCTATCTTTTAAAGTTCTTTTTGAATAAGGCATTAGTCATCTCCACCCCACAATGCACTCTATTAAAAAAATACCCATCTATTTGATTTACTGTAAGTAACATGCTCTTTTGAACTGTGTAGGAAAGGATTTTACTGTTCATGCACAGGATTTATGAATCACTGTACTGTACAGTGAAAAAAACCCTCTTTGGATTAGGAGGAACAAAAAGCACTTGCAACTTTGTGTGGGCATGTTTGTTTTCTCTAAACTTTGGCTGGAGTCTTTCTTCTTCCACAAAATGTTCTCCAAAGGTCAGAGCCAGAGCAAAAATGATTGTGTAGACACAGTCTTGATTTGCACATGGAAATTCTGCATTTGGGTGCACCAGCACTTAAAGCCAGCCCACCATTTATGTCACAGGACACATTTTGAAAGGGCAGAACTTCTGAGTAGCTGTAGCCCAGCAGTTTCTTCCTGTATTTTAGCTCTCAACTACTAAATCCCTTTATTCCAAATACTCAGCTTAAATACATTTGATTCTGCATCTATGATTAAGTGACTTAAACCCCAGTCCTACACTAAGAAATACAAGCTGGCATTTTCAATGCTTATGTGCAGACAAGGAAGATAGGGGCAGAAGGATTCATTAACAAAATTTGATCTTTTCAAAAGATACATACATAGTGGATGAAAACCAAATTGGAATAACTCATTCCCTCAAGACCTGACTAATGCAAGATTACATGGATATTATTAACTCTTACATGCAACAACACACAATCCTTTCAGTAAAATTCCCACTCGGATTATGTATTGGAGCTTAATACAGCAAACATTTTAACTTAAGAAGAGAGAATGCACAAGGAAATAACCAGTTGTACATTACAGCATGGTTCTTGCAGTGAATAGCACATCAGCTGCCAATGCACAGAAAAAGATACTTAATTCTAAGTTAAATACTTCGATAAAGATGGATTGCAGACTCATATAGAATAAATCATCTTAAAAATTACAACTTGCAAATGAATTTGTATGAACCTTCATCCCTTACACTGGAATGGCAATGTACATCTAATGCAGAAAAGCATTGCAGATATCTGAAAAAGTCTCAAGAAAGAAGAATAATCATTCCACATAAAACCAGGGCCTACAAGCATGTGAAATTAGTGACCCCTTCCTAACAATGCTGGAGTTTTGCACGGTATCAAGTAACTAAATGTAAGTTCTAGAGGCAGAAGCTTTGTGAAGAGAGTGACAGCAGAATATTAAAAGGTAGTTTACTATCTAGGCACCAGGCCAGGAAGTTGCATATTCCCGGCCCTGGACAGCAGGGAGAGCAGAGCTGCCGCTCCACAGTAATAGGATTACAGCTCAGAGATAACACATAGCCTTTCATCTTCTGATGACCAATATGAAGTTTCAGCCTTGCTTGTGAAGAGCTGTTTCAGTTTCCTATTGCCAGCAAACATTTCCTTCCCAACAGTGCATCTCCTCTGCAATGCAGTTTTTAAAATTAAACAATATTTACAACTGAAAAAAGTTAAGTACATCCTTCACCTCTTGTTCAGCCAGCCAGGAGAAAAGCTGAGATACAAGAGAAAATGTTCATCACCTTTCCTCCTGATGCCTGATCTCTTGTGAGATGTTACATAACTCCACTGCATCTTTTGCAGGCAGCAAAACAAATCAATTAAGCAGCTTTTCCTTTCTGACTCATTCTTCTCAACAAAACCGTATAGTCATAATCACGGATCATCAAAGCTGTCAAAAGGGGAAAAATACACACTTCCCTATTCAGCAAAAGATGCTTTTCCCTCATAAAAAGCTCCACTTTTGTGTACAATGGGGATTGTCAGATGTAGCTCCACATAAATTTCCTGACAGTGCCTGAGTAATCAGTACTGAAAAGCTGGCCTTGTACAACACAAAGGCAGGAGCTGTTTCTCTGAGCTACCGCAAAGCAGAGATTTCAACCTTTGTTACAATACACAAATTAAGAAAAAAAAATGGCTCTCATTTTAAATTTTAGCAGCACTACCAATAAAAATTTAATTAAATTAAAAAATAATAAAATTAAATAAAAATTTAAGTAGTATTGTAGCCTACTGAAGCAACTACAGTGGACTTATGTTTTGTCTAAGTTTCCTATACCATATTTAACATTGTTCTACACACTTTGAAACTAAAATATCCTGCATGATTGACCAGTATCAAGTGCTCAAATTGCTTTTCAAAAACATGGAAAGGTGTTCTTCTCTAACAGTAAATTTTAGAAGTCTACCTTATCAGATAGAAGGCAGCATTAATTCTAATACTAAATGTTAAAAAATTTAATTAAAAGTATCCATTTGAATTCAAGAACAAATAGCTACTGTTGCAATATTAAATCACAATTTTAACAATAAATCACAAGTTCAGCCAATGAAGAAGACAGCAACCATCACAGGTTTCAGGAAATTAAGATAAATCAGCAATTTCAAAGAAGTTGTGTTTTGCAAGCATCTTTGCTGCATATGATGTTTGAAAATGCAGCAGTAATAAATTCTTAAAGGGAGGTAATTTCAATTTTTTCTTTCTTTATGGATACAGTTGGCCCAAGGAATTCAACAACAGCTAACTTCAGTTATACCTGCTGAAACTTGTTAAAATGATGGTTACAGAAGATCTATTCAAAACATAATGAAAGGACAGTATCTCCCAAAGAAGATGATACACCCTTGAACTACAGCTGATCAGCCAAACATTTCCCCAGCCTGTACAATATATCACAGCTACCCTACTGTACAATTTCTTACACTTAAAAAGAAGTTAATTGAATTCAGTTTCCCTGCTTAATGCCAGAGTGGGAGAAAAAAAATGAAATAAAAATACAAATAATAGTGCCTCTATTTCCTACAAGCAAATACTATTCCTACCAAAGTGGAGGCCAGGGTTCAACCCCGCCTGCTGAAGCATCTTTATGGTCCTGTGGTCTGGTGCTGCCTTTGTGGCTATGCTCGTTTGGGAGCTGTTTCCATGACAACTTCACTCTTTTAACATTATCCTTGTACTTCGTACTTACTGTGGTTCTTCTGCTTCCTCCACAGTTGGTTTCTGAGGATTCCACAAGTTATTTTTGGTAGTGGTATGAAATATAATTTTCATGTTTAACCTCATGTTTCCCGCTAAGTATTCTCATTAATTCTGTGGCATTTTGTGTACTAGCTAAGCAGAGCTCCCGTCCTGATTGCACATGCTTTGTGCCACTGAAATAAGAAGGAATACTTATATTCATATTTTTAAAAAAGTACATTAGTTGAACTGGCAAATACATGCAAGATAACTGAAAATCTTTCAGAGTAAACTTAATAGAAGATACCAAATTTCAGCATAATTCTGATTTAAGCAAATACATTTAAAACACAGAGTAAAAAATAAGAAAAATAATGGTAAATACCGGCAAGAAGAAAACAGCTATGCTGTACTATAATAACACATCATAGTTTCCCTTCTCTTGCTCCGTGATGGTTTTCATAAAAGCAATAGGGAAAACCAGCTGACAACATTGAGAAAACATTTGTAACTAATGCTTTAGGTGGTATCAGAGGTGTATGTGCAAAGGAGTGGTTTTTTCCCTTAAATTCAGTTTTAATAACTGCACATCCTACTTGCTAAAGCATTAAAGCACACAATACTGCATAACAATCAACTCCTAAACTTGAAAAGGGGGAGGTGTGACAAATTGAGATTTATCCCCACAGTGCTAAGCTGCTTTGCCAGTATCTTTCCCCTGCAGAGGACACTAACAGTTGCTGGCAGAGGTTCTCAGTTTTATCCAGCAACAATGTCAGCCCCAAACTAACTTAACACAGTGGATCTTCATCTTGGTTTACAAACATCCTACAGTTATTTATTTGGTTTTGTGTCACTAGGAAAAAAAACGACGTAACGCTTAATGCTTACCAACTTATTTTAGTGACTACAGCTTAAAATTCAGTCTATTCCAATAATAAACACACCTTTATTCCAAATGACATAATTAGGAGTGCTTCCAAGGAACAATCTTATCAAGAATTAATTTTTAATCAAACCATAATTACTAACTTTAGCTGATCACTAGAATTAAGACAAACAAGTCAGAGTTGCAGCTGTTTACACACTGTTGTTTTATCAGAAAATTATCCCACTGCCAAGTTGAGAATTTTATTATATGCTTTTCATAATTTTATGATTTGTCTGAACATAGGACTTAAAAAACCTGAGAAGTTTTTGTGATCTTGCTTCTAATCATTTAACATCTGTGACGAGCTTTAGATCACTGGAGCTCAGAGCCAGCGTTACTCCTGCTAACCCCTTTTCCCAAGGAGGCATTTGGAGCTGTAAAAATTTACTCTGGAGCCTTCTACAGACACCACTCAGTCTTTTGGCTTCATGTAGCACCAAGTCACTTTGTTTACTAACACTCTGCAGACTAGTGTACATCCACAGATGTACACGTATAGATCTAGTACACTCCTTTTTTCTTTTTTGTCCTGGTTTTTTTGTTGTTGGTGGTGGTGGTTTGTTGGGGTTTTTTTTGTTTGGTTTGGGGTTTTTTGTTTTGTTTTGGTTTTTTTGTTTTGCTTTGTTGTTTGTTGGGATTTTTTGTTGGTTTTTTTGGTTTTTTGTTTTTTTTATTTAGTGGAGTGGCTCAGTCGACCCACAGTTCCTCAGAGCTAAGTTACAAAACAAAATTAGGATCTACTTTGCCCAGAGCTTTTTAGCTAGATCAGATGCAAGATGGCTACAGCTGTTTGCTGATCCAGCACAGCCATTCATTATGGCAAAACAAGAAAAAAAACTGTGCAGCTGACTTGAGCATGGAAAATTCTGTCCTGGGCAACTGGATATTCAAAAGTCAACAAAATAATAAAGAAAAATGACAATTTCTTTAGGCTTTAAGAAGCCTTCAACAAAGGCCTTCTGACATGTTACTAGGGAAACTACATAGTCATAGAAATGCAATGTGGCATGGTTATTAAGTTAAAAAAACTTGCTGTCAAAAAGTAAATAATATTATTAAAAGCTCTACATTTTATATAGCAAAAGGAAGGCATTGCACTAGGACAATCTATTTTATGTATTTATTGCAGAAGATGACTTGTTACAAATGTAACTTAACTGTCATTTAAAGTGTAAACATCTTACTAGCTCAAGTATATGGCCAATTTGAGAAAAGGCTCTGTATAATTTGATACTGCAATGTGAGCCATATTCAAATTTCACAATAAGCACAGCTAAATAGCCAGAGGGGAAAGATTAAATTAAACGAGATGAATGAAGCATCATCATCACCCCTTTCCATTCTTTGCCCTGCCAAAATGCAGAATACTTCATATGTTTTAAGGGGAAAAATAGAAACTATATAGACAGCTTAAGATTCAGTGTTTCACAAAGAGATACAGTTGTAACAGAGGGCATGGAAATGAATACATGAATACCACAATGACACTGGCAACAGCTCTTGCAAAACTATCAAAGCATAGATTCTGTTGCTTCATGCATACTCTATTCTGGTAAAAAGAAACTTCCTCTATTTCTGAAGGAGTAAAAGAGAGGAGTAAAGTAGCTTTAGAAAGTTTTAACTAAAAAGCTGCACATCATTATCCCTCAATTTTAAGTAAAATTGTTATAAAAACAAATTCATTTTCTATTTATGGTATTAATATATTTTTTTAAATAAAATTTAGAATTCTAGAAGGGTGTCATTGGTTCCTTACATACACATCTCTTAGGCAATCTAACAGAAACCAACTGCAAAGACAGCAACAACACCAATGAAATCAACAGTAAAGCCAGTGTCATTCAGCACTCTGTAACATAAGCAAGTTATTTTCAAGTCAGTCCTACCATAATAAACTTTATTATCTATAAAATTCACTCTGCTGGTATATGCTATTTAATGCTAGTAGTCTATGACTTGCCAGTAGTTTCTCTCATTTTGTAAGTCCTGAGCCTAAAGTTACACAGCAGCTCAGAAGCACAAAATGAAGCTTGAAAAGGTGCCTCACAGTTTAGATGAGCTGCCTTTGTGCTGCCAGTACAGTATCTCAAGAGATGAGAAAGAGCCTTCTCAATAAACATTTGGTATTCCTTGACAACTGGCTATTCAAGTACCACAAAAATAGCATTCTGGCTTCTGTAAATGAACTACATTCATATTCAACACAGTAGTGGAATATGCTGCTTTCTGATGTTGCCTTTCAGATTAACTGTTTGGTTTGTTGGGGTTTTTTTAATCATTGAATTTAAACAACTAACCAATTATGAAAATTGACTACTCTGAGAAACTCTATGAATGCAAATCCTATTACTTATCAGCAGATTTCAAAGGAAATTTTAATTTAGAAGCATGCTGCTGATGATATTTTTCAAATTCTCATGTTTTATGCACTTGCTGTTTGCCATTTCACTGATTAGTGTAATTTGTTCAGAATTTACCTAGAGTGCTACTGATAAACACAAATGGCCATGGGAATAATTGCATTACTTGATAAAAATATTTTTTAAAAATACAGATAAACAAATCGAGACAAAATTCTTCAAGACTTTGAAAAGTTCAATGCACAAAACATGCAAAGAAAAATCTACTGCTTTATTCAGACATTTGCAACTAACAAACTATTATCAATAGAAGGTTTTCACATAGCATTGGAAAACTGTTCTTCCTCTGACAGTACTGCTAAGAGTTATGGTAACATCAAACAGTTAAGCACACAACATGTTCAGGTGGAAGCAGCATTCTTGCCTCCTAACAGTGTGGCAATGTTACTTTTCATGGAATTATGAAATATGGAATTATTGTCCACGTCCCCAAGAAGTGATGCTGCACAGCTCTTATGAGGAGGTCTTATTAATAGAAAACTACTTCATCTCTTTCTTCTTCTCCCTCTCTCATGTTTATTATTTTAATTTATTATTAGTCTGAAAGCTTTTTGAAGCAGAGGACTATCTTTTGTTGTATATTTGTACAGTGAGGAGGAATTAATAATTCCATTCCCTTTGGAAAATTATCAAAGCTACTTCTTCCTTCAAAACACCCTACTTACTCTGAAATTCAATTCCGTTTCCGTACTTTCCTCATACAAGGTAGATTCAGTACCAAATAAGAAGTCTTATAAAGCTTCCAATCTTTTCTAGCAGTTATTGAACACACCTAAAGTGGAAAAGGGAATTGCTACCCGAATTAAAACTGGGATCATAGGCTTATAGTTAATTTGCAGTTATAGACATGCCTACACAAAATGCACCTAGCATGGATATCACGGTGCTAAGGGGCAGAACCACTGGCTGATAAAAACACCACCAGCATTCCCCACAAGTACCTTTTTATTATAGTTGCTAACAGCAAATGGCTTCCACAATAAGAACAAGTATATGTTTTCTTTTGTCCTGACAAAAAGCATTCATCTGACATACCTTGACAAATCCAGAATATTAATATGCCATCCTGTCACAGCCACTGAAGCCAACACTGACACTGTCCTGTCCATTTTCCCTTCTACTAGTAGCGTCACTTGTCTGGCCCTCTCGTGAGCTGGTCTGGGCAGCCAAGAAGATTACATGGACAATCAGCTTTTGCATGGCTTAGTTCCTTGAACCAGATCAACACAGGGTTGGCAAGCAGGAGATCTGTCACAAGGAAGGATGTGGGAAGGACAGTACACTGCCAGAACCCTGCCTCCACAGACCTCACCGCTGGAAACTGTTGTGGAAAAGTCACGGTAAGACCCTGACACTCAGCATTTCAATGTCACTCCTGTAATTACTGAATCACTTTGGACAGCAATGTATTGTTGACTGTTTCACTTAGTTAATATAACAGTTCCACACTGTTTTAGTACTGCTCAGGGATTCAGAATAATCTTCTTTATATTGCACTGGCTAAGGTCCTATGTCAGGCCACTAAAAGCCACAAATCTACAACAGCATCAATAAACACTGAAACAGACACCACAAATAATAGGGGAAACATGAGCTCCTTTTTCATATTTCACTTTCAAGTGCTAAGGCCAGTGTGTGGGTTGTTTGTTTTTATTCAAATGCAACATGCAAAATCAACAAACCAGCTTACTGGGTTCTTAAGCTGGCCAGAACACGTGTATTTGCTACCAACAGACGGTTTGAAATTCATGCTACAGCCAAGAGCAAGGGAGACATTGTCAGGTACTCCAGCTATCCCTGTCAATACAAAACACTTGTCAGTATTGTTTAAATGAGGATTTGTAAGCTTTCATTCCTTCCTTCCCATAGACATGAAAAACAGCAGACAGGTTACTTTTAAACTTGGTTAGTACATCTCCACTAATAGCAAAAACTAGTTGGAAAGAGTGGAAGAGCTTGGCTTAACTCTGACAGTATCCATTTCTCCACATTACTGAGATGATTTGAGTTTGTTTTAGGGATAATTCCTATTCAAACTATTCTGACTGTATGTCCCCATGATGATCACAGCTCACGGTGTGCTGTAGCTGCACACACCTGAGCTTCTGACCCTTGACTATCGAGCAATAAACACCAGAACTGTTTTCCTGGATGGTGAACTGAAAGACTTGTGTCATCCACAGAAGCAAATAAGAGAATAAAAACAACAATCAAAATTATTAGGGGGTCAAGCAGTTGTCTTATAATAAGCAGATTAAAAAGGTTGGGCCTCTTCAATTCAAACAGGAAAAGCTGAAGGTGGGGCAGGAACATGACTGAACTTTACAAAATAAAAAAAGGCACCATATGAATTGAATAATTCCTGACTGAGACAATAGTTGTGAAGGAGATGAGGGTTAACTGAAACATATTAATTTTTGCTGAGGCACTCAATTAACATTTCTCCATTAAGGTTTTACTGCTTTTTGATTACAAAGGTATTAACTCTTTTCCTGGTAAAATTTATTTATTTATAAATGCAAGTGAGAGGTTTTCTTCTATAATGTGCAATGTAGACATGTTAGTGAAAAAACATTGTTTTTACAGCCTAGATCTGTTTGAGGACAATCATTAACTAGTAGATAAAGAAAGAATAAAAGCCTGTGTAAAAAAGTCTTGCCAAGTTATTACATTGTCATTGACAAAGTCACAGTAACGTTCCTCAGAACGCTTTCTGAATCACAGCAATGACTAAACATATCAAGAAACAAAACCCAGTTCCTTAAAGTCCTTCTTAAACAAGGAAGTTTCAGCTCTAAAATGCCATTCAAATAGAGATGAAGAAAACACAGGGACAGTCTTCTCCCAACTCATTACTAAATTAGATAGATTAACACCCAGTTCTGCCTTAGGATGGGGATTCACCATTGCTTCCATACCAAGTAAACCAACTGTGATCTAGGCATGATTTCAGTTCTGGGGTAATGGTTCCCCCACAAAAAACTTCACTTTCTGTTCATCCACTCATTTTGAATAACTGCATTATTGCAATTTCAGAAAAAAATTTCCTGAAAATAATAAAGTTTATTTATTCACGATAGCATCCTCCATTTTCAAATTTTCTGAAACAGACAAATTTTCAGGATGGAAACTTCAATGTAACAGCCAGTCCTCTGTAATAACAAGAGATTTAGCAAATTTTAAACATTGATCAATAAACTGATTTTACTATTGCAGGATGGTTTTACTTTTCCATTTCTTCATGTTCTTCTCCACAGAAAATTAAGTAAAATTTGAAAATCGTATCATAGAATAGCATGCCTCAAGCAGAGTATTCTTAAAGCTAGATTTTGTGTGGAACTTGATTCCAGCATGAGTCCAGGTTTGAGCAATTTCTTCCTCTAGGCAATCACGTAATTAGAAAATAGCTAAAAAATATAAACATGCAAGGTAAAAGGGAAATACTTTGTGTCTCACTCAGCTTACAAACCACCATTCATGCTTAGCTGCCGTACATTAACCTCTCTATAAACACACATGCAATCCTACAAAATACTGAAAAATCCAGTCTTAACCCAAAATAGTTTAAAAAATTTTAAAAAACAAAAACCAAGGACAAATCTATAGCTTTAACATTGTAACTTGCTTTTACACACATTGAGAACTCCTTCAAGAAATGCTATATCCTCCTAAAACCAAGTATGGTAGTTTAAGCAGGTGAATTAAATATTAAAAGAATCTTACATTACTGTTTTATTGCATTTTATTTTTTGCTTTATGTAAATCTTATGCTGTATATACTTCAGTTGGTTTGTGTCATGGATGTAGAGCACATTCAACAGAAAATCTCAAATGCCAGTGGAAAATTACCATTTCCAGTAAAGCCTTCATTTTCTGTTGAAGTATGAAGACCATTACAAAGTGATCTGAGATAGCCTACTAGCTTTTATTGAATATTAGGTAGACAATTTTTATTGCCTGACATCAATATATATTGCACAAGTACTAGGTCTTCTTTCTCTCTGAAAAAATTACTTACCATTTGTGAATGGACAAACTGTGTTTCCACATGAAATATTTGCAATATATCTGAGATTTAAAATTTCTTTCAAGCATTCCATGCTGTAATCATGTTATAAAGTCATGAAATGTGAACTAGAAAAGGTATTTTATATGGTTTTGGAGAAAAACTATAAAAAAAAACACTTTTTTTTTTTACCCTGTGCTATTAAAATCTATCTGCTTTCTGTGCTATTAATTCCATCTGCTTTGTTTTCTAACTGCAAATTTCATGGCTTTTCCATCACTAAACATAGAAAACTGGAACAATCCAAACAGTGTCAAAAGAAAAGATAGCACAAGCATTACAGTTGGGTAATTTGGCAGCTACTGTAAAATAAAGACAATAGGCAAAAGAGGTGAGACACTATGAATTTGTCAACTCTGTGCAGACTGAATATAATTAAAGGTTTTTGGAGAAGCACAAAGAAGCAAAGACTGAAAAAGTATTTATAAATGACACATCAACTACCAGGGTCTCAAGGAATGTATTTAAAATCTCAAATCAGAGAGTTTAATTACAGACTCCTGTCAAACGCAGACACAACTGTCATTGAAGGAAAATTATGTTTACAATCTTAGGAGATTCTCAAAACGTGGGTCATGGCCCATGAAACATGGAATTCATAAGAGCATTCAATTTAAACAATAACAAAAAAATAAAAAAGATCCCAAACTGGGGAATGGGATATTTGCAAATACAAACCAAACAAATTATTTCTAAAATACTGTTTACAGGGTGGTCAAAACTGGAATTTGTATCATTACCGAAAGAAATTTTTCAACTATTGCTCTGCAATACTGGAGTATATTACTACTTGGAGGATTGTAGTTCTGGGGGACTCTGCCAGTGATTGAAGGTTTAACCATATTGCCTACAAAACCATTAACAAATCCCAAAAACCAACAACACCCCCCCTCTCCCTGCCAAAACTCATAGCAAAATTATTTAATTAAAAGGACTGCATGTCACTTAAGATGGAAGAATTATTTCACCAAATCAGAATAGCTTAAAGAAGCTTCATTCTGTAATCTGACTTGAAACAGACACATTTAGCTTATGCCTGAAATCTGAAGTTTTACTTTCCAGACAAGAAAACACAGTCCAAACAGTTACACAAACAGTTAGCTAAGAAATATATCAGTTGACATGAAAAAAAAAAAAAGTAATTTAATAAACATGAATAAAATCAAATAATGATTTCCTATTTACTTAGAGTTTTAAACAGTTTACATAACTATGCTCACACCTTGGAAAAGATGACTGCCTTACCAAGAACTGATCATAAGCGTTCTATAATTATCCTCCACAAACTTGTCTGTAGTTTCAGTTCCAAATGCAACAGACAGACAATACATTACTCATAAGTTAAGTATTGTGATGCTGATTTCAAGCCAAGTCATGCAAATATGTCCAAGAAGTGAGAGACACGTGCTATGCTCCTTTTGAATATCTCCTTGCTACAGACAAAAAAGAAAAGTAAGTAACAAGTAGCCATTTCATTCAAGAAAGTTCTCAGTCTGCAATTTACAGATGATTTTCTGGCACTACCATTTCCCCCCAAACTCCACTGGAGCGACAATAGGTGTAAAGAGCTCTGTAAAGCTTTCCCCTTGACAGATTTCTCATAGTTTAAAACAGCCAAACTGCCTTTTCCTTATCTGCTATCTTCTAATCAGGCTAAAACTGCAATAGTGTGAAAATAAAGATAGCATTATAGGGCAAGTCACCAAGCTGATCAGCAAGATTACAATCGTTTGCCTTCTACAAACTATCATGCATCTTTTTTCATCATTCACAGCAGCCCTTCCATACTCAGGCTACTTTTACAGAGATTACTGTTCATAGCAAGCTTTACTTAAAGTTGTAGTTCTATTTTACTTAGGCTAAATATTTAAAATTTCATATGGCACCTTATACATTACTCTCTTGAGAGTAAATCAACTCTCATATCTCCTCTATCTACTAATGCCTCAATGGCTAAACAAAGCAACATAGCACTTAAGAGAATATTATTAATTCAGATCTCCTGAGGGCAACTGCACCATTTTACTGCTCCAGTTTAATGAGAGGTAAACTTATATATTCAATTATGAATGAAAATAAATTAGAAGAGAACATATTTGGCACAGTAAACAATTTTAATCAAAATTGCCAAGAGTTCTGCACCACTGATCCATTCTTCATTGAACTTCAATTTAGAACATTTTCACCTGGTATTTCTTTCCAGGTCTGGGCTTGTGGCAGATTCACACATGAAATCTGTTTGTGAAACACTGTGTTTGACTGGAAACTTTCAAATACGAATTTATCTTCCAACTAGTGCCAAACATGTAGGACTTCACACAAACTCAAGCAGCATCATTCCACAGGGAACTATATGATTCACAAAAGAATGTCCACAAAGTTTCAACAGCTCTACCAAATTTTTCTGAAGAATTATTGGGACTAATGACACCACATAAGAAAAAGATAAAGAGTAGAAAAAACAAACTATCTGTGCTTCAAGCTTAGATGCTGTGCGGTCACAATCCGTTCCTGGGATTCCTAGGTTACAGATGTAAAAGATATCCACCCTAGGAATCAGCATGATACATTACCATCATCTGGGTAACCTCAAGCTGAAATATCCAACTGCAGAACAATGTGCTGCAAGACCAAAGAAATCAGAAAGTATAAATTCTCCTTGCTCTGGCCTTAATTTGTTTATAGGTCAGACTAATTAACGCATTTTCTATGATTAGAAAATAAGTTATTATGTTAGTGGGCACAAAAAAGTACTTTAAGCAGATACCAGCAGTCAGTTCATATTTAAACATTAAAAAGAATTAAGAACACATAATCCTTAAATGATATAATTTGTCCCATCTTATTAAATCACTACTTAAAAATTCTATTTGTTTCTACTTGCTGTAGAAGACATTAAGGCAAAACCAAGCTTTCCTCTAAGTCATATAGGTACCTTATAGGTAAGATGGCTTCAAATACAGATACAAAAGCTTAACTTAAATGAAGCAACACCATTTGATTATTGGACTTGAAGAAACACTGTTGTCAAAAGTACCAGCCAGAGATGAGCTGGTACTGGCCACTACTGCCAACAGAAGTAAATATGAACTTCATGTAGTTATACTTTTCAGAAGATGATCCAATTGGGTAATGCTGTTCATTGTGATTATGGTTATCAGCTTGCACAAACTTTCTTCTCTGAACCTAAAGAGATTTATTTTTCTTTAACCAAGCAACAGTTAATTGCTCAGAGCTGGAAAACTTGTGCTAGTAACTTCATATGAAGTTTTTTGTTTCATTCTCTGAACTCCTATGAGAATTTTGTATACACAATGCTTCCAGCATCTTAGATTTAGTGTAATAAATGAGATACTCTAAAGGGGCAGAACACTCCCAGTTCAAAGTGTGAATGAAATTCAAAGCCAGACAAGTCCAAAGGATTCCCTAATAAAAATTAAAATAGATATACACTGTATACTATCTCTATATACACATACCATATAGAAATACTCTTTTATATTGTATAGTGCCACATATGTTTTACCTTTATAGAATCTGTTCCCACAGAAAACTTAAAATTAGTACTTGTGCAGATGGTACCCATATTAATCATAATCATGGCCACAAGTACATTAATTTCTTGGAGGAGTATCCTCCAGTAAAGGGCTCAGAGATGACAACAACTAGATACTATGAAAATGCCTTTCTGCAAGGTAGGTCTTCTATATGAGTGTATAATGTTCTAACTGCCAAAAGAGACTGGCAAATTTTACTGAAATATAGGCCCAAGACTTTTTTTATTTCAAAAGGTTAACTGAGGAAGATAAACATAATTAATGAAAATACAGGTATCTGTAGCAAGAGAGAGCCACAGATCACATCAAGCATTTGAAAGGTCTGTTTTCACATCATCTGAACATTTACTTCTGGGAATTCAGAAAGTAGTTTAAAACTGATGAAAGTCATTAACACACTGATCTACCTTGAAGCAATATTTACAATGTGCACAGAATTGCGATTTGACACAATAGGGTACTAGAACACACAATACAGCAACATGATCTAATAATGTAACTACTTTCTAAAGCAAACTGATTATAATTACAATAAGAGCCCATGTTTTCTCAGGGCACTTAACCTGATCAAATCAAGAGCAGTTTCAGACTGTCTCTCTTGTGTTTTAGGGGTTGTGTCTCACTGCCAAATTTCGAAGTTGAAATCAGCCTCCAGTGCTAATGTTACGCGTCTCCAGTGTCTGTCAGAACTCTCTAGCAGTCCACTCAGTAATTCTGAATAATCCATGAAAAGCACATAAAAGAGACTGGAAAAAAATTCTATCATCAGGAAACTCAAAATTCTCTTCAAGGGCCATCACCTGACAATGAAGTACTGCACAGATCTATAAATTGTAAAAGGACAGTAAACCACACCATTATTCATTAGCCAAGAGAGAAAACAAAACAGCCTGAAAGTGGCCTCTTTGAAGAGCCTGAAAAGGGACAGAATAAATAGTCCTACATGGCTATAAACCTTTGCCATCAGTAATCTGCAATTACAGAGCTCCTCTCATCACAAGAGACTTGCAATAGCAGTTGAAACAGTATTTCTAAACATTACTAAGAAGTCCGTGAATACAAGTGTATGAATTGTCAGAACTCAAAGCCTTAGAACGCTGCAACAAACAGCTTCAGAGGGAATAAGTTCTTCTAGAAATTCAGCTAAGGTAGTAAAAAAAATAAGCAAGATCCTTGTACTTGATTGCAAAGAAGGGGAATGAATCACAAGTTTTCAATGCCCTTAAGACTTCTGTACACAAAATTATTTATCACTGGACAACATTTTTAAGTAAATAATTTAATCAGTACTGTCAGAATCATTTAGAGTTGTTTTTGAGGTTTTATTTAAATATTTGACATTTTGTTCAGAAGATCAGTCGCACAACTAAACCAATTATCCCTCTATGGGAAATCATAGCATGCAACCAATCTAACCTACTTTTTAGAAATTCAAAGTATACAAAGACTTATTTATATGGCAGTTCCATTTTAACATACATCTGCCAAAACGCTGTCACACACAGATGCTAAGATCTTAAACAAAGGCAAATGTACTTTTGGCATATGTAACTGACACTAGGATGATGGGGGGTTGGCAAATAAAACAAAATCCATTACACAAAATGAAAACTCCAACCCCCACACTTCCATTACCTAAAGACAAAGTCTTCAAGCATTCTTGAGAGCTTTGTTCTGGCTCATAGTTTTGAATTCAATATTTGAGAAGCAACTGAATGCCTATGCCTGCAGCTTCTCATTTGAGGTGTATATCCATGAAAGAACAACCTAACACATTATTCCTGCTTCCCATGCTGTTTCTTGGGAAGCACACTCAAGTGCTGGAACACAAGCAGAGTTCGTATCCGTGTGTAAGCCTCCTTCTCAAACTAGATGGAAACAAAAAGAATGCTGATGGACACATGAAGTAATGTACTTCTCTTCATTAAATGAGATTTTTTTTCCAGGAATACCACCTGTTAATTCCTATAAAAGGGCCAACTTCAACAAGTTGACCAGAGTAACCACGTGCAATTCTGCCTATGATCAATTTCAACAGTGAACTCTGTCATTTCAGTCAGAAATAAATCTCGAAGTGAAAAATGACATCCAAGTGGAAAACATTCTCCTGTTTGTGTACAGAGTACACTAAAATGCAAATTTTACCAGCTGCCTTCCTCAACTACTATTGCTAATAAAAGACATGCCTAAAGATGAAATGAGAAGAGGCTTGAAGATGGGAGGGGAAGTGCACTTGGGAGAACACACCTTTAGTATCATATCTAAGGCATATACTCAGAAAACGGGAATCGAAACTCCACTACGCAGCTCAGATTAAAACTTCAGTATTCTGTAAGCGCTGTTAAGAGATGTTACATTTTTGTGGTGAGCAGGCTTTATGATAGAGCAACTCCAGACACATTCACAGCCATTTAAAAAAACCCCCAAAACTCGAATCTTCAAAAATGACACAAGCACCACCATCTAGACTGTGTATTACACCAACATCTAAATAAACTAGATGCTCTTAATATAGAACATTGACACACATTCCTCGGGTGAAATGACCCCACCTAACACTCTGAACTTACTGTGGCACTTCTACTCAAATTTACAAACAGGTGATATCACTACAGTACAACAGAACCCAAAATAATTTCTACCAAAAATAGCACAAGTTTTACGAGTACCCAGATTTCATAAACTCTCAAATGCAGTACCCTAAATATAAATGTTTCTTGACCGAATTAGCTCTCAGAAACACTGTAAATGCCATCCTCTCAAGCTATTTTTACTTCGTCTCCAGAACCTGCTCCAGAGCTTCAATTCATGTCAGTCCCCATTTCTCCCATGCTTATCCATCAGGATGTTTTTTCCACGCTATCCGTAAACCAAACATGGAGCATTAAAACCCTTTTTTAGAAAGAGGCAATGTAGTTGGGAAGATTTTTCTGAAAGCTAAAAAGTCTTGTCAAACACTAGCAGATTTGTATCTATGTCATTGTAGTCTACTTGGCTTGATAAATTCTAGATAAGCATCCTTAAAAACCCTACTTGTACCAGTGCACTTAAAGGTTTAAAGAGCAAAAAGCTGAGAGAAGTCAGGAGATCCAACACGAATTCCGCCACACAGGGAAAGCCAAGAGAACACAACTATTTAATTCAACTCCACACGGAACAAGATGGGAGAATGCCCATTAAAGCGGCAACAGCCTGACTCTGTACACTACACATGAAACACAGAAGTCAGTTTTACTGCTCATGGGGTTCCTTCCGTACAGAGGGGAAAAAAAAGAAAAAAGTATGAACTTCGGATCTAAGAAAATGCAGTCTTTGTAAGGTTAGAAGCCATATGTACATGAGTCCCAAAAAAACCCAAAACACAGAGAAGTGTGTAATCCAGCAGCGGGCAGGGTGGAGCAGAAGGCGGGACAATGACCTAATAGGTCTTTTCTATCTTTAGTTTCACGAGGCTCCGTGGCCAAGAGGCGCCGGGATCCCCCGCTCTGCCTCCGGCCGGGTCCCCCCGCAGCGCTGAGCGCCCCAGCCAAGTTCTCCCGAAGTCGGCGCTGCCAGCAGGAATGCCGAGCTGAGGGAGCCGGCAGACAGGGAGCCCGAGGCAGCGCTGGAGGCACAAGCAACGCTCCGAGTCATTTCTCAGCTATGAGCAACACAAGCGATCCGCGCTGCCCGCCCTTACCTTGAACACTTTACCGAAAGCACCATCGCCCAGCTCTCCTATGATTTCCCAGAACTCCTCAGGGTTCAAATCCCTCTTAACGTGCTCGTATTGTTTCTTCTTCTTCTCGCCGCCCAGCTTGAAAATCTTACGAAAGTTGAAGAAGGACATTTTGGCTGCAGCTGAGGGATGGAGCGGGCGGCGGTGCCCCCTGTGCCCGCCGGGACCACCCGGCGCGGGCGGCGATGCCGAACGCGATTCCCACGCGGAGACCAAAGTCTTGGCGTCGCCCGGGAAGCGCCGTCACCGCCGGGCGCTGCGGGGAGACAACACCCCGCGGTGCCCCGTCCGGGGCCGGGCTCGCCGCTGATCTGCCCCACGGGCTCGGCGGTCCCTACTCGGCCGGGCCGGTCACCATCGCGGCAGCAACAAGTGCCGGGCTCCCTCCTCGGGACGGGCGGCGGCGGAGCGGGAGGAGGGGTCACGGCTCCGCTGGGAGGAGGCAGCTGATGCGCGCCGGGCAGCGGGGAGCGGTCACGTCCCGCCTCGCAGGACGGGGCGGATGCAGGGAGGGGCGGAGGCTGCCCCGCTCCAAGCTCCCGGCTAGTGTCCTCGCGGAGCGGAGTCCCGGGGTGGCACAGCGGCGGAAAATGACGCCTCGCTGCCGGCCTCTCTCCCACTCGCTCGCACCCTCGCCGTCTCGCGGAGCGGGGGCCCGGGCGGCTCCGCTTCCTGCGGGGCGGTACCGGCGACACCTCCGCCCCCTCCACCCTCGCTCCCGCCTGCCGCTGGCGCGTGCGCCCCGCACTCCCGCCCCCCTTCCCGCGCTCCCGGAACCGCCTCGCGCCCCTTCTGCCGCTCCGCCGCCGGCGCACGCGCGACACCGCGCGCCCCCGCCGCTCCCCCTTTCCCCCGCGCGTGCGCACGCGCCGCACCGGCGGCAGGCGCGCGGCCCTCCCCCGCCAACGGCTCGGGCTCGGCACAGGCGGGGGGAAGAGGCGGGGCTTGACTTGCCCACGTGACGCTGCCGCGGCGGCCCCAGCCAATAGGAGTGCGCGGAGGCTCCGGCGGGTAAGTCGGTGTCGGGCTCAAGATGGAGGGGGGCGCTTCTCCCTCCCACCCCGTACCTCAGAGCAGGACAGTAGCACTAGCGTCAGAATCGAGTACTTGTCCCTCCCTCCCTCTCTCCTGTTTCCCTGTAGTCCTCTGTGTGCCATTACGGGCGCGGCATGTGGCAGAGGGACCCTTTATCGTCTGATCTCGAAAGACTCCCCGCGCCTCTCCCTGCCGCTCCGCTGTCCCATGCAGGAGGGGTGTCCCCAGCCCTGTGGTAGAGGGTGATGTTCCCTGGGCGGGGGGCGGCTTCCCCTCCGTGCTGGCTGCGTGCCCTGAGTCCCCAGTGCCGAAGGGCCTGAGGGGCACCCCTGTGTGTCAGGAGCGCTGTGTGGGCAGGCAGTGCCTCCCGGGGGAATTGGGCTTGGACATGGAGCTCTGAGGAAAGTGTTGATAACAAAATACGACGTTGGAAGACTTTTTCTTTTGTTTGCGGTCCAGTGCTGTCCCTAGAACTGCTACTGGTTTATCTTCTGTCATAGCAGGGTGTGATGCTCTTGGGCTGCCCGTTTGGTATCTCATTTAATCACTGAGACAGGCCTGAATTTCCTTATCTCACAACCTTCTCTTCCCACAAATGATTCCTTCCTCACCCTGAAGTATAATTGTATTTTAATAGTTGTGTTGTGTGCATGCCACCAAACGCGGGGCGTTTCCTCACTTGAAAGCAAGAGGCGTTTCCGTTGCCTGGATTAGGGGCAATTAGCAGCCATGGGGACAGAGTTTGGGCTGTGACGGGCAGGAGCTCCATCCAGCAGCGGCTGAGGCGATGCTGAGACCTCAGAGCCACCTGACCGCGAGACGGACACCCAGGGAAAATCGTGTAATGCCGTATCCTCGAATGAACCTGAGCGCCTGCAATTGCCGTTAATTTAAGCTGCATGATGAGCTTCTAAAGATCAAGCCTCTGGTGTGCATCATTCCCCAGACCATTTTATTGGCGTGACAATAGTTTGCTACATAAGGAGGGTAGTCCGTGTGTAAGTTCAGCAATAATAATGAGGCACTGAGATGCCCCTGACACAAAGCGTTTATGAATCGAACAACAGTGTTCTGTCATGAGTCAATTTCTTTAAACTGTATAAAATCAGTTTCACGGCTAGTCCCACCCAATGAATAGAGAGCCTTTCAAGTATTCTTGCTAAATTGATTTGTTATAATAATCAGCGTTTGTTTTTCAAAAATGATATTGGGCTTTGTGGGCCCCTTGTACTGACAGCTTGGCCGCAAGAGGTAAAACTTAAGGAGGATGTTAAAACCAAGACTGTGTGTGAGGGCAACACCAAGAAACAACTGCAGTCCAAAGGAGCTGTTTTATCTTCTGTGATCTGGCTGGCTGGCTCCACCCATTAATTTCATATGCAAGTTTCATTCAGATAGTTCGAATTAAATGCAATAATAGAGTGTTACCAGAAGCAATTTAGCTTCTCATATCTTAATTTTTAAAGTTCAGTATCTTTTTCCTCTCTATAATTTTCCTTTTGCCCCTTCAGATGGGATGATAGCTTTGATTTGGATATTAAAATACAATGATGGCTTAAATAATTTTTTAAAAAATATTTGTATTTTAATAATTAAATTTTAACTTGCTTTCTGTTGGATGAAAAGTGCTTTGCGACTAATTTCTGTAGGTTTATTTAAACTGGTTGATAGAGGATGGGGGACAAAAAGGAATCCAAAGCCATGCTATGAATTCCTTTTATTTAGGTGGGATTATCTTATCTTTAGTCTCAGGGTTAATGGCAAAGTGAGGGCGAGGGTACTTATGTGTGAATGTTAGAGTTTGTGATAACTGGAAAGAAATGCAAAACTAAAACAAAATTTCGTAAATTATATGTGAATGAGTGAAGCTGAGCTGGCAGTTCTGGGCTGGGATCTGGTTCTGCCTCAGCTCTGTTGGTAGCTGTGTGCACAGCTCACACACAGCATCTCTGTCCTGTGTCAGTTTGTGTGTGACAAAAGAGTACCATCCTACCAGTGACTGAATGTTAGCAGGTACTGCATGTGTGTTACTTCAGACTTGTATAAGCATACTTCCTGTTCCAGGGACCTTTTAATTAATATAAGATTGAAAATATAAGATGAAAGTCTGCCACAAGAAAGGAGCACTTAATCTACTGATAAGGCTTTGCTTTTAAATTTTTCTTTCTTACTCTTGACCAAGTAATTCAGGATAAAGAAAAGAAAAGGAAAAGAAAAGTTGTGACTCTGTCTCATTTTTTTCCTTGTTCTTGCACTTTGGAGTTACAGCTTGCCACTCAATCCTAAAAATAAACTCCATAAGGTGAAGGTTAAGTGCTAGTTGCAAATCCTTCCCAATTTGCTGTGACTTCCTGGTTTGGAGGAGGCTGTATGAAGCCTGGATTTTGTGTGATTCTTTTGTTCCTGATGGCAGGAGTTTTTAGCACTGTAAATGTTTCCAGATGGTGAGGATAAAAAGGTGAAAGGGAATTTTATTAAAATTTCTCCTTTAGGAATTTAAAGCAATGCTTTTTGAAAATTCATTGCTTTCTTTAAATGTCAGAGGAAGATGTTAAAGAACTATCTTGATTGTGCATCAAATATACTGGCTTAAAATAGCTGTAAACTCTTTATGACAATCTTTTTCATCTCTTTGTGAATTAGAAGTCTGCTTTATGCTTTCTGCTGCTTAATATCACCATCCTTTCTCATTGACTCAATCACTTACTTGCCACTGTTCCTAACTCCCTCTATAAGTTCTGTTTCTTTTTAACTGCTCCAATTTCTCTTAATTGAAAGTAAACACTTCATAAATTTAATCTGAAATGTGTTCTTCACAGCATATCAATATATACTGTCACTGCAGTCCTACATTCTGTCTTCAATTCTTTCAAAATATTTAATGGTATATTTTTATATTGTCTTGACTTTCTGTCCACCCACGCTTTCACTGATCTCCAAAATTCTCCCTGGTGATTGAGCTCATTGAAGTGCTGTAAGGTCACAGGTGGCTTGTTTGTGGTTAAATCTGAAGTGTAATTCTTGCTTCATCCGTCTTAATCTGTCTGTCACCTTCGGCACTCAGCACTGTCCTTTCTGTTTTCTCTAGTCGATGCACCCCATGTTTTTATTGACATTTGCCAGCTCTGCCGTAGGCTCTACCATTTCTCCTCTGAGCTGTTCCCGAAGTTTTGAGCTGTATTTGGCTTATTTCAGTTCTAACCAGTGTAGCTTCTAGATCACTCTAGTTAACCCAGTGCAGAGGGATGATCACAATCCTGGTCCTGTGGTCATGCTGTTTCTGATAAAGGCCAGGATGCCACTGGCCTTCTTGGCCACCTGGGCAGCTCCTGGCTCATGATCAGCTGCTGTTGACCAGTGCCCCTGGGTTCTTTTCCTCTGGGCCACTTTCCAGCCACTCTGTCCCAGCCTGTCACCCTGCATGGAGCTGTTGTGACCCAGGTGCAGGACCTAGCGCTTCCACTCATTGAGCCTCACACCACTGGCCTCAGCTCATTGATCCAGCCTGCCCAGATCCCTCTGCAGAGCCTCCTCCAACAGATCAACACTCCTGCCCAGCTTAGTGTCTGTGAACTTACTGAAGGTGCAGTCGATCCCCTCATCCAGATCATTGACACAGATATTAAATAGGACCCTGGGGACAGTCCTTGTGGCACCACCACGCTCTGGCCTGGCCATCCAGGCAGCTTTGTAGCCAGCAAATAGAGCCACTGTGCAGGCCATGGCTGCCAGCCTTTCCAGGAGAGTGCTGTGGGAGACAATGTTGAAGACTTTTCTGAAGTGCAGGTGGACGACTCCACAGCCTTTCCCTCATCCATTGGGTGGATCATCTGGTCATAAAAGGAGGTCAGGTTGGTCAAGCAGGACCTGCCTTCCCCAAGCCGTGCTGCCTGGGCCTGACCCCTTGGTTGTCCTGTACGTGCTACGTACACAGCTCTCCTGAAACCTTTCTAATAAATGTACCATTGTTAGAGCGTGTTTCAGAGACTTCTCTTTCTGTTATGCAGAACAAAAGTGAGACTTTGTTTTGTACTTGGTATTTTATGAGCTTTTATGATATGAGTAACAGGAATAGTCCTGTCATATATAATATAAAGAGAAATTACAGTACCAGAGGTTGGACACTCTTGAGCTTGCCCGTATCTCATTAGCCAGAATCAATACTGTGGCTCCTGTCAATAACCTGGGTATACTACTATTTATTACATGGTTTGGGTTTTTTTAATATCTTACTGCAGCACCAGTTAATCTAAGAATTGCCATAGAAACATGTGGCATTTGGAAGCTTCAACATATAAGCATATTACTCGATGTTTGCAGTAAAAAAAAAAAGTGTTACAATGTTTAGGGATAGGATTGATCTAATTTTGGCTTCAGCAAAGTCTGCGTGTTTAATCTAAATTTGCCATAATTTTTCAGCAGTCAGTGGGGAAATGTGTCTTCATAGAGCAATTCTCCTTTCCCATTTTAGATACTTGTCTTTGTCACAGTATTGACTGTGTGAGGTGAGTTTTCCTGGTGACATATAATGGCAGTTCTTCCTTCCTATGGAGACACCGCTACCTGCAGAACTCTTGGAGTGCATTTTTCTTGATGTCAGCAGCACTTCTGGGAATGATGACAGCAAATATAAAAATTACCAAATTATCTGAATGTGTCTAAGTAAACTTGTGATGTTTTATTGAATAGACTTTATCTGAAATTAAATGGCAGAAGAAAAAGCAATTATATAAATACCAAAATTTGAATAAGGATCAGGTATTTCAATAAATAGTACTTCCTGGAAACATGGCATGTCAAAAGCATTCAAGTTTTGATATGTTGACTTCACTGAAGCTATAGCAAAAATTTTCTTATTATTGCTTCCAGTTGATCTGCAAGAAAACCCTCTTCAAGATATTCAGAAATAGTCATATATCTTTGTAGGGGAGCGAAAAGCAAACCTCAGATTTAATGGAAAGCATCAACAACTTGAAACTTACATAGCTGATTCTCTTTGATTAACTGCCTAATGCAATTAAGAACTTGAGATTCTCATGATAAAGCTTTTCAAGAAGGCTGCAGCTTTTTGGTTTGTGTTTAACTGAAAAAGCTCCTTTTATGTAGATTTTCAGTTAAAAGCAAAAATACTGAGCTGCACTAGTATATAGTTGCATTTTTTTATACATAGTAGTCTAGTAAAAGTTCTCCCCATACTGTGATGACTGTAACAATCTTTCACAGAACCACACAGGACTGAGTCCATCTGGAATACTCTTTTTTTTTAAATAATAGTGTCCTTTAAAATGCTACTACTCTTAGCTATAATACTGTATTCCTTCTAACTGTTTTAACAATTTGAGGTTGTATTTCACTTGAAACGAGACTTATTTGATCCAAACTGTACATGAACACAAAGCAAATTATTTAAAACTTGTGGAGCCCCCTCCATCTGATGGATATTAGAAGCATTAGTTAAGTCACATGAAAGCATGTCTTACAAATGCTGCACCACGTTTGCCTTTTCTCCAGATGGTAATTAGACCTTTTCCTCCTGCGTAGCAGTCACAAGCTGATTTGCTCTTTTTGTTTGTGGCTTTCAAATTTGCATTAGTTCACATAGTAGCTAGGATTATAAATTTATTAGGGGATAAAGATAGCTTTGCATCTCAGTATTGCTCTCAGTCAATACTGGCACAAAAAATGTCTGAACAAAAAGCCCTCATGTATTGCTGCTTTTCTTTCTGTAAATCCTGATTTTCTTTCACTGTTTCCCAGGAGCCTTTTGGTTCCAGAATGGACTTTGTGTTCTTTTGTGATCCTGATCAGCTCTGGAATCTTGGGACCAAATAACTAGTACTGTAATATGAAAATTAATTATTTTTCAATCTGTTGTTGTTTTTTTTTTTTAATGGCTGGCTGGCCAGCCATCAGACCCAATCCTGGTTATGTAGTAAGCATAACCAGGAAGTTTATTATGCCTTTTACAATTACTATTAAAAATATACCATTCTGACAAATAGGGAACAATTCCTACACACACCAAAAAGGAAGATTTGACAAAAAGATGACGCTGAAGACTATTGATTTCGTAGTAATATGCCAAAAAGAGACATTGCTGTGGGATTGCAGATATGTCTACTAGCAAAAAGGAGAAATAGCATACAATGTGAGATACCAGCTGTTTATTAATGTAAAGCCAGACTTTAAAATACTAAATTATTTTACTGAAGAAAACCAAAGCTTTTTATTGCATAATTTTTTTGTATTACAACCATGTTGGTAATAATTTCTGTGTGTGCTATGTTCTTCTCTTTTACCTAGAAAATGAGGCAAAAAAATAGTTGACTATATTGTAAAGTAGAATTTGGTTTTCTGTAGGATCTCATCTTGGTATGTCAGCAATGATTGGAGCTGCAATAATATGTCAATTGTTAAGGCAAACAGCAGCTATTGTCTGTCCAACAATAGTCTGTGCAAACTTTGGGCACTAGCACTTGCTTATGGCAGAACAGAGTATTGTGATGTGATGCACTTTTTGCTGAAGTGCCCTGAAATGTGTGGTTTTTTGGCAGAAGGGATCTTTAATAGCTAATCCTCAAAATTATGTTTTTTAGTACACTGTGCAATATTTATGGATTAAACCAAAAAAAGCACATTACATGACATGGACTGAGTTGTAGCAGAAAATAAAAGTACCTACATGAAAAATAATTCCTGTGGCTTCTGACTGAGCACTAACGTATCTTTCTGGATAGAGTATACAAGAGTGACTTCCTTTCAGAACATGAGGTAGGAAATGGCATTTATTCAAATTCAAATGCAATTAAGGAAACTCCTAAATTAGTTTATAAAGGCTGTTGGTTTCTTTACATACCAAGAAGTCGGAAATAATAATGAGTTTATCATGTTAACTGTGACAGTGATTCATGGAAGAAGTTACAACCACAGAGAGGCATTTTCTTTCAAGAATCTAAATAATGTTCTGTCCATTTAGTGCCTTTCAATGGGATTTGGAACAAGCTTTTAAAGATGGGCAAAAATCATTACTAACAAATAAGCCTAACTACCTTTTCTCCACAGGGAGGTGAGCTACTGAAGATACTCATTTTGGAGAATAGGTATTCCTGAACGGTTTGGAGTTATTCTGTATCAGTCTTATGCCAGCTCTCAGTGATGACTTTGTACAGACCTCAGATGGAGCATCGGTAAATTATTCATTATTTCAGAACACCCTTAGAGAATTACAAAAACTGCTTAAACCAAAGGTTAATAAAGGACAGTCTCTGGATTTTTAGCAGGTTCTAATAGTTTAGCAGCTGAAGAGAAATGATTATGAGCTAGCTTTCCTTTGCTGAGAACCTACTCTTCAGATTATTCACAGAATACAGTACAAGTTGCAGTACAATTTGTCTTGAGGAACTGAGAAACATCTGTACACCTTTGGTATTTCTAAAATTGTTCTGTTTAAAGCCCAGTTCAGAGCAGCCTTGGTATGACTAAGAAATTCTGTGCTTGATTTTAGGTGTAAGAGCCCTGGTCCTCAGAAAGAAGGCCCAGTTGCAAAAGAAATTCAGAGAGTAGCAGGCTGGGAATTGTACCATTATTGATACAAAACACCCAGCCTTTTGATACTTTTCCTAGATGATGGCTCAGAGGACCTGTGTGATGAGCATTAGAAAGGCATAACAAAAGCTTTGTTCTTATGTTCAAAGGTATTACTTTATTCTTCAAACTTCTACCTGTAAAGCAGATAATACTGTTATAATATATAGGCTCAATGCTTTCTCCCCCACACCTTACATTCTGCTCAGATTTGACTTCTGGGATGTTTAAGCACTTCTCTACAAGAAGAGCCTTCAGACACAAGGTGCTATGATTATTTATTTGAAGGTGGAAAAAAAATCTGGAATAACATAGAAAAACCAAACAACAAACGTAGCTGGACTAGAATCAAAAATCAGTGCCAAGCTAATTTAATCTTTCAAAGAGTAACAATTAGGTCTCAATCTTCCAAAAGCACTCCAAATGAGAAATCTCAGCCTTTAGGTATTCTCACAAAGTTTATGATAGTCCTAAATAGATCTGAGATTTCAAAATTATTCTGATTTGAGTTACTTTGTATATATCAACAACTGGGCTATTTGACACTGTGTTCCATGCACAGTCTCACAGTGTTCTGATACAGTTAAAGGATTCACTTCCACAGCAAAATAAAATGTACAGTAATTTCGCACTGATAAGCAGCACCTATTTCACTGAAGATTTGAGCTGGTGCCGGAAGTGCGGCTAGTCACCAGGTGTGGCTTATTTATGGACAAATTCTGGAGAATTGCCAACCCTGAAGTGTGAGCCATGGGGGGAGCCGCGTTCCCTGCCCCTCAGCAGCCACGCAGGGGAGTGGGAACGGGCGGCCACAGCCGGACCCTGGGTGGCAGGAGCAGGGCAGCAGGGACGTGCGAGCCCCGCCAGCCCCCGTGTGTCAGGAGCCGTGTTGGGGGAGTGAGTGGACAGATAGGGGAGCGTCCCCTCTGCCGCGTGGGGGAGAAAGAAAAAGAAAAAAAAAAAAAGGGAAAAAAAAATGCAGCTAATCACCCGGTGCAGCTTATTTATGGACAAATTCAGTAGTCTTCCCAGCTACTCAGAGGTACGGGTTATAACCAGGTGCGGCTTATGAGTGTGAAATTACTGTAGATGGATTTCAGAACATTAAGCAAGTCTGTCATAATCTAAAGCTTTGGTGTGCGTCAGGAATATTTTTAAAACTTCAAATCACAACTCTGTGCCTAGACCAAACCATAGGTTAATTATTTTGAAGTCTGAGGTTGTAATAGAGTGCTCTGTAGTGCTATGAATGTTCATATAAATTCTGACTTATTCCAGAGGCTGTTCTAATTTAGAACAGATGCATAAACCAGTTTAAAGTGGAGGGAGGGAAATGGACAGGAATGTTTGCTTCTAGAAATTGAGTCAAACTTGTGGATTTCACAGGCACAGTATCCTCATAAAGCTATTAAACAATGCTTGTCATTTCTATGCAAACTCCTGAAATTTGAAAATGTTCATTCAGGAAGAGACAGTATGGTGTACTGCTAAAATGAAAAGCTAACTGTGTTGCCTTAAGCCAGGGTGAATTAGGTTTTATTCTCTTTTCTCTATTAGTTAATTGATTCCTTTGTCTTGTGTCAATAAATTACAGAACCACAGAATGAATAACGTTGGAAGGGTCCAACCTCCTGCTCAAGCAGGGCCCCCTAGACCACATTACTGCACATTCTGTTCAGATGGTTCTGGAATGTCTCCAGTGAGGGAGACTCTACAGCCTCTCTGGGCAACCTGTTCCAGTGTGTGTTCACCCACACAGCACAGATTCAGGTGGAACTTCCTGTGCCTCAACTTCTGCCCATTGCCTCTTGTCCTGTTGTCCAACACCACTGAGCAGAGGATGGATCCATCATCCTGACACCCTCCCTTCAGACGGTTATAGGCATTGACAAGGTCCCCTTTTAGGTGTCTCTCTTCTCCAGGCTGACCAGGCCCAGGTCTCTCAGCCTTTCCTCATTGAGAGATGCTCCAGTCCCTTAATCATCTGCTGGACCCAGTCCATGGGTCCATATCTCTCTCGTACTGAGGGATCAGAACTGGACACAGCACTCCAGCTGTGGCTTCACCAGGCTGAGTAGAGGGGCAGCATCACCTCCTGATCATAAGTATATGTCAAAAAAATTTTGTTTTCCAACAACCTGTTTGGAATCCTCTTGCTACCAAAGCTTTCATACTGCTGTTGCTCCAAGCAAGAAACTATTTGTGAGAAGTTTTTTTTTTTTTTTACTTTTGTTTGTTTTTAATTTGCACTAATAGTTGAGAATCTTCTCTCCCAGTGAAAGAATGTCTTTTCTGCAGCTGAGCTCATTCTGGCACACTGTGAATGATTAAGAGCTTTCAGAGAGAGTTAATCATCCTCACAGGCTTCCTTCTGCCCTCCCTTGAGACAGGTTAGGGAATTAGTTGAAGAAGGCACTTCAGTGTGATTATCCAATAGCTTTAAAATACACATAGGAAGGGGAGCTTTTCTGAATATCAGTAGTGAATGCCTACTACCTTATTTCTGGTAAGCTTACAGGTGACCATGAGAAATACGTATACAGAGCTAGTTTACTGGTCTGCAGAGTGGTCGGCTGGTTTCTTGATCCATGGGAAATTGTATCTAATGCATCGGACAAGGATCACAAAGAGCTACTTCCACTGTTTATTTTGTTTCACACTTCCCTATTAGTTTTTCAGAATCATGCTTTTGGAAAAATTGAGTGACAAAATTTTGTTACAAGGTTTAGCTTGCACACAAAAGAAGTTTCAATGGCAAAAAGAGGCAAGCTAGGACAGTAAGCTTTGTCCCCCTTCCTTCCAAGACTATGGATGTTGGAGGAGCCAGTTTATTTGGTCTCCTGCAGCCACATGCACTTGTCCAGAAGGTTTTCCGGGCAGTGCTGTGGAAAGGTAAAATCAGAGGAAGGGAAACACATTACAAGTTAGGACATAGAGACATTAACTGCACGGGAAGACTGTTACTCAATAGCCATGTCAGTTTATTGATAAAACAAAGCTTTTTTGCCCCTACCTGTATCCTGCCTTATGGGCATTGTGGACAATGCCTTTCTGGGTTGTTGGTAGATTCTCTACTGGCTAAAGGTTGCAGTGATGGGCCTCTTGTCTTGCTCTTCACTCACCAGTGACGTGTGCTGTAATAGAAACTAATATAATTAAAAGACATATGACATTTAAAATTTCAAGGAGTATCTCTAAGAAAAAAAATCTATAATTCTTTCTTGTGGTAAATTGTTATCTGAACAACTTAGACATGTTAAACCCTTGTATAAGTAACATTTTGGGAAGTGCTAAACTTCTGGAAATTCAGAGGAGTTCTAGATTTCTTAATTTTGTTTTGAAACTATGTTTTTAAATTAGAATTGTACTTACATATAAGATCTACAAGACATGCTGCACGTAGCATTAAAAGTGACAGGATTTAACATGACAGAAGCAGAAGGTGGTTTATTATGAAAGACTGAAATTACTTGCCCCATCTTGATTTGTAACAGAATAACTCGTAGGAGGTGGATCCAAACTGACCTTACCTTACTGTTTGATAGTTTTCCAACATCTGTTTTCCAGGAGCCTTTTTTTTCCTTTCAGTAACATGTTTTGATCTCTGATGGTGTTCATCTTGTTGCTGGTGTTATCCCTTTCTTTTTATTAAGTTTTTTTTTTTAATCTATGGGTGAGTTTCATGTCTAGAATCTTTGTTCCATATTAACTGTAACCAAAAGCTTTACTTCCCAGGTCAGTAAAATTTATTTGTATAATAATCCATTAGGTTTATTTGGTTTTAATTTAAAATGTTGTATGTGGCTGTAGGTAATTAAAAACATTTCCTGAAAAATGGTGGGTTTGACTGTACCATGCTGGAATTGCCTCTGCTGATCATGAAGAGTTGAATAATAGTCATTTGTCACATAGGGTGTTGACTCAGACACAGATGATTTCAATTCAGATGACAGAGGGTGTTACAAAACCCAGCTGTTGACTCTGCTCCTCTTTCCACAAGTTACTTTGTCTGTGGCAGGAATGGCTGACCTATGAAGCAGTTTTTCACAGCCACAGTTTCTGGCCTAATTTATTCAAGTAAACTGGTGGTGGCTTTAAGTTGTTTAATGTGCTGGGTTGGCAACTCCAAGAGTTTGGGAGCTGTTTCCAGTGTAAATTGTCAGTGCTAGCATGGTAGTGGCAGCCTTTGGAGAAGAGTGAAAGCCTGGCATGATGTTTAGGTTGCCTGTATTAGTGCATGAATTCTCTGTTTCTGATTCATGGCTAACTTGAGAAAGAGTTTTTGCAGCAGTGTGTCAGCACTTGCAGAGCAGTTGCAGACAGCCTCTGGCCAAACACATTTTCTTGGCTCAAAATGATTAATCTCAAGCTAAGGCAATTTTCTCCAAGAGCTTTGGTTGTTAATCAAATTTGGAGAAAAGGCAAGAAGAAACGTTAAAACAGATACTCTTCTTTGAGATTTCAATTGCATTGGGATTGGAAGAAGACAGTTTATATATTTTTGAAAAGGTACATAGAATGTGAGCCAAGAAATTTATTGGCCAGGGCTGATTCTGAATAAGTCAATAGGTTGTTAAATAAGAAGCTATTGAGACAAGGCTACCAGGTAGGCTGCTTAGGGTGGAAGAAAGAAAATGGGTTTGGAGGGTGGCATGGTTGGGAAGGGTGCCAATTTTCCTTGCTTTCCCTTCTAGGATAATACCTGGGTGAGCTCACAAGATCCTTTTTGAGGATTATGGACTTGGTTGACTTCTCATACTGAGTGTCAGGATAGCTAACATTGATAGCAGTGGGTGGAAGAGACAGCCCTATTTAATTTGTTAGTATAATCTCAAATTGAAACTTGTTGTTTATTTGTATCTAGATACCTACAATGTAAACTTTAGATTTTTGCTCTTCAGACGGAGTTATTTTCCTAAAAAGAACTTAATTCTTTTTTATTTTTAATTATGTCTTCATAGCCTTTTCCTGGAGTTAAAAATAGAATATAGGTATCTTCTATTTAATGAACTTGTGGACTAGATGTTTCTGTGCCTTTTTTCTCCTGTTACAGGATTGAATTCTTGCACTACAGCAACCCTGAAGTCATTACACTGCACTTAAAACAAAATGCAGAAAGGGATGACCTTTTGCTAGGACTCTGTATTGTTTATATTGTTAAGCCTGATCACCATCTCCCAGCAAAAGCCAGTTTAATCCTTAAACATTTGTACATATAGTGTCTGTTCAGAATTGTCTATTGTTTGCTGTCTGCTTCTCATTGATTATAATGCTGTGTATCTCCACAATGACCCTATTTGCCCCTTGGATCTTGATTATACAGGGCAGCTCTTATCTTCCTTGCTGATAGCATATCACCAATGGTACCAGTTAAGAGCTGAAAACACTTGTAGCATAATGGAAAGTTCCACTTTTGCCAGGATGACTCATTAATTAACCTCGGGATGGAGAGGCTTCCTGTGCCAACTTAAGAAAAAGTTACGGGAAGATACTATTATATATCAAAAGATAAATGATTGGAAGAGTTTTGTCAGCCTTATAGGAATTATGTTTTTTCATACTCTCAGTCTTGGAAACTCACTGAAATAGATACTTTGGAAATAGTTTACATCTTGCTTGGCTTTAGGAGCAGACAGACAACTGCTGAGAAGAATGGACCGGTACTAGCAGTGTTGGAGGCAAGCAGTACATCCAGGAGGCACTAAATATCTTTTTTTTCCAACTCACCACAAGCTTTTGGCTTCAAATGTAGCAATTAAGTTGGCCACTTGAGAGGGAAGGAAGAAAATAGGCTTGGTTTTGGGTGGTGTCAGGGATTGGGAGGGTTCTTGGGACTGTGAAGAGGCCAGGGAAGACTTTGGCTGCTGTGCAGGATGCCCTCATGTGCCTGTCAGGCAATGCTGAAAGTGAGTGGGTGGTTGGGGTACAGTTTCACTGTCCCAGCCTGGTGTGGATGGAATGTCTGTAACTCAGGACTTCAGCAAGTTTGTCCTGTGGACTCCAAGGAATCCTGTGATGCCTTCATAATGCTGAGGGCATGATTTAGTTTTTATCAAGGAATCTTTGGCAGATCTGTAAGACAAAGCATTGTATGCCTGTAGCAGGCTTCAACCAAGCAGAGTGATCTCTACATGAAGATGTTTGATGGGTGTAAGTATCTCCAGTGAGGAACTGTAAAAGGCCTGGAAGTGAGAACGAAGCTCCAGAATTTGACATTTAGCTCCCAGTAGTTTCTGAGATAGAGCTTTTGCTGCAAAAATCTTCTCTCTTCAGAACAGGGAAGCACTAAAAATATTTGGGGAGATGCTACAAGTGTGGCTTGGACTTGGTCTGTTAACATTTGGGCATTTCAGGCTTGACAAGTGGCTATAAAATGCCAAAATACAGATATTTTTAATCTCCAGTAGAGCTGCTTCATTGATTCCCCCTCAGATGCACACATGTGCAGGGGTGACTTCTGCTTTTTGCCCCAAGGAGTGTCTGTTTACCCAAAATACTAAAAGTAGACAGACATTACCTGATCATCTCTTTTTGGCTGGCTATCTCAGTCTGCTGTCTGTCTAGGAGGAAAAACAGGTGCTGAGCTTTGTAACCATGCAGAGTGAATTGGGGGGCATGAAGCAGAAAGGAATATTACTTTCTACTAGGGACTGCAAACAAAAAGAGATGAGGAGACCAATTTTTTTAAGAAAATGAGGATGCCAAGTAAAATACAGGTTCAAACCATTTGTTCCCTTGAGAAACTTTATGGTCTAAATTTGACATAGCCTATAGCAAGTATCCAAAGAGCCACCATATGGAGGAGGAGCAGCTTGTGTTAAGATCATACACTTAGCAGCTCAATTTCTAAATTTCTATTGAGCAATGTCTCAATTCAGCAGCAGAAAAAGGGTGCTTCATGGGGAGACTTGAGTGAGAAAGGAATGGTGTGACTTTTTTGAGTAGATCCTGCAGGCACAAGAAGGAAAAGTTGGAAAGAGCTGTCTGTAGTGGGGAGCAAGACAGGAATCCAGGTGTGAACAAAACTATTTCAGTTTGTTACTCAATGGTGAAGTTACTGCTGGAACTGACTAAATCAAGTATTTTCAACATCTCACCAAAGAAATGTCCAGTCCAAGGAAGGGTAATAACACTAACCTATTCTTTTTCTAAAGTAAAATTAAAAAAAAACGTTGGACAGGAATTGAATTATCAGCTGCAGTTCTGTGCACAGTATAGAGTAGATGTCAGCAACACACTGGCTTGTTGTGCTACACCCTTTTTCTTTTCCCTTGCTTCAAATGAAGTCTAAGCATGAGAACAGAAACCATGCAGAAGCCAAGCTGTGTAGTTTCTCAGTGAGACAAGGTGCTATTGTGATATTCATGGTGTGCTGTCTTTACATAGTAGCTACTAGTGCTTCTCCCAGACAGCAGACATCACTGGGAGCTGCTTCCTCTCAGGAGACTGGAGCTGCCAAATCTCTGTCCTACTGCACACTGTTCAAAATCAGTCCACTTAGCACCTTTGACTTAGAGCTGCAAGGGGCTGACGCCCTCTGGAAGGTGACCTGGAAAGTCTTAGAGGAGCAATGTAGCTAAGACAGGAGAAGCTGATTGAAAGTATTTTCATCTTCCAAGTCATCATGAAGATTTTCCTGAATCGAGTGCTGGGGTTTTTGACATCAACACTGTGATAAGCAGAGAATTGGATCTGTAATGGCAGAAGATGGCAGGCACTAAACTGTGAAATCTGAAAGGGTAAAAGGGGAGAGTAACAATTTAAAAGTTAGTGGAGACTACATGCCCGAAATAAAGAAGGGATGGCTACTTTTGTTTTAAATGAAGTCATCCTCCCTCAACTCCACAATAAAGCACAGGACAAACAATGAGAATAATATGTTAGAGGAGGGAAAGAGAATGATGGGAGGAATAAAAATAATCTGTTCAGAAAGTAACCACTTAGGATCTCACAATCCTGGTCTTCTAAACAAATGTTGACTTTAGTTATCTGTTTATGGATTTGGAGAGAAAAAAATCCCTGAAATTCTATCTCATTTGAAGTTACTGGGGAAAATGCTGTTGCTGGATTCTCAGTACTTCAAACAAATCATGAGCATTGATACTTTGAATATTTCATGTGGTGAGACATGAATTATTGATAGATAAATATAACATTGCATTAGATAAACTTCACTGTCTCATCCTCAGCTTTGCTATGTTATTGTGTGTAAACTCATGAGCTGTTTTTTCATTTAGTTGGGGCATATGTGAACAGCTCTTCACCTTTGTAGAAAACAATGTCAGGTTCTTCTGTGTTCACAGGTTTTGGATGCAGTCTGAGTCTGAGAAGTATGAGGAAGAGACGCCTTCTCTGCACTGGGGATTGGATCCTGTATTTTCTGCATTTGCAAGACTCTATGTTAAAGATATTACAGAAATGAGAGAATCTAAACAGGTGCCAGGTATGTATTTATATGTGCTCATTATGATGCACACAGTATTATAATTAATTTATGTTGTGCTCTTTATCAAGAGATTGAAGAATGCTTCACAAATATCAGTAGTTTTCCATATACTTAAGCTAAGTGATGTTAGTGCCTTTTAACAGTTCCAAAAAACCAGGTTGTATGTGAAATATATCTGAAAAATAAAATATATTTGTAAAATTACTTTTCTCTCTCTCCAGAACCTCTTTTATATTAAAGTAATGCTGTGTTTCCTCTGTGTGGTGGTGCTTGTTATATTCTGATGACGTTAATTCTAAAAAATGCTGGTCTTTTCTGGCCCTATGGATTGTTATCTTCCCACTGTCTCTACATTTTCTGAATAATTTTGACAGTTGATGACATTGCTGGATATATGATTTTGCTTTTTCCTATATATATATAAATCGATTATAGAACAGATACAAGTGTTGACGTTTTGTCTCCATAATTTCTAGATATGTTAGATACATGACATTCTTCATACACTGGAACAACCTTATTGTAAATTCTGGCCTCCATGCTGGACCTTACCCCACAAGTGTGTGCTCTGCAGTCTGTCCTGCAGTGTCACCCACATGTGAGCTTTGGCTGAAGCAGCACAGCTCTGACCTTGAATTGCTGTTTTCACTACACAGACTTTAAATAGACTGCAGTGTCTTCTGATGTGCAAGGGTTCATTGCTCCCAGCTGAAGCTTCACATGGTGCAGGATTGTCAGGGAGGAACCCAAAGAACTTAGAATTAATGAGGAAAAGCAGTAAGCCCTAAGCACAGTGTATGTCTTTGGTTTGGTTTTGATGTTTTGGTTGTGGTTTTTTTTTTTTATTTTTTTCTGTCCACAGAGATTAAGTACTCCTGTTTGGCACTTTGAATATGCTTTGCCTTGTAGGTTTTGTTATTCTTCTTCAGTTTTCTTTAACAACAAGGATAGCAGCAGTGCTATTTTTGGAGAAATTAAGGACTGGTGGTGTTTTTTGCTCTTCTTGCAACCATTTTTATATACATAAGGACTTCAGAAATTCAGTATATCTATCTATTTGTCTATGTTATTTAACATGGCAGGAGACTTTTGTCTGAAATCCATTGCAGTAATTAGGCTGCAGACTCTCGTTGATGTTTGTGTAAGTTTTACTTAGAGACCTTTTTAAACTGTCATAAGTGTTTCTGGTAGTGCTGGTGTAGGAAACATGTCTGGTAAAAACTGTTCTTCATCAGTTACAGATAATTTAATTGTCTTCAAACAAATACAATTCAGTGCCAACAGACCTGGATTGTAGTTTGGACTTGAATAGTAGTATATACAAATCTGAAAATGTGTTCAGAATAATTAACCTTACAAACACCAAAAAATATTTCATGATACCAGGAACAGTCTTAGAAAGGACAGTCCTGCTCTTTTTTTACCTCCAAATTACCCCAACTTCCCTTCTTACTTCCCTTCCTGTTCTCTTACTTAACTGAGTTGGCTTTTGCTTCAGGAACTTTTTTAGTTTTGTTATTGCCTTGTGTTTTTTTCAAAGATGATGCTAAAGAGGTGGTATGTGTCATGTCAAGATATCCGCCTTTACAGCTGGTACATTTGAGCTTTCTGAATCTGGCATTTAAGTTCATTAAGCATTTAAGTTCTCTTGCAATCCTGCATAATTTTCTAAACCAAACTTCAAGTAAAATGAAATTTCCTAGAACCAACATCCTGATTTTGTCCATTCTCTGGTGCTGTTTGTATACCAAACCAGACATTTTTCAGTGTATCTTATTTGTTGGCAACAAATGACAGCACAACAAAACCACTAAGATTAATACCTTTGGGGAAGGAAGAATGTAGGTGTTTGTTGTCAATGCTTCCTGCCTTTAATGGGGCTTTAAAGACCAGCTGAAGCTAAATATATGGTTGGCTATAAATCAGTCATTAAGTAATAGTAATTAAGAATGAATGAATGCAAAACAAAAAGTTGTAACTAGGAAGAATGGAAAGAAATACAGACTGAATGTCAGGAAAAACATCCCTAGAATGACATATGTTAGATCACGGCACAGCCTTCCCAGGAAGAAGGTGGGATGCCCTTCACTGGAATTGTTTATATCCTGACTGTACAGATTGCCAGGAATTTACTGTACAAAATGGTTTTGTATTGCCCCTGAGGAAATGGACTGAATGACCTAATGAGTTTTTTCTTTCCACTTTTAAGCATTAGGATTTGATGCCACACTGACTAATCCCTTAAAACAACGCAGAGGGAAGCAGTAAACCTGGCCAATTACTCTGCTGCTATAAATGGTGACAAGAAGGCTGGAAAACCTCCCAGATAAAAACAGCAATTGTGTTGTCTTAGCAGCCTTGCAATGAGAGTGGGTGTCGAACTCAGTTGTAACACATAATCACATCATGGAAATGAGCTTTTCTCAAAGTTATCGTGCACCACTGCTTTGTGACAGGAAGGGAAGCTACAAATAGCATAAAAGGGGGTAATAATAATTAAAGGAATGGCAAATAGCGCAGTAATGCTGGTACAAGCATGACCAGCCCTTGCCCTAGAGAGGTCTGTACCGTAGCCTCCTGTAGCACTGCTGTGGCTGTTGTGGTAATGGCATTTTACTCTGTGTGTTTATTACTGGGGTATTAGGAACCTCACTGAATGTGTTTGTCCTCAGCTTCAAATATTAAGTATATATTTACTGCTGCCAATATGGACTTAATTTGAACAAATAAACTGGCAGGAGGAGTAATTTTGCACCTTGAAGTCCAACAACTTTTAATAGGTTAAATATAATTTAGTTCTTCAAATTCATTCAGGTAGTTTCTCTGAGAGTAAGGGTGGAGTTCTATGTGAATTTATGGGGATGGAGAGAACCAGTTTTATTTGGTCTCTGTCATCTGCCAAAACTCAGCTTACTAACTGGGAAACAAGCATAATAACATGTTGCTTGTTTGCATAATCAGGAGCTCTGCTCCACAGACTTACCCTTAAACTAGCCCAGACCTTTTAGAGATGATGTAAGATTCAGTGAATGACTACATACACTGGGAGCATCTCCACTGGGGGTTTCTGTAGCAGTGTTTATTTGTGTCCTGGTAAATGAAATGAGTGGACAGACCTGCTAAACATTCTGCATGCCAGACCTGACCAGTGAGTGCACGATTAGTATAGCCAGATCTGAGATAATAGCCATAGATGCATCCTCAGAACACTGCAGTGGATTTTTATGAGCAAAATTTTTGCTTATGAGCTGCTTGGCTGATCACCTCTGATTTCTTCTGAAACTTTTGTGTTTTCTCTCTGTCTTGCGTGAAGAAAGTTAATTCCAGGCTCATTTAGGGCTGCTAGCTATGTAGGACAAGTTATTTTTGGATTTTGGATTTAAGGTTTTTTTAATACAGAACATTTTTCTGACTCCCTTGCTGCTGTGTTTCCCTTTGTAAGAATAACACTCGCCACGGTGTATGGAGCCAAATGTTCCCTTCTGAGTCCCTTGAGTTATCTAGTTTTCAGAAGACAGTTATTGAACATCCCAGATGGCTTATTTCAGTAAAGCAGCAGTATTTGAAAACTGAGGAAAACACATTCACTGAAAACTAGCCAGCCCAGGGTATATTTGGAGCTTATTGCCCTATTTTCCTCCTGCTGGTGCACTGTGAAGTCTCAGTGTATGATATTTACAGTAGTGTTTGTTAACAACATTTGTCACTCTCTTGAAAAGGGTTTCAGAGTGAGGCAACCTCGGTGCTGCCAGAGTCCACTGGGCTGTGATTTCTCACTGTTTCCTGGACGTGTCTCTAAGTGTTATTTAAGTTATCTTTATAGATGCACAAAAATAGCTTTGAAGGGATGTTTTTAGAACGTGTGTTTTCAGAAACTGCAGTTCAGGATGCAATCCACAATGACTGCAGTAGTGTACTCTGCAGTCTGAGAAGGCTGTTGCTCTCCCCCTGCCCCCATGGCTCCTGTTCTTCTAGAAATGAAAGACAGAATTATGTTAGTTTTCCTTTTGGAGGCTCTGCCTTAATCAGGAACAGCTGCATTGTGAGAAGCTCAAACTGCTTCCTTTGTGTTCTATTATTTATTCTGAAGCCTTATGAAGATATAAAAAAACTCAAAACCAAACAACAAAGCAAAGCAAAACAAAAACCCAAATGAAACAACAAAACAAACTAAACTTCCTAATGCTTGCACCAAACAAACTGTTTTTCAGATCAAACATGCAAGAAAACAAGAGGTTAATAAGATTCTGACACTCTACAAAAGCAAGCTTTTGGTATCATAAGTACAGCTGATACTTGGTCCTTTGAGTGTTCCTGGTCTTCAGTGATGCAGGGGATTTTTTCTGTGTAGGCACTGTATAATTCAAGATATATTAAATATGTAAGGAAGTATTTTTTTTTTTTACTGACAAATGTGACTATGTAGGGTAGGGTGTTAAAAGAAATAGTTACTCTAATCCAATATGTTTTGTGTCTAGGTATATTCTTTTATAATGGACATCCAATAAGACAGGTGGATGTTGTTGGGATAGTGGTCCAAACGAAGGAGAAAGATGCCTTTTATAATTATGGAGGTAAGGAAAATGTATTTCTTTCTCTCTGCTTGCACTTATCAGCCTTTTATCTTAGTTACTGTAGGAACTCAAAGCTTTCCTTATGTGGTCATTGTGTATTCTTATCCTAATACAATGTATATCTACAGCTGAGATTACTTGCAAATGTAGGGAAGTGACTTTATCTCCACTTCAAAAACAGAGAATTAAATAATTAACACAGAGTAATTGATTAATGTGGGGTCATGTAGCAAACCTTTATTTTGGTTGTTGCTTTGTCACTGGACTCTGACACCTTTCTCTCCTATTTGCAGTCCCTTTGGTCAGATGCAAACGTATTTAACAAATGGGAAATCCCTTCTTCTATATTTGAACCTTAGAAATCCCTTCTGACTTTTTTTATGTCTTGTCATATCTTGGAGCCAGATTCTAATAGCAGTCAGGAGCATGTTTGTGTTTAGATGTACAAGAGTAAGAGTCTTAACAAGTGAACTCAAGCATCATAGTACCAATCCTTGCCAACACCAGCTGGGAGTTGTCTCCTCTGTATTGCTTTTCCCATTATTCAATTTTATTAACATGGAAACATCCGATTGTCATTTTATTCAGCTGTCTTTTACATCTGGAGAAAAACCAGAGTGGAGCAATGGTGATGTGGCAAGTTTCAAAAGGTGGGAGGAAGTAGGAAGCAGGAGCCAAATGCACAGATTCTATTGAAACCCTTATGGCCAGTGTCTTCCTCTGCCATGGGTTTTCACCTGGTGGAGGTGAGCCACAGAGGGCCTCTCCTCCCCACTTCCCTTTCTTGTAAAAGTGCAGTTCCCTGACACAGCTGATGAATTAACCAGGTCCCAGGTTCCCCAGCACCAAACTGCTGCAGAGTGGCATTGACTGCAAATGCATTTATCACTTGATGAGAACAGAGGAATACAGAATCAAAATGACCAAGACAAAACCAATTCTATGGATAAGGGTTTTCCATGCTGCTCTCATCATCAGTTTAACAACTAAGCCTGTTGAAAATGTTTGACTGGGGCAGAAAGTGGAGGAATAGAAATAAAAAGAAACTACAGAGTAGTGGAATTAAGGCCTTAGATCAGCCGACCTTTGCAGCTCACAGTAAGCCTGGCTTCCTGCTGTCCTTTCACGTCCAACTCCACTCTTTGTTCCAGCAGTTCCTGGTGTGAATTTTCAGGCTACCTGCCAGGGTGCCCCTCCCCAGCCTGCCCTCCCTTTCAAGCAGGCCAACTCTGTCAGTGCAAAACTGTAACTTCTTAGACAGTTTCCTGCTTGTAACTTCTTGCATCTCTCAGTTCAACAGACTCCGGTGAGTCACAGGGGTTGCATCAGTTGGAGGGCCACACACTGCTCAGGACTTGCTCACTTTCCATCTGCTTAAAAGTGACTTACAAAGCAACTCCCCCTTTGTACTTTTCCTCTGATAGAGAACTGAAATGTCTTTGTGTCCCTGCCATGATCCTCCTCCCTCGTTTCATATCTCTTTGCTCCAGAATACACATTACTCACTTTAAAGAATCTTAGATTCTCTGTTGAAAGCCCTACAGCCAGAACTGATGACAGAATTATAATTGTAAAAAAGTTTACTCGTTCCCAGCTTAAAAAAAAAAAAATTACATGCTGTGTGATATCTGATTTTGACACTTTGATTTTATTTTTTTTCTTGCTATTATTATAAGTTAGGAGAAAGATATCTAATTAAAACACAGCTATGATCAAGCTCATATTTTACCTAATGCACCTTTCTGACCTCTTATGTCCCCTTTCCTTTTTAACAAAACAAACATCACATGGTTTTCTTTGTACTCCAAAACTGACTTGAAAGGCTGAAAGGCAGTTGACTTAAAATCAAATAAAAAAAAAAAAAATCCCCAGCATCTTAGTAAGTTCATGCAGACCTGACAAGAGCCATACCCATTTTGTCATAAAGAAATAAAAATTTCCACAATTACCTCATTAAACTATTTAACTGGTAGCTTTGAGCTACCCCTCAAATAATTAAGCAAGAATCAAAGAAACCAAAGCCAAACAAACAAAAGCCAGGACAAAAGCAAACAAACAAAAAGTAAACCCACAAAAAACCCAAATAAATAAAAAGTTTAAACCCAGAGAGATGAGGAAGGGCGGCACAAGGAGCACAGGAAGTTTTCAAAAGTTTGTAGAACCCTTGAGTGCATTTAAAATATATTAACATTTTCTTGTCTAATGAAAATACAATTGCAAGAGTTCTCATTCATCTGCACTTCAGGAGTTACTTGTCTTTTTGTTCAAATCTTTCATCTATGAAATTGCAAAACTTTGTTTCAGAACCTTGCTCTGCTACCAGATTCCTTGTGTGGTCAAATGCAGGTCAGTCTGTCCAGGACTCTGTTTTCAGCTGTTACATTGAGGAGGAGCCTCCTAATCCTTCAGTCTTATTTGGTTTGTTTCCAAGCCCTTCTTAGGAAACCTGTCTCGGTTGGTGCAAGCAGGAACATCTAGAAACTGTGGGAATGCAAGAGTGAAATGTCATCTGCCTTGCTTCTTGTTGCCATGCTGGCTTGCATGGATGGCTTGGCATGGTTTATGAGGGTTCTGACTCCTACTAAAATAGTTGCTGTCTGTCTGTACCAAGGAGAGGAAATCCGACCAACAGATCGTTATCTGTGCTCTGGTACAAAATTAAAGCTGCTAAAATAGTTGCAGACACAGCAGTTCAAAACACAGATAGCAGAGAGGAGCATACTTTTTTGATGGAATTTGGAATTGCCTACATCTTTTAAGTGCTGTAAGTTTGCTAGTACCAGTGTGCAGCTAAACTGCTTGGAAACAGGAAGACAATGATTTGAAATTAGACTCCCCCCCCCCAACAGAGAGATTGTTTTAAAACACATGAGACAATGCAAAGGCATTTTGCTTTGATGCTATGGTCCACAGAGGAAGTGACTGCAGGTACCAGTCAGTACCTTCATGGTAAATATTGCTGTTACTTTTTTAGTCATGGACCTGGTTTAAGGAGCAGAAGAAAATTGCAGGTTTCCTTTTGTGAGGAGTGGAATCTCAATCTTGGAGATGTTACATTCAAGAAGCAAGGTGCATTGGCTGACTGATCCTTGACAGACATTTAGTGCCCTTCTGTTCAGAGTGTTTGTTGCACAGGCCATCCATATACAGTCCCTTGATCGATAGAAAATTGATACTTCTGACAGATTTTAGTTTCCTTTGAGTTTTGTCTTTTCCTGCTGTCATCGACAATGCAGTGCCTGGAGCAGAAATCGTAAAACTTATTTTCATTGGACACTGGCAAAACAGGAAAAACAGCTCAGGAGAAGATGTTGAGCCTTTTCAGCAGCGGAAGTGGCATGCATGCCACCAGCACCTACACTTTAAGTTGGGATTTCCTGGCTTAGAGCAGAACCGCAAGCATCTCCTGTCTTCTGTCTTTCCTGTCTAGGGGAGCTGCCTTTCTGCTGCCTGTCATCATGTTACATTGGAAAGACCCACAGCCTTTGAGCATGATATTGGCATGGAAACCAATGCAGCTGCAGGTAGCTGCACTCCTGGTTTATTCACATGGTTGTATCCCCAAATATTGAAGTGCTGTTTTTCTCACTGTAACAGTAATGCTACTGTGGTTTGTGCCTGGTTTCCTGTTTTTAATTTGTCTGATTTCAGCCTTCAACACTGATTCTTCTCCTGACCTTGTCAATGGGATTGAAACTCTGTAGTATTCAATATATGTATTGAAGTCTCATAATTTAAATAAGTGTATGATCTTTCTTTGAGAATATACCTGTTACTTTGCTGACTATGCACATATGCACATCTGGTTCTGAGCTACTTCCATGTCTGAAACAAATATGGAGATTGCTTCAGATATGTAAGTAGAGTCTGGACACCCACTCTACCTTCCAAACCAGTTGGAATGAGATATCCTTGGCAGTTTTCTCTCTACATATTTATGTATCTTCACTTCTTGGAACATGACTGCCTGCTTTACTAGTCTGTAATTCTTGCAATTTTTTTGCAGTGGATGATAGTACTGGAGTTATAAATTGTGTCTGCTGGAAAAATCCCACAATAGCAGAAACACCTTTATCAGGTAATTTATCAAGTTAATAAGTCCTTTTTTGACTGTATGTTTTTATTTATGTCAGTCTTAAATAATTTAGTAAGTGATCAACTTGCAGAAGACAAATTCAACTGTTCAATTTTTTTTTTAAATTTTATTTTGAACCACCACATCATGTTGCATGAGCCATTTTGGGAATTTTCTATTAGTTTTTGTGTTGTCTTCAAGGGTGATGCCAATAAAACCATTACATTATGTCCTGTCCCTGCCTTTTCCTTATTTGAGTAATATGATATTTCAGTTCTATGCTGTGACATTGTTCAGAGAAGTTGCCTGTTAAGGTTTTTTCTGTGACTTCATCTAGTAAAGGAACTAGGCTGGAAATGTGCCACAACTTCTGTTCCAAAGTCAGTCCATTGACCTGTCCTTGTAATTATGGTTTCAGGATTTATCCTTGCTTTGTTTGTATTCATATACTCCTGCTTATACAGACATTGTCAGCAGTGAACTTGAAAGTAGTTTCAAACACAGTGGGAGGATGCCAGCAGTCTTTCACAATTTAGGCAAATCCTAAATGTGCAGTAATTGTGCATTTGAAATGAATGTATTATTGCACTCACTCACAGAACGGCTCACTAGTGTCTGGCTGTCTCTTTGCTTTTTCTCCCACTGTTTCTTGTAGATCAAAGTACAAAATTCTTTCTACTTTGGATCTTCTTGGAAGCCCATGTAGTAGATTGGCAACCCTAATATGGAGCTGATCAAATCCTACTGAAATAAATCTTACTGCTGTCATCTGCAGTGTTAGGGATACATATTAATAGAATGGAGAAAGGAAAGCTTGATGTGAAAGTTAAAATTCTGGATGTCTGTGGAACAAGCCCATTTATGCAGACAGATAATTCATACTTATATTTAACAATCACATGACTGGTGGTACAAATGGTCCCAACTGGGATGTAAGACAACTCTCACTCTGGAGAGGTGATGATCTGGCACAGCTCTCAGAAAAACCATAAAAATAAAAGAAGACATGAGACGCAATCAAATCAGTTTTCAGTTTTGAGGAACTTAAATGAGGAACTCAGATGCATCGAAAGGAATTGCATGAAATACTGCTTGAAATAGAATGAAGGCCAAGAATGCTTTTCAGCCTTGTATTCTTATTTTACACATACATCAGTAGTGCTTGGATGGACACTCTGCTAAGAATGGCAATTCATTCATTTGTACCTGCTAAAGAAAGCTCTTAGGGGGCACAGGAAATTTTCTTCCAGACTTTTGTTATTGTCATAAGGACCACTCGGAGCATTAATCAGATTTTAAGTTATGAAGGTTTTACTGTCCTACAAAGTTGTGTTTTGTAAACATGAAGTTCTGTCAAGTTGCATTCACCTCAGTGTAGACATCAAATTGCATCACATGAATGCTTTGGCCCCACCTCACATGACTCATTCTTCTTTTATATAAAAAGTTCAACTGACTTTTTTTTTCCCCTCTCCTCCATTTTAGCATGACAAAATCAAAAAATGACAAAAACTATTTCAAATTTATGTTTCAATTTCACAACCCATCTATGATATTTTCAGTGGTAAATCAGTATCTTCTCCCTTTTATATTTTCCCCAGATGAACAATTTAAATAAATATAATACAGTAAATTAACTTTGTCACCCACAAGTTTTGCTACCTGGGACCTTACCTGTTTTTAGTAGTATGATTCCTGTGATGCTTAGGTGGATAAGTGTAAAAGGATAGTTAATGCATTGACTGTAGTGCTTGACTCCCTTTCTCTCACTTCTTACAGTCCACCTAAGCACACCCAGCAGTCTCAGTGTGTTTGAACAGATGAAGAAACTCCAAGAAACAGTAAGCCAGAAAACCAAGCTGGAGATTGGAGATGTTGTCAGGGTCAGAGGTCAAATCCGAACCTATAGGCAACAAAGAGAAATTCAGGCTTCATGTTTTTGTGAGTTATGGATCTGTGATATAACTGCGATGTAACTAAGATGTCTGAATCTGTGAAAATATCTGAGCTGTATGTAATTAAGTGAATACTTTCCACTTTATTTTCTGGCATCTCATTTTTCTAAGGATTTTTATCTGTATATCTTTATTCCAATTGTGGCAGCATAAGGTTGGAAGACCGACTGTGTAATATGTGGGATTAGATTGCCTGTAAACAAGGCATTCATGGAAAACTGTAAAAGCTGATTAGCCTGCATACAAGAATACTGTGCAGATACTGTGATTGGGTGTCTGCAAGAGTGATTTGTTTTTCAGATTTCTCTGTGTTGAAGTAGAGCAGCCAAAGCCCGTGGAGCTGGTGACCTTGTGTGTCCTACTTCACCGAGGGCACTGAGGGCTTTGGAAGAGTGGCTGTACAATCCATTCCATGGGCAGGCAGCAGCATATGGGCAGTGTCCCACTGAAGCCTGGCTTCTCCTGAGCTCCCTGGCTCTGCAGGATGAGGGAGAAGTGTTTCACAGGCACAGATCTGCATGCAGGTGCTGCCTCTGTGTCTGGCAGCTCTTTGAGCAGCAGGGCTCTGCGCCCACGGCTTATGCTCTGGGAGCTTCCAGTTACGTAACTTCTTCTCAGTTCCGTGTCTGGGCTGTTGTGTAAGACTTGGTTTTCTCCAGTGACATCTTTCAGAGATAATACTAAAATTATTTCTTTAGTGAAGAAAACCCTGTCTTTTAAAAACCCTGTGTAAGTAAGATTAAAAAGTCTAGATTTTTCAGCTCTAGCTGAAATTTTGCACAGGAGTTCAGCCCTCCTTTCCAGACAGAAGATTTATGAGTATATACAACCCATTCATGGGTTGGTAATAATACCAAAGAGAGCCATGCAATTCAAATAGCCTCTAAATTGCTTTCACTTTGCCCCAAAGAAAGTTCCTTACTATGTGTTAACTTCATTTAATCCATAAAGACTGCTGAAAGGTAAAATAGAGATCATAAATTCTGATTAAATAAGTTGTCAGACAAAAGCATAATCTGTAATGCACCACAACAGGCCATTTTACCTCCTTGTAAACTGTAAAAGAAGGATTGGCCTTTGTGGTTTGTTTTTATAAAAACCACAGTGAACAAATTTTGCCAATTTAATACTGGCTGTGAAGCTCTATTGTGCTGCCTCAGGTTTGCTTGCTTAAAAAATTATATGGCAGTCCTGGCCAAGCTTATATGTTCTCATTGCCTCTCCAGATAAAGTGGATGATCCTGTGTTTGATGTCCAGATTTCAAGAATGCTGGAGCTCCCCTGTCTCTATAGAGAAGTTTATGATAAACCTTTCAAGGGCCCTGAGGAAATACAGAGGTAAATGCAGTATCCAGAACTGCTCCTGGGGCAAAGTGTAGGATATTATGGTTGTTTACTTGTTGTTGTAATAACTCGGAAAAAAATGGAGCAGGGCCTGACTGTAAATTAGACTGCATTAACATACAATAGCAGTCTGTTTTTCTCCCAAATAATTGGTGATCCATGCAGATGAGATACCTGTCCATAATACTGAACTAAAATGATTATTGTGAAAAAAGTAAAATACTGTGTACAGACCTCTGTCATCTAATGAAAAAAGATAATATTTAGAGCAAGATTTGGGGCTGAGGTTAGCAGAGAGGATGGAGAAGTATCTTTGCCTGATGTTGTTTCATGTATAAGGTTAAGGAGCCATTCCACTGAAATGTTCTTGTGCCCCTGTCATTGTCAAATCACAAAAACATAACCTCAATAAACTGAGTCAAACAACCATTCCTGTTTCAGGGTAGCTGGATGCTTGTTGGCAGGCCTGGTGTATGTAGTGTTATTTCAGAGACTGTAGATCTTAAATTCACAAAACTGTAACACCAAATGATTGAAGAAGAACAGTTGAATGTTTATGCTTATAAAAATCTTCTGGTTTAGTTAAGAATTTAAATTCAAATTCTTTAAGGATGGTAAAACATTCTTGGACCTCTGAAAACTATCTAGTGGACTGACTTTATATAATTGTTCTAAAACCTATTTCTTGCATTTTGACATGTTCTGTATATCCTTGTAGTGGCCTGGAGGGTCAGAATTCCTCAATCCATATGCTGTATGAGAAAGTGCAAGGCTTTCTATTAGAAAACAAAATTCAGACCTTTTACCAGCAAGAGTTGGAGACAGTTGATTCTCTGGTGTCTCTGGCTGGTGTGCATCTACCCGGCCCCAGCTGTCAGGAGGTGAGTAAATGCCCCTGTATGTTCCAAGATTTTAGTGGGAGGAAATAATACAGTTTACTTTTCTTAAAGCATAAACATATAAGAGACTGGTGTCTTCGGAGGATTCAAAAACCACTAGTGCTTTAGCTTTACCCAGTAATTATTTACAGATCTTGAGGAAATCTTGTTGTTTTGGACTGGGCTGAAAAAAGTAATGTAAGAACAGTCTGTTATTAGGGGTAATCTTGTTTTAGGGCTGAACAATCTTACAGCCTGCAACAGCCACTACTTTATTTAGATTTGTAATTAGTAGCAGTGTCAGAAAAAGAGATCCCTTTAAGGTGCTTGAGTTATTTGGGGCAGAGGTTTGAGATCCTGAATCTGATCAGAAGGGAGCACAAAATCTTTGTCTTGTTTCTCATTTGAAGCTCAATATATTAATTTGATTAATTAAAGAGATGCAGCTTTCAAGAGGAGGTTATGATGAGTGGATGAACAGTGCTTCCTGCTACTTGTTTCTCACGTTGGAAGTCCCTAATTGTGAAAGGCCATGATTGAAAGGACGAGAAGTTGGGATTAAACTGAAATCAGTTTACAGAAAGTTGCATGTAACCAAACTATTAAGAAACTTTCCAATGAGTTAGTAATCTCTTGATCAGCTACAGAATAGGAAACAGAACAAAACTCATTTTGTAAAATGGCTTTATATTACTCTGTATTAGTTGCATAAATTACAAAGAAGATTCTCTGCTGGTATGAAGTGATAAATTTCTGCAAAGCTTATAGTTACATCTTTTTACCAGGAAAGCAATGGCAATTGAAACTGAAGCTGGAGTGTTGTGATTCATTTGTTTACTATTTGGTTTTCTGTAGAGAAATAAATCCCTGGCAGTCATTTTCACCCTGATTTTGATGTGCACTGTAATGTTAAGTGCTGTTATGTTGACTTTTTAATGTTTGTTTAATTCCTAAGAAACTCAAACAAAATATCACAAAAAACAATCTCTTGCAGATGAGGTCAAATAATAATGAAAAGTAGTTCTTTTCTTGTTGGACTTGTTGAACTGCTGCTGATAGCTGTTCTTGATAGCTGGGTTGGGGTTTTTGTTTTGGGGCTTTTTTGTTTGGTTTTTTGTTTGGTTGGTTTTTATTTAAGGCATTTTTTTTCTGGTTTGCCTTGAAATGAACATGGATATTAGCACTAACATGAGCTATTTTCATTTTAAACAAAAATGCTAGTAGATTATCCAACGTAGCACCTGGTACTTTCTAAACTAGCTGGAACAGTATCTGGAGTTCCCAAACACTTTACATTAGAGGAAGTAGTGGCCATTGTGTCCAATACTGGAAACTTAAACATTTCAGCATTTATAGAACTACCAAGATAAATAGTTTACAAAGCCATTTAAAGTAGGAACTGGTGCAAAACAAACAGAAAGACTGAAAAAACTCCAAGAAAACTCCACCTGAGCAAAGTACTAACCAACCAAAAAAAACCAACTCAAAAACCTCAAAACAAGAAAAATGATGTAGCATCAGTGTTGTCAGCAGTCATGAGGAGCTATCATAGTAATTAATAGTTGTTCCTGACCCTAATGCAAGGATGTGAGCATATGTCCCAGGAATCTGAGTGCACAGACGCTTATTTAGAAATTGCAGTTCTCCCTGTTGTCCTTCACTTATTTCTGGCAAAGAAGGTTATCTGTTCTTGCATAAGAAAAAACCTGCAGTTGTCAAGTGGCATGAATGCCTGAAGAGGAGTGCCCAGGAATGCTCTGGAAATGTATTTCCTTGTTCCTCTATGCTGTCTCTAGAAGGTGTCACTTTTCCTAATTGGCAAAGGGTCAAGTACCAGTTCAGTCCACAAAAGTAAATGTAATAGATCCGATTTATGTCCCTCTTCCTTTCTTTTCTCTTGAGTAGTCTTTTGTTTTGCAGTGCGCTCAAACCAAGAGGATAAATGGTGCTGCTGATGTGGAACAATATTATTTTGGACTTATTTGACAAGGCAGAAGCTACAGAGCCAACTCAGCTAATTAGGCCATGCCACATTATACACACTTGTTCACTTCTTACACTTTCCCTGGATGTAAAAGGATGAGATATTTGGATGTATAGGTAACTTTTTTGTCCTGATTCCAGTGTTCTAGAGCACAAGTTGCTGTTGAACTATTTGTTTCCTTTCTCTTCCTTTCCCTGTGGTCCAAGAAGAGGCAGTACACCTTCTTCATCTCTTTCCCAACTTTTAAAGTACTTGCACGGTGTTCATCATAGTGGAGGGTGTCTCCCCATGGAATATTTTCTCCAGGGAGGTGATGAGCTGCTGTGGAGTCACTGCAGTGGAGTGGAGCAGAGGGTGAAGGTGGAAGGAGTTAGCTGGGACAGTTTGAGGTAGGCAGCATCTCCGTGTTCCTTTTCAGCATTACTGTGTAGCTAAGCCCTGTCAACATCCCATACATGTCCTAAATACCTCATTCCAGTCCTGATCCCTCCCTGGCAGTGCAATCTTTTGCCTCTCCAGAATAAATTTCCCTCTAGCAGATGCACCTGGCAGAATGAAAATAATTTCCTCTTTTCAGACTGTACTAGGGAAAATTTAATTTTATAGTCTACGGATGATGAGGAAGAGAATTTAACTACTTTAAAAATAGTTAAAAATTAACAAATCTTTTATGAGCTTTAAAGCCACTGGAGCTTTAATTTACATAAACCAGTGCCCCATTTATCCCTAATGTGTAGCCTTTTCCCTGTCCTTTAAAATAAGTGACTTTTGAGGCTGGAGGGGTGGTACCAGAAGGAAGACTACAAGAGAAACAAGGAAAAGTAATTTTGTGCTTAGAGAACCTCCAGAGTGTACTTGCTGGACTTAGGCAATTATGTTTAGAAAATGGACAAGCCTTTAGTTCCTTTTTTAAAGAAACCTACATGTTAAGTGGATCCATGCAATTTCTCAACTGAATGAAATGTTTTAAACCAGCCAGTCTAGATTAACAATATTTCTGCCCTTCTGCCATGCATAAGCTGTAGTGTGTGCTATTTTAGTGCAACCATTCCAGTTTGTGAATGTCACTGGCTTGGACACGTAACCTGAGTTGTGTTTTCCAGAGTGTGCAGTTTGTATTTCTCTTGATTTGAATATTATCTCAAGGTCACCAACGAGAAGCAGTTAAAGCAGGAAGTTTCACAGTTTTTTTCACACTCTGTGTCTACCCTGTACATTGTACTGTAGGTGTAACACAGTTAATTATAAATTCTTGATGCAGTGTCCTTGTCTTTCTGCCTCTCGAGGAAGCTTCACCACTGCTTTAAATATGTATATTGCAAAGCTTATTATAGGACTTCAGGACTGACATGTCCAGGATCACTATTACTAAAATTGCCACCTGCCTAAGCCCAGGATTAAACATTACATGAGAAACTGCAAAGGGTGATTCCATGAGTAGAATCACATGTGTATACCAGGAAGCTTTAACACCATCAGGGTGTGATTCATGATGAGTCAAAGGTTACATCGTTCCAGTGTTTTGAACAGACTCACTAATTCCTGTACCACTTCATTTCTTTGACCTACTATTGATTGTACAGAGAATTTGTCTTGTTTTAAAGATCTGAGAATAACTGGTTGCACCGCATCAGCCCACTAAGCTGTGTGAGGCCTATTAGATGGAATATATTGATTAAAGTATACCAACTTAATTCTGGATGCATAGATTTTTCTGTTGGCTTTGCTACAGAGGCCTTGGCCAGTCTTGGGAGTGAGGGTAACGATAGTAAAATTATTATTTAATAGCTGCTTCTGTCTCAGGTTACACACACACACACACACACGTACATGACATGTTGTTCTTGATTATTGAATGCTCCTATGCTGGGATGTACAGTTTAATTTATTTGAAAAGGACCTGATTTTTAAGAGAGGGGAAAGACCCTGCTGTTACTACTTCAGAGAACCTGAAATGGTACACCCTGAAACTAAGGCATGCCCAAGGGGAGCACTTTGCAAAAGGAGGTGTGAACATTGTGAGAGGTATTGGGGAGAAGTACTATTGACTTTTGAATTTGCAGGATGAGATGCTGGAGTTACTTTAGGTGGACCAAAAGAGCATACTAAGCAATTTTAGACTGTGTTGACAAAGAAACTTAATTGCTGTTTTACCCAGAGGAATGGAAAGGAGGAAGCATGCTCTAGAACACACTAGGAGAAAACCCCAAATTTTTCCTGTCATTTTATGGTACTATTAAACACCAATGATGTATAATATTTTTGTATTAATATATAATATGGTATTATTAAAGTGGGCAAGAGCCCTAATTTGTTTTTCAGAAACAGTCCTTCTGCCATGAAGCCCTGTTCTGTGGATTCTGCAGCACATATGAGAGAGTGCTGATATGTAGCAGCTGCTTACTTATAATAAGGCCTCGCTGCTTTCACTCTGTCAATGCCTTGACTTGCATTCTTAGTGATTCTGTTTCAGTATCCATCCAGGCTGAGCTGTGTGTCAGTTCACACAGAGTCTGTTTTTAATTATCTCCCATTTTCTGACAGGATTTCAGTGGTAAGGCAAGCTGTATAATTATTGTGCTTCTATGGAAATATTTTTATCTTTTTTTTTCTCCCCAAATGTTTGCTATCACATTAAAAATTGATCAGAGTCTTGAGCTGGTTGCTTTGCTGGCAATTTTGTACATTCTTGAGGATTTATTACAGCATTTGAGTGAGAGGCAGTGTCTTCATTTTACATATGGCTATGAGAATGTGCTTTTCTGTGAGCAAATACTCACTTTTCACTTAATCCTTCCTGCTGCATTTTATGCTTGTTTCTTCAGTTCATCAGAAGCAGCACAATGAAGAGAAGTCCCATAGTGTTATTAATGCTGTGGCTGGAATGGTGTCCAGATGCATGGCCAAGTTTGTAATTAGAAGTAGAGTCTGTTGTTATCCAGATTGATGGCTGTGGTGGACAAGAGGACAGACAAGGTTCGGGCACTGGATCCTTCAGTCTGAAACAGAGAAAACTGAACTAAAAGCGATTGTTTTGTGTTAATTATCTTGAAGTATTCAGCAATTGTTTTTACTGGTGATTTGAGAGGAAAAGAGAGTTAGCTATTGTGGGATGTGATTAGGGCCTGTTGAAATCCTGAGGGTTATCCGGAGGAACAGGAAGGAGAAACTTGTGGTGCATGCTAACATCAATATCCCTTTTGGATCCCCAAACTATTCCCAGTTTCCAGGCTGTTGGAATGTCACTTGAGAACTGCAAGTGGATTAAATGAATGTTTTGGGAAAAATGTTCTTTCTTTGCTCCTGTGGTGTGCATTTTGCATATTCATGTACATTCTTTCTAGTTCATGGTGATTGCCTGCTTCACTCCCAAGGCTTCTGAGGTGCTTCTGGTGAGTGAAGGATAATATGTGAAGTCTGGTATTTTTGTTCAGAACATTTATGGTGATAGTTGAAGGAATGGCTTGGCAAATCTTACTCTTATTGCTCTGGTGTGGTTCTAGTTATCACATGGTGATTTGTGGGAAGCAGTTTAGCTCCCTTCTCAAAGAAAACCACAGTGTACTCCCAACAGATGAGAAAACAGCAATTGGGGAACTAAAGCAATCTGTGTAGATAAATGGGAGATTGAAGGACACGGTAGGACAGATGGAGATGGAGAAGAGTAAATCATAGTTTTGCTCTTACCTACTCATACTTTTCCTTTCTCCAGAACTAATTGTTTCCTTCTACTTCCCTAGCTGTCATTCTACTCTCCTAACTCTGCTCTACTTCCAAACAAACTCTGTTTTTCTGTGTTTTTTCCCCTCCCCTTCCTTCCTTCTACTCTGTTAGATATGTCTCAACCACAGAACCCTGTGTTCTAAATAACTTCAGTTATGGACTTACAGGCACATTATTCTCATTTCACAAGAAAGTAATTTCCCATTTACCCTCAAAACTGAATCCTTTTTTTCCTTATTTCATATACTTGTCCTAATTTCTTGCATACTCCTTATCCTTTCACTTCATTTGGCTGTGGAGAAGCTCTTGAGACCATGACCAGAATGTTGGTAAAAATTTGGAAACAAAGGGGCCAAGAAACAGATACTGGTTTTGTCAGTTTTCTCCTTTCCCTGAAATCAGGAGATGGGAATCCAGTCCTCTGCACATGGATTCCTCCTGAATATCATCTTTCAAAATACTGATTTTCCTATCTTCCTACCCTTATTACCAGGAAAACTCTGAAAGTGAACAAAGCTTGATTAACAAAAAAGTCAAATTATCTGCAAGCATCACAAGTGGAGAAAGCGTTCTCGGTACCACAGAAAAGGCAGTTTAGAGACTGGGGTTCCTTAAGAATGGTACAAGCTTCTGGTGTTTGGGTTTTGTTTAAAGCTCAGAGATACTGGTTATTTCATACATAACAGATATGATTTGTGAATTTCTAAATGAAGAAAAATGTGTAACAAAATTCATGTTAAAGAGGACCTGAAGTCCTCTTCTTCTTGAAAGCATCTGGAGCTTTTGCTGGTATCTTTGTTTGAGCTGAGATTTCTCACCATCTGCTTCATTCCTTTCTTCCCATCCAGGTGAAGTCAAAAAGTAACTCCAGTTCCAAAAGGATTCACAGTGTTTTTAAGGAAGCAATAAAGATGCTACAAGAAAAAGGAATAGTTTTCCAGAAACCTGGCAGCTCCAAGGACTTATACTATGTAAGAGACTGAGCTGTGGTTGTAAACAAGTTCAGTGGTATGACTTTTATAATCAGTAAAAACAGTAAACATATTGTGGAAATAGTAGAAATGTTTCAGAAAGAAAAGTTGGACGTCCAGGTATTCTCAGTTTACTCAAAAGTCTTTTCTGCAGCTTACTTCACTGTTGGTTGTACCTGTGTATCACCCACTGAGTTGTTACAAGTTCTGTGTTCACACAGAGCTGAGCTCACTGAAACCTGGGGCCTGGGACAGTTCTCCTTATCAAGTGGTTTCAAGCTTGCTGTTCTGCTGAGTCAGTCACCCTCCTTTGGGTCAAACTTAGTTGTATCATGTACTTCACCTAACTCATGGATGCTACTAATAGTAGTAAAAATACTGCCTGAAGATTTGATGTTCATTATTAGTCTTGGAGGCAGCATAAAACGCAGAGTGTAATTCTGACAGTGTTAGCTTAGAATACACCATGGCGTTGGATTGCTTTTCAACAACAAGGCCAGTTTCTTCTTTTTTCTTCAGGTGACTGACCATGATAAGGAGCTGTTTAAAGTGACCCTTGATGTGATTAAAGAAGACTGTCGAAAACCCAGGCGTAAGTAGCAGAGTGATCAGGCTCTGACAAGCTGGTGCTGGTATAGTGATGACAATATCTCCTCCTGCTGCTGGATTGGATATGCTGCTCATCCTCACCCTTGAACTTGAGCTGTTGCTGGTGTAGCTAATCAGTATAGCTAAAAACAGGAGTGCAGCAGCAGCTTCCTGTGAGCATGGAGAGAGAAAGAGCAGGTGTGCCCAGCAGGAAGCAAACCTCTCTGATCTGAAATAAGCACCCTGTATCTTAGATCTGTATCTTGTGAGAATACTTGGATTTTGGGAGGAACCAAATGTAATGAAGTCAGGTCACCACCTAGGAAGTGTTGCTTTGCACTCTGGAGAAGTAGCAAATCTTGCTGGTTCAGTTTCTACAGGGGAGTTGACACAAAAGTGACCGTGCAGAAAGGTGAAATCCCTGCCTCCTTTAAGTCAACAATAAAACTTGCTTAAGTCAGTAGGATATTGTCTGAAGATTTTTAGCTCAGGTAGAGCTCAGGTGGTTTTGCTTTGTAGTTAAGGATTTCAGTAGGACAAAGTGTATTTCTTTTTCAGATAACGTGCTTCGGTGGTGGCTTCGGAGTTATCGCTGCCCCTCAGACTGTTGTGTCTTATTGCCAGAGTGATAACTTATGCTTGACTTGAATGTGTGCTAATTACACAAGTTCATTGCTACAGAGTGTCTTTCAGTTCATGGGATAGAATGTGTCAGCAGGGATCACTTGCTGCCTGAGCAGCTATTTGTGGGATAGAATGTGCTTTAGTACAGAATAAATGACTGACTGGAACATAAGGCATAAAATCTTAAATTGCTCATATCCCTATGCTATCATAACTACAATAGCGCTTGTAGGACCTGGAGCATGATGGTTATCCTGCAGTGAAAAAAAAGGCTTAGTGAGGCAATATCTACTTTGAGTTTTAACTGTCTCTCTTAAGAAGTAGGTGGAATTGTAGACAAGGTCTTGGGAGAAGAGATTACTACTGGGCATGCAGGTACCACGTGGGCTTGTTTGCCTGAGGGTGTTTCAGTGCAACAAATTACTGTATCACAATGTTTTATTGTCTTTTATCCAATTAACAAATACAAACATCATTTCTCTAAGAGTTAAATAATTCCTTTGCTCATTTTATTCATCAGCAAGTTCTCCTGGTAGCCTGCTTTTTTTTATATAACTATGCCACTATCAAGGCCAGAACCTCTATATAGCTGACAGAGGCACTGAGTGACTGCCTCCTGTTTGTTCCCTTCTTGTGCATTGCCACACTGATAAAGTGGTCTGTACAACATAAGAAGTTGGGAAGTTCTTTCAGTCAGAAAAGTCAACAGCAGAGAGTAATTCGTAGATCAATCACAGAAAAGATTTTGAAGAGTCCCGAGTCCTCAAAGCCATGTTTCCCATAATAAGCAGTTCAAAATTAGCAACTGTTTTCCAAACCCTCTTGTTCTCCTTGAAGCTTTCCCCCTACTTAGTTTCCCGCTGCAAAGAGGACAACTTCCAGGTCAGTGTCCCTTTGCTGGTTTCCAGAAGGGCTGTTTCAATGTCCTGGTCACTGGCAGTAGAAGCAGAGCCAAGAAGCTTCGATGGAAAGCCGCAGGGCCAGTGGGTGTTTGCTGTGGGTGGATGATGCAAGAGCACAGAGCTCGGAGCGGCTGCTGGTCCCCTCTGCTGGCAGGAGCGCGCTCCCAACCCGCCAGGCTCCCAGGGACAAAACAAGGACACGGCATCCACCTCTAGGGCTTTTGCTTGTTTGTTGCAAGAAATTCCTGCCCGTTTTCCTCCAAGCGTAATAGTAATCTTCCTTGACAAGAAGGATGATTTATGATAAATCAAACTCTTCTCTCCGATGAGTTACCTCTCTGCCAGTTTTCCAGGCAACGCCTTGCCCCATTGCTGTAGTTGTGACACATTCCCCGGCCCAACCCAGCTGTCTGAAACTATTGTACAAATAAAAAAAAAAAAAAAATCTGTGCCTACTCAGAGGTGCACAAGCCCTGATCTGCAATGTGCCTTTATGACCATCCTAGACCTGGGCTCCACTTATAATTCCTGATCTTAAATGCACTCATGAGAGAACACTCTGGGTCCATCTAGAAACTTATTATAGCCAGATAGCACATTTTGACTCCAGACTGAACTGCAGAATGGATTTGAGTTTTGTTTGTTTGTTTCTTTGTTTCATAAATTTGCTCTGTTTCTCTGTTTTTTTAAATTTTAGGCTTAGATCAGGCTAATGGGAGAGAGGACAAAAACCAGAACCACTTGAAGTTAAATTTAATATGTCAGAATGTCCTCTGTGTGAGACATCTGCAGTAGGCAAATGGTAGTTGTTCTGTAACTCTGTCCTCTCTGATATTGGTTGTCAGACAGGACATTTAATCTGCCTGGCTTCCCTCAGGTGCTGGACAAAAGCAAGAACCCAGGATGTCAGTGAAAGAGGGACAAGAGTGTTTTGGAGTTATTTCATCATTGTACACAGATGCAGCTACTCCAAAGTGCAATTTTCTACCAGCATCTAGGGGAAGAGTACACATTGTATTGTTAGGTAACGCTTGAGTTATTAATTCATTGAGATTTAAGTTACTCTAGATCAGGGATGGGCAATTCAACCTTCTTATGACAAACCTCTGACAAATGCAAAGTGCAGCTACCCATTTTGTTTGCAACAGCAGTCACTGTGACCAGGTAGAGCCATTGTTCTGTTCTCTGCAGTTATCTCTCCCAGGGTAGTGGACACATTTTTGGCTATTGGCTACAAAGGTCTTTTTTTCATGCTGGATAGTTCCATTCATGTATTCCAGGAAGTATTTCTGCCTGATTCATAGCCTAATCAGAATTAGGCTGAACTGTTTATTTTCCACCATCTACCAGTGACTTTTCTCATCAGATTCTGAGGCAGCTCTGGGGCTCAGCATATTCTAGAGTAGAGAATCAACTGAAAAAACATAAAACAACAAAATATAGGGCCCTCCCTGGCCCATGGCAGTTTCTCAATACCCTTATCAAACTTGGCTTGCATCACATGAGCTTAGGAGAAGGAAAGTAATTTGTGCTGATATATCTGATTTATGTCTGTTTTCCATTGTCAGCTGCTGCAGAGAAATACGTTGTGGACTTCAGCACCTGGGGGATTGGGAGCTTGCAGCACTGATGATTAGCGGGTTATAGGCTGTGTTGGAGGAAATGATGACTGGGACAGCTTCAAGCAATTCTCCACCTGGCACAGAATAGATGTGTGCAGCCATGAAGGACCTCTATGCTTGCCCCTAGGAAAGGGGGTTATTTTAAACGTCTTTTCTCTTGTACGTTGCAGGGCTAACTCCACTTAAAAGGAGATAAAATCTGATACTGGTGGTTCTGTAACTTTCTGCTCCCGTAATTGTCTGAGTGGTCTGCAGGGTAAGGATGGGATAGCATTACGAGTTGAATGCAGTTGCAGTGCAGCAATTTTTCCACAAGATGCCAGCGTTGGGCCAGCAGTTACAGGCCCTGGCCACGCACCTCCCTACTGTGTTGTCATAGTTGTGAAGTTGAGTCTCAGTAAAATGACTTTCGTTTGGTTCCTTCTGAAGTTGCAAAAGCTGCATGGCCTGCACAGATGGACAGTGGAGGTACCTTTACATTATTAAACTCCTCATCAATTTGTACTGAGCCTTGTATGTTAAGAATTGGCAAGACTGAGTTCTTTCATCCTCTTTACTACTGTTACAGCCCTGACACTTCCCAGAAAAGTCACAGGGAACAGCTGATAATTGGAGAACAGTAGGCACAGACAGGATCTCTTTCTTCTGAATACACACATGACTGTTTCAGTATCTAGTTCTCTAGATCAATCTTTTTCATGATTGATCTGTATTATCATAGTTCAAAAGAAACAGACTGAAATATTTCTTCCCTGCCTGGCTGCATGTTCCTTTTTTCTGCAGATGCTGAAAAAGGCTGCCATTTCCTTCATGTCTTGAGTTGTGTTCGGCAGAGCTACAACCCCTCTCTGGCTGAAGTGGTGATGCACCGTGTCTTGGAACTATTGGAGAGTAACAGTGATGTTGTCAGCACTATGGAAGGATATTTTATGGTATTTTAAAGAGAAAAGATAAGAGAGGTTGAGATACTATGAGAAGCTGTCATTAGCTGGTATGATCTAGATAGTAGATAAAAAAGAGCCTTTTGATTCTCCAAATGCTATTTTTGTCCAGCTTCAGAGAAATTGTTAAAATACGTGTTGTAATATTTTTGCTGACTTCCTTGCTATTCCTAGTGAAAGTGGTATCAAACTGATTCTGAACATTGTGATCTAGCAGGGGAACTGGAAAAGAAACTGGTCTTTCCTTGGAGATGGATGACACATTGATCATCCTCACATCTGCATCCAGTGGGCCTAAAGAAAAGTCAGTGCTAAATATCACTGTTTACAGCAGTGGTCATCTCAGAAGATATTCTTCTGGCTTAAAGACTGATCTTGCATGCTTTCATATGGCAATAGCTGCAGGTATTTCTTTTTATGTGAACTTAGTAGCACCTAGAGAAAGAACACACAAACAGAAGGATTTGCTTGTCCTTCCTGGCAGTGCTGGTGCATCTGTGAATATGTATTCCTCAATCTGGACAGCTTTGCCACTACTAAAGCAATCCTCACCATTCTCTGTAAAGTAATATTCAGGAATGGGGTCCTGCATCCCTTCCCCATCCTGCAACCTTGCCCAATGGTCTGCATGTCTGCATTCCCCTCTGTGCTAATGATGCTTGTTGTGGTTTCTCTTCAGACCAGAATTCTCAAAATCAGCTACTGTTTTGCTGTTTCAGTTGCTTCCTACATGGCAAATGGTAAAACATAAATTAGATGCTTTGGAAAAGAAAATACAGAAGCCATTGAGACCTACTGTAATTTCCTCTGCCTGTTGCTTTTTGTGTCTTTTATTCTTTGTCACTTTTGTGGTAAAATACTGCCCATATCTTTGCTTGCAGAAGAACACAAGGCATAGATGAAAAAACACTGGCCTAAAGAAGGTTACCATGCAACCTATTTGATCTGGAATAATTATAACTCTGTTATGTGCAACAATTAAAAAGCAAAGTTGTTCAATATTTATCCTTAGAGAGGGCTTGCTGCTGCAGGGGCTTGTCTGTTTAATTAGTCAGTTTAATTTATGGCGTGTAGGTGAGACCTTTAACTTGAAAAGAGTACAAAAGATTGAATTTATCTTTCTTTCCTCTGCACCTTCCCTGTAGCAGTTGCAATAGCAGACTCCCAGGAGGCAGCTGTAGTGGTAAAGCCCTATAAGGATTGGCATAGCAGGGAAAAATAAACCATATGCATGAAGAAAGCCAGTGAGTAGCCCCATGTGTGCCAGCTCTCTGGTTTGTTATATTATCTGCCTCACTCTAAGCTCTGGCTGCAGTGAGATATAGGCTAAGAGAAAGGCATGACAAAATAGATGGCATTTGCATTCAGAGGCCCTGGAAAGCTCTGGCCTTAAAGAGATGGTAAGTTTGTTCGTAGTAGAGAACTATATATGAATCATTCATTTGCAGGACTCAGTAGCTGATTTCCTCACAGATTTCCCTGCTTGTCACATTGCTGCTCTGCTGTGAGTCAGGTACTTGCTGTGAGTCTGATCTTAATATGGGCCCTGAACAGGTGCTGAAGGGAAAACCTGTGCAGAAAGAAATAGAAGAGGATTGAGGAAGAATTGTAGAGTGTTTGTTCCCCACTTCCTCCCCACACCCTGAATATCTCTGTAAATCAGGGGAAAAAGGCAGATTATGAGTGAAGTGGTACTGAGGGAAATTGAAACTTTAATTTGTGCTTATGAGAAGATCTGATTGGCCACTCAGAAAATTTGTTTTTAAATTCCTGTTCTGATTGTTGATCAGTTTGAAGTGATGCTTGAAAACAAGGCTATCTATGGAAGAAGTAGCTTGGAATAATGATTCCTAAATTCAAATTCACTTCAGGAATTGCCCACAATCAAGCAGTACATATGCTCAAGTTGCTTATTTGGCATGAATTTGAGGATATTTTAAAGGGAAGTATGAGGTGTTTGAGACCATTTTGAAGAGCATGGCATTTAATTTAAAAGACTGTCTTGGCCATTTTCTTGAAATGTTCTGTATTAGCAGAAGCTTATTTTGCTGGGAAAGGGTTAAAGGAACAGTGCTAGCTCAGTGAGAAAGGTGATCTCCTCTCTTAAGTTAGAAGAAAGACCCTGGTTCTCCTGAGGATGACAGCTGAGTGTGTGGGCTGGATGAGTTTGGGGAGAAAAAGAGAGTTTGGAGATCATGTTGCTCTTTAGGATCTCTTTAAAATAAATTCATACCAAAATAGGATTACATCTTTGGGCTTTGCCGTTTGTATAGTTAGATGTGCAAATTCTGTTGCCTCCAACTCTGAGGCTCCACTTACTGTGTTTCTTTGTGTAAAGTTTGCCTAAAATCCCTGTCCACTGATTTTCTATGCTTGGAGGTAGAAAGGGCAGATACTTGTATCTGCATCAGTCCTGCCCCTGTTGCAGTTCAAAAGCAATGCACAACTGCAAAGCCTTGGAGATGAGGTGGAATGAGCTTACTTCAGGAAACGTGGGTAAGTTATTCTGGAAGAAACCTGTCCGTGGAAATTGATCCTTGCTGGGATTGCTCAACTCTTGTGATGGAGGGTGTGTTCTGATGGTGTTGGTTCCCTAAGAACAGGAAAAAGATTTTTCTCAGATGAGTTGTCTCAGGGAAGTAAGATGAATAAACACGAGGGAGCCTATAGTTTTTACAAGAGTGAAAGGTTAAGCTAAAGTTAATGGAGGAGCCTAGATTTCAGCTACACAGATTCTGACTATCTGTACAGAATAGTTGTGTCTTAAGCTTGCCTGCTTTCTTTTCTCCAGCCCATGGGGCTACCCAGCCCCATGTTAACACTTGCTCTGGTTGAGAGCATTCCCTCTTGCACCTACAGGGAATAGAACATGCATACGCCTGCACAGCAGTACCTTGAGAAGCTGTGGGAGCACAGAGCTCACTGTGGGCTGATTTACCCATTCACTCAGTATCTCTACAGTGTGCTTCTGTGACAGCAGTCTAGACATACCCATGTTGGTATAAGTCACCTTTATGTAAGTCGAACTACACACACTAGGGCTTTTACTGCAAATAAACTGTCTCTCTGTTTAAAGATCATATCCTTAACCAACAGAGTCATATCATGCATGCTGTTAAAATTCTTAGACCACACCTAGAAATATTGTGCAGAGAATTCACTGAAAGCATGCTTTCTTGTTTTGTTTAATTTGTAAACTCGTTAGGCTACACAATTATTACTGGTTTATTAAAGGACTTAGAAGGTGGCATTTAAAGTAAAACTGACAAGTGAGAATTCATGTTGTAGAATTGTTTCATGGCCAATTCCAGTTTCCATAGCAACAGTTACGGCAGTAAAAGGTAGGTAAGGAAAACAGAATTTTTAAAAGCAGTCGGCATTTTTATGTTACCTTCAAAAGGTAAGTTTCCATAGAAATGCAGCACCTGAGAGCAAAATTACCTAGGAGTCCCAATTTTGTATTCTAATGAAATGTGCTGTGATTGCTTTTCTGGTGAGGAAACAAAGGAACAGCTTCACCTTCAGTCCCTACCCTCTGCTTGTGTGAGAGAAGAGATGAGATTGCTTCGTACCTCAGTTTCCCCCTTTCAACTCCCTGTGTAGGGCATAAGCCTCCAATTTTTTGTAATCCTAGTCATTAAAAGCTCTATGAAAGCTATTAGAGAATTAACTCTGTGGCTGTGTGGGAGAGAGTGAATGGATAGATGCTGGATTGGGACTTACAAAAAGCTGCTCTTCTGTTACTACTGATAGCTTTATATTTTTCTGCCTCTGTTTCCATGCAAATTGCTTTGTTTGTATTGCTATCTTTCTCTCCAAGGCCTATGAGACAATGATGATCTCCCTGTTTTTATTTGTATCATTTTTTCCCTGGAATCCTATTTCCTCTTATGACTTCTTAGATGACTTCGTTAAAAATAGAAATACAGATAAATGAGTTCTGAGTATCTTTGTTCCGCAATCTTTGGATTTGGATATATGCCATGAGGGCATGTATTTTACACAACCTGCCTGGGAAATGAAACTTTACTTTCAAATTAATAAATTGCAAAGTTGAATATTGGCTACATGACTAAAGCTGTTACTGTTTTGCATCTGTGTATATTTGTGTATTCCAGTGATGAACACCATAAATAGGAGTTGCTAATTCTTTATTCAAAGTGGGAATTCATCAATGAGCAGCCAGTGAGGCATGGAGCCACACAGAGAATTACGAGACAAGTACTGGAAAACTGTTTGTCAAAGAAATGCAGTTTGGTTTACTTTGAGAGTAAGCTGATCCTGTGGGGAAAAGATATGCCTAGCAAAGATTTGTATCTTTATACTTACCTCTAAATGGGAAGGGAGCAAGTTCAGATCCCATGGGCACCCTGAATTTTGAAACTTCCTTTCAGTGCAGTGCTATGTTCTTTTTTGCTGTCTTTCAGCAGTCTCCAGTCCTCCTGCCCCAACCCTCCAGGCGAGAGCAGAAAAAAGTTCAGCCACAAAGACAAAAGAATAGTTACAATAATTGGTTACCATCCTCCAGGAGTCCCATCATTACAGCAACATTTTTGTGGATCCTTGTGGGCAGCAGGGAAATGCTGAGCCAAGGATCTTGGGTTTCATTCCCAGCAATATACCCTGCCAGGCACAGAGACTTCCCCCCTAATTTCTTTCATCTATTCCTGAACTCCGCTCTCCCCTCTGACTTGTTTCTTGGGCCCTTCATTTCATTCACAGTCACAGATCCTGTCAAAATCCCTTCATCTGTTTTGTTCCCTATATCTTTCCGAACTCAAATATCCTTGTCAGCATCTGGCAATTGAAACTTTCAGAATAATCCCCTTGCCTAACTGACCTGACACTGTTCACAGCCAGTTCTGATTCCAGCAGGCTGTCCTTTGCTCCTTGACTAGGCACTAGAAGTTTGTAGCAGGAAAGAGCTGCAATTTCAGGAAAACCATCCCACCCTCTTCAGTAGCACCCTAAATTTTCTAGTGGTGGTTTTTTTGCAGGTATCCAAGTACAAAAAAAATATAACTAAAAAAAAGGAGTCGTGTCTTGCCCAAACCTGAACAAGCAGAAGTCACACCCCGATAGAAGATATTTGCCTCTCCCTGCCACTTTCATGTCCTTGCAGATCTCATTACAGACATGATCTGTAAAGTTGATGTGGACTTCTAGCTTGTGTGTCTCCTAGTTCCTGTGTCTCTCTTTAGCCTGTTTAAAGTGTGACTGTATTCTGATGGGATTATACTGTGTGTCTGGGCATTTGTCAACCTCTGTCCCACCACCCCAACTGACTTTGGCTAGTTAAGAGGTATGACGGACCCTAAACTGTTATGGTCTGGCACATTTTTAGGAAATGAATGCACTGATAGAAGAAGGAAGCCCAAATCAGTGCCTCCATCAAAGAGAAGGAAGAAAGACAACACCAGAGAAACCACACACAGGATAGTCCCAAATAACCTGTTCCTGTAACTTCAGCTGCCACAAGAAGTACTTGTTCTTCAAGTGCTCTTTTAAGAAATGATTGGACAGTTTTTGCAGAAGTTTCCTCACAGAGATTGCCCTTAGACAGCAAACTGCAAATCCATTAAAATCTGATAAAACTCCATTGGGGTACAAAGTTGAGCAACTGATGGCTAATGATGACACTAGCCTATTTCCACTAATATATTTTAATGTGCAATGGAGGCTATATTAATCTAGTCACAACATTTTACAAGTTTAAACCAGCCCAGATTAACAAGATTGTCTGAGAATAACACAGGCAGGAATTTGCCAGTGAAAGAAATAACCTAAAGGAACGATTTTCAGTAAGTGCTAACTAGTGAACACTGCAGTGCCAATTAACCTGGCACAACATGTCCTACAGCTCTTGTTTTAGCTTGCTTTTTGTTATTCACTGCAAGAAGGCACACTCCTTCCCTACCAGCTAGAACTGGAGTTCTCTGCCACCTTCACATTGCTCTGCTGGGAACAAGGTAAGATAAATAGCAAATGTATGTCACTGCATAGCAACTAACATGATTAAATGCAGTATGTGCCAAGTCTGTTATTGGCCTGGAAAGTTCATGGTTCCTCCCAGAAGTGGAGACTTCAGCCAAATATTACAGTGATATTTGGAAACAGGAGGTAGTAATCTATACCCTCAAATGTCTTCCCCAACAATGGAGTTCTGCAAGTCCTGCAGGCCTAACAGATTCTAACATGTGCTCTTGGCAAGGAACAAAGGTGGTAAAATGAAAAGAGTGCTTGGGGCTGGGTTTTTCTCTTATTGACAATACTGGTCATTTGCTTTGAGAGTGCAGGAGCTGTCCTTGTGTTCATGTAAAACTTCTTTGCCATATTGTCCACAAAAAAAGCCTCTGAGCTGTAACAAGCCAGCTGGTGTTCTGAACTACTGCCTACACTGCTGACTTCTCTCTCTCATTGTTTTCTGTCCTCACCTTGTCTTTCTAATTCCTGATTCAAAGAAGTTATGGTTTCTGTCCTCCTATGAGTGCAGTGATCCAGGACAAACATAACAAGAGCACACTGATACAGAGAAGAGTTTTTGTTGGAACCCTGAATGTAGGAAAGGATGAGAAATACAGAGGAAGCTGAAGGAGGAGGATTTAGTACAAAGACATTTGAAACGAGTCCTACTAAAAAGGGCTAAAGAAATAATTGCCTAATGATGCTGTAGACATCTGTTTCAGACCTGTTTCAGAACAGGCAGCAGGTGTTGCATGTAATGAAAGCAAGGACTTGTACTGTTTTATTTTCTGCCGTTAGAAGGCAGTGGAGGAAATGAGGTCAGGAAAAATAGAGTAAGAGAACATTTAGCATAAACAGCTGGGCAAATTTACATAGAGCACTGCAGAATTTATATGCTCTTCCTCTGCCTTCATTACACTATCCTTGAGAAGGTCTGTTCTGCAGAGTATCTTGTCCTTCCTAAAAAACCAATGCCTTGGGTGCTCAAAGTTAGATGCTAAAGTCAAAGTTGGCCACCAACCTGCCTTTGAGGACCAAAATGTTCAGGTTAATGTAATCATCACACAGATGTTGTCATGAATTGGTGAGAGTGATCCTGAAGGTAAAGCTGCCCTTGTCTCACAGGTGGTTTATATGCCTCAGTCACCAGAAAAGTGTCTGATCTGAGAAAGAATCCATTTGTGAAATGGTTCTTTAGGCTTGCATTCCTGGTCCTACATGGCCAGGGCTTAACACATGTCTGGATCCAAATAAACTGCTGGAATTATGTGGATGATGTATCCACTGCTGAAAACCACACCTGCATCAGGCGCTGCTAGAGAAAACTAACTTCGCTTTCCATGGGGCATTTTTGTTTTGGGATGATCTCATTTCTTGTTACAAGCAATTGACATCCTACAGGGCATTTTATTTTTCAAGCATCTCCACTGCTACCCTACAAAGTCTAACCTAACCGGGGGGAAAAAAACAAACTTTGTGTCTACCCATGGGATGATGTTGCTCTTGAGGAGATCCAAAAGTGCTCTTCCTACAGAAGTCTCTCAGCTGGGAAAGCCACTTTGCTTTTGCATGAAGGTAACAAAACAAAAAGTTAATGCACTCTACTGCTGAGTGGTAGAGGTTGGATGTTACAGATTCTTCTCACAGTGCCAAACTTGTGCACCCACCACCTGTGCTCAAACTGCAGTTCCATGAGCAACTTTTCATAAGGTATATTTTTATAGTTCACAGTCTGTCAGTCAAATGACTTCTGGTTTGGATACTGGCAGATAAATTCTTCTACTTTCTCTAGGGACTGTGCAGCCAAATAAAACTACTGTTTGGTTTCAGAAAGGGTTAAATGAGTAAAAACACTGAACAAAGAAATTCAAATTTCAAAAGAGGTTGGTGGAAATTTTAAATCTTGGTGTCAATGTATGTATACACAGAGGTAACACGGGAAGAAAATGAAAAAAAAATTATTTCTTCCTACACTAACTTTATTGTAACAAGCTGATGTTTTCAATAATGGAGCTTACCACGTTTTTGCAGAGGATAAGGCAGAAACCAGTCTCAAAATGTGTTATTTTGAGAACAGTGAGTATGCTGAAGTCAGGGATAGCATCCAGGAAGAAACCTGAGGAACCTCAATCCAAACCTGTGATCAGTTTGGTAAACTTCAGCTGTCTCAAACATAATTCTGACACCTGTATCATAAATAAAGTGTGGCTTGGGCTAGCTTTATTTTTTTAAGCACTTCAAGAGATATCTACAAAGCCACTGTACATATGGCAAAGTACAAGGTGTATGTGGATGAAAAGCAGCATGAAATGTGCTCCTACCACCCTAAACACCATGCAAGGCACATACCACAGTGGGAAATCCTTCATGCACAACTGCTAAGAGAGGACTGAAAAATAACGTTGGTCATGAAAGGGTTAAACTGTAAGATAGCTGCTTCAAGGAAAGGATAATCTATAATTTAAGTCCAGAGGGTGAAGCAGCTCTTTCATAATGTAAGTAAAAGCTGTTATGCCGTTGGAAAAACATGTACACTGCTTGCAGAGGGAATGATTATTTTGGTTTTTCCATCATACTAGATTGCACAGAGGGGCTGACAAAGCAGCACTCTCTGCTGAGGAGGCTGGGAGGGGAAGGGGCACAAAGATACTCTGCTAGAGGAGAGGGGTCTTGCTCTGCCAGCACTGCTGCTGGTTCCTTTGGCTGCCTTCTACTGTATTAGCTGGGCCTATTTGCCTCCAGAGTGAATTTCATAAGAAGAGCAGTAATCTCCCAAGAAGATGAAATGCAATTGGCTTTAAAAAAAAATAAGAAAAAGAAAATCACACTGTGCTTTGTTTCAGAGCTTGAGATTCGAATGCCAGACAGGCTCTCCCATTGCTGTCATTCCTATCAAAAGCTGTGTATGTTGAAACGCTGAAGTGGAAGGACTGCATGGAAAGCAGCCTTTTTAAGAAGCTGAGGTTTTGTAAGTACAGAAGCTGAGATGGGAGTGTAACAAAGGCTCTGTGTTGTGCTGTTGCACATCAGAGCCAATAAAACCCTAAGGGGCACATCTCTAGTACCATGTCTAGCAGATTATGCATGCAACTCCAGTTGCCAGTAATGAGTTGTGTGGCTAATCTGTCATGCACAGCACTGTACAGTTCCCCTTCCCCCAAGGGGCTCAGCTCATGGCATTTTACTTTCCCCCCAGGGTGCTGAGCACCGTTAGATTCTCTTCAGTTAGTGGGACAGGAAAACACTGTGTTCCACCTGGCTGCCCAGCCAGAAAACAGAAAGGAAAATCATCTTTAACAACAACTCCAGCCCCCACAGACAGGGCTGTTAGACCCCAGCATGGTTAACATTCAGGGGCAGTTACCTATCTACAGTGACATGCCATGAATTAATAAGAAGCATTAAAAATGGCCCTAATGGAGCACAGAAAAGCCTGTCCCTTGTTTTATTTTCTCACCGATTTAACGATCCAAATGTTTTCAATTTACAACTCAAATGCTTATTTACAAAATTTGCCAGCATGAGAGAGTCCTCTTGAAATATGAAAACTCAAGTCATGCTCCAGCTCTGACAACATCACACACACACGTTCTGTCACGCATCAGCTTTTGCTGTAATTGGAGCAGGGTCCAGGCTGCTGTGTAGCTGCACTAGGTCCATGAGGCTAATGTGATTACCTGCTTGTTCAAAAAAAAGTGAAAGAAGAATCTTTGCCCCAATACCCACCTAGCAAAAGAGTACAGTAATTTCACGATTATAAGC
>VRYO01001366.1:2704710-2751174 GCA_009812075.1 Sialia sialis
TTTTTTTTTTGGACAGGGTGATAGGAGAAGGGAATGGAATGCGTGATATATATTGATAATGTTTCTCAGGGAAGTGGCATCCAAGACCTGAAAGCCTGGCCACATCAGGAATATTTTTATCAATGGATTATTTGAATATTTACATTTTGAAGAAAGAATCTTCTTTGTTTGCTCTGCACACCAGGGACTTCTTGGCCAGTCTAAACAGCAAAGGTTTCTAATGTAAATAATTGTTCTTCTGCCTTGTGTCATGCATAAGGATTAGAGGTGGGAAGTCCCTCAAAGAAGAGAGTGCCTTGAGGAAGATAAGCCTCAAAAGTGCCAGTGGAAGTGGGTACATGAGGTTTTCCCCTCTGTCACCCTCCTTGTCTCATGTATACCTGCGCAGCTCCTGGGATGCTGGGAATTTAGCATTTTATGTCAGGCAGTTTCTTTTGGTAAACTGTGTATAGTAGCTGAGGAGGGAGGAGAAGGCTAGCTCAGAGCATCTGTCCTTGTCAGCAGATACCTGGTTCCCACCTTGTTTTTGTTGTTGTTGTTTTTGTTTTGTTTTGTTTTTGTGGTTTGTTTTGTTTTGTTTTGGTTTGGTTTTTTTTCCCTTAAACTGCTTGTGCAAACCTGCTATGTTTTGAACACATCCAGTTTTCAATCCCAGCTTCCTGTCCCAAATACCTAAGACTTTGTGACTCTGGTGTCTGTGCCATGATTATTGTATCAGGGCCAGTAACATTGTAAAAGTTCTGATTCAGAAATTGTGCCTAGAGCACGTCAGAGGAAATCACATTGAGATGGACTATTCTGACTGTAAATGAGAAGCTTGTTTTGCCAGAAGCTGGTCCTCTTTGCACTCCTGGGCTGGCAGGTCTGGAGCCATCAGCAGTACTCTGGAATCTTACTGGAAAATCTGCATGGGCAAGACACTTGAGAGGAAAGAGAGATCTTAGTAACTTCAGTTAATTTGGTGAAGAGCAAATGAATGTCATAAAACAAGCTAAGAGCTGGAAGATCACACTGAAATTCTGGCATAACTTTAAAATAATCATATGCAAAGTAATGATGCATTATTGAAAAGGGGAAAAACAAAAACCACCTGAAATATCTGGGGCAAACTTTTCTTGGAGCGAGACTGAGGAAGATGCTTATTTACCTTGCATGTATATACAAAGAGCTGAAATAGGTTTATAGCTCTAAAAGTCCTCACAATAGAGGGTCTGTGCAACCTTCCTCCAGCTATGATGCCCGTGTGTCCTTGAGGGACAGGGCAGCGGGGATCTTCCCAAGCGGTGCCGGCCTTGAGCTCCCAGCTGGAGCCCGGTGGGAGCGGGCTCGGCCCTTCACTGCCGGCTTTCCGGCGTGGCCCTGGCGGCTCGGGGAGGGCCTTTCGGACCCTTTCTGCAGCCATGGAGGGCCCTGGGGGCCGCGGGGTCTCAGCAGAGAGCGGGGCTATGCCGCCCGCCGCTGCGGCCCTGGGGGCGGTGGCTCCCGTCCCGCCAGAGCCCCCCGGGGCCACCCGGGGGCGGAGTCGCCGGCCCGGCCCGGCCCTTCCAGCCGCCGCAGTGGCCGCGCAGCCCCGGGGCAGCGGGCAGGGAGCGGTGCCGGGCCGGGCCGGGCTGGGCTGGCTGTGAGCGGGGAGCCGCAGCCTCGGCAGGGGCGGAGCCGGCACCGCGGGCATCCTCCCCTGCCTGTGTCCCTGCCGCCCGCCCGGCATCGCCGCGGCGGGCAGCGCGGCGGAGGGTGCTGCCAGCGCCGGCAGGGAGCGGCGGAGCCCCGCCGGGGTGCGCCAAGATGCTGTCCTACAGCGTGCTGGACGCCAACGTGGTGGATGTGGAGAAGCGGAGGAACCCCTCGAAGCACTACGTGAGTGCCGGCGGGGCCCGGAGGGACGCGGGGGTTCGCACGTGTGCGGGGGACGGGCTGGGAGCGGAGCGGTGTCCTGAGCCGTGTGCCCGGAGCGGTGTGCCCAGCCGTGTCCCTCTCCTCACTGTGTGCCAGGTGAGGGCTCCCCGCGGCTCTGGAGGTGCGGCTCTTCTTCCTCACCCTCTTTCACCCGTTTGGCTCTTGGCTCGTGTTAATGTTACCATTCTGAAGTTTCCTTCCCCTCGGAAGGTGGATCTTCCCTTCTTCCTCACTAGTCCCAGGGCAGGTCTCCCGGATGCCCGGGCTGTCCCTGTCCTGGCCAGGGTGCTCGGTGGGGAGCGGAGCAAGGTTGGGCTGCGGCAGGGCCGGGATCGGGCAGCCGGCGGTGCTGAGCGCATCTTTGCTCCTTCTCACCCCTAAGTTACATTCAGACCTTTTCTTGAGGGGGCAGCCTGTCTGCATGCTTACCAAGGCAGAGTCAGCGTTTGGATTTCTTTTATCTCTCTTTCACCTTCTTCCTTTCACACCTTACTGCCAACAGCACAGCATTAGAGGAGAGTTTTTAACAATTTTCCAGGACTCCTCTCTTACAGCCTGTCATGTGGAGGTGTCTTTGCCTGAAGGAGTTTGCAGCATACAGTCAATAGCTTTTCCCTTTCCACTTAGGCAGAGAAGTAGCTTTTCTTCTCTCTCTGGCTGTTTCTGGGTTTTAATTGCACCAAATCCTTTAACTGTTTCTCAAGATTCAACATGTATTTTAAAACACAAAAAGTGTTGATTTTCTCTATAGACAAGATAAATCTTCCAGCTTTGGTAAGGAAAAGCCTGAGGGACTATTGCATCTGGTGTGAAATGGCTCTGAGTATACTGTGTTTCCTGGCATTGTGTGTCTGCCAGATTTCTCAGAGCTGATCAGCAGCTGAATGGATTGTTGAAAAGATAAGGCCAAAGATTGGACTTAAACCTTTATATTAGTGTTGCATATCACTGAGCTTTTTCCTCTGAGGTTAAGCCATAATCCAGTTTAAGGCTAGAGGGCACTATGTTGCTGGTAGATGCAGACTTGTAAAGCTGAAGCGCTCATCTACCGTGGAATTAAGCATCTTGTGCCCAATTCATAGGAGTGGAAGTTTTAGGTGTTATATCCTCTCAGGTTGCAGCTGGACCTCTCTGTTCAGTCTATTATGCACTCACTGCTTCCAGGTGGGAAAGGCTTCTTTAGTTTTTGCAGGCTCTGCTGTGGACTGTGGCTGACACACCTGCAGGGTGTTATCTCATGTGAAAGGTGGTGACAATCCAGCATCAGAGAAGCACGTCTGCCAAGCACCAAAATATGTAAAAGAACTGGTAACAGTATCATCCACGAGATTGCAATTTATTGTAGTCTCATGGGCTGCCGAGAGAAATCGACACTGTTCATGTCTTGTTTGCTGGAAAATGACCAGTAAACAAGGATTTCAACTCTGTGTTTACAGGATTTGAAAGAAAATATTTCCTATGTTTACCTGTAAAACACATCCTTTTCCTTGATGATCATTGTCATTCATGTTAAGAAATAGTAATATAGATTATTCAAAGAAGTTCTCTTTAATGCTTCTAGTGGCAAATTTTTCTTCCCCTTCAACCTTCTCACTGTACACCTTTACTAATGTTGTCTTCCTTAAAACAGTTCGATGCCTACATTTGTCCTGTTCTCTGCCAAAACCCCACAAACTAAATGGTTTGGGTGACTAATTGTGTGTCTGCCTTTTGTCCCACTTAGTTCCCATCGGTGCCTGTACAGTATTCAGCATGATAGGATCATCTGGCTTTGGCTGGAGTAAGTCACAGAGACTGAACCCATGCTTTCAAAGAATTTAATTCCCTGGGTCTGACCCACTGGTTGCTGTTACTTTGGTTCTGTGCTTTTTTTTCTTGGACATAAACCAATTATTTTCTTCTAAGATTGTATAAGCTTCACTTAGGATTTAGCTCTCTCCATTGCCTGTGGACAGTTTGGAGAGTGCAGAGCTTTATGCTCTTTGACCTATGTGGCTTTGAAATACCAAAAAGCTTTTCTATCTCTAGCATCCATAAATGTCTTCCTGCCAAGCCTTCAGGCCATGCAAATGTGCCTTGGCATCAGATGAACAGTGTGTTTCTCCAGTGGATGGTGACCTAAGTATTGCAGGTGTTTTAACATGACTCTCTCTCCTTTTAATTGTGATCTTTCAGGACCATAGTGGAACCTGGAGAGATGAAGGCATACCTTAGGCATTGTGAGCACGTGGAGAGGGCTAAATGTGAGTAGCACATAAGCCCCTGCACTGCTTGGCTTAGCTGTGAGGAATCATTGCCTGGAGCAGTTGTCTTTCATGACACGAGCACAGCTTTTGTGGCCTTGACTCAAGAAAGTTAAAGAAAGAAGACAGCTTTACATATCCTCTGCTATGATCCCATATGTGTGTGAAACTTCTGAGGAGTTTACTACCTCACTGGAAGTTGAATAGGGCTCTGCCTGTGGGAATAGATTAAAATCTTGACTCCAGTGCTACTTGATAGGAACCCAGCCAGCTCTCTACCCTCTTGTGGGAAATCCTTACTAGGGAAGGAGTCTGCAGTGCTTCCCTATGCATCCCTGTTAGCAACTGGGTAGCACAACACCACCTGGCTGGCTGTGGGCCCTGGCTGGCAGCATGTGAAAGGATAAACAGAAGGTTGGATCAATAAGCACATGCCTCTTGTATGGTATATCCCCAACACAAGCTACTGCTGCACTTAGAACTTGTGACTTTCCAAATTAATTTCCTCTTTCTCCATACAGATGATCTTTTAAAAATTGATTTGCACTTGAAAATAATTTTAAAAATTGTTAAATCTCCTTGCTTTCCTCCTTCCATTTTCTTTAAACAAGAACAATGTCAGGAAGGTCAAGTCTGGGTTTGTTGGAAAGACCCCCGCTGCAGCAGGGGTCACACATTGGCTGTGCTGCAGTGAAGCTGGGTGGATTTCGACAGTGCAGTTAATGGTTGTAGGTGCCAGTTAATCATTGTGAAGAGAGAAAGCTGGTAGCAAAATCCAAATCCCTTTTCTGGCCCCTGCTAAGCAATAAACAGTCAGAAACTCTCTTTTCTCAGTTGATGAGGTTTGATCTGTTTGTGGGGTAGCTTCTCTGGCTTTTGGTCTGAAACTGTGATTGCTAAACTAAGCATGTAATGATCCCAAACCAGAAATGCATTCTGTATTTAAAAGGATCCACTGTTGATGCTTACCTCTGTCAGCCATCAATTGTGGACCTTAAAGCAGACACCTCCCCTCCCCTCCCCTCTCTCTGCTACCAGGTTATCTTTAGGCAGATAGCTTACCAAATGTTCGTATCCTTTAGCAGCCCTGCAGGGAGCCTCTGCCTACCAGATGTGCTTGATCTTGCTCCCAGTGGGATGAGATTGGGTTAGCACCTTCACCTGTTCACTATTCTGCAGACCTGGGTGATGGTAAACACTCATTAAAAGCCAGATGAACAGGATTCCCCACCCCCTCTCTTACCACTTGCTTTTTCTGCTGAGGACTGAGCAGTTACTGATGTGCATTATCTCACCAGACGTTTATATGCTTGAGGTCATTTCTGAGGTCTCTTAAGTGTGCCTGTGTCATCCCAAGGGCAGGGATTGATACTTCAGTAGAGATTTTCTCTTTCAGCACTGCTCTACTCATGTTGCAGTTGGGCTTTGTGTGTTTTTCAACTGTGTCCAGCATAAAAGTAAGGCAAAACGCTCTTGACTTAAAAGTGGCTGCTCTGCCTCCTTCCAGTTAGACTGAGGTGCATTGCTGATTTCAGTCATCTGAGATGCCTGTGTATTGTCCCAGTTCCTCCCCAGGGTAATTGTTACCTAATGCCACCTCTGAATGCTGAGATCTCCTGTAGGAATGTTTCTGCTGCATGGATATGGTTGCTAACCTCCTCGGGGTACTGGCGTTGCTGACTTTTAAGGGATCGAGTTCTGCTGTGTAGGGTTTCAGCTCTGCTCCCAGGAGAACGTGAGTGTGCTTGTCACAAATGACCTGTTGTAAAATGTCAGCATGCTTAGAAGAAAAATCTTGTACTGCTAGGGTCAAGCTCTGCTCCTTGTCTCTTGGCTGCTCCTGCTTTTACTGCTCAGACTCGAGCAACTCTGACGTGATCAGGCATCTTCATGGCTTTATTCTCTTTGTTCCAATCTGCTGGTTATACAGTGGCCAGCACTGATGGGGAGACTCTGGACATGGTTTAGTGGCAAGGATCTTTGTTCCTATCTTAGTATTCCTTGGAGAAAGAATTGCTACCCTGGGAGAAGGAGCTGCATTCCCCTCACTTGCTCACCAAATGAATTGTCCTGTGCAACTCAAGGTCGCTTCAATGCGGTTGGGGAGCCCAGCAGACCAAGGAGCACTCCCAGTTCTTTCTTCCAGCAGAGCTTTGGGCTGGTCGCATTCAGCCAAGAGACAGTGGTATCTAAATTCAACAGTTTGCAAAAAGCAAATGGCTGTCTCCAGCCTTTGGAATAGATTATCTATCAATAGAAAGACAAGGTAGTTGTCCTGATGTGTGGTGGTCAGGGCAGGATGAAATAATCTGGAGGCTTTGTCACAGCAGGCTACTTGTACTGGCAGCCCCGTGGCTGAGTGTGCTGGGAGGGCAGCCAAACAAAAGTTCAGGGGAAAAACTTTCAGCAGGTCCATGAGCTGGGAGTGAAAGCTCCAAAACATTCAAGTTCCATTTTAAAAATGATGAAGAAGCTACTGTTGACTTTTCCTGGGACTTGGTTGCCAGGGAGATGATGTCCTAAGAGACAGCACAAATGCTTTTGGCTGCTGACAGCTGCAAGTAACCTCTGGCTTCACAAGTAACCTCTGGAGTCAGTGTGTGGGTGCTGGAGCCCACTGGTGCAATTCATCATGGGTTGTACACTATGTAAAATCACACCAGTCTCACTGCTTTGAGGTAAAAGGGAGAGGAACTGACATACCAAATCATGGAGAGAGAGGTGAACAGACATCCTAAGGAAACAATGGTTGGAATGGGAAAGGGAGCCCAGACTTCCTGCATCCTGGAGCAGCTTCTCTGTTCATCTCACCCCCAGCCCTCAGAAAGCCAGCTCTAAGGCATTGCCTCCCCCTGTCCCTGCAAGGTAGGATATGTGCTGGTACCCTCACTGGGGACACGAGGCAAGAAGTTAAGTGGTTGACCCAAAGCCACCTGTGAAGTGTGTGGTAGCATTTTATGTTATTTTCTTTGGCTTTCAAAGCGGTCTTGCAATTACCTGATATAAAGTACACAATCTGAAAAAATACTACTCTCGTATTCAATCATTGTCTTCCTCAAAATCCATTTCCCATTTTATATGGATTAAACAGGAAGAGGGATTCAATGTGACCCTACCTGAGGCAGGAGGTGACGTACGAGCTCTCTAATTTAGTCATTTGGGAGGAAGCAGCTGGACCTTCTAATGTGAAATGGTTTTCTTTTTTTTTGATCTTCCTTTTTCATGCTGCATCCTCTTAATCTGTGCTTGCTCACGCAAAGGGAACTGGTCCCCAGAAAGCACAGGGAAGAGCAGGATCCTGAGAGGGGCTGACAGCACTGTGTGTTGGGTGACATAGGGTGGCTGAGTGCTTTCATGTAGCCAGAGCAGACACCTTTTTGCCTGCGTTTGCTGTGTAAATATTGCATGGAGAAGGCAGAGAGCAGCACAGTAGCATACTATTTGAAATTAGTGGTGTCTGCTGTTTAATCAGGTAGTCTCAAAGCCAAATACAGTCAAGTTGGTGGAAAAAACCCTCCTAGTAACTTTCCTGAGCTTTGGTTCACACCTTTAGAGAGGCTTTATTGAAACATTTACTGAGAAGTTTGTAATTACTAAGTTTTTTATTATAGTGCATTTTCCTTTGTCTTTACTTTAAATGCAAAAATTCAGTCTCCACAATTTGTTTGTTATTCTCTTCTGGACAGGTACATCATCACATTTGGGGTGTGATGTTTACTGAGGTGAAGCAAAATTTCAGGTGATTTTCTTCACCTGAAAGGATTTTCAAGTGGAATATCTTTCAGCCTTCCCACTTTAGTGCCCTCGCTCTTTGTTCTACTTTTGAGATAAATATACAGAAATGATAATGATAATTTATTCCTTCAAGCTCACATCCACTAGATGTCAATTTTATGATATTCTCATTGTGTGTATTTATAAATGTAGGACAAGGGTTGGAATGCATAAGAGCATTTCTTACACAGCAAGGATGCTTTTGCACTGAAATGTGTGCAGACAGACCTGAAAGATGGTGTCTGCACTGGGTTGTTAGGGAAAGGTGATGACATACAGGGACAGGCAGGTGGGAGCAGTGAGACAACCTCAATCAGCTGAGCAGGTGATTGACTTGGCATACAGATAAGCCAAGCTACTGTCTGGTCAGCATTTAGGCCTTGTTGCAAAAAGTGTCATGAGGAAGGATAATAGCCTTTATATTACCCTGGGGTGAAGGTATAGCAAAGAAATACTCTATTCATTGTAGTACCTCTCAGTGCTTGAGTGTGGCGATGGCATTAATTGGTGCTCTCATGGTTTTTGGTTTTCCAGTTTTTGGAAGAGGAGCTCAATGTGTAGGTAACCAACCAAGTCCTTGGACTGGGAGCATTCTCCTTTTGAGATCAGAATACACACCCCCAAATTTGTGTCTCCATCAGAGCATCATATGTTGCACTAGTTTGCTGCAGTGTGTTCTAAATTTGTCGTAGTAGACACTGCCTGCTCGGGGTGTACCATGGCTTCACAATAAAGCTGTAATTCTGTATTATTGTAATGCAACTTATTTAGTTTGTTGGAGTCGACTCACTGGACAGAAGAAAATATTCATAGACTCTAAGTGTCCATAAATGTGTGTGTGGTCCCACACATAGCGTGTTGGAAACCTGACTGGCAGTAATAATGTTTTGATACATTGCTGGCACTGTTTCTCTGACCAATGGGGTGTGTTTTGTTTTTCCTATAAACCACGCTGGCTAAATGCAGGGATGCACTGGGCTCTGATGCTCTCAGTAGTCAGTAGCATGGTTTTATAAGCTTGATGCAAACTTGTTTACAAGGAAAACACCCCTATCTCTGTTAGGGAGAAACATGCCAAATCTCTACTAACCATAGCTGTGTTTTAACAGGAGCTCCACACTGCTATTCTGTCTCCTTTACAGAAGTCTTCCAAGCTGCTCCAGAAATACTGGAAGTGTGGTTCTCCACTGCCCGTATGCCTGTAAATGCAAACTTTAACACATGAAGTTCATAAATCACCCAGAAAGGTTTGAACAAATGTTCAATGTGATACACACAGGACATTATGCAGTGTGGTAGAAGAGCCTTTAACCTGGATCTTGGTGTGCTCTACTGCAAAGCCAACAGGATTTACTCACCTTTTATAAAGTGTAAAGATGCAGGTGTTACCTCAGGGCTGACTGCTGGCATCAGTTTTGAAAACTCCAAGTTTGGGTCATCCTCCTCTACGGGCAGGGCTGCTCCTGGGAGCAGGGCCAACGTCAGGTTGTCATTGGGAAATGGGAGCAGGGCTGGTGCTTCCCTGACAATGCTCAGTGACACTATAAAAACACATATCTAGGATCCCAGCCATGCTTGTTGACTCTGAGCCTGCTCCCCATGGGCTTTCCTCCCTGTCTTGGAGTCCAGGGTCTGTGGAAGTATTTGAGGTGAAGCATGGAGTATGTTCTTCTGGGAGCAGCCCTTGGCACTAGGCTACTGGCTGCTGCTGTCTGGTCTCTCCCTGGTGTCTCTGCGTTGCCTGTCAGGAAAGCTCTCTGGCACAGGTGAAACCTTCTTTCCAAGCTTTCTTGTACCCTCAGGGGCTTGATGCAATAGAGAACATCTCAATTAGTGCTTTCCTGACTCTATGATGATGAGATTTCTAATTGCTTCCTTAGCATCCTGTGAGATTTTCCCACTCTTTGACTAAGGTTATTTATTATTTACACATTAACTCATGCATGTGTTTTTTTATGTCTAGAAGGTTATTCCTGAATTTCCCCTCTCCAGCAGATGCAAGCCTGCCAGTAAACCCCTCTGACCCCCCCAAAAAAATGCTTTGCAAATTAGTTTTAATTGTTTTTCAATTCTCTGCAAGTGCTTTGCTGCTTTGAGATCACTGTATTTCCTTTGCCTGAAAATCTGATGCTTTGACACCTGCCTCATCTTGAGGAGCCTGAGCTGAGAGATGGTTTTTCCTGTGGTGGATGGTAGAAGAGGCAGCTGAGCTCCTGGTCTTCTGCAGAATCAGGGCAGCTGGCATATCCCTGCTAATGCCTGCAGTTTCCCAGAGCTATCACTTCAGCAACTTTCACTGGCATTAAAATCACTTAGAATTTAAAAGCAAACAAACGAGGATATGTGAAGTATTTTTCTGGAAGAAAGCCATGGAGGGCAGATTAAGTGCATGTCCCTCCTCCCATCTCCCAGACATGTCACAGGAAGACAGTTCAGCATTTTCCTCAGTGGGATTAAAACAGGCTCTGTCAGGAGCTGGCTTCTGTGATGGGACAGAGGAAAGGCAGCAATAGGAAGGAAGCATATGTATTTTAGAAATATGTTTATATCAGGTGAAACTGTCTAGAATCCCTGAAGAAGCACAGATTGCTGGTTATGACTTTTTTATTAATGAAAGGCTGCTTATTTTCAGTTAATAACAAGATACTGTTAGGGAAGAACAAAAAGTGGCTGGTTCTAGAGGAACATCCATGTACCAGAAGGTAGGAATCCTGTACCTTATGCATTTCACAAGCACTGGATGTCCTTAACAAGTTCTTTCTTTCCTCCCCCTGAATTTAGCTAAGTTTTTCCTCTAACCTTTCAGCAAAAAGCGTTTTATAAAGACAACCCAGGATGTTTTACTCAAAAGGAATCTAGTGCAGTAGACAGCCTCTGGAATACTCTCACTTGAAGCACATGGAAGAGTCTTTTTTGGCTGTTATTGCTCAAGAAGAAATTTTCTGTTTAAACTTTTGCTGCTGTCTTTGTGATTGTAGCAGTCTCTGTCAAAACTCTGGACTGTTATAAAGAAGCAGCTTTCCACCTGTTACTGAGCTGGACAGCTGTAGCTTGCATTTCATCCTTCAATACAGACATCCCCAGTATAAATAGTTCCATTTAAACTAAAAATACTGGCAGTGATTTTTCCATGGGTAACAACCCTTGGAGATTGCAGGCATGGTCTGTGAGGAGAGTCCTGAAACCTCCCTCTGTCCTCTGGCTGTAAGGACCAGTGGCCCTTTGAACAGCAAGGGCAATTTGCTGGTGGCACTGGAGGGTGAGTCTGTACAGGTGTGTGAGGCACTGCTGTCTTGGAGGGATCTCCTGGTTTGAAAGAACTGGGGCTCTGGCCCAAGGGAGCAGGGTCTGAGCACTCAGAGCTGGGGATGGGAGCAAGGCACTGCTGCTCAGCCCCTTGGCCTTCCTGCTGATGGTGTTGGGTTTTCTACCACCCCTTCAGCTGCAGGATTGGACATCTGCCCTGGTGTTGGCCAGAATGACCATTGGGGTTGCTGTTTTACAGAATTCTTCTCTTGTTACGTTGAGGGAGTGTGCAGGTATTCGTTAGGGATTGGGCTTTTCATGTGAGATCTTTGCTCTGCATTGGAGCAAGAGGAGGGCATGGTCAAAGAAATGAGATGGAAAGGAGATGTTTGCAATTGGTTCCATTAGAGCTGAGGCCACAGTCCTGGCCAGACCCTAAGAATACTCTTTTATTCTTTCAATTCTTTCCTCTCCTTCTGGCAAGCTCTAACACTGCCCACAGCATGGGGTCATTTCCCATTGTCTTAATTCTGGAGTTTTGGGCGCTCTCCCAAATGCAGTAGTCCTGGACTGAAGAGCATCTTATGGGCAATCATCAGATCCTTCCTCTGGGATTTAGGGTCTGTGGAAGACTGACAGCACAGCACTGATGTTTTCACCACTCCTGAGGAAAGGTGCCTCAACACTTCTCCTGTGTGCTAAGGGCTTTGTGAGGCTCTGCCCATCATGTTATCCCTGCAGTGATTCTGAGCCATCAGGGACCTGATTCATCTGATAAGAGTGAGATGGCTCTGCCAGGCACTGACATTTATGGGATTCCAGGTATCCTTTGTTGGAATCTTGTGTGGAGCTAAGGCTTCTTGGCTGTTGTTTTACTGTGTGTGAGAGGCGTTGGCTGGGTTATGATAAAGACTGACTCAAATGAGGGTGAGGGTGCAACTGGCCATGTGATTTGGTTCACAGGTGACTTGAAAAGATCCTAAGGAGTCAAATGAAGAAATTATGCCCATTTGTAGAAAAAGACTAGTTAGTACTAGCAAAGGTCTGATGGTCAAATGTGTATTTTATCTGCCAGCAGCCTGCCCTGCCTGGCACTTTATCAACCTTCTACAGCTGGTTAACACGAGCTGTAGCAGATCTGGGTCAGACTTCTGTTGCCAAAAGGCCAGTGTTTTCCCTACTGTATGTTGTGACAGAAAGGGTTAAGCAGAAGGCAGTGGTGGCTTCAGGCAGTAGCACTGCAGTAAATGCTGAGATGACATGGGAATGCTCTTCAGCTGACGTCCTTGTGAGCCTCTTGGTGACATCAAACTCCTGGACCATTTCCAGTGGAGTTTGGCCTTGCCCCAGTGACAATAGATGTTAATCTGTTGGCTTGTCAAAAAAAGTGTTAGTGGTTTTTTCACAGATCCATTTCCAACCCTCAGATTTCCCTGCTAGTAAACACAGCATTATGTCATTGTTTTACCAGGAGCCAAGCACCAAAGCCAACTTTGCAGTGCTGTCATCAGCAAGTGTCTATTCTCTTTGGGACTTTATCTGAGTTCCCAGGCTTTTTTCCCCACTGTTGCCCATGTTCTGGTCTCTGTGTCCATCAAAAACCTATGATGGTTTATGGGAAACGTGTAGGGTCTAGCAGTTCTGGGCAGCACTTTCCAATGTATTTATGTTAGATGGGGCTCCTGTACCTGCTTGGCAAAAACGCCTTGGTTTGTAAACCTTGATCTTCTGGTTATATTAGCCAAGACCAACTCCTGGATTCTACATGTAAAACAAGGTGAAGGGTTTTGCAGCCCAGCCTTGCTTCTAGTTGATAAAATAATAGCCAAGTCATAGTCACAGGCAAGGTCCTGCCCATGCTAGATCCTGTTTGTTTCAAAACACAATAGCTGAGTTCCTACTAAAAAGACTGGTTGTGAAATTGCTAACATTGTAAATGAACTTCCATAGCTTTCAGAAACAACACTCACCACAGATCAAATAAAACCATTGATAATTTTCTTGTAACCCTTATTCCTTGTTTTGCTTCTAGACTTATTTCCAGCTGTTTCTGTGAAGGATATGAAAGAAAGGATTTATAAAGTTACCTTCAGTGGTCAGGATCTAATCTACTTGAAGAAGACAAGCCTCTTATCTGTATCTCTGCTGGGTCTTTCTGGGGCCAGGAACACTTCAATTGTTCTCATACCAAACCTGTCTGAAATCATATCCCAGAGCAGCTGGAGTAGTGTAGAAGCAGAGGAAGGAGGGGAGAGATTTCCTCATCTGAATGCAGAGAATGAATCCTTCTGATACAGCACAGGGAGATGATGAACAGGTTCAGGCTCTTGACACTAGTGAGGAATTACAGCATTCTTGGGTATGAGGTGGAATACAAGTGATACTAAGACTGAAAGGACAAGTGGTTCAAACAACAAATGGATGAATTCTGGGGTAAAGACTATTAAACACAGCAGTCAAGTCGTGTTTGAGTCAGAAAGTCTGTTACCTGCCAGCTGCTAAAGACTAAGCACACTGAGTTCTCTATGCTGCTGTTAAGCAGTTACCACCTGAGCTTATTAAAAACATAATGCTGAGCTAAAATACAGCTTCATTCTGGTCCAGATTGTATCTTCTGATGCCTTCCCAGATCTCCCTTAGGTGTATGGCTGTAGCTCAGGCTGCTGAGCTGTGCTCTGTGTTACTCAGAGCAGTGAGAGCTGTTGAGTCCCAACAAGATGAAGTCAGGAAGCACAGTGCATGCTGTGAGGAAGCAGCCCTCCCATCATCACTTCCAGCTCCCTCCTCTGCTCCATGCACTTCTTTCTGGATCCCATCACATGTTTATAGGCTAGTGTTGCAATCTGGGCCTTGGCAGATCACTTTCTTTTTCCCAGCCCTGGGTCAAGTGGCAGTTTATTTTTGTTAGAGGTACCATGTCGGGTATTACTATTAATAGATATTCAGGCTTTGTACTTACCTTTCATCCAAGGGTCCCCCAACACTCTGTACATCAGCACCTCTTTGCAAGGTGGGCAGATCAGACAGGGAGAGCATTGTGTTTGCAGCAGTATGTCTGTCTCCTGCAGAAGTGCCCTCTCAGAGCTGTCACAAGACTAGTGGATAATATGGGCTGATAGAAAAAATGTCTTTTATGGCTGAAATTACTGGGTGGGTCATGGAACTGTAGAACATAGACCTGAGACAGATCTAGGTCATTAATGCTGTACAAGCATATTGCATTCCCATGTGAGTACCTTCAGGATGGTTGGGTTGGCTTAATTGGAAGCTTCAAATTTCTTCTGATGGTTAGTGATTTCCTTTTATTATTCACAAGTATCCTGTTTTCACACCAGTTTTGTCCTTTTGCATAAACAGGTTTCTTCACTCTGTTTGACTGACCTCCTGTCTCACTTCTCTCCACTACTTTTTACAGAATATCTGTGTTCCTTCTTAGCCTCCACCCTCAAAGGTAGAGAGCAAACAGCTTTTCCTACCTCATACTCTTTGCAGTCCCTGCAGACTGAATGCGGGTGAGCTGTTTAGCCCAGGCAGTGGCAACAGTTCAGTGTGGGTTATTTGCACTGCTGGGCACAGCCTTGCTCATGCTGGCAGGGGCCAGGTGCAGCTGCCAAGAGTAAGTTTCACCTTGTTGGGGTGTTCTCATCTGGTGATTCTCCAGATGTAGCCAGGTGTGACTCAAAGTATAGATGAGCTCTTGGGCCTATCCTGTCCCTCAGTTGTGTCAGCATGAGAGAGGATGTCTGTAGCTTGTGGTTCTTTCACAGTTTCATTTTGCTCCCTTCAGGGAGTTTCAGAGCTGGTCCAAAGCCTTGCAAGTGACACTCCACTTACAAAAGCGAAGGAGAGAAAATGTGGCTGATTATGTTCTCACGTTAGCTTTAATGAAGGTAATTTTTAGCAGATGATGTCTAATGTTCTGATAGCACCAATAAACTGGTTTTCAGCAGGTCTTGGGAACGGAGTGGGAGAGAAGGGCATGGTTCTAGAGGGCAGCAGTTGCCTGATGACACTCTCTTGGCAGAGTTGTTGGAGGACTTGTGTGAAGCCCCTCTCATTTGGACAATTTCTGCACGTCCTGCTTGGGTGAGAGGAGAGGTGGCCTGTGGTTTCTGTCTGAGCTTCAACAACAGTAAATAATTCCAGATTGACGCTGTGGAAGCGTGCTGTTTTTGTGAAGGGAGGACAAGGAGGGAGCCAAACATAACAAGAGTTTCTCAGTGCTTGGGGAAGAGAGCCAGGGTCACATCTGGAGTTTGCAGTGTTGGCAGACCCAGAAATGATGTGCCACATCTTACGTATATCAGTGGAGATAGCTGATAGGTGATTATAAGCAAGCTCCTTTGTGGGCTGGTTTCTGATGCTGATGATCCAAAAATGATGCTGGGATGTTTCAGACTTTTCAGCTTCCATATCTGCTATTTTTTAATATTTTTGGCATTTGTCTCTAGGGTAAGGAAAAGGCCATAGCAACCCCTGGGATTTCAGTCCTCGTGAGTATTAGTTGTGAGGCTATAGATGTACTGCCATTAAATTTAGTGTCACTTGAAGCTGTCCCTTTTGCAAAGCTGGGTGCTGACTCTATTCCAAAGTACTGAGCTCCTTGTCCAAAGCTGTCCCTGACACTGGCTGTTTGGCCAGCTGTCCTGGCTGGTGTCTCTCCATCCCCCCTGTGCTGGGGAACATTCCCAGGACCTGACATGACGATTGCTCAGTGTTTCTCTGGCACACTCAGTGCCTGTTTTTTTAACAAATCAATCCTACAAGATGTGTCAGTGGCTTAGGAGGCTTTAGGATGGCTGCAGCCTATTTCATCAAAGCAGCCTGAGACTCATTTGCCCTTCAGATGTTGAACTCTGTCTTAGAGGCTGTTTTCTTTGGGAAACCCCAGAGGGGAACATGGTCCCTTATGTTTTAAGGCAGTTTTCACATTGAGCTTTGTGGTCTGTTTCAGAAGTGCTGGTAGAAGTAACATAGGCTTTCTTGGACTTAAGTTCACTGTTCAGGGAGGAAAAACGTGCAGAGATCTTTTGTTAAAATGATAGTTGGTATCTTTGCACTTCACAAATGTCAGTGAATTAGAGAACTACACAACTACAGAAGCACTTCGGAGCCTGTGCTTACAGTGACAGTGTCACCAATAGGTAGCAGTGTGGGGGATCATGAGGGAAGATCTTAGAACCCTTGAATGTAATTTGCTAAAGGCAAAACCAGGTTACAAACCATCTTTCTGCATTGAGGGGGGCATTGGATCTGGGGCAGTGATGGTTGTTTGGTGGGAGGTCCTTTGTTAAGTTTTTGTCAAAAGGGTTCATGTGTAGAGAGACTAAAAGTGGGTGATGGGGAGGAACCAGGGCTGGTGAGAGTGCAGTGATGCTTTGTGCTGACAGCTAACTGCTTCTCCAACACAACACTCATACACTCCTAGTGAATCCATACAGTCCTGGATGGAAATGTTGTGGATCTTAATGAGGTTTTTTTATTCCTGCAAGGTGGCAGACCTGGCACAACCTGCCTGTTGTCACTGAGCCCATCTTAGAAAAGAGTGGCCCCAGGAGAGTGAATTTGAGATTTGTCTGGGAGTTTGTAGGCTTCTGTGAGACTATTTCTCAGGAGATGGTGTGTTAGAAACTGCACGGTTTCTGGAAGTTTTAAGCTGCCCATGCCAGCATCCCTTCAGCTGGTCCTGGCCAATATCAGGTGTGACTCTGGTTTTCCACTGCTGCTTTGGCATCTTGAATATGTTGTGGGGCAAGAGCAAGGATTGTCCTTAGTGGTGTTTTAGGTGGTTGCTGAACATATCAAGGGGCTCTGTTTTAGCTGCTGGTCTGGGGAGCTGGGATCAGCATTCTGCACTGACCAGTTAGGAGACAAAATAGCATCTCCTGGGCAGTGGCATGGTTGGGATCCTGGAGTGTAGAATGAGCCATATTGCGTCAAGTGCAGCTAAAGCACCTGGGGGCAAACAGCAGATGCCAGGCTCCCTCCGCAGCCTCCCCAGAGATGTGTCTGTGAAGGCACAGAGACAAATTGGGAAGTAGGAAGGTAGGACAATGTTAATGATAACGTGCCTGAGATACTGGGCCTGTTTCCTGAGGTCATATTGCCTCATTGGCAGATGGGGATTAGCAGGAGTGGGGCTGGGGGACTGCCAACAGCTGTCACTCATCTTAGATAGAGAGGCTAACACTCAGCAGTGCTAGTCTGGCTATAAAATGCTTAGTAGACTTCTTGTTGCCCAAATGCTTAAAGATTATACAAAGGGAATTAAAATTAAGAACATTTATTGCAAAAGTCTTTCCTCTGAAGTGTTTTCTCTGATGTGATTTTTCAAAAATTGGTTAGTTCTCTTTCACTGGGAATGTGCAGCTGAGGAAGAAAACAAATTCACTCTCACCAGGTAACTCTGCCACGTGTCCATGGAGGTTTGCTGGGCAGAGGAATTGAGGTTCCTCATGCTTGAGCAGTGAACTATAATAATGATTTTCACTCCACATGCTCAAAACTGATCTTGCAAAGAGATGCTGTTGCCAAAATTGCAGGGGCAAGATTTAGTCTCCCTTTGATCTCTGTTTAAATCTCATGGGCCATTTACTGCAACTTAATAAGTAACAGTGCATGAGTAGTGAGGTGCTCAGCCTGCCTCAGACTCAGTCTCCTCAAATACATGGTAGAGCAAACTTGCTTTCTTTGTAGATAAACTGAGTCAAATTTTCTTGCAGTGCAGGTCAAGGTTTATGCAAAGATGCCATGAATTAACTAACGCGTGTAATAAGGTAAATCATGGCACTTTGGTGATGTGTGTGATCAGTGTTGCGTGGTTTAGTGACCCAAATGAAGTGGCTTCAGGGATTGGGAGTTTTGGGTAGTATCTCTTCAGTGTGGTTTGATGTTTGCTCAATATGAAATGATTCATCTGGTGAATTAAGGGTGAATCAAAGGCCTCTTTTGCAACTCCCACTCCTTCACTGTTTTTTGTGGTGGGGAAGTCTTTTCATTTCTGTCCTGGTTTAAGAGATCTTTGTAAAGTAACATGCTAATGATGATTCTGGCCTTGGAGTGCTATGAATTTGCCAGCAAGAGAGTCTGTTATCACAATGTGGATGCCTTCCTCTCTCAAATTACATCTTCTAATTTGATTTATTTTGAGTGCCTTCGTATTTTTACAATCTGTGGTTTTATTATCCTGTGTTAGTTGCTGTTGTCTTAGACTGTAAGAGTTCTCTGTCATGCTGGCAGGATGAGAAACAGGATATAAAAACTATTATCATTACTGTTGCTGAAAATAGGCCAAATTACAGACACACTAAGTGTCTTTCAATCATATTTAGAGATACAGTAATATTCCTTAGGATGCCCTAAAACTCGTCTAGTGAAACATATTGTTAACCCAGTAGAAATGTGATTTCCTAATAAATATTAATTTTAAATTCAGAATTCAGCTGCATGCTTAGCATTGCCTAGGTAGCACAAAACCCTGGTGATAGAAATTACTTGGGCTGCCCTGTGCTGGGGGAGAGTTGTATGTGTAGGGGCAAGAAACTGAAGTTGCTGCAGCAACTGTTCCTGACATTTTTTGCAGAGTACACTGGCTTTCTCGTGGGCCCTCAGCTGGCCTTATCATGGGGGTTTCTTTGGCACATCCCAGCTCCTGGGTGGCTCAGCTGTCAGGGGACAGCAGCGACACAGGGAGCAGCCCCTTGCTGCCTCTGTGAATGTAGGGGGCTGCCCTAGCAACAAAATTCAGTCTGTTTTTATTTTTGGAGACTGGCTGGGTAGAATTCTGCTCTGTGCAGTGCTAAATTAGAGAATGAAACTGTAGCTGAGGGGTGTGTATGTCTTTGCTCCCAGCAAGGAGGACAGTGGAGGGCCATGGCCTTGTCTGCTCACCATTCCTCTAAGGGCAGGATGAGTGTGGCTCAGCCCCAGATGGTGCCTTCCCTTGCTTTCCACTGGCTTGGCTGGCATTAATGCTGGTCCCTGCCTTTCTCCACTCTTTGGACCTCTCTGGAGAAAGGCCAAGTGGAGCATGGGAGGCCTCTGTCACTTGGGCAGGACTCTGGGCTGGCTTTAGGGCTGCCCGCAGAGTGGCTCTGCCTCTGCAGCACCTGAACGTGGAATAGAAAGGTTCTTCTGTACGTGAAAGAGAGCAGCTTTTGGAAGCTCTGCAGTGGTGCACATACAAGGGTGTTTGGGAAGGTGTTTGTGTCCCTGTTCTTTCCCCTGTGCTGTGTGTCTGAGGACATGGTGCACATCCCCTTTTCTAACACCCCCTACAGCTCCCACAGGAGGACCAGGTGGGTCTGGGTGCCACAGCCAGTCAGGCTCCTGCTGTGTGGGGTGACAGTGCTGCTGAGCCAGGGGCAGCCCTGATCCTCTTCCTGCAACCTCTTGGTCTTGGTGCTTCTCTGACTGTGGTTAGCCAGTTCAGGGAGCCAAAAGAGTCCCAAATTATTTCCTTTTTTGGAAGAGAAGCTCTGATGTCGGTTGGAAGGCAGGAGCTGTGGTCAGGGATGCTATCCTGTGCTGGGCTAAAGTGTCATCTCTTGTAGCTACTCCCAACCACAGGTCACATCCTCCCAAACCAGTAGGGATTAACTAGAGCCCGTTTCCTGTAGGGTTTTCCTCTTCTGTACTTTCAAGGGGCAGCACACCTGGCCCTTGTGGCAGATGTGTGGTGATGGTAACCACAGGAGGGAAGGGGCAGCACCAGCCATGGTGAGCAGTGACCAGCTGCCTCCCACATCTGCCCAGCTGCAGCTCGAAGCAGATTTGACCCCTTCAGCTGGGCAGCAGTTGTGCCTCTGACTCAGTCTTTGTGACACATGCAATGTTCAAAGTGCTTTTGCACATAGGAAGTAGTTTAACCATAGCTTTGCTCACTGTTTCAGCAAATTTGACCAGAGTCTGCATTGTTAAGCATAAATGTCATGCACACAAATATAAAAACATCTGGTTTCAAGTGAAAAGAGTGAGGAAGTGGGTGTTGTGCTTAAAGTCTGCATCCTGAAGTCACTCCACTGCAGCTAGGTTTTGTTTAGATAGATTCAGTGTAACCTGTAATACCAAGACTCAAATTGTACATAGAGAATTACAGCAAAGGCAGAGTTTTTGCCATAACCCTGGACTTTCTGCCCAGGTCATAAACATTTTGGAGACATTTTTCCTGTCTCTGAACATCTTTTTAGCAAGTTCTCCTGCATGCTTCATTGCCTCTTACTCTGGTGTGCAGCCTGTTGGATATCCCTATTGACTTCAGATTCCAATTTACAGTTAGGATAAAGTGAATCTCAGCCCACACTGAATGGGGCCCATTTATTAAGGAAGGACCTCTAACTGCAGGCAGCTGTAGAAAGCTGCTGTCCCAGTGCCCATGGCCAGCTGCCTCTCTAGGAATTCGGAGCCATGTACCCGTAGCTGGGTCTTCCTCTGGCTTTTCCTGTTACTGTAGCACTGTGTGCTACATGCAAATATATTTTCTATAAATTGCTGCAACTCTTGCAGAACTCCATCCTGTTCTTGGCAGCTTTCAAAGCTGAGTGTTTGCTACAGATTTTTGGCCATCTCTGGTGTCTGTGGGAAGTGGGAGAGAGTTTTCGATTATGTATTCTCTCCAACAGTGGATATGCTGTCACACTGTGCAAAGGATTAATGTCATTTTCATATGGCCTAGAAATTTTAGCTTTGAAAACTAAAATGAGAAACAAGTAAATTTCCTTTTAATGCCTTTAGGACAAGAAAGTTTTGGGTGCTTGCATCTTTCTTATTAGAAACCATTTGATATCACTTTAAAGGATGCTGGACACGTACACCGATTACGTATTTATCATTTGATAGAAGCCTTGCACTGCCCTGCAGGCCTTTTAAATTCAGCATTAGTTTGAAAACACAATATATGAAGCCCTATCAGTGCAGCCTATCAGGATAACTAAATATTATGCATGGAGCAAAATATTTCCCTTTCATTATGAAAATAAGTGTTCTCTGCAGTGTTATGCTTCAAGCGTGTTGTTCAAAAGATGTGATCAAGACATCAAAGGGAGAGAAATGATTAAGATAGCAGGAACTGAACCAGCTGCCTTTCCTTTAGTAATTAACAGACAATCTCATGCATTGCCCTGCTGAAATTGCAAACTTTCTTGTTTCCCCCTGAGAACTATGTTGTGAAGTGGGGAGTCATTTAGCTGCTTTTAAAATGAGCTGTTTTATTTTACACTCAGAATAAGACTTAGCAAGAAGTAACAGTTAGCTTTTAGAACCGTGCACAGTGCTATAACCTGGCTCTTTAGTCATCAGAACAATTCCAAGGGTCAGTACTATTTTCTCCTCTGTTTTAGATGGGAGGATGGGACAAGTTGATCAGCGCCTTTGTGTGTCTGACATGGCCGAGGTGTGCACTGTCCCACTGGCTGGCCTGAGGGATGTCTAGTGCCGAAAGTATGATTGCAGATCTCACCTGGCAGTCCCCACACACTGCCTGGTTAGGAGAGCTGAGCCTCCAGAGATGCAGACCCATCCTGTGGTGTGGTTCTCAGTGTAATGGCAGAGCCAAGGTTTCTGCCTGGGAGCCACTTCTTTATAGCTTCTTCTGCACTGTACCTGCTGCAAACTCCGTAACTGTGGTCCAAGATGCAAGAAAGTAAGTGCAAGTCCTGCATGGACAGTAATTCAGTGCATCCCTCAGGTTTGAAGGTCTCTGCCTTGGCACACTTGTGGGGTGACCTTAAGCAGCTTTTTGGACTCTAACATCTCACTTTGTGAGTGCCAAGTGTTAAAAATCATCACAGTAAACATGAGAAAGAACAATCTGCTTTCAATTTTTTTTAAACTTTTTTTTGTTCTCCCTACTTTTTTTCTTATGAAGGTAGTGGGTCTCTGCCACAGGACCTTGTCCAGCTGTGCTGGAGCTGCCTATAGCCCTTGGTTTGTGTAGCTGGGACAGCACAGAGCTTGGGGTATTTACTTAATTTCTCATTCTGGATGTTGGGGTTTGCACTGGAGTATCTGCCCTGCCTCTTTAAAGCCAGCTGGGATCTGCCTGCCTGTCTCTGAGTGTTAGGGCTATCTTTCCACATGCCATATCACTAAGGTGTTACAGTCCTTCCTTCTCTGGGATACACAAACTGGTCCATAGAACCAGAACAGTGCTTAAAGCCTGCAGTTGGGACAGCAAGCCAATATCTGTTGGCTTTTCCAGAGTTTGGTCTGCTACAGGCACATGAAACTGATTCAAAACCAATGTCTTTGGTTTGTTGATGTCCCCCATTAAGATAGGAGCAGCATCATCTCCTTCAAGCAACGGGGAGAGCAACATGAGGATGGGGTTTCATGGAAGAGCTCATCTGCTTTGAAATTTCAGCCCCTTACAGTGGGGGATATTTGAACTGCAGCTTCAGTGAGAACAGTTTCTCAGGGGAAAAAGCTGTGGTGAAACATCTCTTACAATGACTCAGGTATCAGGAGACGTGGCTTCTGTCCTCACCCTTGCTGCACACTGCTGTTGGCAAATCAGTCATCATCTGAGGTTTTTCTCCCTCCTTTTCCCCCCTTTCTTTTTAAAATCAGGGTTCCAGAATTACGTTAATGAAGGCCATGGTGGCCACTGGTGTTCCTAAGCTTGATGCAAGCAATTATCTTTTCCTTGTCTTTTCTCTACTTCACTTTTGGGGGATGTAGGGGTACTTTTCTGTCTCTGTCAATGTTTTCAGCTTAGCAAATGCTTGGTGCCTCTATAGGTGTGAGTGATCTGTGCAGTCACAAGGAGAGACAATACTTTAAAGTTTAGCTCTGTTCCCTGCCCAGGTGTCCTTGTCAGGGGATGTGACAGCAGTGACACCGGGGCTCTGGAGTCATGTGTTAAAGCAGACTTGTGATTTATTAGATATGAATTATATTTAAAGTATATTCTGAGGTAAGGCTACACCTTCTTTTTGGAGTGTGACCAGACCTGTGTTCTTCCTGCTGATACCAGTTTCAGATAAGAAAGAAGGTCAAAAAATCTTGGTGGTTTTTAATTTGCATCATCAGAAAAGTTGTAGCTGTAAACATTGAAATTAGTATATATGCTGTGTGTGACAGATTGTTGATTTATTCCTGGAAAGAAGTTCCTCTTTGTGTTTTCTTCCCCAGAATTGCTCTCTGCTTTTGTGCAAAGGTGTGACAAAACCCCATCATCTCTCACAGAGACACCGCATCAGAAGAGGCATTATTGTATGATGTTCTTCGAGTCTGGCCCCAGCTAAGCCTTGCAGGTCAGACAGTGTCAGGAAGGAGGAAAGACAACACCATTAACTCTTTAAAAATCTGATGATGGGGCAGATAGATCAAAAGAAAAGTTTGAGTGGGAGCTGAGACTGCTTGGGGGGGCTAGAAATTCTTCTTTAATCAAAATTACAGCTTGCCTGCGGCAGTCTAGAAGTCATGTTTGGTGCCATTTCACTGGGGTTTTGGGGCTGAGTTACAGCCCCAAATCCACCCAGTCCTGATGATGGAGAGAGGTGTGTGGGAGTAGAGCATGCTCAGCACTTTGTAGGATGAGAGCTTTTTGTCAGCTTGTGTGAAATAAAGTCAGAGTTTAGGGACAGAAGTGATGGGTGGTAAACAGCTTGAACAAAGGAGACCAGACTTTTTTCTTTCTGTTCACAGTAGTTTCCTCCCTCAGTGCATTCCTCCAGCTGTAATTTTATTAATGTGTGCAAATTGGTCCCAATGACATGTACTTACCAAAAAGCTCCATATTGTCCTTAATTCTTGTTGTAAGAGAGCTTCTGTCTGCAATGGAAGCAACTGGCTAGACTTGTGTATTTTTAACTTCTGTTTTAGTGAAATAACATAAATTTGAGAATTGTCATTGCAGTTAATGCTCAGTGAAAAAGGATGGTTTTCCTGCTGAAAGGTGGAAAAAGGCTTTTATTCGAACTTTCATCCTCTGAAATGAAATACTGCATCTTGTGCAGAAACTAAAGTCACTTTTGAAAAATGCTGAATGCAATAAATGAGTAGTTTTGTTTAGTTAAAAAGCTTTTGTGAAAGGAAATCACTCCCAGTTTTGCCCTAGAAAAGAAGAAATTATCTCTATGTGTAACGTAAAAGGGTGCCTAACCAGAGAACAAAATAACCAAGCCACAGTGTTTAAAGCAAACAACTCAAGCTTTAAGCTTCTCTCTGATCTATTACATTAAAATTCACTCTTGAAGATGATTTGATAGGGAAGCCTCGTGTCTCCTCGGATAAAAGAGAAGTTTAGCTGTAAGCTGAGGTCTCTGTTGGGTGCCCTGGCTCTGAGGCCATGCAGGAGGCTGCAGTGGGGGATGTGTCACTGTGTCCTGCTGGATCCCTGCGTGACACGGCCATGCCACCCCCCCAATGCCCCACACCTCTCCTGGCTTATCCTTAGGAGAAGGTGAGGGTGGCACAGAGTACTGAACCACAGGGTGAGAAGGTGTCTCTGAGGGTTTGAATTCCAGGCATTTCAGCTCTGAGCTGCTGCAAACTCTTTGTTCTCTGAGCTGCAGCAAGTGCCAGCAAGTAGCACCCAGGTGTGTAACTATCTTGGAACTCTGGGGTGACCATGCTGGCTTTTGGGAGACCAGCCACAGGCTTAGCAGGGCTCCCAGCTGGCTCCTTCAGTCTCAGCTGGCAGTCATGGACACAATTTCCACAGGCTGGGGTCTCCTGCTCTGCAGTGAATTCCCTTTCTCAGTGTACAGTTTCTGATGAAAGGACCCTTTGGTCTTTCAGAATCTCTGATGGAGCTTTTTCTGTTAAATCCCTTAGCACAAGTTGGCTGATTCCTTATTCTGAATAAATTAAAAAGATTTAGCCCTCCTTGTAAGAACTTGGAGGTCTACTCAGTAGGGAGCCTTGCTCTTCTGATGCTTGGAGGCTTCACCTGAGAGCATGTTATACCATTAGTGCCTAATGCGGGGATATTTTGGAAATATTCCACTGCTGTGGGGCAGTCCTGACAGGGACAAGTGTCTGCATTAGAGGACTGAAATAGTGTCGAGGGAAGGCCTGGACAGTGTGCTGTGCTGGGTGATGTACGTGAGTCAGGCTCTGCTGGTGCCTGTTGGTGGGGATGGTTCAGAGATTTTGCACAAAGCCCTCCCCACCTGAACGGGATGAAGGAGAGGAATTTGGCGCACAGGTTTCAGGCATGAGTGCTGTGTAAAAAAACAGACGTATTTTAAGTGATCAGAGGATCCTGTTCAGACCTGGTATCATGCTATTCACTTCAGCTGGTTACTAATCCCCGCACAGAGTTTGACCCTTAAGTTTTTGTTTTTATCATGTGCTTTGATACAGTAATAAAAATACTGACTGGTTTGCAGAGCTCCAGGACTTGGCTTTATATTCGAGCAACTGCAAAACGAATGTGCTTATCGTGGTTTTATGCTTCAGGATATTGTCCTTTCCCCCTGCCTGCCCCTCCAAGAATATTTTAAACCTCACATTCTTTGTTCTGGGGACAACTGTGTTTGCCCTCTTCACGTTGTGCAGCGCAAGTTCATCCCAGGATTGCCTTTGCTCTGGACCTCAAACCTCGGTCTGTGGAGTCACAGGGCTTGAGTGGAAATACTGCCCAGGCACCATGGGAGAGGAGATGGAGTTGAAGGTGGGCCTGTGATGCTGAAGCCTGTGCTCTTGCCCCACCAGATGTGCCTGGTGTTTGAACTTTCTGAAGCATTTGGTACAGGGATATCCCATCCCTGCTGGGCTGGGGACTGTGTGAGTCTGTGTGCCTGCACATGGAGTGAGATGAGAAATGTTCCAAGAGAAAATCCCTGTGCGTGACTGAGCTGCTGTGCCCCATGCCAGCAAGTCAGGAGGCTTTTTATATCACACAGGAATATCCCATAGGACCTGAGTGTGCCACAGATGCTCCAGGGAGTTTATTCTGCTGCTGGGAGGAGCAGCTTTGGTTGCATGGGGTGCACTGCACTGCTGCATTTCAACAACATACCCCCCATATTAGTTGTGAATTTAAATATAAATGTGCCGTTGATTCTTGCTTCACAAAGCTGTTCCCTCTTCATTTCTGTGAATAACTGCCTTGCAACTCTCGAATTTTAATCTCTGCTCTACAGTGCCCTTAGAATTGATTTTATCTGGGTTTAACTAGACCTTCCCTTGCCATGCTGCTTCCCTATGGGCTGCAGTGCAGTTCAGTCTCCCAGGTACTGCATCCAGATTTTATCTTCAGTTGCTGATACAGAGATGGAAGGAATATAATTTTTGTTCACTTTGTACAGGGAAAGTAGAGCTACTTCTCTTCCCCATTCCTGCCAAAGGGCAATTTCCTCATCGCAGAGGGACATGGCACTCTGTAAGAGCAAACTTACCATGATGGTGTGGACAGACAGGACTACTCTTTGAAGGCAAGTACCCAAGAGAGCATCTTTCCTAAGCCAAGGTAGGACATAAAGTTGAGTCAGATGTTAGTGACCTTGGGAATACATAATTCCCTAGAGCAGCAGCTCCCTAGCATGCTCCCAGTAGACTTCTGCTCATTCTGCTGTCCAGGATGAGGAGCTGAGATGGAGCAGTGCTGGGTCCTTCTCAGGCAGTGCATGAACAGCTGCTGGGCAGTGACTGAATCCTCTTGGATTCTGCCTGTGCTGTCTGTTTTGTTCCAAGTGCTGCTAATAATTAGTCAAATAAAATGATTATTAAGAAAAGGAATTTAGTTTATTGGAAGAATGTTCCAGGAGGGTTTTATAGCTCTGGAATAGTATCTTGCCAATCAAATAAGTATCACAGAGTGAAGAGAAACACAGTAGCCAACTTGGCAGTCAGTAGGCCAGCACTGCCTGTAGCACAAGCCTTGAAATAAAATTGGTATGAAAATATATTATTTTATAGCCACATTGCTCTTTTTTCCTGGAAAAAAACATTGCTTCCAAACCATTTTTTCTTTGTCTTGTGTCTGTCACTGCCAAGTTTACATGCCCCAGCTGTGTGTGCAGGTATTGGTATTCTCAACTTGTCCATTCCCTGTGCATTTCATCTCATTGTTGCAGGGGTCTTTAAAACCAAAGCACAAGAATTTCTCAAAGATCTTCTTCCCTTGTTGGAAAAGCCTCTCTTACTGCCCTCACCTCCAGATGCCATCCCCTCAGCTTTGAGCAGTGACAAGGTGGAGTTGGTTCTTGGATTGGAGCTTCCAAGCAAGGCTCCCTTTCAGTCATGTAGCTTCAATTCAGTTTTCCTCTGGAAACACTGGGGTTCTTTTTCAGGCCGTTTTCTAATGTTTGGGAAACAACTCTTCAATGTTTCACAGTTCAGACTGGGCTTCACACAAGCTCCATCCTCACATCAATCCCACTGGCATCAGTGGCCCTCGTCCCTGGGCTCACTTGAGGGTAGGAGCTGAAGTCTTTTTGCTGTTTGGCTTGGTCTGAGTCCTACCTGGTTTTGCCATGAGGAGTTGGGTCAGGTTGCTGGAGCTGTGATAGATATCCAAGCCCATTTTCACAGTTCCTTCTGGTGAAAAGATGGTTTCTTGGCAGCTGAAAAAATTCACAAGAACATGAAGCTGGAAGAGAATTTCAGCTCATGTTAACCTAAACCAGGAGAGGTTGCACAAATATTTTCCAGTGTTTCCAGGTAGGACAGAACAGTTGTTGGGAGCATAAGAGCTGCAACCCTCACACTGTGCAACTGAAATCAGTGTTTGCTTCACCAGAGCTGTCCTGAAATTGCTTTTCTAAATGGGTTACAAAGGTACATACAAGAGCCTGGATGTAGAGGAAGCTTTGCTTGAGTTAGTTTTAGGAACATAGCTACAGACTGTTACTATAGATAGATATGTCCAGTCTGAGACACTTGTTTCTGGAGGGTTTTTCTGTGTGAGATAAGAGAGATATTTACCTTCCTAAAGGGGGTTGTAGGTTCATTGCAATCTGTCACTGTCAGTTGCTGATTTTTATGTGGCAGTGACAGGAATGGTATTTCCATCCCCTTCCCAGCTACAGGCTGATTATAGCAGCTGTGTTCCTCCATGGGAGAAGGGAATAGGAATCCAACCAGCTCGCTGGAAAAATGTTAGGAGCCATGCATTAACTGACTGCATCCCTTCCACTCCCTGGGTAGGGAAAAGAGACCTCTGGAAAATGTGGCTGTTGGTTTTTCTGGGATGAGGGAAAACCCAAGGCTTGCATGCCAGATGTCCTTTCAAGGGAAAAAAAGAATAAAGTGACATGGCTGGGATATTATTTGGGTTGTTTTTTAATGTCACACCTCGATGGAGTCTGAGGTTGTTAACTGGGGGATTGACTCTCAATATTGTGGCCAGATGCAGGGGTTGGCTGAGCTCCCTCACTTCGGAGCTCACTTTTAAATCATGCTTCAATTAATTTACTCTGCCAAGGAGATTTGTAGTCCAGTGGTGTTCTGGAGTTAGTTTTTGAGCTAAGGAGGGCTCCAATGTCAGTGAGAAGGTAGCTGGGTCCCCAGTCAGCCTCTCAGGTGTTTCCAAGTGTGCTGGTGGACCTGTTTGAGTGGTCACGTATGCACTTGCAAATTAATATCTCTTTCCCGTAGATGGGATTTCTCTGAACTGAAAAAAACTTCAGCCTGTTTTGCCTGCCCTGCTTCTTAAATCCATAGGACTGCAATGGGGATAATCAGGTAGAAGTGTGACATTTTTCTGTTTTCTGTGATTTCTCACTGTGATTGTGACTTGGGGAGCTGGTGACAAGTTTGCTGACTGTGGCTCTTCGTGGTTTCAAGCTAAGAAGCAGTGCAGTTGACAGACCATAGACATGTGGCAGTCTCTTCACAGAGTCCTGGCTGCTGAGTGACTGCAGTCATGGCTTGGCTTTCTTGCCACCACGGAGGGGCTGCTCCAGATCCCTCCCCAGGCTGCACTACTGTCATTATGGCATCCACAGCTAGTGTGGTTTAACAAGGGTTGGAAGCCTGTGTGGGCTGCTGCAGCTGTGGCAAGGAGTGAGCCAAAATGGAGAGGCTTCAGTCATCTCCAGCTGAAAGCTGGCAGGTTGTAACTGATGTGTGAAATTAGGGTGTTGGAGCAATTCATGCATGCTGGAGTTGTGGAGATGTTGGGCTGGAGGGTTCCTGCTCATCCCTGCAAAGCTGGAAAAGTATTGTTGGTCAGGGTTGTAGACCAACTGCATGGACCACTTTTGGGAAAGCCCAGAATTATAGCAGAAGGATGGTACTCAGCAAGTTAGGATGTTCACAGAGCCCTCAAACCAACAGTTGTAGAAGTGCAGGCACTGTAATTTGTCACTTCTTGGGACAAAGGGACAGAGAGGAAGGCCTTGATGGTCACAGGCTGCAAATCAGTAACACGAGTTAAGTGCAGGCTTAAATCCCATTGAAATCTCTGGAATTAAAGCCCTTTCTTGAAGCTTACTATGTCCTTCCATGCCCTGGCAGGCTGAGTCTCCAAGGGATTGTTGTTGTGATTTCCACAGGCTGTTCAGTCTCTGCCCTACACTTTGGAGGAAGATTTCCTGTCCTGAGGAGATGACATTTATCCATGGGACCAGAGCAAATCACTTATCTCAGTGTTCAGAAAAGGGATTTTTTGTGACCATGAAGAACAGGAAAAATCTCACCACCAAGTGAGGTGTGCCTCCTTTTTACAAGCCTTGAGGAGCTTTTTGTCTGTCTTTGCATTGCTGGTGGAGAAGCCTCACAGGCAGCTGGGGGAGCAGAAATCACGTCCTATGGGGCACAGCCATGCAGCCCAAGTTGGACTCCTGTCTGTCCCATCCAGGGCAGTCTGGGCTTTCTGAGACACTCCTGGAGAATGCTGATGGGGCTGTGGTTTTGCCCTGTGGTAAGCCATGTCTCAGGGCTGGTGATTATCGGCCACTAAAACTACCAGTCTTGCTTATCCTCAAGAGCAATTTGGATGGTTAACAGGGAGGAGAGACTGTGGGAGCCTAGTGGTGTCTCTCTGGCACCCAAGCCTGTGGCTTGCTTGTCTGGTAGAGCTCCTGCCATCATTTTGTCTTTGTCCCTTCCATCAAGTGAGGGCAGCCCCAGTGGCTGTGTCAGACAGGATTTGGGATGCCTTGTGGAACAGTTACTCCATGTTTGCTGATTCCAGTCGAATTTGGTTGACCTGTGAGCAGATTTTTGCCCCAGACTTTCTTTTTTTCTCCTTTTTAACCTTGGAATCTATCCTCCTGACCCCTGGAGTGATGAACCACCTTGCTGCTCCACCCAGGGAATGTGCAGGATGTCCATTCCTCCTTCCTCAGGCACGCCAGGGCAAATCCTGGAGCTAGTGGCCCAGTGGAATTGCTAAGGGCAAGCCCTCACATTTGACAGTTTACATCTGCTGGTGTGTGGGCAAGGATTTATTTTTGCCCCCATTAGCAGCCTGCAGACAGAGCTGGGCCCATGGAGAACCTGAGACATTTCTGTGCACCTAGTGGCAGCCATCTGTTCCTGTCACAGAGGGGTGCATGGAAGCAGATGGAAAGGGAGGCATTCTGCTGGAGCATGGGATGCTTTTCCTTTCAGCAGAGCCCACCCATAGCACCCATCTGTGAATCCAGTGATTTTACATCCATCTTCGTGTTGTTCCAAGGCAACAAGTGTTTTATATTTAAAGAGTATTAATTTAATATTACTGAAGCCTTAAGAAAAGGCAGAGTGGGCCAAGTCCTGCTAGTTTTGCTTGCATTTCACAGGGCTGAGAAGGGTGAGATTTGATCCTCTTTGGATGTACCTCTACTTAAGGGGCGGTTGTGGAGGAGAGAGAAGAGACAGGGGAATTACAACATTGGAAATAAAAAATCCTACCTCTGCCCAGAGCTGTTTTGCAATAAGACACTTCAGGGTGTGAGTTAAGATGCTGTAATTCACACCTCCTGGGTTTTGTGGCATTCAGCCCACTGCTTCATGCCCTGCACAGAAGGTGAGTGATTTTGGCTCAGTAGCCCCCTGGCCCTGGGGCAGAGAGGGCTGCAGGGCTTGTCTCTCCCTCCACTTGCATATCTGCCTCATGGTGAATTACAGTGGTGCTTCCGGCTCCTTGCTGTTCAGCGCTTCATAAATTAGAATTTAGAATCACTCTGGGGACCCAGGTTAAAAACTTTGAATCTTTTGAATGAGGATTGGAGTCAAATCCCTGCTTTTTTTTAAAGGGTCAGGCACGTGGAAGTGTTACATCACTATCAGTGATGCTGGGGAGCCAGAGCTCATGTGCCCAGCAAAGATTTGGGGCTCTTTGTGTGAGTGAGCTGGCTCAGCCAAGCAGCTTTGTTGATCACCATGGACTGATAGTGCTGCATCACAGAGGAGACACAGCTCAGTGTCAATTTGGGCATTTCTGCACCATGTAGGCCTTTCCTCACTGTTCGTCCACCTTAACTTCAGCTTTGTAGGCATTGGATGTCTGCCTGGATTTGTCTGTTCCTACAGGCAGAGGAGGAGGAGAGGGCTGTGTACCATTGTCACCTACCTAGACAAGGATCTAAAATGACTAGCTTTGGCCAGTTTGAGATCCCAGCATAGGGTTGCATAAGACTAGAACTTTCTCTCCAAATTCTGTCTACCAAATTCCTGCTGTCTCCAGATGCTGATGTGTTGAGTGCAGCTGTATTTGCTCTTGAAAGCCTGCTGTTACAGACAGTGATCTTTCTGGGCTTTGGGTGGACACTTCAGCAGATTTAATAGAGTTTTTGTCTTTGCAACATTCATAATTCCCTTTAAGTGGCTAAGAGTGGGAGAACATTCAGGCTTGGGGAGTGAAAAGAAGAGGTTTGTTTATTGTTCTAAAGCACTGTAAGCCCTAAATTTGACAGAAATGTAAACTTATACAGTCTTTTTGCTGATTCGTGTTTTATTAGTGATTTTGATAGAACATGTAATATGGGCATGACCCTAAAAAGCTTATTTCTAGTGGGACATGCTGACTTGCAGCCACATACCATCCTTTCAAAACTGAGTAACTCCCAGGGTATGTGAGGCTTGTGCCTGAGCTGTGAAACCAGCTGTGTAGCTGTGTAGCCATTGCCACCCCTGGCACCTCTGACAGAAGCTGCATCACCAAACAGCTGTGCACATCTCCAGAGAAGATGTGTTTTTTTTACTGGGGGGAAGCTGTGCAATGTCCAAGCCCAGCTTAGAGTGACTAAAAATCCCTGGGAGTGTTCTTCACCCCTGCACTGAAAGAGTCCAGGTTCACAGCAGGAGCTCAGGTGGTGGCTTGTGCCAGGTATGGGGCTGGATTTGGTGATCAGGTCCTTTGGCAGTGTGGTCACAACTGCTGATAATCACCACCTACTCTAATTTAGCATTCTTTTAGGGGCCTATCTCCTTTGTACCCCATGTAGAAACTGCAGAGAAGCAGGTTGGGTTGGTGGGCAGTGCAGGTCAGTAGGACAACTTTCTCCTCTGGCTGCAGTACAGCCTGGAGACTCATCTCCCAGTTCCTCAGCTGGGTGTGAAGTAAGGCAGTGTGACTGTCCTGTCCAGCAGCCATCCCTGTGCCCAGCAGTTGAACAGCTTTTCCTACTCTTGGATCCTTACATTTGCAGGGTTTAAAGAAGTGGCATTTTGAGCAGAAATACCCAAAGCATGGTATTGCTCCAGGCTGAAAAAAAGCATCTCTGCTGTCTCTGTGCATCCTGGCAGGGCAGAGCAATGCTGGCTCCTCCTGGTGGGCTGGATAAAGGCACTTTGGAAGCTGCTGGGCACGGCTGAGTGTCCCTGTGCCTGTGTGTGGCCCAGGTTGTGGCTGCAGAGCTGGAAAGGGCTGGGTTTGCAGTGTCTGTGATGGTGTCCTGCGTGGCTGGGGCGGGAGAGGGTGTTCCTGCAAGTGGGAAGGCAGGAAGCCAAGCGTGGGAAAAGGAGGATGATTGTGAGAAGAGTAGGAGGGAAGGAAAGGGCAGAGACAATAGTTCAACTTAGCAAAGAGGCAGTGATTGAGGGTGTGAGGATTTGGCACAGTATCTTCCTGAAAACCCTGAAGGTCCACAGGAAGAAGGTAATTTTATGTTTAATTGAGCGCCGTGCCCTGCCAAGAGAGAATCCATTCTGCACAGGGCTCTTGCATTGGTTTTCCCGGTTTGGCCAGGGGGTGAGGGTTGATATAAAGAGGGTCCTCCATGTTTGCCTCTTAGGCATTTTTCAGTGCAATTCAGACATTGTTTGCAAGAATAGGACACAAAATCATTTCCTTTTTTCAGTCTTCTCCCCACAAGAAACATGGATTTCTCCAAAGCCTGGAGTCAAGGGTCACTACAGTGAATGACATTTTTCCAGTGACTTCAGCATTGCATCTTTCTGGGGCTGTGGAAATTAGTTCCCTTTTTTCCAGGAATTGGTTTTACATTGTCAGGCTTCTTCCGTAGAGAACAAGTACATTCATTCTTTTATATTTATGTATATATAGATAGATACAGTTATGCAGTAAAATTAAAAATCTGTGTGCATTGAAGGTTTGCAGAATGGTGCTTATTTTTTGAGTTGCTCTTCTATCATTTTGCATTTAAAATGCAAATATAGTTTTCCTGCCCATGGCAGAGGGGTTGCAACAAGATCATCATCAAGGTCCCTTCTGATCCACACCATTCTATGATCTGTCAGTGTGTTATGTTGGCAGTTCTGGAATGCTTTGCTGGTTGATGATGATTTCACCTCAAGTTTTATCCTTTAGTCATGCATGAAGAAATAGTTGCACAAATAGGATAGAAACTAGAAGAGTTTGTTTCAGAGTTGCTTTTTTCCACACTTTAAGTACTATACCCCTCAGATCTGGCTTTGTGAATCTGAGGGTCTCTTGGTTTACATGAACTTTTTGTTTCCCTCTACTCAAAATGAGAAGAAAAAAATCCCAGTATTCTATGGCAAAATCCCAGGAGATTTCCATTATTTGGACTAAGAATGTCCCAGAGCTCTGTCATTGTTCTGGAAGGGCCTGGAGGAGTTTTGCTCATTTTCCCAGGCCCTTACTTTGCTTTTCCAACACTGCATCTGGGGGTCATACATAAGGTTACAAATGAAAGCCGGAAGATTTGCATGCTAATATAAACTAGATGCAAGTGTTGCTGCAGAGCAGGAATCCTGGATGTTGGAAGCCAAAAGGGAGGCTGGGTTGTAGCAACAACACCTCTTTGTGACCTCAAGGCAGCCTGGGCAGGGAGTATTTCCCATTAGTGCAAGTGAGGGTCTGTAGCTACAGCAAAGCCACTGTGGGACTGTGTGTGAAATGGGCTCAGCAGTGCCATGGTGTGCTGTGTCTGCCTGTGCCACAAGCTGTGCATGCTCCAGCACTGCACATGAGCTCCATGGCTGGGGAAATGCATCTGCCCAAGCCTGCTGGAGCAAGAAGGGCCCTTGTTCTCAGAGCAAAAGGTGCTCCAAGACATCTCCCACAGGCACAAATGACTCGGTGCAGAGGTGGGTGAGACTTGGTGTTCTGTGGAAAACAGCAATTTCCAGGTTGTATTTTGTCTCTCTCTGTGTTTTGTCGATCTTGATGCACTTAACAGTAGCAAGCAGGTTTTTGTTAGTTCTCATTTGACCAAGCTATTCCTGTATCCCTGGCCCCAGGGCACTCGATGACAAAGATCCCTTTGCCTGAAATACGAGCAGAGCTCTACTCATCCTATTTTGAGCATCCCTCAAGTCAATGCCAAAATTAATTCAGCTGCTTCTCTCATAAGCCCCTTTGATTTGGCAGCATCCTTCTGATACTTTACCAGTCTTGCTTTCATGTGAGGTTTGACCCAGCACCATGAAGGGAATTAAACTCTTCCTGTTGGCCTCTGTGACTCTAATGATGCCATAATGGCAGTCAAAATCAGATGCAGGTTGTACCCATTTGGACCAGGATTTGGTTTAATATACAAACACTGCCCTCATCTGAATGATCATCATCACTGATAGCAGCAGAGTGATCTCTTACAGCTGAAGATGGCAAGATGTGTTAGAAACAAAGGAGTGATTTTAAAAATGCTCATATCTGCCTCAATACTTTCCTGTTAAAACTCAGTTCAGTTGAAGGAGGATGAAGCCAGTTTTGAGTCAGTTCTTAGGATTTGTTCCTTTGTAGAGAAGAAGGACAGGGGAATGAAGTAATTTCATTTTAAAGTGCTGCTTCCTCTTGGTGTCAATCCTTTTCCTTGCAACTGACATGATATAGGAGCTGAGAAGGGATTGGCTTAGAGACCTCCACCTCACTTCCCCATCCAGCACTGGCACCGAGGACCTCCACATTAAGCTGTACTCTTTAGGGGAGATAAGTTTCATTTCAGAACAACTTCAATTGCAAATCAATCTCTAAAATTAGTTTAGTGAAATTGATGTAATTCCTGTATTGAAAATTGGTCAGTGAAACTTGGAGGATTTAAAATTCTATTTTGTCTGTTGATAGTTTCTTTTTCCAATTCTCTTTCCTTGAATGGAGATTCTCTTCTTCCACCAGGACATGCTCATATTTTAGGTCTGTCATGAAACACCAACCATCTGTTGAGGAAAAGGGCACAAGCATTGAGTTAAAATAGTTTATCAGTCAGATGGCATCCAGATTTAAGTGAGCTGGAAAATCTTTACCTCCAAGTGCAGCTGTATTATTTTTTGTTAGCTTGCCTTAGAGAGCCTCTTTCAGACCCAGGCAGGGTATTTGAGAAGGCCACAAGGGAGGCAGGTTTCACAGAGAGCCTGTATGTTCTTGTTTCCATTTTACATTTGTCACTCCTAAGATTCTAATGCTCAGTAGGCTTAGATGTTCTGTTTTCTAATAACCTGACAGCTCTTAAATGGCAGAAAATGAGTCTTGTAGTTATTCTGCTTCACAAAGGGTTCCATCACACATGGAAAGTAAATGCAGGTGGATTGAGACAGACTGGAAATAGAAATATGAGTCCACATTGTGCTCCACACAGATGTTCCCACTCTCTCATGCACATATGTAAATGTAATGGGTCGATGTTGTCTCCTTCCCTTGCAGGGAAGCTGCTGATCTGCTTCCAGAAGCTGGGAAGTGGTAGTGCAGAAGTGACCAGTCTTTACTAATCCTGTTTCTTTTCCTCTTTCCTTAAGCTATAGTTGTTGGATATGCTGGAGTTAAGACAGCCTTGACAGGTCTTTGACATGACCCAGGATATCAGTTAAGAGCAAACAAAACCCTGCTAATGCAGCACAGATACTGCATGTCTGCAAGAATCAGACACATACTCTGCTCACACACCCCCAAGAATGAACTCAAATGAAGTAATCAAAAAAGCCTGGCAAGAGGCTCAGAGGTGGTTTGTAACCACGCTGCAGGGTTCCCAGCTGTTCCAGTTCTGCAGCTCTCTGGTCAAGTTACTGCCATGAATCATGGAAGATTCCACTTTTACCTTCTTATGCCTCTCATGGTCCTTTGCATAGCTGTGCAGAGAAATACAGCAGGGAGGTTTTCTGCTGTTGGCTTATTGCTCTGATTGTGTGGGACAGCTTAGCATCTTCTTAGCAGGAAGATGCTGGAAAGGCCTGAAGACAGTGTTTAGAAGCTCAAGTTGGCAAATGCCAAAAACCTGAGGGGTGAAGTTGAGACTAAATCAGAATTTGAACTATGGGTTTTAAAACCTCATCAGTGTATGAGAAGAATATGGGAGGCTAAGTACTGTCTTATTCTGCCTGTGTAAACATGATGAGCTGGATTCCTCATTCAGACACATCCTTGTTCTGTGTCTGGTCTGTCCCCCTGAAGCTAGGAAACCAGCAAAATCATCCAGCCAGGTGCCTCCATACTCAAATGAGTTCTTCTTCCTGTGTTCCAGGGATGTCTGCTGGCTGGCTTGAGGCAGTTGTTTGCTATTCTCATTTGTTTTTAAGTGCTTGGATTTGGCAAAGAGAAACATTTCACTCTGGTTACTACTCCACCAGGAGGAATATAGGTTGAAGTAGTGGTGTGGTTTTCTAAACTAGAATAGACCCACTTTGAGTCTTGAGAATATGACTAGATTAGGAGCTTGAAAGGAGGGGTTTTTTGTGTACTGAGAACAGATTTGGCTGAAAAGAGAGGCAGCATTAATCCTTTGGCACTGTAGTTCAGAGATGAAACAAGATCCACAAAAGAAATCAGTGGAGAAAGGAAAACTCTTGTATCTCCCCCCCCTCCCCCCATTTTTTTTCTTTCCCTTCACTTGTGTTTATTTTGACTGTAAATTAGCTTGCAAATTATGATGGAAACTGGAATTACTCTGTCCTGCTTTAGTTGCCTGTGTGGTGGCTGCTCACAGATGAGAACTGGCAAATGCTACAGCTATTCAGTTTGCTCTCTCCCAGCATACTGTAACTCTGATTTGCTTCCAAGATTTAGGTACGTGCAACATTTGTCCATGAGACCCCTGGGTCATTCTGGCTTTTTCTCAGTTACATTTTCCCCACTGGTAATGGAAACATGAGCTGGGTAGAGGGGTGTCTGTGACACCACATCTGGTGCATGAGGAAGCCAGACACCCCACACCTGTGTGCAGCCCACGTCACCCCCTCCTTGTGACTCTCAGAGGCATCCTGCCCTGGCAGCAACCACCCTGCAAGGACCTTTCCTGTCTGGGGCTCCCCAGGTCTCATATTTCTTCCAAGTCTCATCTCTGTTTCTCAGCTCAATCTTCAAAATCCTGGAGTGAGAGCAGCTCGGGAGTGGGTTTGAAAATAGCTCTTCCTTGGCCCTGTCCTGGCTGAGCTGCAGTACCTCAGAGACCTTCGTGCTGAAAGGTGACCTCATTGCACGGCACCACTGATGGACTTACCACTGGCTTGGGGCTGAGGGTCTGACTTCATCTCTGTGGGAATTTCCCAGGTCTCAAGGTGCCTTTTAGGGCCTTTTGGATTCTAGTGAGCTGGGCAAGGAGCCCGTGCTGTGCTCACTGAATCCAGAGTCAGCTGTGATCCAAGCCAAGTGAAGGCACAGGTGATGTGTGCGTGAGAAGGGCTTACACTCTCTGTGCTTATTCCTGGAACATTCCACTCTTCCACGCTCTTGTACAGGGCACAAATTGAGGCCAGTAGGGTCCCTTACCCTGGGGAAACCCCAGCTACTGGTGCCAGCTTCTTACAAGGTGGAAGAAGATACCTAAAATCAACCAAACCTCATCAGGAAGCCAAACATCTTAGCAGCTGTGGTCTTGTGGGTACCAAAATTGCTGTCTCTGATATCACTTCAAATCTGGATCTGAGCCAGCACCAATTTGTGCTCATCAGCACATCTTTGACATTAAAATGGTTATGCAAACAGTGAGTTGGTGCAGTGGCTATATGCTGGTAATTTAGGGCACAGATGTATGTTGACTTAGCTGCAGCTTAAGTTGTTTTAATGCAAGCTCTGCCAGGTAAATGAAGCAGCTGAAATTGCTGCAAGCCTTGCAGGAGCTGAGTTGACTTTGCATCGAAGTGGACCAGGCAGTATTCACATGCTGAGCTGTGCTGGTGGAAAGCTTCCAGCTCACAGGCAGTGATAGCATCTGAATACAGGGGAGAAAGAGTATCTTTTCCAATTCAAACCTGATTCATAGGAGGACAAACATCCAACACTTTAATAGCAGTCTTTGAAGAAGCTGACATTGTCCAGGATAAAAGGGGATGTGATGGTATCTGAATACAAACTGCACCATGGTGTTGTCTTTTGCATTCACAGACCTCTCTTAATAGCTGATGTTCACTGTAATTACTTATTAAAGGTTGACAACACCCTCTCTTATGTGTGCAAGAATATTTATGGTTTCTGCTTTTCAGTCTTCCTTTTGCTAATAGCTCTTGTATTTATGTATGTTATTATCTTGGTTTCATCAGACAACCAGTTTCAGACATTTATCTTCCACTCCAGTTCATCTGGCTGTAGATGACAAGACATTAGCCTCTAAAAAAACAATTGAAAAATCAGTCACATAAGAATAACCTGCATTTGTTACCTCTGGCGTTTCTGCTGGCTAGAACTGGATATTTTCCATTGAAAACAAGACAGTCAACGATAAGGTCATGCCCAGTGACGTTGGAGTGGATGTGTTTTGTAGTAGGAAGTCATCTCTCCTCATTGCTTGTGTAGGCAGTCAAGGGAGAGGAATGACTTCAGTTTACAATAAATTTCTGCTCTGTGGTGGGTAAAGTAGAAGTTTCCCAGAGCTAGAATTAAACAATAATTAGCAGCTGATAAAATCCCCCGGCACCCTGCGCCTTCTGTCATAAGCCATGAATATTAAGAGCTACTTATCAAGCTCAGCTCCTGATTAATATTCTACAGTCTTTAAAGGCCTGCTTCTTGCCCTGAAGAGAGATTTATTTCAGAATGCAATAAAAGATCAAAAAAAGACTGGACTTGGGAAACGAAAAAGTGAACATGGCTGGAGTACCCAGTGATTGGTTGCCATTTGTACTTCAATTTTCGTTCATTGTTAAGGACCTTTTGTTAAGGATTTTTAAGGTGAAGCTTTTGAATAGCATCTGTGTTTTGGCTCCTTTATGGTTATAAACATGGCAGATACATAAAGCAGGTTTCTTTGCCTTTAGTAATTAATTACTGTAGTAATTTGGAATCTCGATTACAGTGTACTTATGTGTAGGAAAACAATGTACTTACATGAAAGAGCTTGCTCCAAGACATGTAAGCTACTTTGATTTTATCTTTTTTTATCACACAGAATGTGCCAAGGACCTGGGTCTCTCTTGTGGGCAGGACCAGCTGCATGTTGGAGTGGTGGCTTGTGTGGCTCAGTTTTGGGGAGCTGCTGGATGCCACAGAAAGCTTTCCCTTGGCTCTGCTGGGCGTTTGAGCATGGGGTGACTCTCCTTATTTATCCCATATTTCCTGCTGCCTCCTTTTCCCATTGCATTTGCATGACCCTGCAGGACTGCTTTTCTCCCTCTCTCTTGGGACATTGTTTTTCACTTTCACAGCAACCCATTTTAAGATCTGAGAAAAAATAAAACAGTGAGGTAAGCTGATGTACTGTTTGATGCTCATGAAAAGGTTATGCCTCCGACCAAGGCAGCAGAAGCAAATACTTCCTAACTCAGATCTCTTAGGAAGAGAAAAAAGACATCTAAGGCTTCTGAAACCTCTAGACGTTGCATTTATAATCTGCCATTTTACAAATCTTTTTTTACCAAACCCTATTATTTTAAATGGTGACTTTTGGGAAGCAATTTGATTTGGGCAAACAAGCAAAAAAGATCAATAGCTGTTTTAGGATTTGCACCTGTCTCCCACCAAGCAGATTTTGAGCCCACTCATTTCTTGCTTCCCACAGCACCAGGTTATGATTAAAGGCTTTTCTTGCTTCTGCAGTAATCTTTCCATGAAATAGAAGCCAGTGTATCTGCATGCTGCCCCATCCATCACTTACTGAGCTTGAGGAGACCTTAGGCTCAAAAGGATTTAATTGCTGTCCTAAATGTGATGCAAAATCCTGGCTTGACTGAAGTCTGTGGCAGCTTCATTCCCACAGAGTCTGAATTTGAGATCTGGGGATGTATCTGCACCATGCAGTGGGGTGCTGCTCCTACACCTATTCCCTGCACCAAACAAATCCAACCTCTTGCCCAGAATATCCCTGTGCACCCAACTCTGCCCCTTCTTGTGTCATGGATGTGTTGCGCCACTTACTGCACCACCAAACTGGAATCTTGAAGCAGGGTTGACTTCTGCCTGCATTAGATTTTGACCTAGCAGACTTGTAGGCTGTTAAAAATTTCAAGAACTCAGTTTCTGTGGGTTCTGAAGAGTAGCATGGAGAAGCCTGAAGTGGCATGAGATTCAAAGTGCCTGGATGTCTGTTCCATATGTGTTTTGTTTCTAGTTTCTGAAAAAAAGTTGCATAATGAAAGAAAAATTATAATCTTTATTTACATGTGCAATATGTTTCTCCTCCTGTCTCATCTTCTTTGTGAGAACTCGGGGCCAGAATTACAGTATCTGAAGTTGCTTTTGGATCCTATTCAGCTCCCATCTGTCAAGATCTGTTTTTAATCGAATGGGTTTTCCATCTGAAAGTAGCTGTTGGATAGAGAATGAGTAGAAATATTTGTGTGTGAATTAGCTCAGAGTGAAGCTACAAACTTTTTTTTTCCCACAACAAACACATGGAAAAATATTCTTCAGTGCAGCGTGGCCAGCTCGAAAATTGGCAACAGCAGCTTCCTTCCCAGGCTCTGACTCCTCTGCCTTGACTGCATGGGTACAATCTTTAAAGGGGACCTGAAATCTTCATGTTGCACAGGCTTATCTCCCCGCCATGCCACAGGGCAATGCTGATGTCACCACCCTTGTGTATATGGGCATTGCAGGAAGGAGGTAGGGTGGTTTGGTTTGCCAGGAGAATTATGACATGCAGCAGAGCAACCTGGGATTGCTGAGAGTCAGGCTCTTACCCCTGGGAGTCTTCTCCTTGCCAGCCTTGATGGTCTCTGGTGGGAAGAGCAGATATGTTCGATGCATTATGAGGCCCCAGATCTCCTTAACAGCCTGTGCTCAGCATCTGCAGTAGTTGAATACCATGAAACTGGGCTGCAGGAGATGGGAGGCAGAGTGCCTTGGGGACTGAATGTGGTTGTAACAAGCAGAGAGGAAAGTATGGCTGCAGGATCTCTGTGGTTTCTGGGAGGATACCTCTCCTACTGGGAAAGAAGAAGAAAAAAAATCCATCAGTGGTCCTTGGAAAAGTGTTATTAAGCCCAATATTCAACACCCCTCCAGGGATTTTTCGTGCAATAATTTTTACTAGTAAAAGTACAGAAGCAATTGAAGCTCGGAAGATGGTCTGGTGTCTTGGGGGAGATGGAGAAGAGGGTGATGCTTATCCATCCCCTGTTGCTGGAGACAGAGAGCTTCACTTGTGCATCTATGGCAAAAGGGAGAGCTCCTGCTGCAGTGTTGTGGCTGAGGGAGGAGGACTGCTTTCCTGTTTCCTCTGCCAGATTGTTATCTCAGTCCATATGTGAAACCTGAAAATTGCTTTAAAGGCCCAAGAGCTGTCCTAGCTGTGATTTTCATTATACTGGTGCTGTGTGGTCACCCTTGATAGCTCCATCCTGTTTGCTGAGGTCTTGTTGGGGATCTGTCATCAAGGCAGCAGGACCAGCATTGGCCTGAGGGCAAGTGTATGAGAGAGCAGAATGTGGCCCATTTTTAACTTAAAAAAAATATTTTGGAGGTACCCAGGGTCATAAGGAAACATTTTGGTGTTTTGTGTGTGTATGTTTATATGTATATGTACAGGTTTGTGTGTGCGTATATGTGTACGAGTGTGTGTGAATAATTTTTTATCACAGCTTCTGGCAAAATGGTGTTTCTGTAAGAGGATTGTTTTGGGGATGGACTAGGGTTGGACAAGGGAAATCCTGGGCTTATTCCAGGCTTCTGTTGCTGTCGCAAGGAAACAGTGTCACTGTCACTGTCCGGATTTACATCACCCTCCAGTGGGTGCCAGAGGTGCCGGATGGTCTGATGTGACTCAGCAAGAGCTGTGTGCCCTGGCAGGGTTTGGTTTCTGTCACACATGCACGCGTGTGAGTAAGCAACTGTGCTGCATGGCTGTGATTCCACAACACCTGTGGAGCTGCGTTTCCTTTGAATTTCCTGTTGAACCAGAGCCACTCCTTGCTTGGGAAGGGTGACAGCCACATCTCCATGCACAAAAACAACCTGGAGTGTGGGGTAGGGGATCAGCACCTTATGATAAGCTGTTGCTTCAGGGGTGGAATTGCTCTCCCAGCCATGCCTGTAGCTGTCCCTGGGACCCTCCAAAGAGGATAGAAGGCAGGGTGTGCTACCACAGACCAGAAAATGTGGTGTTGCTCAATTAGAGCTTTTATTCCAGGTGGAGCAAAGCGGTGGGAGCTGCGGATGGGGATGTGTGGGAGAGCACTGAGTACTCCCCCAGGATTTCTGGTGAAGGCTGCAACAGCTTTAATTTAGGCTAGTCCTAGGGCTATATTCCTCACTGTGAGAGGGAACAGCCAGTGAGATCTTTCTTGCATGTATCCTGTGCTTGTGGCCCAGGCTGATTTGTGTTTTCTTTTCCCTGAACAGGTCTATATCATCAACGTAACATGGTCTGACCTGACTTCCCAGATCATCTACCGGAGATACAGCAAGTTCTTTGACCTGCAGGTAAGTCTGTCCTGTCTAACATAAAATATTATTTCTGCTCATGCTTCTAGTCATGTTTCCAGCTGGGTTAATAGTGTCTTTAAATAAGGCTTTGTGCTTGTTTGGTCTGTTACATGTCATGATCTTGAAACTTCAGACTCTGCCCTTGTAGGGTATAAGGTAAGTGGGTGGTATGCTCACAGTGAGTAACTTGCACTGTAAAGACATTTAAAGCTGACATTTTCATGAATGGTTCCTATTAAAGAGAGGATCTAATTTTAAATACTTCAGATGCACTTAAAACAGAGAACCCTACATTTTGGGCCCCCAGAAACTACTTACCCAAGTAAGTGAAAACAACAGAGCTTTTGCACACTCCCACAGCAGTTCAGTAAAGGAGATTGCAGTGGAAACTTTCCAGTCCCTCTTCCTAACCATCTACCTAGCCAGCTAGTGTCCTGGTTCCTGCTGCTTTGTACAGCTCCTTTGCTCTATTCTGTACCTGTATGTTTAGATTTCATCAAAAGCTTTCTTGCTGGATAGCTGCTGACCAAAGTCTGAAACCAGGAATCAGCTGCTTCATTTCTGGTAGTGCTCCCAGGCACCTGCCTGGGTAGGGGGAGCTTTGGGGCTGGTGTTCTGTTTGGCCATAATCCAGATCCACTGATATTTTTGCATTATTGTAGCCTTGTAGGCGGCAAAACTAATTGCCTGATGAAAATAAAAAGCTGTGGTTTGAGACACTCTTGAGCTTTGGGGAAGACATTGATTTTTGGACTGGAGCTTGGGTTTGGAGCTGGGCTGAGATTACAATGTCAAGTGAGTCCTCTGGATCAGTATTGAGGATGTAGCTGACTGTGCTGTCCTGAAAAGTAACACTGAGCCTTTTCGCATGATAAAATAGGGAAAAAAGGGTTCCTGTTTGGGGTATCTTAAAGAGCTCTAGTTTCATCTTTTCTTCCCTTTGTTTCTTTTCTGGTTCTTGGAAACTTGAAATCTCTAGGCTATTTTGTAAGCTGTATCAGTTACGATGGCCTCCTGGCCTTTTGGGTGAAATGTGACCATTTCTACAGCCAGTCCTAATTTCTGTTTGCTGTGTGGCAGGAAGACAAGAGAGGGATATTCTTAAACTTCCTCTTGTGCCAATCTCCATTTCTAATTGGGCTGAAGTACCAGCCCTGCCAGTCCCACTCCTGTAAGAGTATATGTCAGCATCTTCTCTGTCTGCTGTACCTGCTAAAGATGCACAGCTCCCTCGTCACAAACATTTGTCATCAGCATGTGAATTGTGGCCAAACCTTTTCTTTTTCTCTCTTCTTTCTCTTTTCGCCCCAGTTCTGTTTTCATGTATATGTTGTTCTGGGTCTCCTGGCCTTTCCTGGTAGGTTTGAAAAGTTCCCATCAAGTGTGGAGTTATCAATGGGGTTAGTGTGTTGGACAGGAAATGATGTCTCAATCAGGGAGTGAGTCCTGAAAGGTCCCATTGATAAGTGCAAGGGGGCCTAGCCAGTGGAAAACTCCTGCTTGCATGACGCTGCTCCCCCCACGAGAAAAAAACGACACGAAAGTAACAAAATTCCCTTCTTTAACCCTTTTCCCTCCCAGGGATCTCTGTCAGGGCAGCACTGCATGAGCAGTGACAGCCCTCTACAACAGCCTCTTTAGCTCTTGCAGCATGAGGTGCAGAGTTACAGACATTAAGGTCTTCACCTGAGATCTCCCCAGCCCTGCCACGTCTCTATACAATGTCACTGTGCCAATCTGTGCCTCAGTTTCCCTCAGTGTCCCATGGGGACAAGACCCTGTGTGCTCAGGCTGCCATAACGTGCTTTTAGACTCCTAAAGGTGATAGGTGATCTTTTATTTATCCCCTCCTATTACTCTCTCTGGATTTTTGATTATGCTTGAACATCTCTGAGTTGAGGCAAAGGACCTTTGGGTCTTGAAAATAAATTTGTGTTTCCAGCTCTAATGAAGCCTGCAAAGAGAGTTGGAAAAGTAAATGAACGCTAAGGAGGACTTTGGGTAACCCTTGCATTTTGGGAAACCTGTAGCTTGATGTGCGGAGATTCTTGCTCAAGGAGAAATTAGCTCCAGATCTTGGAATGACTTGTGCTTTCCAGATTTTTGCTGTACACTTGAACTTCTAACCTAGCACTGGTTGAATGTGGGGTTTGCAATCTGATATCATACATGGTAAGGTGGTCTTAGCATAATCAATCTACTTTGATAATGTCCCTGCTTATCCCCATGTGGCACTTCTTGGAGAAAACCAAGCATATTCTCAGGGAGTATTGCTCAGCCAACTCAGGGGCACCACTCATGTCCAACACAGCTGGAGTCCACAGGTCTGTGCCAGCTCCACTCACCCTGCTGTGTCAACGACAGAGCTGCACTTCAGGGCTTCTGAAGCCTGCACGTGTCTCATTTGCTCTTGACTGGAAGTGGAGGAACAAGGGCTGACTTGTAATGACTTAATCAGGGCTGCAGTGGCTGGCATTGACAGTGACACTGGATACGACCCATGGGGAAACCCAGGGGGCTGCCCAGGAGCAAGGAGGGAGGAATACAGATAATTAATTTCACTACTCCATTTTCATGTTGCTTTAGAAAAGAGCCCACCCTTCCCCAAATGGCTGTCTCTGTGGGAAGTGGCTCAGTGGTTTTGAGAGCTGTAGCATTAGTAGAAACTGCATTTTTAAAAACACTTGATTTGCAAATTATATTAGGCACTGCAAGCACTAAGAGGCTGCTCTGTCCCAAGGATTCAAATCCAAGGAGAGTTTGGCTGTGCTATTTCAGCATTGCATATGCTTGAATTGGGAGTCAGGTTGATTTTAAGTTTAGTAATAAGGCAGTAAGTCTGGTCATACCATAGGATTTGTTTGCCCCACAAAGGTATAAGAAGTCCAGCAAACAGAGCCCAAAGCAGCAGGCCAAATGTCAGCACTGTGCTGCTTCAGTGAGGACTGGATATCTGTAAACACAGATTTTAAATTAAATTAGTGCATTGCTGCATCATTTAAATGCAACCAAGTCACATCTGCTCCCGAACATGGGTCAAATCTTGGCAGCAGAATACATGGCAGCATGTGGGTGCCAATGTTTCAGTAAATAGGATTGAAAAGATTGAATTAACTCTGCATAGATAAAAGCATTACTGCAAATTGCTTGTCAAATCCAATTATCTGTTGTCTTTCACCCTGGGGAGACATTTGCACCTGAGCACCATGTGGGGTCAAA
>VRYO01001366.1:2752174-2845232 GCA_009812075.1 Sialia sialis
TGCGGCTTATAATTGCGAAATTACTGTATTTTGAATGTTGTTTTCTTGCACTTGCCTGCAGTGCAGAATAGAGGAGCATGAGGACAGTGATGCGAACATCACCTGTCAGTAGTGCTGACCTTTGTGACAGGCTGGTGGCTCACTGGGGCACATTCCCTGGATGCTGTTTGAGGTCTTCCATCATCAGTAGATTTGCGGGTGGTGGTTGCAGAATCCTGTCCTGAGGTGATAGTTCAGTAATGCTGTCCCCAAAGGAGCTGAGAAAGGACACTCCTTTATTGGTATAGCAGGGATAACTGCTGGCATTTCCACTGTGCAGGAAAAGACATCTCCAGATGTAAGGCCTGTGTTTTTCTTCTGGAAAGTGCTTTTGGAGGCTGTTAGCAAAATGGGGATTTGTAGTTGAGTCTGTGCATAAATAATTGCCCAAAGCATAAGGTGGAGAAGTGCAGAGATGCAGGCAGCTGTCACCCTCCCAGTGGCCATGCTGGGCTGGAAAACAGCTACCAAGTTTGCAGCTGGCAAGTGTGAAGGATGTGTCTTCCTTCTCTCCCCATATCACCCTTGCAGTTGCCCAGTACCACCTTGGGCTTTTTACAGCTCTCATGACCCCAGTTGGGTGCTGGCCCCACTGCTAAGAAACCCCTTTCCCAAAAAAAGTGAGCAGGGAAAATGGGACCCAGGATCCGTGCCTGGTTCTCTCAGCTTCAATCACCAGTGGTCATCTGCTGCATTTTACCCAGTGACTCCAAGTGTTCTCCTCTGATTCCATGCCTGTGCTACTCAGTGCCTGCAGTCAGAGCATGAGCAGGACCAGACCTCAGCAGAGGGACCAGACCCTCTGTTCTGTGAGGATGGCTGGGTCTCTCTGTGCAGGGCTGGGGGAGGATCCTTTCTCACGACAGGTGTAATGCAGCTTTCCTCAAGGCAAAACACAGCAGCTGGATGTAGCAGCATGCCATGATCCCACGTGGTGTGTTTGGCTGTGCAGGAGCTGAACAGCATCGCTGCCAGAGCCATGGCAAGAATGTTAGGTAGGCAGATCTCAGCCTCTCCCCACAATGACACACACACAGGCGGTTTGGCTGCAAGGAGATGCCTGAAATGTCACAACATTGAAAAGGCAAATAAACAAGCCTCTGTTCAAGCACTGCCTCTGTGTATCAGCAAAATACTATCTGCCTAACGTGGCTTGCTGATCTAAGCAGGTTTTCTTCAAAGTGGCGCAGAAAGAGGAACTCACTAGCAGCCAATTGGAACATTTAAAAAGTAAAGACTATCAGGAATTTTATTAGGAAGAAAAAAGAGGTGTAAGTTGTTTTCATCCTGATGATAAAACATGAAGAGCTTCATTTGTTATTGCTTGCTAGGGTCATCCTGATTGTTTATAGTACTATAATGGAGTTACAGAACATTGAAGATGACATTAAACAAAAATGGTTGTATAAAAACTAGCAATTGCAACCTGTATCACTGCTTTTCTTACTCAGACTGGAGGTCACATGAACGCTGCTGCTATCAGTGGTTCTCCTGTTACACTATTCTGCGACAACACCCCTTTCTCCTTTTCCCTGAGCTGTATCAAATAGGGTAATGCGCACTCCCATTCCCAGTTTGGTTATAACTGTGCCACGTGCCTGAGCACCCTGGATTTCACTGGGTCTCTATGATTTGAAATAAGATCTGGTGGCTTTACCATGTAGGCTTTCAGGGGCAGAGCAAAGAGGGAATTCTGTGATTCTGGTGGAATTGAGTGTGTTCACTCCAGTAGTTAGTCTGGTTTAATTGCCCAAGTGGAGACCTACAACCCCAATTCTGGTGGTCCAGTGAAGTCTAACTCAGTAATGATTGTTTTTACAGGGTCTCTGATATTTCTTGTTGTTCATGCTTTTAGCTCTGCAGGAGTGGAGAATGGACAAGTTCAAGCATGCATTAAGTTTAGCAGTGGTGAGGAGTGTAGGTAAGAATGCAATGGGGCAAGTGTTCTCCTGTGTTTGCAAATGCTGACTCCCAACCCTCAACCCACCAGGCCTCTTTAGTAGGATGAGCAGTCACCCACTGGTGTTCCCATCCATCCAGAGCAGCAGGGTCACTCTGCAATGGGTGACCCTCTCTTGTGTAGGTGCCACCCTGTGCAGAGCTCCTGGCTGGCACTATGGGAAGAGGAGGGAAGGAGGACTGCTGCGAGATGCAGCTTGCCCCTCTTGCAGCGTGGGAGGTTTGCGTTGAAAGGATTCCCAGCCTCTGACGAGCTCAGTGAGTGTTTCTGTTGGGCTGCGTGTGTGCATCTGAGGGAGTCTAAGCAAACAGGCAGCAAAGCTGGAGGAGAAGGTGGGGCTGAATGGGGCAGGGGTGGAACAGCATGGCAGACATTACTGCATCAGGCTGTGCTGCAAGTGCACAGTGAAATTAGTGTTCCTCCTGCTGGGCTCTGCACCTGCCTCCCTCTGGTTTGCACTGTGCTGGCCTTGGCCAGCATGGTCTGGGTTGCACGGACCAGGTTTCCCCTGTTCCCTTTTCCTTGGTGTAGGATGCTGGGCCTCAGCATCCTGGCCCTGCTGTAGATATTGACAGCTGCTGTGAAATCCTTCTCCAGACCAGGGACCTATCAGGTTCAGATCCATTGCTTGGCTTCAGGGACATCCCTGATAATCTTGGAAATGTGGGGATGGAGTTACTGCAAGAGCTGTAGGGTTTTATTTATAAACAGCTTCCTTGAGAGCATTATTGAAACTGAAACAAGACTGGGAAAATTCAGAGGAAATCTGAACGTGGGTCTGTCAACACGTCTGTTCCCAAAGGTCAGTGCTGGCTCCTTGGGGAGCAATGGCACATCCTTTCTTCTGAGTAAACACAGGCCAGTTGTTTGCTGCTGTTATCCCAGACAGTGCATGGAGAGACTTGCAGTGGAAGGTTTGCAAGGGATGCAGAAAACCAGATTTCCAAGAGGAGCCCTGCACCATCTGTGAGGGCTGACTGTGGCTCCTGTGTTTTGGCAGCTGTGCTGGAGCTCCTGGTGCAGCCACGCTTCCAAGACTTGGCTTTCAGTGGGAGAGACCCCTCAATGCCTGCTCTCAGAAAAATACCCCAGCAGCAAAATTGTAACAGACCTTCCCAGGGAAATGGAGATGCACCTGGGAAAAAAATTTATAGCTGATATGGTTATTGAGCTGAGAATGGTTTGAAAATGGCTGATTTAAAAGCTGTCCTAATACCGTTTGCCCTTCTAGCCCTCAGTGCCTTAGGATACCAGCTGGCTTGGGGCAGTATCTTTGTGTTCAGTGAATAAATGGAATTGTTTATAACTCTAATTTCCATCGTTATTTAAATGTTTCCTTGGCAAAACAATCTATTCAGCTTCCAGTATTTGTTTTTCAAAGAGACTTTACACGTCAGATGAAGATGGGGGCCATGATGAGGAAATGGCAAAGTGCCTGCTAACCTACAATAGAGGTGCAATGAATGACCATGGCAAAGAGCCCACAGCTGAGAAGGTAACCCAGCCTATGGGAACTCTCCCTTTTGTACTTCTTCATTTGGGTTCTGGAGCCTAAAGCTGACACTTGAATATTGCCCCTGATCTGCAGCATGGGACTCTCCTGCAGGGTGGTTTTTGCTGCTCAGCACCAATCTGCCTCTCTGGCCAGGACATGGGTGACCTTAGAAAGTGATGAGATGGCTTAGCCAGCTCCTCAGGGTGTGACAGCAGCAAGGCAAGAATAGAGATACCCATGCCACCCTGTCTCGATTGTCTGGACTGTATATATAGTTAGGCAAATGAGTTTAGTTTTGTTTGGGTTTTTTTTTAAGAAATATTGGGAGCATCACAAAGAGGTTGTTGACTTCTCGTCTGTGTCCTTTTAATGTACACGGTCTGCCTCTAGCAGGCACAGAAAACAGTGAAATTATTAGAAAGTGTTATTTTCTGGATTTTCCCCCTTGCTTTCTAGAATTTTGGTTTGTGTAAATTCTTCTTACCATCAGTACCCACATCCCCCACTTATCACTGGCATGGAGGCTGTGAGAATGTTGGGGGACCTGTGTTGTGGGAAGGACTCTCCTGGATACAGCCACAGAAAAGAAAAGCAACAAGTTCTTCCTAATGAACTGAAATGACTTGTATCAGCTGTGGAGGACTCAGACCTATTTTCATAGCTGTTGGTTGCTTTGGATGCTAAAAATCCAATGTGTCAGGAACATGTGTCCCTGCCAGGTTGTGCTACTAATGGAAATCTAAAAACATGCCTGAGATTGCCAGAAATTCTGAACCATGGTGGAAAGCTTTGGTATGGGGCCCAGACATCCTGATTTTGTGCCTGGACAGTATCTCATACAAGGGGTTATGCAGAATCATGATAAAAACTGGCCTGAAAGCCTTTCTTCATCAGTGTGTAAAGACTCAGTGTATACCTCCTGTGTTATCCCTCCTCCATCTTCATTATTTTGGTGTTGGAAGCTCTCCTCATAGGTCTCCACAGCAGGACTTAAAGCTCAGCCTTGGGAGCAGTCCACTTGTTTGTTACCCTTGTTCCAGGTTTTGTTTTCTGGAACAATAAAACACAGAAGAGTGGTTTGGCTGCGGGACCAGCCCCAGCCAAAGCTGCAGCTCTGGGGCTGCTGGCCTCACACAGACAGCAAATTCTCCAAGTGCCACTTTATTAGCACAGTTCCTCTTACCAGAGATCAAGATTAGCCTTTTGATTTTTTTTCTGGAGCATCTGTGTAAAAATTAAATTCCTCAGTGGGATTTTTTCCATGGCTATTTTTTCCGTGAAGCACCCAAGCCCCGAAAGTTCAGGCATGACAATTCCACCCCCTCCAGCGCATTGTCGCTCTCCCCTAATCGTACTCAGCTTTCAATTATTTATACTGCCGGAAAATTGCACGAAGTTCACACCCCCAGCCCTGAAACACAATTCCGCTTTTGTGCAGGGAATACAATCCTTCACTTTCATTAAGTGTGCGGAGACCAAGATGAGAAGTGCCTGTTGTGCTCGCATCCCTTGGCTCACGATGAGAGGAGCTGGTTGTTTTCTCAAATGTCCTAAATAGCCCTGGAAGGGTTACGGGGAGTTTATTTACATTATTGCATTTAAGTGCAAATAGAAAATTGCCCAGCCGTATTGGAGGGTTTATGCAGGGCTCTGTCAGGGCTCTTTTCCATGTCACCTCACCCCTCCTGGCCTTCTGCTGTGACAGGCTCACATGTGGGAAGGCCCTGTCTGGAAGGAGCAGTAGCTCTTGCTCCTATCACACCATGGTTTGCTTACAGGACACAGAAAAGCATCAAAGGGCATCTCTTCCACTGTGGACTGTGTACAGTGCTGCCTGCCATAGGGAAGGCTCCTGATGAGGCTCGCCCTAGCCTCATCTATGAGCACTGGGTGCTGTTTGCTTCTTCCCCATAGCATCTGAATGACATATCTTTTCACCATCAATGTATGGAGCATCAAGTCGGGAGTTTGTTCACCCCTGTTCCCGTCCTGCTTAACTCGAGTCACAGCGTAGTTCTCCTTTACTGCAACCAGAACAGTTTCATGTCTCGTGCAAATGCAAGTATTCCCACTGCAGAACTGCCTTTTGCAATTTCCACTTCCCTCCCTTCAGGGGAAGCACTGGACTGGAGTGGTCAGGGCAGTAGAACCCACAGAGCTGAGCAGACACATGGTGAAGTCACGCAGAAAGCTGGAATAGTGATGCTCTGGGGGAAGCACAGCTTGGTGCACACTCCTTCCTGGGTGCCCAGTTTGAACAGCACTCAGCCAAGCTGAGGGCTTTGCTCTCCATCATTTGCTCTTCCATTTAAAAGGAGAGTTCTGGTCTGTGGGATCTGTAAAGAAAAGGAAGGGCTTGAATCCTTACAGCATATCAGAACCTTTGGCACTGGCCTGGCTGGCAGCCTGCTGAGTCCACACCTGCCTTCGAGCATTGACCCACACTAGTAGCCATAATTAAAGTTTTTTTAAGCTATCCCATCTGGGACACTGTGAGGGTGCAAAGGCAGCAGGGCAGAGAGTTGCAGTGCAGTGAGGAGGTTTGCACTTCAGCAAGTTGCTGACAAGTTCTTCATGGCAGAAGCTGTAAAAGAGCTCACAAAGAGCTAAGCAGAGATTCAAAAAAGCATCTCAGTGTGTTTAAGATAATTTCTGTAATTCTGCAGTACTCTATTAAAGCCATTCTTGAGGCATCAGTGTTGATGCAGGGGTGCCTCTGATTTACCAGGTCAGTTAAGGGCAGATCCTAATCAATTTAGTGGTACTTTTGGAAACAGAGGTAACTTCAGAGCCATGTATCTGGGTCTTGCTGCATTTGTTTTTTTAAAAGGGGTGTGTTAAGAAAACCAGTGAGACTTGCTGAGCTGCTCCCTTCAGCCAGGTGTGTTGAGAGAGGTGAAGGACAAACCACAAAAACAATGTCAAAGAGAGGGGAAAATGCCAAATGAAAAGAAATTTGAAAGCAAACCAGAAAAGGACTAAGTAAAATGATAATAGGAAAAAAATTACTTCAAAGGGCTAGGTTGAGTTTAATGATCAAAGTTTTGTCTTAGAAGGGAATACACCTTATCCACCTGGCTCAAAAAATTATTTCACAGACTTTTCCTTTTTCTGGCTAATCTCTGGCTTTTGGCAGCCCAGTTAGTTGGAATGTTGTGGCCTCTCTGTTGGCTAGGAATCTTTGACACCCAAGTCCAGGCTTTTCCTGGTCACTACAGTGACGTGTTGCTGCTTGAACAAAACTGGCACGTGTCCTGGTGAAGAAAATGTGTTGTGGGGTGGCACATGCTAAACACCTGTGTCTTTGTAACAAGTCCAGGTTGTCTGGTAATTTTTGGTGTGTTGGTAACTGTTGGTGCAGCTCTGCAAAAACCTCTGTTGCCTTGTGCAATGTTCCTTGTGTTACTGTGCTGAGGGTTAGAGGGTGCTGGTTGCTTGCATGTAATTTAGGATTTAGCATTTGGTTCTTCTGGAGGTGGTAGAGATTAATTTGTCATTGGATTCTGGGAATAAAGTAGATGGAGCAAGGGATGTCCTCCATGAAGGTGGTCCCTGGCTGTCCTTATGTAATGGGAAAAGTTTGCAAAAAGTGCTTCCAAGATAGACAGGAGTCCTACGAAGTTTCAGGTTGGTTCTGGGTGTGGGAGAGTCCTGGATTATCCAGCTGAGCTGGGGTGTGCTTGAGCTGCAGGAGCGCTAGGGCTGTCAGTTCCTGCCTGTTGTTGTTAGGAAACCTCATGCTGAATCCTGTTCCACTCTTAGGTCAAAATATATTTCAGAGCCTTAATGTGGAAATGTTTTTTGTGTAACTGGGAGCTCAGAGTCTGTGGTGTGGAAGAAGGAAGGGGTAACTTCTGGTGCAGGAGGAAGGTTATCTGAAAACATCCACCCATAAAATGGGGGCTATAATCAGCCCTCATGGAGAAAGTTTATTCATTAATGTTTGTAAAATGCTTTGGAGTCTTTGGCTTGGAGTGTTTTTAACAGAGCCAAATGTTAGCTGTATTACAGTAGCTAAGCCAGACCGTAATGACCATGTTCCCTCTCCTCCCCTTGAACCCCCAGCCATTTTTGACAGGGTTTGCTGAAGAAGTGAAACATCAGCAGAGTGACCAAACAGAAGTGAAGTGCTCAGCAGAAATATAAATAGTGCTTTTCGTTCTTGGGATTATGTCCTGGTCCCATGGAGTCTTGTGGTCGGAAATGGAATTTGTAGAAGGGATGAGGGATTTATTTCTAAGCTTGTACCATGTTATCCCAGTTGGTAACTGGTTTAGGATTCCCTGAGTTAGGATGCACTGATGGCCTTTGGGTGATTACAGTTATCTTGCCTTGTCTCCGTGGGAAATCACCTGGGTGAGACTGGCATGCTGAGATGGGAGGGAGATGTAGCTGTTGATGGGGTGCATGGTGAGCAGGGCAAAGACTTCAACTGGTGCAAAACAAGGAGGCCCCAGAGCAGGAAGCAGGAATAGCTGGTTTGATGGGCTGCTCAGCTCTGGCTGCCCCTAAATGCCCCTTGCTCCATACCTGTCCATTTCTTAACAGCACCATGTCTGCCCTATCTATAACAGAATAGCATTTGCCTTTTGTTTTGCTTGATTTCTGGTCTCAGGACACGAAGCTTGGTGATGGCATTGGTGGCAAGGATCATTCTTTTTCATGTGAAGGAGCTGGGGAGCATTCAGTCCGTGCTGTGTCCCCAGAGTACCTCATGGATGAGATTACAGCACAGAGGCAGCAGGTAAATGGATGTGCCAGGAGTTATGGGGTAAGGACACATCCCAAAGAGTGGGTTACTCTTACAAAATCATTCTCTGGGCTTGCAGGCATTTGCTCTGGGTGGCAACTAGGAACATCTCATTAGCATGACCGGGCGTGTCATGTGTTCAGACACAACCCATAGCTCTACTGGCCAGCTCTGACACTGACTTGTGATTTATCCATTCCCTAGCCTCACCCAGGGCTAGGCTGGGATGGCTTCCTGCCTCAGGGACTGCATTGCTAATTCATGCTTGAAGATTTGAGGTGCCCAGACATGCCTTGGTATGGGGGAGGCTGCTCTGCATTGCTCTGATGGGTCTCAGCTGGGTGAGAAAGGAGAAGCCTCCAGCCCAGAGGCAGAGCACACTCTGTTGTGTGCACCCTGGAGCAGGGTGCTGGGAAGGTGGTTTGGCAAAACAGAGGTGCCAGTATCTCACTCAGAGACCTTATGTTTCTAGTGGTCCATTGTCCTTCGAAAGCACCCTCTGATCGTGGAGCTCACAGCCAAAGACTGACCCAGCCCTCGCCTGTAATCTCCTCTTTCCTCCAAGAGTCCGGTCCCTGGAAAGATGCAGCTCTCCAAGAAGACATTCCAGGGGGTTTTAATCACTGCACTCACTCCAGCCCTGCTGTGCTTGTGGTCTAAGCACCTGCTGTTTGATTTAATTAGCAGCAAATGGGAAGCGTGGGTTGGGGGAAGAGAGCAGCACCCTGGTGAAGTATTTGCTGCGATGTAATGTATTTTATTTTGGGTCCGGAATGGAGACCATGAGGAACATTTTCCAGAGGGCACCATAAACCACCTCTGTTCACAGGGTGATTATTTGAGGAGGGAGGGGAGTGTGGATTTAAATCGGTGCCGCTAATTTCTGCAAACAGCCACATTATTTTTAATTCATACTCCAGACTCCCTCCACCCATGGCTTGATGTTGGGAGCTGTGAATTTTCCACGTCATTACAAAGTCCCTCTATAAAAGAGAGCTCTTTAAATATATTTTAAAAAATTGATTTGAAATACATCAGGCTCTCAAATAAGTCAATATGCAGAATGGAAAACTAACTCTTTCCTTCCCTTATAGTGACCTGCTCATTTATTTATATTTCAGTAGTGCATACCAGCTCTGAGCAGTCGCTCAGAACAGAGCTGTCTGGTATTAGGGGCTGGAAAAGGCACAAGAAGCTGCAAGATCATTTGAAAGATACAATGCCTTTGTTCACTGTAATCAGTCTGGGAGCTCTCTGTTGAAATCATTGTCTTACATGCTAGCAATATTTTAGCAATGTAAGGAAGGGAGATTGGGACAGTCTGGAAGGCAAACTTCAAGACTGAACCACTTGTGCTGGACAGTGGCTGTGTCCTGCCTTTGGCATATCAGCAGCTACAGCTCTGTGTAGGGAAGATCTCAGTCACAGCTTCCATGTGTTCCAGCCCACGAGCACTGGGGCTCTTTTTCTCTGTGGGGTGGCAAGTTTAACAATGATCTTTCATACTTCTGCTGGTGCCAATTGTAATTCTCAGTCTGAAGATACAAAATAGATATTGGCCTTTTGTCTGATTTTCTTTAGACAGTGAAAGCACCATAAGAGCTGCAAGACAGGATACTGCAATTTTTCCTGCCCTGACTAAAGTAGGAGATTTGGGTTTTAGAGGTTTGTCCCTTGGATTCCATGTTCTGAAAGGTTCATCTTCCATGGATTTGAGAGGATAAGTTAACATGTGGCTGTCAGGTGTCCAGATGCAATGGTGACTGTGGTCATGTCAAGAATTCAGACTGATAATTTTGTTTTCATGTGGAGTTTTAAATTCAGTTCTGGGTATTGGGTTCTGCTCCAAGGACTGTAAAAGTTCACAGAAAATTTCCATCTTTTGAGGTAGTCATAATCTTGAAGCAGAGAAATTCTTGATGTATGTCCATGCTACAGGCCTTCATTATTAGAACAGACTATTCCAGTTGGAAGGGACATAAAATGACCATGTAGTCCGGCTGGCTGGGCACTTCTGGGATGACTAGAAATTAAAGCAAGTTAAGGGCATTGTCTAAATGCCTCTTAACGCCTGAGAAGCTTAGGACATCAACCACTCCTCTAGGTAGGCAGTTCCAGTGTTTGACCACCCTCTCAGTAAAGAATAAGCCAGTTTGTAGGTACTCATTAACTACACAATCATTGTAACAATCATAATCACTTCTGTCAGTGGGGCACCATAATGGCTCCGTAGACTTCCCAGCTGGGGAGGCAAGTGTAAGAGAGATTTTCCTGGGAAGGGAGTTTAGTTGTGCCTGAAAATTCAATGGCATAATCAGAAAAACCTCACCTTTGCATGAGTGCCAAAGCATGGATATGTGGCCTCTGCATCCTAGAAATCATTGATTTTGCAGAAATAGGCTTTTTCTTGCATTTTGAAGTAGTTACATTGATCTTTTATCTGCTTGCAGGCACACAAGGCACCTGCACATGTCCCAGAGCTGTCAGACTCCTGCAATCAAGCCCATAACTCTCCTGCAGTATCTCTTCCTCATCTCAGTTTTTCCTTCTTTCTCTGTGTTCCTATCTGATGATAGAAATAGGTTCTTTCTGCATGGATCAAATATGGAAGCAATACCTCGAGGGACTCATTCCGAGTCAGGATATGAAGTCTAGAGTTCTTTTTCTACTTCTGACATTTGAGAGATCCTTTTAAGTAGATGAGATACTATTACAGTGTCAGCCCATCTGTCAGCAGAATTGGTGTTTGAATCCTGTTCCTTTGGTCAGTTTTAACAAAAAGGCAGGTGAAGCTGTCTGGCAGTTTACCTTGTTGCATGTCTCAGTATGATTAGGAAGGGAAATCTGTTTTTGTTTTCAAGTCTCTCTTGTACTTGCAGTGTTTAATGCTGTTCAGTCTCACATTCAGGCAAGGGGATCACCTGCCCAAGCTGCTCTTGCAGCTTCTCTTGTAATGGAGAGCAGCCCCTTTGCTTCCCCTTTCCCCTGCTGGCACTCGCTTTCGAAACATGAGCGTCTTCCTCCGGCTTCAAATCCTTCTCCAGGTTGATACTGATCTGCAGGGTGCAAAGCGGGGTGGGATTTCAAAGCCTCCTTGACCATACTGAATCTGCAGTGTGACATTCGGGCCGTGTTGAAAGTCTGAGTTTTGAGGCACATTTAATCACATCTCTGCACCTGTTAGGATGGAAAAAATTTCTTCTGAGTTTTGTTTCTCTTGTTCCTCAGCCACTCTCAGGTTTTCCTTCATTCTTGGCCAGCACAATGTTCTCTTGCGTCTGACCTCATGCAGAGACGTGCTCCAGCCCCAGATGAAGGGCTAGAAACAATTGTCTGCACCTGGCTCAGCAAAAAAGTTATTTGTGTATATGTGTGTGTCTGGTAGTGTAATTTATTTGGTCAGTTACTTGAGCCAAAGGAAGCCCTAATTAAGCAAGACAACTTTGCATCTGGGTTGCTGGCAGAGTGTTCTCTGGGCTGGCCATGGGAGGGTCCCTGCTGCCCTCCCCTGCCTTTTCTGCCCATGTTTGATGACAAAGGATGGTTGGCAGTAGCTGTGCTTTGATGGGACTGGTGTCTTACTTTCTGATGGAAAATGGGCCATTCTGTGCTCAGATATTTTTCTTACTCTCAGCAGGGTGCATACGTGGAACTCAATTTTTGAAGTTGCTTGTGCCTAGTAGAAAGCAGTTGATATGTTGATATTCCTCTTCCCACCTCCTCCTCACTTTACTTCTTTTTCGGTATCATTTTCTTTTATTTAATTGAATTTCTCATGCTGGGTTCTGCAGATGGCAGTTCTCTAGACCTGATTCCTTACAGCCATAATGCTGAGGTGCTAATGATAGATAACCATATGCAGAACACAAGGATCATGTGGGCTTTGAAAACCAGCAGCCAGGTCTCATAGGGCAGAGCCATCAGACAGCTTGACTGCTGCTCATGGGGGAATTACAGGGCCTGGCTATGGCTTGACTCTCTTTGATGCAAGTTAGTGTCTTCCTAGGTATGTTCTGTAACAAAAAATTCTCACATAATTTCAGGAGGAGTCTGTGAAATGTTAATTTCCTACCTGAGCCAGGGGATAGGGCAGAAGAGAGCTGTGTGGTACCAGCATCTTGTTGGCTAGGCTTGGACTTTTCAGCACGTTTTTGAGGATGGTTCCAAAATCTGGACATCTTTCTGATGTTCCTTTATTGTGGCTTTGTCTGATGGAGAGGAGGAGAGAATAGACAAGTGCAAATCCACAGGGAGGATGAGAAATAGCCCTGGATGTCTGCATAGTGCCCAGCAGGGCACAAATGACTGTCGTGCTTGTTTGTCCTGCCTGTCTGCCCCATCCAGCTTCTGGAGCTGGTCACAAGATGTGGAAAGGCATAGAAATCTGCATCATCACTGCTGGATGTCCTGGATGGACATCAGCCTGCCTATCAAAGTCGTTTGTAGGACACCTTCTTCCCTTCAGAAATATTTGGGAAGAAGCTGCTGGATGTGATGAGCTGTTGTGGCTACAATTTCCTGTGGCTTGCTTTCCCCTGCACCCTTTTCTTGAATCACCCAAGCACACCTTGCATCAGTGCACATCCAGTGCGTACCTTTCAGCTGGCCACCACGGTTTGCATGTGTGGCCTGGCAGGCTGGAGAACACTTGTGTTTTTGTTTTATGGCTGAGTACAAGCCTAGTTAAGTACAAACTGTTCCTGGTGCTGCACTGCTCCTCGTGTTACTGGAAGAGCATCTGCCAGAGGAGAGCAGGCATAAATGCTCACAGACAAACTGGACTTGTACCCAGCTGCCTATGAATCTATGGGTGCTGGTGCTCAGCCCACATGGCCTAAAGCTCTGCTGCTGTCCTGACAGGGAAGGGCACAGCATCCCTGGCTTTCTAGGCAGCACTGTGCTGCCTGTGGTGGGTAACAATGTGCTGTACCTCTTGCACCTGGTACTGCTGACCCCGCTCTCACCATCAGATCTTGCAAATGCCACCAGGCAGGGATATAGGCAGGAAACCTCCTGTGGAAGGACAAGGAGAATCCCTCTCCTCCTGAATGCAAGCATCTGCTTCCATGTGCTCTTTCTCCCTCACAACTTGTAGCAGTTTTCTCATCTGCAAGTTTGGAAAAGTCACAGCCCAGACAGTATTTTTTGACAATGTGCCTGTGCCACTTAAAAGCTACTGAGATAAAAAAAGACCAGAATAACTCCTATCATTGTCAAAGACCTCCATGGATGCTTTTAATACTCTGCCAAATATTACATGTGATTAGTGGAATGATAGACAGAATAGCATCTGTTCCATGAGGAATGCATCCAGAGATGGATGATTACTATCTGAATGAAAATCCCAGAGCAGGGCATGAGCATGCAGAGTGTAACACGGAGGCCCTGCAAACACTTGGAGTGCCCACCCTGCTCTGAGCAGCACACACACAGCCATGGCCACCGTCCAAGCCTGTCTGCTTTCCCAGGGTTTGCTTTTGTTGTCAGTTAAATTAATGAAAGTCCTCAGGCAGACTTGTACTTACAAAAATAAGATTTCACTCCTAGTCTCCCTTCTTAGGGTGCTGGGTCCTTTAGGAAGTTCTGGTCCCAGCTTCCCTGGGATTCTCCTTCTGGGCACGGACTTTATGATCTCAGATGTTACCCAAATTCCCCTTTTGCTTTTAACAAAAGTTGTCCCTTCTGCGTGTTGGGGCAGGGATCAGAAAGAGCTGGTGTGGGTCTGACTGCAGCTCAGGTGCCTGTGTTGTGTGGTTGTGATGGTAATAGGAGGGCTCTTTAAAACAGATTTCTGATACCCATGAACTTTGTCCTCCCTATCCAGAAATAAATCCACAGAGAGAAACCAATCTCTGAGATGCCATTACAGTAGGCACCAGTAAAGACAGATTGTTGCAAAGCTAGGTTTGTCCTCTCATTGTATTCTATATGTATGTATAAATCCTTCCCTCCCTGCATTGCAAGCCCAACTGGACAGCTGAGGCTTTTGGAATCTGCCCTTCCCAGGTACTGACCACCTGTGTTATCCCTATGTGCCACGTGAGCATCCTGGGGAGATGCCAGCACAGCACCCAAGGCTGGGCAGTGACTGAGCTGAAGGGCTCGTGCTGGGGCTGGGGTGTATGGCTGGCAGCTGCCCCTGAGCTCTTGGAAACCTCCTGTCCTGCTGGCTGCTTGTTAGCTCCCTGGAGCCTGCAGCAAGGTATCTGTTACACCTCTGCAGCTCTCTCTGCCCGCTCAGGTGCTGGGATTTGTTGTCTGTACTCCTTTCTAAATCCCTCCAAAGATGAGATACACGTGTGTTTGGAACCAGATATGCAGGCAAAACATCTTGGGGCTTGGAGGTAGGGAGAGAGGAAGAAAAGAAGACAAAGGAGTCTCCCCCCAGCATGGAGTTAAACCTGTGGTTTATGTTGTGCTTGGCACAGTTTCCTCATTGTACTGCGCTGGGCGGTCGCTCTCCTCTGGCAGATGCTCTCCCCAGAGCTATGAGAAGTGTCTTACAGAGATGAGTAGATACCATTTCAGAAGGAGTTAGTGAAGTAAAATGTGCCATTGTGTTCGGAGCTATTGTTTCTGTTTTCAATATTGAAATTACTCATGGTTTCCAGGGGACAATATATCAAGCAAAACTAACAGGCTGTAGAGAAGATGTAGATTATGAAAACAGAGGGATTAAGTTTCATACACTTGGAGCTAAAGTCTCATCTCTCTCTTAGCAGTGGGAGCAGGGAAGTACTCTTGCAGACTCACAAAACTCTACCAATTTAAATGAGGGTGTGTTTTTAACAGGATTTTGTTATGGTCAGCACTGTGTGAGCAACTCAGAAGACTCTCTAAGGATGGATTCTGTGGGTGCAAGTTCATTGACCATCCAGCATATAAATTTGGTTTCAGAGAGTTTCTGTGCCATACTTTGCACCGATTCAAACAAAATCAGTTTGCAAAGATGGAGTCTGGCTGTCTGGGTAGTTCCTGCCTAAAACACCCATGAAAATCCATGTCTTTATGAGAAAGGAGTAACGAAGGGTAGAAGAGGGCATTGCATGACCAATGTGATTCTCCAGCTCTTGACATCCCTTTTGGGGGCTGCCTGAACCCAGGAGGAGTCATACTGGCAAACAAGGGGACCCATTAATGTAGGACCAGCCCCTGTTCCCACAAGATGCCATCCAAAATCTGTCCTGTTACAGAGCAGAGCAGGAGTTTGGTTCGCTGGATCTGACAGCACTGAACAAAACAGTGGTGAAACCAAAACAGCCTGTAAATCATGCTGTCAATATTTGGTATATGTTTTTGCTAAGAGTAAGGATGCAGTTAATACCAGCACTCTGCTAATGGCCTTTGTGCTGCTTTTGGGATGCCTCCTCAAGCACCCTGCTGCCAGGGTTTTTTTTAAGGACTAGAGGGTTTTTCAAAGCCCTGCAGCCTCCTGCTGATCCATCCAGCCTCTGTGCTGGGCTAAGATGAGTTGAGCTGCTCCTACTTGAATGAATTTAGGGCAGGCAGTCTCAGTTTTTGCATTGTGAGGCCTTTAGAGTGGCTTGGTAAAGTTAGTGAACTGATAAGCGCTAAAGTCTTAGTGAGGCTACACTGAATTTCAGTCATTGGCTTGAAAGGGTTGAAATTTAAAGAAGGATGCAGAGTAAATACTTTTTTAAATGCCTACATGATGTAGGAAGCAGTGATTAATGGAAGTGACCTTGGTGCTTTGCTCCCTTTTCAGTGAAGCTCTTAGACTTGCCATTGTGTTTAAAACTGGAACTCTGTTCTGACAGTGCTGTCAGATGCATTTCTGCTGTCTGAAGGCCAGAGCTGGGTGTCCAAGGGCACTATTACTGCAGTGTCTCTCACTGGGACACGCTGGTCTCTTGCTGCTTATGCGCAATCTGAAAGAACAATTAAAGCCTGTGGGTTTTGTAAGGATAAAAAAATTGCAGGATGTAAGGAAAGATGCTCTTCTTCCAGACAGGCTTTTTACTGTGATCTGCAGTGAGCCTGAGTGAGAACATGCCTAGGTTATTCCCTGAGCACCTAGGCTGGCTCTGGACGTGCCAGCTCTGGAAAAAAATTCAGCAGATTTCTTGCACCCTATCACAAAATTATGAGCCTTCCCCAGAAGCTAATTGACCTGATGCGACATGGCATCAGCATGGCTCTGACATCTCTGTACGACCCTATGGTGTCACATAACTGCAGCATTTTTCTCTTGAAAACAGGCATTGTGCTATGGCCTTACTTCCCAGGGATGCTGTTGGGACAAATCCTCTGCAGATACCAGAGTTACAGAGGACATATAATCACCATGGATAGATGGAAAAGTATGAAGCAGCCTTTGTCCAAGCATCTTCCAGTGTGGTTAAGTTGGATGAGGCCAGTTTAATTTAGCACTGGGGAAAGAAAATGCTTCTGGCAGGAGACTTCAATAGCTGCTCTGTGAAAGGACAGTGTGGGCTTTCTGAGAAGCTCTTCAGAGATGGACCAAGTGCCTCTGTCATCCCAAACCAGCACCTCAGAATGTTTTGCCAGGCTGTGTTACCCACAAATGCTGGGCTAGTTCTGTGGAGCCTTTAGAGAAAGCTGCATTTCTTTATGAAAAATACCAAATGTCTCTGCTGGGAAACAGCATTCCCTCTTTTGATGGATCGTGCTGGGGAAAGACCCCCAGTCTCTGCTCCCCACCTTCTCCTCCCCTGGCTGTTTTAGTTGGATACTGAGAGGTTTGTAAGATTTCCAAGGTTTCTTGTGGAAATTTTCAGACCTGAGAAAGGATTACACCATGCTGTATATGTCTGTTCTCTTTATTTTATATGCATTCTCCTGCTTTTGTTTGACTTTCTCATGGATTGCACTATATTTAATTCAGAACATATCCTATAATGCTGTAATTGTCAGGCATGTCAGCTGGTTATCCGGATGGCTTTTTGCTGTAATTTTTTTTTTCTTTCAAAATAAAAGGAAAGCAGTTACTGCTGCTTCTCATGGATTGAATTATTGCATTTCTCTTGCATGCTGTGGCATCGTGTAACACCACAAGGGAGCCAGTGTCACTGTCTGCCTGATATAGTTATTCCTGCTGCATTGTGGAACCCTTTACTGCTTTAGGAAGAGATGGAGTTCCACATCCTTCTGCTATGTAAGATATCAGTTCTGTATGTGAGTGGCTAACAGATGAACTCCCCTGGGCTCAGCTTGTTCCACATCCTCACCCAAAGATCTTTTGCAAACTTTTCCTAGTTGATGTTATGCTCAGGAACAGCACTGCTCAGGCCAATTTTGAAGGGGTGGGAGTTAAGCAGGCCTCCTGCTATCTTGTGTCTCTGACAGTGAACTGGTTTGTTGTCCCTGTAAGAGGATGAAGCAGAGGAGAAATAAAAATAAGCTCAAGAGAAATCTAGAGAGAGTTTTGTAACAGCTGTAGAGTGTGGAGGGATCTGCCTCAGCAGCAGAAGTTTAATTCCCTGCCATGTATCTCCTGTCATTGATCTCAGCAGGTATGGTCCTGAGCTGGAGTAAATGAGGTCCTTCCACCTACATCACAGATGCTCCACTGATTAACCTTAGCAGAACACCTATTCTAAAACCAAACAATTGAAAAAATTATCTTCTCTAGACCAATATGTAGAAGGTGAACGTGTGGAGATGCTCTCTTGTGTTCTCCACTTTCTTGCTTGTTTTCACCTGCTGACATTTAAATGTTGATATGTTGCCTAGCAGCATGAGATCCATTTTCTGGAAATGGTGGCCAGCCATCTTCCTTAAGTGAAAGACCCCTTTGGATTCCCTGGTTAACCAGGATTTGCTATAGATGGACAAGCCCACAAATGAGAGGATAATCCTATCTGAAAACCACCAGTAATACTTCTTCCATTTGCTTCTGTCCTGCTGGGTTTAGATGAGTGTAGCTGCTCTGAATTCAGTCTCTGATTCCTGCTCTGCAGCATAAGGTTCAGAGCCCTTGATGGCTCTTGATTAAATCTCACACCACCTACCTGCGACCTGTCTCACATTTTGCAGATGCAAAAACAGAGACAGGATTAGAGAGGTTTATCCATTGGAAAACTCTGGCAGATGGCAGAATTCAAACCCATCCTGGCCATTCCCTTTTGTGCAGATCACATGGTTTATAATTCAAACTATAGCTGATGATGCTAAAACCATCAATCCCGTTAGCAAGCATCACAGCTGGTTTCCAACTTTGAAATGAAAGGAAATTACTGCAGCTCCTCAGGGGTTTAATTAATAGCTCCTATTCTGGTATCTTACCTCTCCTTCTCATCTAAATGTGTGTTATCTGCATTAGAGACTTTCAGTCTTTTCTGATTTGCAGATGCCCTTAACCTCTCTGGCTAAGGTGTGAGTTCCATCATCACTAGTTTTAGGTCTCTGGCAGTATCTTTGCTTTTCTTCCACTTTCTTTGGCAGAGTCTCTCAGAAGTGTGCATACAACCTCATACATGCACAGATGCCTCCTCTCCTCTTCCTCATCTCCCAGTTGGCTGTAGCCATCTTTCCTGCTTGGGACTCTGAGATCAGATCAGCCCTGTGAGAAGGGATGTGCCTGATGCCTGACTGTCCTCATATACTCTACCCTTCAAGTACATCAGTGTCTAAATTAAAGTTATTGTCAGCTCATTTTTAATGAAAAATGCATTTTCTGATGAGCACTTGGAAAAAGAGAAGCTGATGTGCCTCTTGGTGTTTAGTATAGGAGGAACTGTAGTCTTGGGACCAGTTGAGCGGCCAAGAGTAAGGTGGCAAGCTGGGGTTTCTAGGGGTACCTTGCAAAATCTCTGCTGCTCTTGGTCATGGTTTGATTTTTCAACTGCTCTTTCTCTGGGACACAAGTAAATTATAGCCTGGAAAGGGAGAGAGGCCTCATCTCTCTCTAGAAGGTCAGAGTACTTCAGCATTTTGCATTTGATGTTGTTTTGCTTGCCAAAGTAAGGGGCTTACATGAAAGTCATCCTCAGGATCTTTGTGTTATAAATAAATCTCCCCATGACTGCAGTGCTGATTTCCTGCAGAGCTTTGATTTTAATCTGTGCACGTGGCAAACCTGCATCCACTTGAAAAGGAACCAGAAAGATTTCCACACTAAGAGGTTATGTGGGTGTCCTCATTTGCTCATTTTAAGAGGAGAACTTAATTCTTCTAACCAGAGGAATTAAAACTGCTGCAAGGAACGAAGGGGAGGAACCAACAGCCCAGCAGGAACCCATCTATAGTCTGTGGTATAAGGCATAGGTAGAGGTCAGGTGACTGTCTCAGTGGATTAATTTTAGGGAGCTGGATTTGGACGCAAACTTTCAAAACCTCAAAACCAAGCTAGGAACAAAGTTCCCCCTGACAAATGCCACAGGGTCAAGCCATTGAACAGTTTCTATATTCGTGTCCCATGCACTACATGGTTTGTAGCAGAGTAAAAGTCTCTCCTTCAAAAGAGCAGTTGCCTCTTTGTCTTGGGTGCTGTAAGTCCTTATGTCTGCAGCAGAAAGACATGTTGTTTCATGAAGATTTAACTAAGATAGGTAAAATGTAGTAAGCAAATTATCAGAAAGCTGCTTAGCTTCTCATCCTCAGAGATGCCATTTGTAGCATTCCTTAATTAAGATTTTTAACCATGTACTACTATTGCAAGGCAGACAGGGGCAGAATCTTATTTTCACAGCAGAGCTGAAGTGAAATGACCAGAGATGCTGTTACTTGGCAAACCCAAACAGTTCTTGTGTGCAGGAGTGGCTCTTTCTTCAGCGGCATATTTGCATTTTAAGTAAAGGTGGCCTGAAGCAGAAGACATGAGAAGGAAGATGCCTGGGGAAGTGGTTGAGTTGATACTGTGAAATCTTCCTATTCTATTCTTGCAAGTCAAGTGATTTCATGCTTATCTACAAATAGAAAGGAGTGAAGCAGGCCAGTGCTCTTGAGTCTGCTCTCTTTTTAATATCAGCAACTCACATGAGTAATTCCCTTGATTTTTAATGAGCTTAATTGATGGTCATTTGCTGACCTCTGCAAGAAAGCTCATAATCTGGACCACAGAGTTTTATAGCAGGTCTTCGGAAGGAGCTTTGGGCAGAAGCAAGAAGGAAGGTGCTTGGAACAGAAGGCAGGCTGTGCAGGACTTCAATAGGAAAGATCTCAGCAAACCCAGAGCATTTTGGAGAGACAAAGACTGGAGGGGCAGTTTTGGTGGTGAGTTATTTGTGGGCATGCATGTGTTGTGCCAGAACTGAGCGTGGGATGTGTTTGTTCAGCCTGACTCCAGACATGCTGCCTGAATGGATGGAAAGCTCACTTCCTGGTTTCCATACACCCTCCCTGTTTCCAAACAGATCCTCCACCCTGTGATACAGGAACATGGTAACAGGTTTCCTCCTGCTCACTACATCAGTCATGCTATTGGAGGCTCTTCCTCATTGTAAGCAATGAACTGAGCTCCTCCAGTTTTGCCAAAATGCACTGCCCAGCTGTGTTTTCCTATCTGCCTGAAGCCAGCTACATCCCTAATTCAGTTCTTTGGGACTCTGCATCTAGAATTCCCTTCTTTGCCTTCATATTGGGATGATTTTACTCCAGGTGACAGAATTGCTTTCTGATTTAGGAAACTTTGTCTCTAAGTTAACTGTCACATATCAAAGATATGAGCAACAACTTGTGGAGACTGCCTGTGTCTGAGCAGAATAACCTGGGGCATAAAGTGAAAGGCTTTTTTCATCAGTCATGTGTGTATTTGCAGTTATAACAAGAATAACTTCCTTTAATGGAAAAACATTTGTCACAGAAGAGTTCTCAACTTTCAGATGCTCTGCAGACATCTAATTAAGAGAACTGAAAATCTGTTTATTGGTCTTTGTTTGTTAATCATGTGAGGAAAGGGCTGTGCCTAACAGGAGGAGTTTTGGTAATTCAGCCCTTAACTTTCTTCATTCCCAGCCACTCCCTTTGTCTCCTCTTACCAGAACTGGGCTGAGTGGGGATGGCTGGCATTGGCTTGGGACCCCCCATCATCTTTGGCAGATTTTGGATGTTTCATTCAGATCCACTGACATTTTTTTCTCCTGTATACATCTCTTCCTCATTTTCCACTTTGCATCCTTCTCTGTGGGTGGGAGGATACAGAATCCTACTTTTCTAGGGCTTCAGCTCCAACTTGCACTGGTTTTGAATGGCAGAACTGGGTGCAGGAAAGTGCTAAGGAAGGCTCCCTGCTTCTGCTGCACTTTATTTGACTTTAACATCCTGAAGGCTTCCAGAGTGCCCCTACCTCCCCCAGCTCCCTGCCATCCAGACCTTCCCAGTGGAGGCAAGAGCTGGGGTGGAAAGTGTAATCTAGGAAAGTTTAGCCAAATTCTTCCAGCTTGAGTTTATTGTATCTATTTTGCTGATATCCACCCTTTAGATAAATAGCACTCAGTTATACACGTTGTGGTTCTCTTGATGTGGTTAAAAAGGCTTGTATTAGCCAAGCTAATCTAACTCCAAGAACAACCCTGGGAATTTGACTGTATCAGTTCCAGCTTCCATCAGTCACAGTAGTAAAGTGAGAATTGCCTTCCTGGCTAAAAGTGTAGCAACAGTGAAACTTCAAATCAGTAGGTGGGGATTCTCTCCCTCTCTTGTTTTTTCTCCTCTTCTTTGAAGGAAGCTCCTGCCCATGCCTGACCTCAGACACCCAGAGCTCTACATACAAGAAAACAAAATTTCCCATTTTCAATAAAAAACTTGTCTCTGTAGGCAGAAAAGCGAGTTAGCTAACAATCCGCAAAGCTATGGTCTATTTATTTACCAGGCTGACTCCCTGATGGGGAAACATGTGGGATCTTTTAAGTTCTTCTCCTGCACAGATGTTCCTTCTACTCCCGAGTTTCCTCTTGATCTTTGGTTTGCTGTGCCATATGGTGAAAACGCTGGAGATGATGTGTGCGGTGGAAGACGAGAAGGATTCTGCGTGCTTAAAACAAAACCAGTAAAAAATTAAAAAAAAAAAAAATCTGACTGTGTTTTCCCCCCAAGTTAACAGAAAAATATTTTTAAAAGGAAATCTGTTGAGTTAGCAAAACCACTATTAACTTGCACAGGCTCCCTGTTGGACTCTTAGCACTGATGAGATTAAATGCTGATTGACAAGGATCCCCTCCCTTCCCCCAGCTCTTGCTGCCACTTTGCCTATCTGTATTGAGCTGTAGATCCAGTTGAGGTGAGGAGATAGGGGTTCTGCAAGGGCAAGTAACACAACTGCTTGCTTTTCCTTCCTCGACTTCCTCAGAGATCACAGGAGCTGTGGGCTGTGAATTGAAAGATGTCCCTTCTGGTCTGTTGGAAAAGAGCCCCGGGGCTGGCAGGAGCTTTGGAGTTCCCCCTGCCCAAGGGAGCCAGGGCTTCTGAGCAGGGAGGGGACACTGAGCATCGTACAGACATCATGCATAGGAAACACAGGGAGAAATAAAACAGAATGTGGAGATTTGAGTCTCTGTCTTGGTAGCACCACCTGCTGAATGAGAGCAAAAGGTTGCAGACAGTGAATGGGAGAGAAGAGAGGCTCTGGCAGTTTTCAGGGCTGCAGTTGGTCTTTTTTGGGCAAGTTCATGAAGGTGTCACTAGAGCAGGTGCATCTTTCTGTCTGAGGCCTTTCAGCTGGTCTTCAGTCTCAGTGGCACTTGTCCATCAGGTGCCACCATCCAAGGATGTATCATAGGGCTCCTTTAGGAATGTCTGATCAGCATGCAGCTTTCCTAAGCTAGGAGCCCATGTGCTAAAGGATACTGGGCTGAGAGGACACCCACCTTGAGCTGTGCTTTCAGACCATTTGTGGGGCTGCTGTTCTGTGGGAAGCTTTGCTCTCCGAGGCCTCCTTGCCTGCTGTCCTCCATGTCGGGACTGCAGGAGAAGATATTCCCCAAAACCCCATCTCTGTCTCCCTGGAAGAACAGGAGCTCTTTCTTACTGGACCAGGGCAGTGTGTCTTTCTGGCTCAGTCATAAAAGCAGAGTAGGTGTTTTATTATGTATGCTTTAATCTAATTGCTAGAACAGCATTTTTAGTCAGGAGGATGGTCTGTCAGATGGACAGGTACAACCTGTTGCTCCACCAGCATAGGCAAGCTGTGTATTAGAGACAAGGCGTGTGTTTTATAGCAAAAAATGGGAGGCTAATTTTAGAATGACAGCAAGGCCAGGTTCAGCTGTCTGCCTGGGCCCTGTCCCAGCTCCTTTGTGCTGCCAGAAACTTGCCCTCCCTTTCTTGGAGTGAACTGTATCATACCTTTTTAAGTACAGCCTCCTCTCCAACAAGATAAAGTAATTCCTGCAGTTGCTTTTGTCCTGAACCACACACAAACCAAGAGACCCCTTGGTCCCTATGCAGATGGTCCATGTTTCCCCCTAAGATGTTTGTTGTGCTTCCTTTGCAGATGCAGCTTCTGGACAAGTTCCCTATTGAAGGAGGCCAGAAAGATCCCAAGCAAAGAATCATTCCTTTTCTACCAGGTAATGCTGTGGGGAAAGCCCTAAATAAGGTGGCTGAGAGCAGCTGGAGACCGCAGTTCCTCAGCTACTGTGTTTAATACTTTTTGTGACCATTCTTATAAATGCCTTTTCCCTGGGAGCTCATACACCCAGCCTTGTGATACCAGACCTGCACCTCCTCCTAAAATAGCTGGCATGGTGTTTAGGGCTCTCAGGGGATCTTGCATCAGCTGTTCAGGCTGGCTCATGCCCTGTTACACAAAGGGATTTGATGTGTCTTTGGAGTGCAACCAGGCAGCCTGAGCTCTAGCCACCATTTGGGATACCACTGGGGACCAGAGTCAGTCTTTGTCATTTCTGGATGCTGTGGCTCTGCAGACACTGTTACTGTACAATAAGGAAAGAATAACTGGAGATACCCCTGTGATAGAAAGGAAACTGAAGGAAGGTTAAATGCAAATAGGGATTTCTGCACTGCTGGCTAAGAAGCTATTTACTTATCTTTTTAGCCTGAGCCACTGTCCCTCTGACACCCTTCGTAGAGGCCATGAAGATGTTGGCTATCCTGTCCTCAGGGTACCAGCACACACTGCCACACAGCTTCTTCCAGCAGCAGCTGCAGGGGTGGCATGGGGGAGATGAGCCAGAGCACAGCGTGCTCTTGGAAGTGCAGGCTCTGGCCAGCTCCCTATTGTCTGACTGCACAATTCTGGCTCTTGGCTTTAAGTTTGGCTTGCTGCACTGCCTGCCAGGATAAATGGAGTATTTTCAGCCTGTTAAAAAGTCTGTTCTGTCTCTCACTATGAAAAGGGGATCCTAGCTCTTCCCATAAGGTCTGTGAAGAGAAGCTGGGATGGGAGGGCTGAATCCTCTCCAGGAGCATGCTGTGGCCCCTAAGACTATTTGCATGCAAAGCAGCTGCTCCAGATGTGTGGTGAGCACAGCTCCAAGGTAACTGGGGAGTAGGGACTTAAAAACCAGCATCACAAATGTACAACACAAGCATCAGAGCCACAGCAGGGCAGCACAGCTGCCTGGCAGTGTCTTAGCAGCCTCCATAGACCTTGTGAAAAGCAATCCCAGACTCAGGGTTTGCTCTCTGCAGTGTTCTGTGCTGCATCCAGACTCTGTAGCCAGAGGAAGGTGGTGTTGCCATCCATTTCCTATCTGGGATGAGAAGTCTAAGAGTGGGCTCTGTTTTTAGTTGTACCACCAACAGACTCTTAGCCAAATCACTTTATGAAACCTCTTTGTGATAAGAATGGATACTGCTGGCCTGCTTTTCTTACTGGAAAGCATTTTGAGGTTCTTGAAAGCACTGTACAGGAGTGCAGATGGCTTCACATGAGGTGCTGTGGGAAAATCCTGTCTGCAGGTAGCATTTGTTCCTCCTGTATTGACTGTCACCAGCCTATCTGTTTTATTTTCTCCTAGAAAAATGTTAGCTGACTGCAGGTGGCTGCTCCTCAGCCGTTGTGCAGATCTTAGTGATTGGATATCCTGATACATGAGTATGTGATATTTGCAGAGGATGAGATAACCCCATATGCCCACTGCAACACTTCCTACCCTTGCCACTCTCCAGGAACATGAGGGAGATGGTAGTGCTGCATGTCCTGGAGGGGAAGAGTTTGATCTGGAAAACATTTGGGTTGACTTAGTGTCCCAAAGAGAGAAGCCGCCAGAACAGAATAGACCTCAGCTGTATTTAATTTAAATCTCTGTGATATATGTTCTACTTTTGATATCGAATCTCTGCCTCTTTCTTGTTGAACTGCTGAACAGCCCTTGTTGCTTTACCCAGGAACAAGGTGACTCAGCTAAATATCAAACAATGTCAAACTCCGTTAAATAAACTAGCTGCCAAAATTAGAATACGCATGGCATTTCTGCAGCTGGAGCAGTGGATTACGGAAACGAGTATCTAGCTATAAACTCCCTTAATTAAAAAACGGCAAGGCAGATGTTTGTACTTAAATCCTGCTTTATGAAGATGTTATGGTCCTGCTTGCTTATTGTGGGCCTGATTCAGCCAAGCTGGAGTGGCTCTGCATGCTGTGTTCTGAGTTCCTGGGGTTTGCTGTGCCACTTGCAGGATAGGACAAGTCCGCCCATCAGCTTGAGAAGTTGGCATATTCCATCCTGCAACTCCTGTCTGTTGGTTCTCTCCTGAAATAATAATTAGTGCTTGACTGTGCTGGAAACCTTTTACCTGTGAAACCAAGGAAAATGTAATGCGGTTTATCTCCTTGCCCCCCAAGGAGAGACCATACTGGGTTCGGCAGCAGGAAAGTGCAGGTCTTCTTTCCTCCAGACACCTTTATCTTATTTTCATCAATTTCTTCAAATGTGTTTACCCTCACTTCTCCCATACACAAATAAGGATTCTATGCCATTTTGTAGTTTTGTTTTACTTTTTGAGGGTGACTTCCTTGCCTTCAATTTTTTTGTGATTTTTTTTAACCATACTGAGAGGGCAAAAGTGGTATTTTCATCTCCTTTCCTCATTTTATCTTCTTCCCATGAGCTTTACCGTTCTTCTCTCTGATTTCCCTTTTTAATGTTTTTTAATGAAAATTCTGCCTGGGGGAGGGCTTGTGCAGAAGAAAACTGCATAATAAACTCTGTGGATTGGCCAGAGAGCATTTTTGTAGCTGGTGATGTGAATTTTTTTCTTTGGAGGGAGACTGGAAGAGTCAGAATAAAATTTGCTGCAGAACCCCTCTCTAGAGCAAAGACAGTTGATAGAAAATGCTGTTTGAATGTACCGGTGTGGCTGTTGGTTGAGCCTATTTGCAGTACAGATTTCTCCATCACTTCTCCTGCTGCCTGTATGAAGAATGATCTTTGGAGTGTGGATGAGTGGTTTTGTTCCCTTCCTGTTCAGGTAGTATTACATCTGTGTCAGCAGAGAAAAGGGGTTGTGGATTTGGGCTCCCTTTTTCAGGGATCTTGAGGTAATTAATGAAGGAATTTCAGCTGGAAGGAGAAGACTCATCTGCTGAGCTTCTGGAGACCACAGTGGCAAATGAAATGGCAGAGACAGGGCGATGCAACTCTGGGATTAACAGTTTTGCAGTGGTCGACCTAAGACTCCAGGGCTTGCATTGTTTTTCATTTCTCTTGGCTCCAAGTGGGAGAGCCATCTGGAGACAAAGCTGGAGGGATGTCAACTCTTCTTGCTCCACTGTGTCTTCCAAAGTGCAGCCCTAGGGAAAACACACTGCATGGCATGAAATCATTGTCATGCTGGCTGCTGGGCTGCAGATCCCTGCCTTGGAGAGAGGCTTGGGCTTGCCATGCCATGGAGAGCTGGCCATTGATGATGGCAGCCCCTTGCACTCCCCACACAGATTCCAGCTTGATCGCTGCCAAACTTCAAACCGCTTTTGACTCCCACTGAAGAAACAGGAGGTTTTTGCATAGAATGTGCCACAAGAGAAAAATCCTCAGTGGATGTCTGCTCTGCAACTTCCATACTGCCTGGAGAGGGAGACATCCTGTTTGAGGAGACTGCTTTGTTTGCCTGGTTTTCCTAACTCTTGGGAAGCTGAATCCTATCCCAGGGCAGCAGGATGATCAGTGCAGGCTGCCTTACCAGCTTGGTCAGGCAGCTGGAGGAACAGCACTCCAGCCTGGCTCCAGTCCCTGCCTCCAGTGCTTGGAGCCTCCACCAGAGAGGCACCTTCTTTCTTCCTCTTTTTCCCACTCAAGTTTTCCTCCTGTCTTGACTAGGGCGAGGAAAGAGGAAATTATCCATTTTGGGGTACATGCTGCCAGTGTAGCTTGGTGGCTGTGTCCCAGGGTGCTGGGAGGGATGCCAACATGAGAGATGAGGTGTCACCCAGCTGCTGTCACCTCGCTGTGTCCCACTGACAGCTTTATCCCTGAGCAGAGAGACACTCCAGCACCATCTCAGAGGGATCTCCAGGATCTCCTCCTTCTCCTTCTCCGGGCACTGTGTACCTGCTGAGGCGTTTTAAGGGCAGGCAGCAAACTCAGGGCGGCACAGATCCCCCTATCAGCAGGATGTTTTGTGCTCCCGAGCTGTGCCGCGCTGCTCCTGCCGGGCACAGTGGGCGGCAGTGGGGTGAGCTGATCGCCGCCGGGAGGGCTCAGCCCGGCTGCCGAGTCCCTGGGCCAGGCTGCGGTGTGGGCAGCCCGGCCTGTGCTGGAGGCTGTTCCTGCAGGGCAGCCCAGCCGGGCAGAGCCAGGTGTGAGTCAGGAGGGCTCGGCAAGGGAGAGGCTGCCTCGGCAGGCGCTGTCCCAGCACCGCCCAGATCGCCGGGGGTGCCGCGGAGTCTCCCCGCTTTGCACAATGCAGGAGCATGGGGAGTAGCCCCGTGCCGGCCGGGACCTTGCTCAGCTCCGCTCCTGCCGCTCCCGGGCCGCAGCGGGGACGGACATCTGCCCATGAACTGCATCCCAGGTGCCAATGTCTGCTTTTGGGGTTCGCTTTGAGGTGTTGGCTTTGGCTCTTTCCCCTCCCCTTTCCAGTGCTGTTTTGGGTAAGACGAAGCTGAGGAAAAGGGCTTCAGTAGGTTTGCTACAGCAGAATTTTGTCCACAGTGATGAGAGCAAGGTTTGTTTTTGTTTTTTTCCCTCTTACCTTTGTATATCCCAGCTTTTCAGCTTTTGTTTTGCTCCGTAGGAGGAGCAGCAGTGTTTTGTTCAGAGCAGAGGTGTTGGGTTCATCCTCACACAGCCGGCAGTGACCTCACATCCAGCCATTCATGTTCTACCTGTGCAAGTCGGGACCAGCAGCAGCAAAATTAGGATTTGGCTATGTGTAATTTTGTCAAAGGTGCTGCATTTCAGCAGGTACAGTGCATGGAAAGTGCTTTCAGCATTTGTTCCATCCACCTTGGGAGGCAGGGAGATGTTGACTGGAAGGCACGCACTGGCCAAGGAGGAGCCTTAGAACTTCTGGAGATGTTGTTATTGCAGGCTCTTTTCTCCCTTGGAGAGCTGGTTGCTAGCAGAGCATTTAAAAGGAAATGCATTACCTGTCCTAATTCTTACCTGTATGTGCAAATTATGTGCAAATTTCAGATTTGTCTTTAATTTTTGATTATTCCATCCTTCATCAGTCTGAGCCAGGGCAGCAAGTTATTAGTAAGTGATTAAAACTTTTTTTTTTTGAATCATTTTGAATTCCTCAGAATTTAATTTCTGACCTGCTCAGAAATGAACAGTGTTGCAGCAGTTCAAAGCCAGTCAAAAAGTAGCATAAAGATTAAAAAACCCAAGAGAAATAAGTAAAAATTCTCTTTATCAAGGCACATCTCATGTTTTAGATTAAAATATGAATTACGTTACTTGAAACAGTGCTCCTTTAATATGCAGGGGCAGTCTCACAGGCATGATAGGCATACGCACACACTACAGAGTCTCGGATGTCTGGTTTGCTGAGCCGTACCTGTGTAACATCAATAGCCAAGGTGTTCTGCTGTCCTTTTCTGGGTATGGGGCAAGAAACTCCCAGAAGAAACAGGGGCTCTGCCCCCATCCCCTTCTACCACCTGCAAGAAGCAGCACTGCAGTCCCCTGTCCCCATCTCTGAGGGGCTGCCAGAGGGTGGAGAGCTCACACATGGCACTGTGGCATGAGATGCTGTGGCCTTGAAGAGCTATGGAAATCTTTGGGCTTGAAGGGCTGTGGAAATCTTTTGGGGGGCCATTCCATAATGCAATGCAATTTCATTTTAATATGTTTTTTATATTTTCCTGCCTGTTCTCTGAAAGGAGGGAGTGCTTCCAGGTTTAAAACCAACTTATGTTTGAGCCTGGATATTGTGTTAGCAAGACAGCTAACAGGTCCTTGGCTTCTTTCCACTCCAGCTTATTTAGGACTTGGGTGATGCTGAGCTTCTGGTGAGCTGCCCTTCAGCAGCTCCTATTGTTTGAGTTCACGGTTTCTATTGTGTCTTTCTATTTTCTGCCTTGCTAGGAGAGCTATTGTGGAAAATTCATCTCCTGTCTCTCACAAGAGGAGAATGGATTTCCTGTCGGCTCTGGGCTTGAAGGGAAAGCAGGAGCTGCCGGGAGGAAGCGGCGAGAGGATTGATGATTTAGAGGGGAACAGGCGTATTCTTTTCTTTAGGCTCTGTGGAGATATTTTTAGGGTTTAAGTGTTTTCTAGTTGAAAGACAAGTCGTCAAGTATGAGGTCATAGGATGCCCTAAGGCTGCTGCCTATTGAAAGAGCTGTGGAAAAGGCATGGCCAGCCAGCTCTGAGAGCTGCCCACTGAGGAGGGAGCTGTAAGGAGCCCCAGACTGGAGTGCAGGGGGCTGCTGGCTTTGCATACTGAGTGTTTCACAGTTCAGGTCTTCAGAAGGTCTTTGGGCATTAATAGGGCATGAATCAAGACTCTGATTCTATTACAAAACAAAGAAAAAGTGGGGAAAAATAATGCTGGTATCTGCTCAAGTACCTGGTCCTGTTCTCTCGGTCTCTTCTGAGTCCTCTCTCGGCATACAGATCCGTAATTCACCAGCTGACAGCTGAAATGAAGGGCTGGAATAGAAAAAAGCTACAGAATTTTTTTCTGGGACTTGGTAACCCACTCTTGTCACACAGGTTAAGAACTCGTACTTTGCTCAACCAGAAACTACCTCTGGGCAGAAATCACCATATGCAAAACACTATGTGCCTCTCATTAGACCACTTGAATCTCCTGATGAGGATTTTGTAATGATCAAGCCACAGTTTCTAGGGAAAACAATGAATGAAAAGAGATTTGGGTCTGGGTTTCCTTGAAGCCAAAGCTAATGGGGTTGGTTTTTTTGGTTGGTTTGGTTTTTATGGGGTTTTTTTGGTTTTTTTTTCAGCTCTGGATGCTAGACTGAAAGGCTGGGGAAGGTTTTCAGTGTAGTCTGCCTGCCTGGACTCATTGGGGAAATATACAGACGTTTTTTACTCAGAAATTAGTTGGATTTTGATTCTTGTTTTAAAAGGCAATAAATAAACACGATTATAGACTTGAAAAGCAGTTTGAGCTGCACTGGGCTCGTCGTTTCCTCAGGCAGCCATTCCAGATGAGTGTGCTTCTACTACTATAATTACTTTTTAAAAATAACTCTGCAAGTCTGTAATCTGAAGTGGGTGGTATGTAGCAAGTCTGAGAGCATTCTGCATTCAACCCACAGACTGGGGAGAGGGTTACTTTATATAAGGGTTTGCTTGTCTTCCTCTCAGGTCTGAAATCTGACTTTTTCCCACAATCCATCAACAAATGGCTCATACAATGAAAGTGCTTTTTAACACAGTAGTCAAGCTTGCCAGGGACTCAGATGGCTTTGCAGCCCCACAGGCTCTAGATATTCCCTCTGGATATTACTTATCTACCTAATCTTGTCTTTGTTGTGTTCAAATTTAAGTTGCCTAGGCAATACAGGAGAGAAGAGCCCAGCTGAGATTCACAGCTAAGTAATAGTCTAGACCTATGTTTGAGTCTGTTTTCAGCCCACTTTGCCTTTTGGCTGGGCCAGCTGATTTATTTATATTCTCACATGCTTAAAATAGGTTATGATTTTTTTTTCCTGTAGATTGGAAACAATGAACCTGAGAATTTGCTGCTTGATTTCTCCTGCTTTATTTTCTCTGTCTATTGAGCTTTTTAGGTGGTGATGTTCTCTAGTGTGGTGTGTTTGCAGACCTCCCTGCTCCACAATGCAGCTTTTTCCAGGCACTCATGAACATTGTTGTTACTCATAAGGGAATCTTTATACTCAGGAGCAGAGTGAGGGAATACTGCAGGCAGGGATTTGCCAAAGTTAATCTATTTTCACTATAATGAAATAACCCGTGGCAGTGTCTACTCCCATGTGGGGTTTCCTTTTTTAGAGTTTAGTCCCATTTAAAGGGAAAGCTGAGGTAGAGAGAAGGAAATAACGTGGGAATTAGAAAGAGGAAACCAGGGGTAGGTAGATGAGGAAAGGAAAGTAAGTAAGTCCTAGAAGTGGGAAATTCAATCCTCTTGAGCTTCTTCCATTCATAGAGGTGCTAATACAGGCCCCAGGCTTGTATGCAGGATTGAGGTAATTAATGTTTGCCCTCAAATTTCCGTGTGTCTGAAGTTTAAGCACTTCTACCATGTCGTTTTCTATCAGGGTTTTGCCACCTCTAAATAAAGAGCAGAAAATTGCATTCCTTCTGCTTTTACGTCCTAAGCATCAGCAAGTTCAGGCTTGCGGGGTGCTTCTTGTATTCAGGGCTCTGAACAGCAAGGGCTGACCTGGAATAAGCAAAACATTTACAATCTAGTTTGCCCATGATGAGATTTTATTGATGTTCAGGCTGGTGGACCCTCCACTTTTTTCACTGTTAGATGTGATTCCTGCCAAATTCTTCCAACTTTTCTCGCCAAATGCTGGGTGGTTTGATATCGTCTCAGGCAAGGAGTAAAACCATCAGACCAGAGTGCAGGAGAAAGGCATTTTGGCCTATTCCCAGTGGGCAGTGTCGTCATGGCTGGTCTATTTAAATCATTAGATGCGGAGAGTAGAAGGAAAAATGTTCCTGTATTAATCCCGCCTCCTACAAAACAGCAAATGCAGATTTGTGTGTTTAGCAGATTTCCTCTTGGGAAAAGAAGTCTCCTATAGATAATAATCCTTTTAGCAACATCTCCAGTGTACGAGGCTTTGTCCGAAGAACAAAGAAGTCGTCGCAAGCTTGAAATATGCCTGAATTTCCTGAGTGTGCTCTCCACTGTGTGCAGGCAGGAAACGCTGTTAGTCTGGGTTGGATGTTTGCTCTGAAGGGCATAAACAGAGTGTCGGGTCTCCCGGGATCCTGATCTGACCCGTGGACCAGGGAACAGGGGATCCTCTAAGCTGCAGCTGTGAGAAGGACTGCCACAGTCACAGGCAGCTCTGTGGCCATGTCCCTGACTGTCCCATTTCCCTTCTGGCCATATCCTCTGAAGATTCTGGGTGGATGCAAGGGCCAGCAGCAGAGGTGAGTGCTGCAGCTACAGCAGACCCAGCACACGTGAGTGTTAAGCTGCCAGCCAGCAGGGAACTCATTTCCTGCACAATTATGGAAGCAGCTGATCTGTGACATTTTAAGAAGGGGAGAAAATACAGGGCGGTGGAAGGAAGGCCCTGACTGCGTAAATATTTACTCTTGCACAATGCCCCAGCCACCATCTTCTTCCCGGGTCGGTGAGAAGAAGGGGTTGCTTGCTGCTGGCTCTGGCATGTGGTGACAGGGGCTGAGGAGCCACCAGTGGACTGCCTGCAGCTAGGAGGAGGACACTGTCTGCCGAGCAAAAGCTGCTCTGCTGGAGTGTGATACTGCCCTGCTTGACCCACCTGCTCCCTGCTGCCTCCCACAGCCAGGGATGTGCTGCTGGACCACTAAGAGCTTGCTTGAGTCACCTTCCTGGGCCTCCTTTCCCATTTCTTGGTCTAACAAAGTCTAACAAAGCCAAGGTAGTGAGATACTCTTGCTAGTGAGGTAACTGGTACCCCTGTTCCTTCCCAGACCACTGAGCAGCCATGAAACGGGTGTTTGGGGAATGAAGGCACAAAGCACTCCAAGGTAATGCTGCTGCCGGCAGTTGAGGGATCCAGGATCTGGGGACTGCAGCATCTTGTGTGATGCCATCCCCATGTCACATACCTGGTCCAGCCAGGTCTGGAGCAGACATGAGCTGTGTTGTGAGCAGAGGAGGCATTCAGAGGCACATCACTAGATCTGATTGAAAAGACCCTTGGATGCACGTCAAAAAAAAGACCCTCAGAGACAGGAAAAGGCTTTTCTTGTGGTCATGGCATTGTTCAACCTGATATATAATACTTGTTTTCAATTTCTTTCCCTAACCCTAGACAAAAATGTTATATTTTTTCCATTCCTGTCAAAGAGAGGGTGAATTGACCCTCTTTGATCTTTAAATACTGCTGAGTTGTCCTTGCATTAGCCCCTTGACTGTGGTGGTAGCTGACCCCTGGGGCATTTCTGACCACTGGGGCATTACACACCTCCTGTGTGTACCCAGCAGGTGAAGGGAAGGCTGTGATGTGCTTTCTCTGTCCAGTTTGTGTTTGTAGCCAGGGCTGTATAGTTTAAGCTGTGTTTCTGCAGTGCAGCAGCCTGAGGTGACAGTCAGCATGGGGTGATGTGTGTGGGGACATTCACTGAGTCCCAGTGGGTCTTGCTGTAGTCTGCTCTCTCAGGGCTCTGTGAAACCAGAAGAGTTGGAATAGGTGGGATTCACAGATTTCATGGAAGTGGTTGCTGTGGTAGGAGAGGTAACTCCAGCCCCAGCCTGTTGCCCTCCACCCCTTTCATCAAGGAAATACTTGCTAAGCTCGCTCCCCAGAACATGCACCGTCGCTCAGTGAATAAACACAAGGGATTTGTTGTGGGTTAATTCTGCTCCTGGAAATCAAACCCTGTTCGTGGTCAGATGACATCTTTTTTTCTTGGAAAGGGACCAAGGTTAAGAAGACAAGGAAGGCAGGTTAGTTAAAATATGTCAAAGTCTCTTGGGTGTAAGTAAAGACTATAAATAAGAGCCTTTTAACTTGGAAAAGAACTTTAGAGTGATATGATCAGGCTCAATTTAGTCCAAATATTGCTTTATGCCATTAAGCTGTTATCAGGTTTTGGTTCAAGTGCAATAGTTTTACAGCTTCACTTCAGTGGGAACAGTTGCAGCTTTATGCAAGTAAAGCATTTCCCCTGAAACATTTGCAGGGAAGACTGCTGTATTGTGCAGGAACCTGGGAGTGAAACTGCCTGGAAACGAATAACTGGGAAGGTCACCTCCTCTAAATCTTTTTTTTTTCCTCATTCCAGCGTAACTACACAATCTAAGGATTTATGTGGTGAACAACGAGGGGATTTAAATGAGGTTTAGTTTTACATTCCTCTTAATGAATCCTCAAACTTAGTAATAGAAGCTGAACATTTTTACCTATTTCCTCTTAAGCTGCAAACATGTCTGATTCAGCAGTGTCTTAAGATGATTTGTCAGGATGAGAAAATAAGTCACACCGTTCTTCCTCTTGGGATTAACAAAGAACAAGAATAATCCTGTACCCATAATATTATTTCAGTTGCGCTTGCATAATAGCCTGGAAATGGTTATACTCAATGCAATGCTTTGCAATAATGATGTTTCATCCTTTGAAGTTAGGTTAGTTCATGTCACAATGTCAGATCTGCGCAAATAATAAAACACACACACCCCTCCAGTTTTTCTTGACTAGCCTTCATTTTCTGGTCCAAGTTTTGCTACAGTCAATTAGAAGAGAGTGGATTTTAATGCTCTTATCCAGCACCATTACAGCCCAAAAAGTCCCATCTCACTTTTGGTATGTTTGCATGTCAGTGTGCAGCTGAGGGTTTAGGAAGATCCTGGTGTTTGTAAGAAGTCGTGCTGTGTGCATGCCTGTGCTCAAAGTCTCTGCAGAGCATGAGTAATTCCACCAAAATCGTAACTGACCCATTCCATGAGCCAAGGTTTTCCACGCATCTGGGCCCTTATTCCTGGCTTTCATTAAAGAAAGTGAGAGAAATCAGGCCTCCCATAATTACTTACAATCTGTGAGCTAGGCACATAGGTAAATATTTTCAAGGTCACAACTTAGCTCTTTACTTTTAATATACTTTGTTATTAGTAATCGGTTTTGAAGAGATTGAAAATCCCACCCATAAGTTTCTGTAGTGTCAAGCCTGCTCAGCCTTCGCCTCTGCTCCCAGTGGTATCATTGGATTTACTGTTGACTTCAGCAGGAGCAGTCACAGCGGATCTGAGTGCTTATGAAAACCTTTTCTCTATGTTTTCCTCTGTAAAACCCATCACTGTAGCTGCCAGATTATATGATACTAGGGTTTAAAATTACTTAAGAATGAAATCAAACTGATAAGAAGGCTAAGTTGTAATAAAGCTAAGCAAAGTAAACTTGCTTTCTTTCTAAGACAAAGTGACTTTCAGAAGGTTTTAATTTTCTCTGGCCTAAGTGGAAAAGCAATTGAGTTTGGTCCATTGTGTGCATGTGTGTGTCGATGCTGCTGCAGCAAAGCCCAAGATGATTTTCTGTACCCGCTGCCCTGCAGGCTTACCCTGGGCACGCAGGACCAGGTGAATGGGGCTGCAGCCCACTTTGGGGGCTTGGTTTCAATTTCTTTCTGCCCCCCTACTACAGGGTGTGGACTTGGAAACCACCAGTGAAACCCATATTTAGTTGCTAATTCTGCCCAAGACGTGTCACTAGTTTTCCCCACTGCCACAAGTTCTTTACAAATAGGAACTAGAAGATCTGGGGGCTCAAGTAGAATAAATGGGCTCCAAATCTACCTCCAGACTCACTGCACATTTTGTACTGGGGAAGAAGAGACAAACTAGAATTTCCATGTCTCCCTGTGCAATAGAAGAATAAATTCATAAAACATTGTATAGCACTCAAATACTGCAGCAGTAAAGTCCTTCGTAGTTACCTATGCCCTGACTGGTGGTGTTCTGTGTTAAAACCCTCCTTGCTCACATCTGTTTGCAGAGATCCTCTGGAGCAGGGTGGTCTCTTGGTGTAGGAGTGATGATAAATACTTAGCTTTTACGGATTAGATTGTTCCTCACAACTTGTTTTCTGTTTCACTGGAGGTTGGCTGTGCACATCATCTATTTGGAATTTCTCCCCTGGGCCCATTTTTTGTTTTTTTGCAATTAAACCAGATCCTTTGTTCTGTGGTGTCAGCAGATAGGAGTGCTACTCCAGGCTTGCCAGAGAGGCAAGGCTGTTGCCTCTCTGTAGCTTTCTACTCCTCCCATCAACAGCCCCCTATGCACAATACTCACTTCAAGGGGTGGTTGTGTCCCCTCTACACCATCCATTTCTCAGTTCACCTCCCCTGGAAAAGAGAGTCCAGATGTTATAATCCTCTGGTAAGCCCTAAAACTGGCAGGATTTTTGTGTTTGTTTCCATCCTCCTGTTTTATTTTCATAAGCCTATAGATTGAATTTATTTCTCTTAAAGGTCTCTGGGCTGAGAGATTGCTATTCATCCACTTTTAATTAAAGCAATATAGGGAATTAGGCCTTTCACAGGGGTGGTTCTGGTGATGCCTCTGACTGTTTTTTAGTTTTCCTCCCATCTGAGCAATGCTTGGAAGTGTGAGTTGGAGCTTAAGCTTTTTAATCACCAGAGTGAAATTACTACATTATGGTGAATCAATTCTTTTGCAAAGGGGAATCTGTTTTCTTGGCTGCTGCTGTGTGCAGTAGTGTAACAAAGAGAGGAGAGTTCACTGCTGCAGCCTCAGAGGATGGAAAAGTGGGGGGTACAAGGAGGGGGTGAGGATTTGGGCATCAGAGCACTGAGACATTTGGTGGAGTACCTCAGGTGGTCTGTGATTTTTACAGTGGATTTTGAAGGGCTGGAGGTGTTGGAAGCCCACTCCCTCACCCTGGCAGTATCCAGTTGTTTCCCTCAGAAGTCTGTTTTAGATTAGGCTGCCAAAGGCACAGATTCTCTTGACATTGGTACCACACTAGAAGAGTATGGGTGTAGGACTGAGGGTGTCTGGAGAGCCAAGTACTTCTTTTTCCAGGTGACTTATAGTCCCTTATTCCCATTCTGTTCTCCTTCAAAGCTCTCAGGCTCATAAAACAGAGCTTCATGCAAGCAGAGGCTGGTGCAGGCAGGGAACCTCCCATTGGCATGTGGGGGTCACAAACTGGTCTTTTTCTGTATCTTGGGGAAGGCAGTGAAATCCTCCTGCCCAAAAACATGATCATTTTGGGTGAGCAAGTGAAAGCTCTCAAGAGCAGGTCTCAGGCTGACCTAGGGAAGCAGCTGGCTTTTCCGCCTGGAGTGTTCAAATTATTGCAGAGGAGTTTTACAGCGTGAAAGGCTCCAGCAGGAAATGTTCAAAAGAGCCCAAGTGTCATCTGACCCTGACTCCTGTTTTCTGATGTGTCAATGTGTTCCTGGTGTGTGTTTGTGCATGTGTTTGGAAATTTGACTTCTGTTTCAAATTGGTTAGCTATTTTAATACAATGGAAGGAAAGCTATCACCCCAAGTGGCACTGTGCTTGCAGGAAAGCCTGTATTTACCCGTGGACCCTTGTGGAGAGGGGATGATCCTCTTCAGTCTCATTAACTTCTGTCTCTTCCTTCTGTCCTTGCACGTAGTTTGTTTCCTGCACAAGGAACAGCTTCTCTTGTTTTCCTCATCCCTATGAGCCACACTCAGCTTCTTGTGGGGCTGCAGAGTAACCAGTGCAGGTGTTTGTGTCACATTCTGGAGTCCTTTGGGTCCATCTCATTGCCAGCATCCACACTCATGTCTTTTTTTTTGCTGTGGCTCGGAGTGGTTTGCTGTCCCTCAGGGGCTCACTGATGCTCCATGTGTTTCTAATCTCGTGGCACAGCCGGGCTGATTTCTCACTCACAGCGATGAGACGATGGCTCTGATGTTGCTCAGCTTGGTTCTGATCAGTTTGAGTCCCAGGGCCAGACCTGTTCTCATTAATGGCTTTTCCATTTGGAAATATGTGCTTCCCTTTCTGCAGTTTCCCCATTGCAATGTCTGGAAAGGGCCAAGAAAAATTTTTCTTTTCACCATTTGCAATGCCTGGGGTTCATTGTGGACTCTGGGTTTATGCTGTGGCTTGTTACTGATTCAGGTTTCCTGGGGGTTATATGATGATCTAAAGCAATCTGACTGGTTGAGCTGACTCAGAAGTGACCCTCCTGAATCACTCTCAGGCAGCTGAGCTGTCCCAAGATCTGACTGCAGGAGACTGAGCTGCTTGTCATTAAAAATAAAATATTCTGTATGTCCTCAAAATATCAGAAATTTTTTTAATTCTTTGTTTTTGTATTTCCAAAAAGCTCATGTCAGTTATTAATCTCCAGTGCAGTATCTGAAATGCACCTGTCTTTCCCTCTTGGCACATGAACAAAAATTTATAAAAAATGAGCTAAAATAAGCAGTGCGGAAAACAGAGTCATCCAGAGAAAAATTTTTAAAACCTGCCTCCTGAACAAGACAAACACCTGTGAAAAAGATTCATCTGATACTTTTTCTGGATAAGTACCATAAAAAAATAAAGTGGTAAGTAAGACCTAAACTTTCCTTCATGTCCATAGTGTACTGAATATGCATCCTTCTTCCTTGGAGAGGTGATTTTGGATGGCCTGAGGAGGTGAGGACTCTCCACTTTGGAGGTCTGTAAATATAGGTTAAACAGACTTCCCCAATAGCGCCATAGGTGGAGTTGATTGTACCATGAATCAAGGTAATGGATTTGCTGGTCTCTTGGGTTCTCGTGCTGTGTTTCTGTGATTTGGTTCTTTGGAGCCACACGCTGAAAAGATTGTGATGAAGATTAATTCAGAGTGTGTAGCAACTAGACGTGAAAGGCTTGTAAGACTAGTTTGTGGTTGTAAGTTCTCAGCCTCAAAAGAGGGATTTTAGTCTACCCAGTAGTAGAAACTTGTCAAAATGTAATTTTTTTCCTAAGCTGCTTCTGGTTTTTAATAAAAACTTCATGATTTCTGGACAGCACCACTCTGATTTGTAAGTGGCACCAGTAAAATTTGTGTCACCACACCACCAGTACCTCAGCAGCATGTGCTCTTTCAAGTGTATATGTATGAATACTGCATTCAGAAAGCCTCGTGTCACAGAGCAATCATTGTAGCAGTTGCAAGAAATACTTCTATTTCCTCCTTCTTGTCTGTCTAAAAGGAAAAAGCCCGATCTTTCAAATCTGTTTGCAGCCACATGGTTTTATGTAACTCAGCAGGAAATACTCTTGTCTGTCTTGTGGATGAGTGCAGTGGAAGCTTCTGCTGCATCCTGTGGGCTTTTAGGTGCCTGAAAAATTTCTCTGCTGGTCTCTACTGGTCCCATTTTCCTTCTCTTTCCATACCCTCTCTACATTCACAGGATCTTAGTAGCAGTTTAATCTGGCCCACCATTGCTGTGGCAAGCTGCTGAACAGGCAGACTTTGATGTTCTGTGTTTCTTGCAGTCAGGTAATTTTGAGGTATGACCTGGACTTTGTTTTGCACTGGTGCCCAGCGTTAATTCAGGTGCTTGGCACTTCCTGGCTATTTATTAACTTGTTCAAAAGCCACAGAGGAACCTAGCATTTTGGTTGTGAACAAATTGATTTCAGGGACTGTCTTGTGTTTGTACTGTATCTGGGACAGTGGGTTTCTGCTCTGGGAATAAATACTTTGGAAAATACCATTCAATTCTTTGCAAGAGAACCACTCCTCTTCAGCTATCTCCTCTGCCCTCATGCTGCTGTTTGGGAAGTGGCATTTCCACCATGCTGATCTCAAGAAGGGCACCCACTCTTACCCTGCACAGGGAAAAAGTGAGGGCTGGTTCTGCCTAAATCAGCATGGAAAAATATTGTGCGTGGTGAGGCTGAATTCCATCCAAACATAAATAGAGTAGCATGCCCCAGAATATCTTCTTGGTCTAAATCTTGCTCAGAAGTCGAAAGTCCCAAGTACCAATAAAGTCACTGACTAATGAACATTACTCAGTTCCTTTGGGTGCTTGGCATGGGGCGCTCATAGTTTCCAGTCATACGATTACTCCTTTTTTACTTTAAGCCATCCTATTTTCCTTTAGTCTTTCAGCCTTAAAGAAATATTGAGTAACTCTGTGTTCTGCCTCTTAATGGCAAAGTCAAGGGATTCCAGAGACACAGATCTTTTTCTGCTACCTCGAAACACCTTCTTTATCTCAGTCCCAGCTGATGTGTTAGTTTCCTGGTTTATTTTCCATCTCCTTTTCCGAGTCTCTCTTTCTCACCCCTTTCCACTGGAACCGTAAACAAGTTAGGACTTTCCAAGAAGTGGAGATGAATCGTCACCAGGACATCTGCTCTGCACAATGGCTTTTTGATGGTGAGACAGGAAGGGATTAAAATCTAAACCTGAAGTTTGGCCAATGATTTCAGTAAAAGCTTTGGGGAAGGCCAGGCCCAGTTTCTGGACAGCTCATTCTTGACTACCAGTGGAGGTACAAAGAACAGCCAGCTTCCAGACGAGTTGTTAGCCTGGCACATGAGGAACCTTCAATTCCTTGTGGTGTCTGCAGGAGTTTACGTGCAGGAATAAATGTCTCCGTGGGACAAGAGGCCTGTGAGTCCTTGAGTTGCCACTGACACCTTGTCCTGGGTCATTCAGAATTGCAGCATTTAGTATCTTGCAGCATCCAGTGTCATTTCCCAGCACCTCATGCCCAAGGTTGTCCTTGGATGGGCAGTGACTCTGCTGAGAAGTCTTGCACTTCTGTACAAAATGGAGCTTGTGGTGTAGTAATTTCAATAATGCAACCATTGCCTCAGCTAGATTCACTCCTGTTGTACCTGAGCTACAGGTACACATCTGAGAATCATGACTCTTTTAGGAAGTTGTGCGACTTGGAAATTTGTTTCACACATTCAGATCAAAATGTGGGTTCATGATGGCTTCAGCTGAGTCTCTGAGGCAGTCCTGAGTGGCAGATGAGCCATTTCACCTGACCTGGGTCCTCGTGATCTGTGCTGCCTGCTTCCTAAATCTAGCCCAATTATTTATTTTTCACAGAACTAACACCCAAGTATGTGGGGACTATACAGCAGCTGCCACTGAAATTTACTGGGCTGTAGTTTCTGCAATAATTATCTACAGTTCCTGACACAATCCCCTTCTGTGGCTGTCCCATGCTGGTATGTTTGACTTATGTCATTGTGGGCATTGCATGATAGTGTCACCCACCAGTGAAATACCTTCATCTGTGGAATCTAGCCCGGTGAATCTTGGCTGGCAGCACTGCACCTCAGATTGTGAGAAGGGATAAAGAAGAATCCAATTGACCATGGCAAATCCAATTCAAACTGCAAAGGGATATTTTTCCTCCCATTAGGCAGAATGTGGTTAATTTCCCATGTGGAAAATTGTTCAAGACAGACGTGCTTGTAAATTATGGCTTAAGAGATCCTATTACTTCCAATTCTATCAAAACCTACTGTGCCTCCCAAAATAGCAATAAGAAGATAATTATATTAACAGCCTTTCTTGATGTATGACTGACATAGGCTGTAATGTTATTTTCTGCCAGTTTGGAGCCTTTGTTTAAGGCTGGATGCTTTGGCATTTGGGACATTACAGCAATCCTTGGTTTCTGACATTTGAAATAAAAAATTTACAGAAAACTTTTTAAAATAGGAGATTGAAAGCTAATAGGTGTCAATGAGCCTACATTTCAAAACAATGCATCCTTTGGGGATGAGGACTTAAAAACTTCCTATCTGAAAAGATACACGGATTTGCCAGCAGGAATTCTTGAATGATCTGGTCTAGGAGGTGTTAATGACATAACTAACTTGGCTAATCATGAAATTCACTTAGGATACTCAAATTTGGAGCTGGCTGAAAAACAATGGAGGAGGATCTCAGACATGGTAAAAGGCAGTTTGGTGGTGGTACAAAGCAGTGGAGAGGGTGGCAGGGAAAAGAACCATTGCAATCTAGGAAGGAGATTTCAGTAGCTCTGAGGGTGTTTCCATGAAAACTGTGGCTCAACAGTCAGCAGCGGTCAGAAAGCTAAAGGTGGTGTTAAAAAGAATTAGGCAAAGAATGGGTAACAAAACCCAGAGCTTCAGCTGTGGAAATCCAAGATTTCCCCATGTTGTGAATACTGTGTGCAGGTCTGTATTGCCTCTCAGAAAGTGTACATAATAAAGTTAGGTGCTGAGAAAGATGACAGAGGTGATTGCAGAGGTGAATTGGCTTTTGTAGGACAGGAGTAAATAGACTAAAAGTCTTCAGTCTTGAACAATGTGGTGGTTGGGATAGAGTAGAAGTTTGTGAAATCACCAAAAATTTGAGAGGGAGGAAAACATTTTTAATTTTATTTCTCTGAATGCAAAAACCAGGTGCAACCTGTGAAATCTGAAAAGCAAGCTTAAAATGAACACAAGGAAGTATGAAATCACAAGCTGTGTGATTAAATTATGAAATTCATTTCCAGAGGACTCTGTAGGGACCACAAAATCTGTAGGTTCAAAAATGCACTAAAGCAGTTTCTGTAGGATGAAGCCAAAATTGGTTGTTTAAAGTTATTTTCTATTTCCCAAAATGTCTAAGCTCTGCTCTGCAGGAATAGAAAGTGTGTATCAGGAGAAGGATCCCATTACATGTATCCTGTTGAATTTCTAGCCTGTATTTTACTGTCCACTCCTGTGGACAGGGAGCTGGATTACAGAGATCTTTGGCCCTACCAAGTGTAACACTCCTACACCTCTGCAGCAAAGTGGATTAAATCTTCTGTCCCCTTTTAGTGTGAAACAACTACTGGAGCTGCATTCTTGAACTGCTGCAGCTGAACACAGATAGTGATCCTCCATCTAGAGGTGGAGGAGATGGCATCTGTCCATTCTTGACCTTCTACTGTAGACCACAAGTCTGCAGGCTGGACCACCTCAGAGAGGTTACCTGAGGTACCCAATAGTGTGATTTTGTAACTCCATCCAGGCCTGAATAGCCCTGCACACCAGGACACAAAGGCAGGCAGCATTTGGGGAGCTGCCATTCCTGTGTGGTGGCACAGGGAGAGAAAGACAGGTTTGTTTGTGGGGTGGATTTTGTCAGCAGTCAGTCCTGTTTGGCGGCTCAGTGTCTCTGTGGCTTCAAATGCAATTAATCAGGGCCCAAAAGGGTAATTACCAGCTCACATTCCTAATTCAGATTTCTGTGCCTATTCATGTTAGTGTTTTTTCTTTAATTTAGCAATAAAGTTGGGGTTGTTTTCATGTTTTTATGCTGCTGGCCCAGTGATCCTCATTAAAAATAAAAAAGCAGCAAAACATTAGTTTCCAGTCCATCTTTTTTTCTTCTCCCTGGGAAATGAGAAGCCCATATTAACTGTGAAAGGGAAATAAAAGTGTGCATGGTCCTAGGGTCTTGGTGTCACCTTGGCTGAAGATACTTTTCCTTTCATGGAGTGACTAATTGCTCAGAGCATTAATCTCTGAAAGAGGCTTTTTATTCTGCAGTGGGCAAAGCTGTTGACATCTGACAGTGCTATTTCCTCCTTTGATCATACATAAGCACCTTGCTGAGCCCAGGAGAAGGGAGCCAGGGAAAGCTGGGGATGCTCAGCATCCTGAGGTCCAGGGCAGCAGCTCTGTCCTCTTATCACTACATTTACTTGCTTGTGGAGGAACTGAGAGGAATTTTTCAGATTGTCCTCTACTGTCTTCTGGCAGCAGCAGGCACTGCTGGTGCCAAGTCACACTTGAGTGTAGCTTGCATTCAGTGGCCTGAGCTGGAAGCAGCTGATGTGCTCACACATGGAGGAGCTGGGTGTGAAGGAGGCTGGTTATCAGATAAGTAATTATAAAATCATTTCCCTGTTCCTGTGCATTGGCTGAGCTGTGATAAGTGCTGGTGTGCACTCTTGGAGTCGTGCAGCTGAGCTGGAGCAGTGTGAGGGAGCTTTTCTGTCCCTAGGAAGCCCAGTGACCACAGGCTGGCTCGTGTTGGCGCAGGCTGCTTGTGCCCACGTGGATCATCGTGTGCACTGCCTGCCACAGGAGTGGGTTACCCTCAAGAGATAGAGAGGAGATGCTGCTGGGGCCTGGCCACAGACCTGACCCAAAGACTGTTTCATCAGGCAGTGTGATGCGGTGGGTTGACCTTGGCTGGACATCAGGTGCCCATAAAGCTGCTGTATCACTCTTCTTCTCAGCCCAACAGGCAGGGGGAAGTAAGATGGGAAAAAACAACTTGTGGGTCAAGATAAAGGCAGTTTGATAAAGTGAAAGCAAAGGTCACATGTGGAAGCAAAGGAAAATGAAAGATTTATTCTCTACTTCCTATCAACAGGCCATGTCTGGCCACTTCCCTGGAAGTGGAGCTTCATTATATGTAGTGGCTACTCTGGAAGACAAGTGCCATAAATAATGAATGCACCTCCTTTCTCCTTCTTTCTCTCAGCTCTCACTACTGAGCTGATGTCATATGGTTTGGAATATCCCTTTGTTTAGTTTGGGTCAACTGTCCTGACTATGTCCCCTCCCAAGATTTTGCCCACCCCAGCCTTCTGGTGGTGGTGATGGCAATGTTAGACAGCTGTGAGGCTGTGAGAGCTCTGCTGCTGGAGCAGCCAAAACACTGAGGTGTTATCAACACCTTTCTAGCTACAGATGCCAAACACAGCACTGTGCTCTGCTGCTATGGGAAAAACCATCTCCATCTCAGCCAGATCCAATCAATACCTCTGGGCACAAGTCCCAGCTGGGTTACTGCACTGCAGGCTCCGGGAGGCAGGGCAAGGCACAGGTTGGTGCAAAGGTGACTGCACCAGTCAGAGCCCCAGTGTGTGCTGCAAATAAAAGTGCCTATCTCTCTTCTCCTGAAACAGAAAATGCTCATCCCTGCTTTAAAATGCATGCTTGTGAGCCTTTGAAATGGCAGCAGTTTTATCAGGGATCAGAGCAGGCAGGAGATCCCCACCAGAGATTGTCTTAGTAAATAAGACATATTGAAGAGATGTGTCTGGAGCCAGAGGATGATGTCTGTGGTTTGGGATGGTGTCTTGGTCTGCAGATGAGTTTCTTTATTCAGAGGACATCCAGCTTTGGTCTGGTTGTTCAACAGCTTCTTCTGAACATCCTGCTGTCATCAAGTGAAAATTCAGCTTAAAACCAATCAGCAGTTTCACCTGAAGGACTCCAGGAGAGCACTTTGATTTAGGAAACAAGAACAGTGCTCTGTTTTGTGAAGCACAGGGATTTTAATTTCTTACTACAGCTTTCTGAAATCCTAGCTGGTGAGTTCCAGCCTCCGACAAGCACAGACACCTAGTTTGTTTGCTGCCATGTTGTTTCTTTGTTTAATTTCTTTGTTAATTGGTGCCTTCCAAATACCACAGCTGCTCTGTGGAGCACTGCCCCTGCCAATCTGACTGCTGAATTTCACCTCCTGCAATATGGGACATGTGTAAACTGTCTTCCACTGACAGAGTTTTGCCTCTCTTATGGCAGAAATTTAGAATTTGTTTTCAATGAAAATAAATTAACAGGAAGATTTTTCTGGCCCTAGATAGCAAGGTAGATGTGTTTTCATTCTGCATGTGATCAGCAGAGGGATCTAGGGACTGGCTCTATGGCTTTCATCAGTGTGTGCTCATTTTGTGACCTTGTGAAGCCACCTTTGCATCCTTACCCTTCAATTTCCACTTGCAATGCTCCTGTAAGAACACACGCTGTGGCACTGCGTTATTGCCTGACCAACCTCCCTGTAATAATAACTTTGATCTACGTGGTATGAGTGCAAATATTATTTTATTCAGAGCTCCAGTTCTCAACCAGCTTAAGGGTGGAGTCTCCCAAGCAGTGTTATTGCCCATCACGCCAGAGGATGTGGCTGGGACCTTACTGTGCTTTTCCAGTGTAGTTGGCAGGGTGTGGTGCACATCCACCTCCCTGCACTGACCCTGCTGTAGGGTCTCTTATCCCAGTGGATGTAGCTCAAAGGCTCCCTGTCAGCAAGGCTGGTGCTGGCCCAGGGCCTCTGAGGTAGTGTCTCAGGCTTAGTGTCACACCAACTCCTGCATGAATGACAGGTCTCATAAGAGTGTAAATGTTTTAATGGGCTTTGTTTCTTAAGGCTTCTGCTTTAAAAGATTGAGGTGGGACCATATGGTCCGTTCCTGAGGGTCCATACCACTCAGTGTCAGTAGGAAAACACCTGGTGACTTTACCAGACCCCTGTGAGCAAGGTGGTACTTGATGTGGGTTTGGAAAGAGCAGAGGAAGAGCTTTGTTAGTGTAGCGGCAGGAACATGGTCTAGCCCTTTAGGAAGAGTATTTTTTGTAGTTAAGGTGGTACAGAGGCATTTGAGAGGCTCTTGCCTTATCCTATGCAGGAGTCAGGCACTGAAGTAGCTCAGATGAAAGAAGCATTTTCACCAGCAAATGTGTAACAGCCACAGGAACTGCTGCTTCCCAGACTTGTTGGGAAAATGTACAGTGATCCATGTCATTCCAACACTGCCCAGGGAGTGAAAGGTACTCTAGAATATAGTTCTGCAGACCATGGAGCCCTAATGGTTTGGAAATCACAGGTTAGGAGCCACTAACTACCTTTGTGAAGGCAGGACAGTGGCGCCAGCTGATACAGGAGGAAAACCAAGTGTTTCAGCAATGAGATGTCGTGGTTGATGTTTCCCTGGTCAGTTTGGTGCAGGGCTCCAGATAGCTTGATCATTATTTAAGCCTCAGTGTTTTTGCACGTTATATTACTTGGCCCTGGGTATTTTGAAATTGATCTTTTTGGAGGATGTTCAGCAAAGTGAAACAAAGAGTGCAGTGGATGTGATTGTTATCTTAGGGAAGAAGCATGCATAGCTAAGGATGATGCTTTGGATCTGCATAGGCTTTCCTCGTTTTCTGTGCCTTTTGCTCACAGTGTAGCAAAGATTGTGCAAAGAGCAGGACACTCCTGCATGCCCTGTGTGAGGAAGCCCTGCTGTTTCCTAAGGCATCATTTCTCAGGTGTTGTGAAAACCTGACCCTCTTTTGGCTCCTTGTCTCCGTGGGACTGGGAGTTATCATCCTGTTGGTTCCTCCAGGTGAGGGTATGCCAGTTGCTGGCTGCAGGTATGAGCACCCTCTGCCCTCAGACACACTGACTGCTTTCTGCAATTAAGAGCTCTTGGCTGTTTGCAGGATAATGTAGTGCTTGCAACCAGCAATTACACAGAGTTCACTTTCCCCCTCGGAGAAGCTGAGCTGTGTAGTTCAAGGAGGCACCAATTTGACTGCAGAAATTGAAGACCTGACCCACTGAATCAACACTTCCAACATTTTATAACTACCCACTGACTGGGAAGTTCAGTTTTAAGGATTCTGGGGACTTGTGCTTATACTGAGATCCTGTTGTGTGGGGTAGATGCTTTACTTTGCTGTACTCTGGTGGTAAAGTTGTTTTAAGTGAAGTGGTGATGGATCTCTGGGTTTGCTGGTGCTCACAGACCAATGCACAGGGAGCTGCCCCACATTTAAAAAATTGAAAGGCTAATTTTGTGCATCTTCTGCCTGCCCTTTTCAAACCAAACTCTGTATAATTCACGTACACCATGATTCCTGGAGAGGTGGGAGACTTACAGCTAGGGCATCTGAAGAGGAGATTACAGCAGCAATGGGTTGTTTGGGTGATAGCAGCAGGACACAGAACAATATGAAGTAGCTTTTGGCCTATGCAAAATATTCTACAAACATAGTTTGAGATTTGCATCCCATGTCCCCCATCTGTCACTCCTGAATTTCAGTGTCAGTGCTCATGGCTTTTCTCCTTCCAGCTGGCCTGATGCTTGAATTCACAGTGTGTACTAGCAAAGCTGCTCTGGAGCTGATGCTGTTGTCCCTGGAGGATAATAGCCACCCCTCCAGACACTGCAGAACAGCCAGGTTCAGAGGTAGCAGCTCTTTGGAAGGGAATCCAGCCTCACCACTTGGTTTTCCTTTCTAATATCCACATAAGGGCATATTCTGTTTATCACTTCTAATGGAGGAAGATTTCTCTTCCTGGTGATACCCTTTTATACAAGCCATGTTATTTCCCATGCTTTATTGGTTCTGTGATTTTCTTTAACATTGCAGCTAATGCACATTAAAAACAGGATCCAAGGGCAGCAGGGCACTGTCCCCACCATCCCCCACCTCTTAGGGCAATATTGTGATTGCTTCTGTGGCTTTCCTGGCTGCCCCATCTGTCTCCATCACCTCTTGTCACCTTCCATAGTAATTCCTGCTGATTAGCAAAGGCCTTTATCAGCTGAGGTTCTTTGGCAAGACAAGTTCAGCCAACAGTTCTGACTCTGTCACGAGTTTCTACTTATTAAAAAAGTGCTTCGCCCTCCCACCAGTGGAAACACTATGAATCATTTCCCTCCCCTTTCTTTGTCAGGAGCAAATGCCATCAATGTTAAGACCCTGGCACTGACTTTCTGACTCCAGGAAACCATGGGTGAAACAATCCATGGAAACTGGAATCCCCATTTAAAAGTAAGATAATATTTTGTAAGGAACACACCTCCCTTCTAGCTGCTATCAGATTGCCATCTGATTGATAATCACACATACTTCCATGAGAAAAATAATTCTTGGTTCTATTCCATAACGGTGCTGTTGATTTGTCTATTTTACACTGCAAATTGGCACTGCATGTTTAAATGCTCCATTTGGGAGATAAATTGTGTTTCAGGTGCCTGAGAGTTTTGGCAGGACCTTGAGGTGGATGTCACAGGTTAAATGAGTTGAGGGGAATTTGTGTCATATTTGATTGCAGGCCTGTGCTTATTTGGTGTATAAAAATAATTCAAACAGCCATATGTAAGAATTAGAAGCCTTCATAAAAATACTTGAACAGCAAAATAATTTTAGTTACACTGGAAGAAGCTTCTTAACTCAAAAGGAGAACCTGTAACTGCGTGAGGGTTAAATTCTTTATTTTTGTTTACTGATGCAACTGATGCAGTGTAACTGCAGGAGTCTGACCTCATCTCCCAAGTACCTCTGAGAAGGTGATCTTGGGTTAAACATATTGCTTGGCAATACATACAGACCTGGAACCTCCCAGGTTTTCAGGTAAAAAAGGCAGAGAGTCAACAGCCCAGTAACAAGAACAACATGAAGAGGCAGAAGCAGGGAGACAGAACTGACAGAAGCTCTACAGCTGGAGCTGCTGCAGTCAAGCAGCACGTCTCTTTTAAACATAAATCAGATGAGACATTAGAGTATCTTTAATGATCCCATTAGTCTTCAGGCTGTCCACTGTAGAATATTTATCATATGGCTTGCTTCACATACTGCATTCTGCAGTGTGGTGATGGTGCTTGAAATTCAAGATTAAATGTCACTATGCATTTGTCCATCATCCCTTTGATAGTGTGTTTGGTCTCTTAGTCTCTGGCAGAGGGTCTTTGCATCAAACTATTGGTGTCCTTAGGCCAATCCATCATCCAGACATACCTGGAAATGAGACTCAAACTGAACAATCAGAGAGCAGGACCAAGAGTTTAATCTGTTCCCTGTCAGATTTGTAAGGGAGCTAAAACAGTGTCTGTCTCCAAAGGAGCAGCAGAGCTGGCAGCTCAGGACTGAGCCACTGGCACAAGGGTGGGAAGATCACAAAAGCATCCCTAGAGGATCTCAAGGCCTAGATATGCAGCACCTCTCCTTGGTGGTGAAAGGTGTGATCAGGAGCTTTGTTTTAGAGACTTAGAGCTTACAAATCACCAGTCAAGGGCAGTGGCTGCTGACAGGTGGCATCTGCTGTGATTGTAGGGGCTGTGTACCATATGTCCCCCTTTCTTGACGAGGAAAGACAGGATTCTTCTGCAAGGCATCCCCTCAGGGACTTGCAGTGTTTCTTTGCCTGGTGCTGCCTGGTGCTGTCCTGCCTCTAGACCATGCTCCATGGTGTCACCAAGCCCCACAGGGGCTGGGCTTCTTCCCTCTACAAAACACATCCTTGAATATTGCAAATCATTATCCTGTGGACCCTTCTGGTGTACTCAGCACTGGCCTGTGGGCTAATAGGAGCTCCAGAGTGTTTGGACGCAGTTAAACCTCGTGGTACTTGTTAAAAGTCTATGTTACTCCAAATATGAGGTGATGCAGGAATAAAGTGATATTCTGAGAATATATTTAAGCTTACAGAATCAGCAGCTGCCAGATAGACAGTCTCCTGCATAGCTTTATTATTCCCACTTTGTGCACCCACTGTGTATACAGGAGGAAACTTAGGCCTTGTGAGAGAAGAGGTGTGTGGTCATGAAATAAAAGACTATGTATATATATATATATATATATATATATATATACACACGCACACACACAGAGATGAAGGAATGACTTAAGATGTCCTCTGCTATATTAAACCTGATACTTTGCCTCTTATCCATGTTAATTTCCCAGGAATAATATTTTCTTTAAAGAAAAAATGATAAAAATAAATACTGTTATCCTGCATTAGCAGCAGAGCTGGAGCCCTGTCTTTCCCACGTCTCTCTTTCCAATTGCTGCTGTCTTCAGAGCCCTTGCTAACATGTGCCAGACCTCCCTTGGCCCTGTCCAAGCCTGGCACGCCAGTGAATGAAATATTTGCATGAGGCAGCGTCATCTCATGTAACCTATGACTTCCCATCTGAATTGAGACAGACTTCCCGTTCACTTCCTAGCTGGGCTGCAGCATGGTTAAAAGCCACTCATCCTTCTGTAAAATGGGGCTGTAGGAGGCTTAAAAGAGCTGCAGTATAATTCGGGAGAAAGGAAGCAGCACTCTATGCACTCACAGAGAATAGATCCCTTCCTTACAGATTCCTTTTCCTCTGAGAAAAGCCAAGTGGCACATAAACCACTACACCCTCACAAGGAAATTGCCTGGACTGTTCTGCATTTATCAGCCACCCTGGAACTTGCCCACTTGATGTTGATGCTGGGAGAAATGCTCCTTTCCAGTGCTGTGCAGAGGGCTCCTTGCTGCCCAGCTCTCTGCCTTCCCTGGATTTATGGTGACCCTACCTTCCTTGTTAGGCAAAGCTTTCCATTGATGGGGTCTGCACTCACTTGGAGAAGGTAAAGAGTGTACAGCATGGGTCTCTCACATTCCCTTCCTTTTCCAGTCCTGTGTGACCTCCCTTGCTTTCAGAGGACGACCAGGAGGAAAGGGGGAACTGGAGAGAGCAGCAGTAACTCACACTGGGTCTGCAGCTTTGGGGGCTTTGGCTGAGCTTCTGTCAGCATGGTCTGTCTTAGACAAGGGAGGAAGCTGGGCATTTGGGAAGCTGTCCCTTCTTAGAGCTACTTTGCTGACTCTGTCAATGAGACTTCTCTGCCTGAAGACCTCCAGAATTTGTGAGGGGTCCTTGTTGCCCATCAGAACTGGATGTGTTTGCAGAGTGTCCTTGTTTTTCTTCTTGTTTTTTCTTTGTTGACTGCAACTACATGGTGTTCCAAAATACCCAGTCTTCTTCAGATCTCAACTTTGAACACCATACTGGACAGGGAAGCTACAGATCTTCCCCCTGGCCTCATCAAGCCTTTTCCAGCTTCCAGTAGTACAAGGAAAATCTTCCTTTTGCTGACAGGATTAAAATGGAAGCACCTTCCAGGCTTCGTTTTGTCCTAACACCACAGCTGCCCTGATATTTTCCATCTCCATTTAAGGACTATATTAAGATTCATCATATCCTGGGGTCTTTCTTGTACTCTGTTTAATATAACATTCTTTATTATTACTTTTAGAAAAGCTGAGTTGCATTTTACAGGAGATCTTTCATGTGTTTAAATCTTTGGTTCCTTTATGTTTTTATATGGCCACCCATTCAACTTTCAACTCCTGGCTTGAACTGAAAACAGGAAAGCCAGAAAGTGAGAATGTTTCCAAAATGTAGTTTTCTCTTTGCAGTATATTTATAAAAGTTGCAAAAAAAATACCAAGATCACCCACACCAGCATTTCTGGAGCACTGAGAAAGGAACTATCCTTTCTCTGTAGCTACTCCTACTTCTTTCACCCCAAAAAAAGAAGTTTATTGCAGTTATGCAGTACAAGTAAAGTGTGATCCTCAAGATAGCTAATTCTCACCATTTACCAGCGAAGCAGGAAAGCAAGAATGTTTCAGTGTGTCCATAGAGGGTCAGTGTAGGAAGATGGAAGTGCCACTTTTCTTCTCCAGCTGCTTTTGACTAAATTGCTAAAGCTGAGATGATGCAATGTCTCAGGCACCCATTGAAGATTTCCGTGACCACAAGGCATCACATCCCTCAGGAATGGCTCAACATCAGCATAGTAATGAGATAACCACAGGGAACCCAGAGAGATAAATTGATGGAACCAGGAAATGGCTTTACCTCACAGAACAAACTGGTTTGTTGCCAGAATTGGGGATAAAGATAAACCACTTTCTCCTGTCTGAAACAAAAGGCTTTAACACCTTCCAGATTAGCAGCTATGGAGGAAAAGGCAACCAAAAGGGTCAGCATCTGGGGGAGACTTAGAGCCTTTGCTACTGGACTGCCAAAGGCTGCCATTTCATTAACCTCTCAGATTGTGTAATCAGATTAAGTCAAAGCCACATATTCAGATTTTGGATCTGATCTGATTTCTTAGTCCAGTTTGTGGACTCACAGTCTGTGGATGAGTACCTTATTTGCCTGTTGGCAGAAGAAGTTTGGAGCAGGGTGTGGTATAGATGTTGTGTTTTTTTTCATAGACATTTCATGGATTAAATAATGCTGGCAGATTATATATAATGCTGTTTTCTTCTACCACAAGGAGAACATACAGTTTATTCTTGACTCATTAGGTTAAAAGAAAAATAGCACAAAAGGAAAAGGGAAGAAAACCACCAAAAAAGGATATGAAGATATAATCTCTTCTAGCCAAAAAAATACCAACTCTGTGACATCCTTGTGTGTGGGGAAACTCGGTTTCTAGATTATTTTGATAAACTTTGTTACAATCAGTTTCACACAAAACCGGGTTGTTTATTTAATCTTAACTGCTTGCAGAAATGTCATCCAGTAAGGACATGGAGGTTACTATTTTCTTTTAGTTTCAAAAAAGGAGTTTGTTTATTTTTCTTCTGTTATTTGGTTTCTCTGTGTAGGTTTATAAGGGGTCTGTCACCAACAGTCTTGTGTTTGCTGGTGAGCTGGATGTGTGGTTTGTCTGCCTGGAAGGGCAGGAGCATCCACAGTGGGAGGCAGCAGAGTGGGGAGCAGCTGGAGCCCAGTGATGCTTCCGGCACAGCCAGCTTCAGGAGCAAGTCATAACACAGTGTCAGTCCATTCCAGGATAGTGCCATCACTACAACGGAAGCAAAACCATTTGTGTGATCTACAGGATGAAATCAGAACCCCCTCTGTCCCATGAGTCTCTGTGTCCCCTTCCAGCAGCTCACAGAGGCAGGACTGTGGTGGCAGTCATCCAGGTTTCATGCTGACAGCCATGGCTGGAGCCAGGGATGAAACTCTGCTGATCTGCCTGCTTGGCTGTGCAATCGCACGTGGCAGGTGATGCCCCTAACACTCCCCTTTCATGTGTTCTCTCCTTAGGCAAGATCCTGTTCCGGAGGAGCCATGTGCGAGATGTAGCAGTGAAGAGGCTGAAGCCCATCGACGAGTACTGCAGGGTAAGGGCTCTGGGTGCAGGGCAGCCCCGCTGCCTGGGGAGCTCAGTGCTGGCACCTCCCTGCTGGACAGTGCTGACATCCATCACAGGAGGAATGGTCCTTCCCAAGCACCACCAAGACTAATAGGGCAGGTGGAAACAGGCTGCTGTTTGCTTCCATGGTCCTTCCAGCATTTTCCCTGGCAAACTTTATGTGTTGGTCTGGTGCCTCATTTACTCAGTAAAGGCTCTAAGCCTTGCCTGCCCTAAACGTGGATTTTATTTCTACATCAGCCTCGATGATTCAGGGGCTGGGCAGGCAGAGTGGCATAACTAAAGTGGTGTTTTCTTCTGTTTTCTGCCTGTCTGTCCCCTGGTGCCACAAGACGGACAGTGGTGGCTGCTGCAGCACTGAGGGTGGACCTGTGTCTTCCAGGAGTGCTTCTCCTCATGAGTGAAAGCCTCAAAATTTATTGCTGGACAAAAAAGCATTACTCTGTTGAGAAGAAGATTAAGCCACCTAATCTTTTTATTTCTAGCCTGGAGTTTATGATTTGTTGATAATTAATTCTCTGTGAATGGAATAAAAGTCATTTCTAAGCAAGTAAAATTCCCAGATTTTGCAGAGGTATCGAGTCCGTCAGCACATTATTTAAACCCCAGGCTTCCTCTCTTATTTCCCCTGAGGTTTTCTTTCCATTTTTAGAAAGTGAGAGGAGCAGGTGGAGGGGGAAAGAAGCATTCCCAAGAACTTCTCCAGTCAGACATTTGCTCATCCAAAATTGGAAGCAGATTGCCAAAGTGCCTGAGGCGTGCTGGGGGTGCTGGGGGTGGTGATACCCATGCCATCTGCACTCTGGGGCAGAGGAAGCTGCGATTAAAGTCTTCTCTCATGAGATCAGGCTTTCTTGTGTGACAATTAGCGTACTGTCTTCCTGCTGGCAGCCAAATGGCTCTTTCTGAAATATGTAGGGTCTCACTGGGTCCCCAGTCACCCTCCTTCAGACAGGAACTGCTGGCGACAGGAGCAGCGAGGGCTGGCTGATGTCAGGGTTCACCCAGCAGATGCCTGGTGGGGGAAGCAGGGACTTTCTCATCCAGCAGTGAAAGCAGTGACCAGGGGCAGCTGGTTCTCTGCAACCCCACTGTGTGTGCCCCAGACAGACCTGACCTGGCCCAGCCATGCCTGCTGGGGCTCCACTGGTCGTGGCCAAGGGATGTGTTGTGGCTGCTGGCACATTTGTTGACACTGTGGTGCTATGATTTCTGCTCTCTTCATTTCCTTTTCTCTCTCTTGGAGAAGTTTGGCTCAGGTCTAGAACCCCAGAATGGTTTCACTTTGGTTCAGATCTGCTGCTGCTGCCCAGACACGGCTGGATATGTCTGAAGCCAAGCTGTTTATTTACTCCATGTATTGATAGGTGCTGCTGTTGTGAACAGAGACCCTGAAGTGTTGGCTTAGCCCAGTTACCCCCAGCCCAGTGTTTCCTGTCTCCAGTAGCAGCCACAGTGGTTTTTAGCACTGAGTATCACAAACCTTTAGTGATTTCTCCAGAATATTATTCCAGTGGTCTCTGGCACATATATTTCTTGTGCCTGATATAGTATCTTTTTATTTGAAGTTTATTATCATTTGTATTTAATTTGTCTTTGTACACACTTTCTGATTTTCTATCCATCTCCGGTGGATGTTTAGACTCTTTTGAGAATTGTATGAAACTGTAGAGCAAGAGCATAATTTTGACAAGTTCAGTCTCGCTTCTGTAAGAGTTCAAAGCTTATGTCCCATATTACTCTTCAAATGGGTAGGCTGACAGATATGAAAAAATTAGGGAATTATGCTGGAATGATGTGGGTGAAGCTGACAAACAATAGACCTCTGTCCAGTGAAATCTGTGTGGCAGCAGAGGAGGAAGGGAGGTTCAAATGCAAAGTTTATGACATTTTTTGTTTTGCAAGATAAGAGTTCTCCATCCATTTCACCTGTCCTGGAAAGCTGAAGCACAAATGGGGGATGCAAATGTTTGACCATTTGTTGTCTTGTTTTTGCAGACTGTCTGTGAGTGTGGAAATTTGCATGGCTGAGAAGCAGGTCTTACTCCTGCTGTGTGGATGTGTTTGTGGTTTCTGTGCCAGGAACAGGCAGAGGCTGTCCTAGAGCTTGTGGGGATAGTTGGCAGTAAGGGGAGGTCTGCAGAAGATTCTATATGAGGGGCATGCTCCCTCTACAGCTTCAGCCTCTGTACCCCTCATGCCTGGGTTACTCCCAGTGCATTGTAGCAGCTTAAGAAATGCCATCACAGAGGTAACTAGGCCAGTGGTTTTGCAAAGGCTGCAAAAAACTGAAGTTGCAATGAAAATGAGAGTGGGATACACAGGAAGATTTCCAGGAGTTTTCTCATCGGTAAACATCAAAGTGCAGAGTTTGGATGTCCTTACTGGTAACCTGAGTGAGTTACCAAACAACCTGTGTTTTGCCAGTAAATGTGTGCTGCCCACTGGAATTAGTCTCTGTGGATGATTTCCCTCTTAACTGTAGGCTTGGAATTAGTTTAGTGTGATTTAAGGTCTTCTGGGCTCATAGGGCCTGATTTTCTAAATTTGTTTAGGAATTTTTGCCAATATGAAAGAAAGAGCAACTTCATAGACCTCCCTTCCCAAGGGGCATTTTATTTATGAGGCTTTTGATCTCTCAAACACCCTTCTGGTGAGTGTTTGTCCAGTACGTACCATCCTGTCTTCAAGAAAGACCTTTCAGGCCAGTGGTTCACAAAACCATTGCTCTGTCCTTTCACAGCCCTTTGGGGAGACACAGGCCAGAATCTGCTGACTTCCATATTTGTGTGTTGATCCTAATTGAGGAAAGCATCTTTGTGCAGTGTAGACCTTAAGATGTAACGTCCCATTGTCAGAAGCACTGACCTGGATTTGTCACATGCTTTCATGCTGTCCCATAAAGCTGTACCCAAATGGACACACCTAAATAAAAACTAAATGAGCAAGTCACATCACTGCCAGGAAGTACTGGTCATTCTTTTATTAATGTTCACTATTCAAGAGGCCATACTTCACAAACATAATTACCTCCCTCTTGGTCTCTCAGTTCTGCCTCTCTTTCAAGGTTTAATTCTTGAACCTGTCAAGACAGGTACACAGACATTTCTCTCTCTGTGCAGACATATCTCTACCCCTTCCAGAGCTAAACACCTATGGTAGGGGTAGACAAAGAATCCTCTGAAGGTGCTGGTCTTTATCGAGCAATGATACAAGTTGATAGACAAGTGTGACCAGTCTCCCATTTAAGACAAAGTTCAGTGTGGTGAATTTCATTCTGTGCATTTACAACACACACACACACACACGTGCTGTGCATCTCTACACATACACATCTCTGCAGCAGTTTATTATAAACTTATCTGCATTAATGCATCCCACAGCACTCGTTATGAGAACCTGCAGGGTTTATGCCATGTATTCCATGAAGCCTTTGAGCTGTGATACAGTCCCATGGAGCAGTTTCCAGTCCATGTAACCTGAAGCAATGAACCCCTGCCTGCACTTGGTGCTCTCCTGGCTTTGATTGCTGTGTGTGGCACACAGCAGCTTTCCACAGGTAGCCTGGTGCTCTGAGAGAAGCTGGCCATCCCCAGCACCGATTGCCTGCTCACACCCTGCCTGATGTGCAGCTTTCCAATGGCCTTTTGAGTCACCTGCTCTGCAAGACTGTCTGTAACCTGTAATACAGAGACAGATCATTACAGGCTGGAATGGCACATGAAAGCCTATCTCCTGAGGGATGTGTGAAGCTGAGCAGTGCACATCCTGTGCACGCCAAGCAAGGAAACGTGCTGTTACTGATAGCACTCTTGCACATGCTGCTTGTGCAAGGCTGAGTTCTGCTTGCTGTCACTTTTTATCTCTCACCTTTCCTGTGCAAGTTCCTTGCTGTTCCTGGATGCTTGCTGTTTGTAGCTGTGTGCATTTACCTCTGGTTTCCACATCCCCAGAAGAATGTCACTTCCCTGTCCTTTCTGTCCTTTGTGTTCCTCTTTGTCTTTACACTTCTTCCCTTGACCCTGCAGTCTTTCCTTCAGGCAGTTGCAGCTCTGCCCTGGAATTGTCTTGCTGGAAATGCCAGAAGCTTACATTTTCCCCTTGCAGAGCGGCAGCAGTGTTCCTCATCTCCTCAGTGCACTTTTTGTTTGCTCACCAGAATCGTGTTGGCCCCGACTTGTTTATGGTGAATGTTGTATATTTGCTGAAGGGACGCTTCAGCGTCTCTCTAAACACTGTTGCTTCTCTTCAAAATTTAATAGAAGGATCCTGATTGGTTTTATACCCTTGGCTGCACTTTTTTAACCAGTTCTTAGAGCTTCTTACCACTTCTTTAGGTTTTTTTCCTTAAAAAAAAAAAAAAAGTAAAAAGAAAGAGTAAAAATGGACTAGTTGACTAGTTAACACCTGAGCTTCCCTAGAAACATGCAATGGCAAGTTACTATGGGGTGGATTTCAGTCCATCTCTGTGCATAAGGCTGGAAATTGCAGCATGTTGGGAGATGATTCAGAAGCAGAAGAGCCAGCTCTGCCCCAGGGTGGGAAGGTGGATGGCTGGGTGTGGAAATGACTGGCTGATTTTTATCCACTCCCTGCAAAAGTCTGGACTCAGAGAAGTGCTTTTCAGTTATCCTCCTTCAGCTTGCAGGGCTACAGTGCTTCTGGGGATTTCCTGGCAGCCAACCACTGATTCAGGGGGTTCAGATTTCCCAAAGCTGCCCTTGATTTAGAAACAAAAATCTCCACAGCAGCTTCGAATTCCTCCATCACTGAAAACCCACTCTGTGCTCCAGCTCAGTATTGACATCTGGAGCCTGGTTTTGGGAAGGGTGAGCACCTGTAGGGAAGTGGTGACTCTGAGAAGGAGTCTGATGTGCGAGACCCCCTGCTCTGGGTGTAACTCGGTATTTGTGTTTCTCTAGTAATGATATGTATCGCTTGCAGGGCTTGCTCTTGCCCCATTGACTGTGCAAGATTGAGCCCTTTGGGATTTCAAAACACACAGTAGATATTGAATATCTGAGCCTCCTAACCTTTCTGTAGATTAGGTAAGTGTTATTGCTCAGCATTGCAAGGGGGTAACTGAAGATATATCCCAGCTGAATTTGATGAAAAGAGGTTAAGTAACCTGCCCTAACCAAAAAGGGTGTGAGTAGTAGTGCCAGCACTAATTATCAGCTCCATCCACTGTTGGTTAGACGGCATTGCTTTGCTGTCTCTTGCTTGGAGTGCAGATGAATAAATCTTGTTTATGTTCGTGTTAGCCTGTGCTGGTGAAGCATTTCTCTTTCAACACGCTGTGATCATTACTATTCCTGGGCACTTCCTGACTTCCCAGTGTTATTCCTGGTTGGCCAGCTGGATGCATGTATTTATGTACAGTAGGAATAAAGGCAGAGCTCACACCTTTGTTACGCTTTTAGACAAGTTTGAACAAACAGAGTTGGAGACCAGGGCATCCTTTGTTCCCATAAAAGTGCTTGAGTTTTCCAGCTGTTCTGTTTCATCCTGCCTTAGTGCAGCAGCCAGTGGTGTTTACCCTGGCACTTGGACCCACCAAGCTGTTGCCCAGCTTCTCTATCTGATGCTGCTTCCTTTTTGCAAGGCATCTTTTTCAGCTCTGTAGTGCAATTCCACCTGACCAAAGGCCAGAGCCTCATTTGTCACAGGGTAGTGATACCAAATGGATTTTCCTAATCTTCTTATAACATCCCTTCACAAAGGAAAGGAGAGCTCTAGGTGTGGAAGAATTTGACTTTGAATTTCTGAACATCTCAAAACAAGACCCCATCATCTAATATTGCAGACCTGCAGTTTCTTAGCAGGATTTTTCCAACTCTTCCTTCACATCCCTGAGCAAATGTGGTCTTGGAAACAAATCTGGCCACTCCTAAAGCCTGGTTAAAAACAGCTGTGATGTTAACCAACTTCCCTGTCCTGCCTTTGTGCTTTGGTTGGACTTTCTGCTGTGTCAGATGCCTCATGGTTAATATAACCTGTTCACCCAATGCATCTTCATTTAGTTCTGGCAGTTTTTCATCCATCTTTCAAGATTGTTTGTCCTACTTTCAACTAGGAGAAGAGCCAGACAATCTCATTTTGTCAAACAGGTTTACAGCAACTCTAAGAAGCTCGGTCTATATTTAACCTGTGGCCTATTTTCAGCATAACTTAGTGCAGGAGGAGGTGAAGTCCAGCCCCTTTTCCTCTCCTGTTTGTCATTTCTGGAGGCAGTCTCAGAGTCATCTCTGTGGGCTGGGGACAGCTCTTTGACTTCATTTGGCACCATAAAGCTCTAGATTCCGAGCACCAAATTCATAGAATGTTTCTGCCTTGTGTGCTTGTCTTGTTTTAGGTCTTGCTTTCCAGTACACTTCACCATAATGTGGTTGATGCCCAGGCTGTACTTAGCTGTTGGTGAATGTGACAAGTGCCATGTCCCTCTGCCAAGGCGAGTGCACAGGCATTGTTAGCCAGGATGTGCTGTTCAACCTTCTTCATGCAGAAAAAGCCTCTCTGTGTTTTGGTTGGGCTTGATTTGGTTTTTTCAAACACTTAATCAAACTTCCTTTCCTGTTAATTTAGGAGCAAATTGTTGTTTGGCTTGGTTTGGTTATAGGGTGTTTTTAGCAAGCTCTGCTTTTTGTGTGGACAGTGCTTAGTAAAAGCTTCATGGAGCACATCAGTCTGTTGTCTGAATGGGTGTTGAGTTTGTGTGCATTGACATAAGGCTCATAAGCCCTAATCTCAGTGTTTGAGGTGCTGTGCAAGCCCAATGTCACAGACTGTCCCAGCCACAGAGCACTTACACATAAGTGCAGTGTCATGGTTTTGCACTTATGGACCAAATTCTGCTCTTGGGCACATGGCAAAATAAATTACATTGGCTGATTTTAAGAACTGTTGCTTGTCTGAATTCATTGCTTCCTACCTGACATTTACAGCCAAGGCTTGCTGTTTCCTTTCTTCTCAGGTAAGCAGCCAGGTGTGGTGCTATTCTTCAGTATTCATTTCCCCCTGCCAGGACTGTTTTGCCTCCTTGTGCTTGGTAGTTTAGATGTTTAGACCATGCTTCAAACTTGGCTTATGTCTAAGTGCTTCTCACTTTTTGTTTTGCAGGCACTGGTTCGGCTTCCTCCCCACATTTCACAGTGTGATGAAGTCTTCAGGTTCTTCGAGGCTCGCCCAGAAGACCTTAACCCTCCAAAAGAGTAAGTGTTGTGATGGTTTTCAGTGCTGCTCAGTAGATTTTGATTAGCTGGAAGGAAGAGGTAATTTGTTTTTATTACTGCTGGACATGGGAACAGATTTTGTAGCTTTCAAGCACTGCCTAGAAAATGCCCAGCAGTTATACACAACCACTTTGGGTGAGTGCAGGACAGGGAAGTCAAGCAACCCTCAGACACAATTTTCAGGCATCCTCCACCCACCTTTGCATTGTTTCTTGCTCATGGTTCTTATGAGGGAACCTCCCCGGTTTGTGGATTTTACCAGATAGTTATCACCAAAGAGTCATTTAGTTCCCAAAAAGCATTGGCTCAGTAGCAGGGGGAAATCCTGCCAGTAAGCACTTGGCTCATAATTACCAGCTGCTTCTTTAAATGTACTCCTGCCCAGAGATACTTAGTTATCAGTAGGGAGCAAGATTGTGGTCCAGATCCAAAATTGTCTCTGGAGAGTCTATTCTTTCTTAGCAGGAAGCCAAGAAAAGGAGGAGGGAAAGAGTTCCCATTAAACTGTAGCCTTTACCTTGGAGCAGACAGGCTGATTCATGCTGATACAGTTAGGGTTCATAGGACTAATTTATCCAGGGAAAGGGTTGGCAGGAGAGTATTTACAAGCAACAGTGCTGCCTTGCCTGGTATTTCCTTTTCTCTTTCATCCCAAACAGGATATATTTTACTGTACTCTGCAATAAGATTTTGACTTGGTCCCATTGTATTTGTGCTGCTTTGTTGCATGATTTGAAACTTGATTGCAGGCTGTGTTACTGTAATTTGCTTTCTCCTGTGTTTGCACAGCCCACTGGATAAGGGGAAATGGATGCAAAGCTTATGGGCTTTGGGCACTTCAGCACATGCAAACCTGTAGTTATCAGAAAGATTTGTATTGGCTTCAGTTGTCTGCTCCCATGCTGGTGAAAAAGAGAGGAAGGCGTTTGAAATTTGATTTCTCAGACTTTATTTCTTGCACACACATGGGTTTGTACAAGGAGATGTATTAATATGTGTACTAAAGAAAACACTGCATTGCTGAGAGCAAAATCTTTTTTGGTTTCATGAATGAAGGAAAGCAGTTTTAAATCAAAAGTCTGGATAAAACGCTGCTTTTTAAATTCCTATCTAGCCTTGTTTTAGAAAAATGTTTGGCAAGAATAAATATAGTTGCTTGTTCATTGATAAACACATATTGCAAACTTAGAAAACATTGCAACAAAATAAGCCTGTCACACTCTTGAGACCTGTTGGTTATCACCATTTCTATTTAGGGTCTGCAAGTAGGTTTGCAAAGGTCGCTTAATCCCACAACACCCCATTTTTTGATGCAAAGACACATCCCTGTGTGCCAGGCAGAAACAGACACCCAGAAGAGGAGTTAGGTTCCAAGAGTTATAGAAAAGTTCATAGGGAGGATGTCAAATGGATGTTGTGTGTCTGCTTGAAACTCCTGTCTGCTTTCTGTACTGATGCAGACCCTACAGCACCTCTGCAGGACAGGGGACTGGGACCCAGGCCCACCCCCAGACACACACTAACCATTATGGCTTGTGTCCTTTGTCCCTACTCAAAGCTGTAGAGGGCCTGTTTGACAGCCTTGCAGGAATTTTCAAGTTATGCCTTTACTCCTCTCTGGAAAAGCAAAAAAGACTAAATGTTCTCAGCCCAAGCCTTGCGTCCTATTCCAATCTAGTAATAAGTGTGATTTATTTCCCTGGAAAATGTAGAGCAATAACCTGATTAAATCTCACTTCACTAATGTCTGCAAGACATTAATCTAGCTGGGTTTAAACAAATCCTACCTCGTCTTCTGTAAGCAAACAGATCTTAGGGAAGGTGTCTAAGGTTTCTGCTGGGAGTGCTTTACAAAAGATGTATTGTTGAAACTGAAGATTAGTCTCTACAAAAAGATGATGTAAAAGCCAACGGAAACATCTTGGTGTTTTTCTTCTGTGAACTGAGGGGGAAGGGAGGAGATCTGAGGCTTACTGGACCACTGTGTAGGGTCTGGGGGAAGGACACCTCCAGGGCGATTCTGAACCTCAGCAGGCACTGCAGGAAGGAGCATGATTCCAGAGAAATCCCAATTTATTCCTTTGTTTTGTTACTCTGTCAAGCCCCTCCAGAAACAGTGAGTCAGTGGTGCCCAAGCCCTGTGAATTCAGTCTTCCCTGGACCTCATGGTTCAATCATTCCTCTCACTGGAGGTAGGGCAGTAGCCTGGAGGCATCATCATCTAGACTATCCTGATTATTTTATCTATTTCTTCAGCTGCTTCTTTTAGCCCTCAGCACAGAGGTGGTTTGTATGTTGATCTGTCAGCATAGACATTGACATTCAACTTGCTGGGTTAAAGAACAATAAGCAAGTGACTCTACCACCACAGGCAGTGAACATAATTGCTTGTGCTGCCTTCATGTCTCCTCTCTGTGCACAATGAGATGATCTTTAGTTTCATGTTGACGTGCTTAGTTTTTCTGCAGCAGCTTGGCTTCATAAAACAAAGCTTGACCCAGGGTTTAATTAACTAACTAATTTTCAGGAGTGTAACCTTAATCCCATGGGCATTTGAGTTGTTGAGCACAGAAAGTCCATTGAGTTATTGCTTGTCAGTGACTAAGCATGTGCTTCCAGACAGAAATACACAGAAGCTTAGACTTTGAAGGAGGAGACATGAAAATGTCTAGTTTACCTTGCAGCTAGGATGTGCACAGAGGTGTCCATGCCTTTGTTTGCTGAGCCATGGCTTGCAGTGGTGCACTAATCTATGTAGTGCTACATTAATTCAGCCACAAAATGAACTCTTCACTTCTGTTCCTACTGTCCTGAAAGACACCAAAATTCCCCTGTAGTTCCTTAAACACTTTTACAAATGTGTTGCTGGATTCTTCCCTTCCTTACAACCCTTCGTCTGCCCTACCCTTGCCTCCTCCCTGCTTTGTGCCGTGCTTGGCTGGCTGGCTGCTCCCTACAGAGTCATTTCCTAGTGCTGCCGTGCCCTGGCTGCCCACAGCGCCGAGCACACACATTCCAGCTGCAATAAAAGCTGGGCTTTCCCAATGCTGCAATAATCTGGCCAATTGGTTCGGTTGGATTTACAGCTTAGGTTTTCTGTTTCCTGTTTTGGTGATGGTCCAGGCTTTCCCGTCCTGTGACAATAGGCAGAAGGCATTTCTTCCAGCCCATTAAATCTCTCCTGGGTACAGCAGCTCGCAGGCAGAGAGCTGGAGAGATGTCTCAAGAAAACTCAGAATTTGTACTGGCTGACAGTCTCCTCTGAGCCTGCTCCTGCTGGTGGAGATAGCTGCAGGCCGGATAGCTCCCCACAGCAGATTTCCTTCATGTGGCATGGGAGAGACACTAAATTCCTGTGTGGAATGGTCTGGGAGCATTCTCAGGCTGTTTCAAATGGTGAAACATGGCTTTTGCAAGGGAGCTGGGGGCCACGCAAACAGTGATGTGCCAGGCAGGGCTGGGAGCTCCAGTGATGGTGTGCCCAAGGCAGCTGCTTTGACTGAATTAGCCACAGAGAAAGCTTCAAACCATCAGCCCTGGTACAGGAGGAGCAATTTTCAATTGTTTATGTTTCCAGTATGTGACATTTTAGTGTTTGGGCAAACACCTGTGTTGGCTTGTGTCCTTTACCATGCCAGGTCCGGCACTGCCATGGGAAAAGACACTGTGAGGTAAGAAAGGAAGTGTGTTTTTATTTATCCATTGTTCTAAGTAAACACCATGTCACTGAAAAGCCATTCATTTACTGGATACTTCTGGTAATAATTATAATTACTGATAACTAAACTAGAGGTAGATTAATTTCAGATTTCTGCTGGGGATTTAAATTCAAGGCTGAGGTCAGGCCAGGGCTCACAGTCAACAAACAAAATCTCAGAAACCAATTTTTTAAATGATTCTGTTTTACTAGAAATAACAGAAATACCCCAAAAGTAGGATTAATCAATTAGACATTGCATATGGTTAACTGGTTTTAGGGTTTTTGCAGCGAGTTTCAAAATATCATAGCCAGACCACTCTTGTGAGTGTTTGTTTTTTCTTTGTGTCTAGATCCAGTCTAAAGAGCAGATCAAGAGCCAAGGATTCAGTTCTCCAAAATTCCCCCTACAGAAATGCATGCAGGCTTAAACAAGATTTCTGTGTAACCCACCACTAATAATTTTATCAGCTGAATTTAAAGCAGTGTTCAATATCTGAGAATAATTTTCCGGTAAGAATCATAAAGCAATTTTCGAACAATATGCAAATCCAGAAAAGCTAGGGGATTTATAGGTATATGACATATTATGAGGGCTCATGCAGAAAATGGAGTTAATGCTGAAGATGCCTTTACTAAAGAACAGAAATGCTTTATTGTGATCTGTAGCCATGAGCTTTACTGATCATATCTCTATCAAATAAACATTGGTGTAACACTCGGATCCTCTGGTGCCACTGTTAAATGGAAGGTGGATTCTCCTCTTATTCTTCATGTATTACAAATTCCTGATAAGGATACTGAACAGAAATAGCCAGGGAAATGGAGTGACCATGTTAAGGAAGCTGCTTTAGTTTATGAGAGCATTGGTGCTAAAGCACAGGTCTCTAATACACTATTTTCTATCCATAAGCATGACTGTGTTTATATGGTCAGAAAATTGTATAAATACAATTATTTTTGTTTCCCAGATCTGCTCGGTAATAACAATTCAGTGATCTATTGGTAGAGGAGGAAAATTTTTCATTGTCAAATATATGTATTTATTCTGATTTTCTTCATATTATGAAAATATTTTCTCTTACATTTCATCCCTTATATTTCATTGCTTATATTTCACTTATATTTTATCACTTTTGAATTGTGTTTCCCAAGACATTGAACAGCTGAGTCTCTGAGCAGATGTGCTATGAGGAAAGCTGGCATTCTTTTTTTGTGATTACTCCTTCTTACAGTTACAGTACAGATAATTTCCACATCATTTAGGAATGTGGTCAGCACCAGTTGATGACAGTTGGCATTACAGTCCAAACTTGGCACTGTTACTGTGGCTGCTCAATGCACACATTTTATTTGGGAAATCTGTTCCACTTGAGAAAAGCAGAATGGAAATTAATTTCCCAAAGAAATGCAAAATCAGAAGAAATAGAAGTGGTTTTTTTTTATTTTATTTGATTCTTTTTTTACCTTGAAGTAAATTATGAAAAACAGAGTGGGAAAAGTTCTGATTAAATTTGTGACAGGATAAGGCAGTTAAAACCCACAGTCTTGAAGGGAAGAAAAATTAAATATTCTCAAAGAATTACGTATTCACTTAGGTTTAGGTAGCTAAGGATGCAGTAATGCATTAGGGCTGTTATTGCCAAGAGTCTTGTTTGGCTGCTCCTAATAAGTCACCCAGCTCTCACTGATTTCACTGGGAATTAGGTACCTCAGCTCTTTAAGCATCTCAGGGTAGTAGAGTACCTGTGTTTATTTTCTGAAATGTGCTTGGTTTAGGGCTATATTCATTAGTAAGACTTGGCCTCAGCACCTAAATTTGTGGAAAAAATGTTTCTTCGGCTTTTATATTTCAGAAGGTGCTTTACAGTAGCCTGCTCACAGCGCGGGACTGTCCCAAGCTGTGGCTGAGAGGCCAGGCTGCCCAGGAACAGAGCAGGCAAGTGTGGCTGATGCCCAGGTGTGCCCCTTGCCCCGGAGAGCAGCAGCTCAGTCTCTGGAACATGCCACTGTCACTGGGGCTGGTGTTCCCCTGTGCACTGACTCTCATCAGTGCTCCTGATCTCTGGAAGGTCTCACTTGGAGATCCTTATCTTAAATAAACTAAGCCAATGCAGGAATGGAAATAAGGAAGTAACAGATTCATTACTCCTTCTCTTCTTTAGTTTCACACGGGACTTTCCCTTTTGTTTGTAGCATATAAACTGATTTGGACTGGAGTATCAAATAGAGGGTATTGAAATTTACTACTGACTGCAGCATTGGTGATACTAGCAAATAACTCAGCCTTCCTGAGAAAAGATTGGAATCTTTTTTGCTACTCTTTCAGAAAATGAAAAAATAAATTACCTGTAGATAAATATCACACAATAAACCTGGGGAAAAATGGAAAACATGCCAAATGAAATAGGTTTAGCAACCAGAAAAAGAACCTATAGAAAAATGGCAGCTGGAGAAACATGAGTTTTTATTCCTTTCCTTGGGTATCACATTCGGGTTCGCTCATGCTTTTAGGCCTGACTGTGAAAGGACACAGAGCTGAGAGGAGCAAAGACAGTTTAATGCACTGACACTCAGCACTGGCAGCCAAGTGTACAGAAATAGCTTTTGCCTGGATTGGTTATAAGCAGGCTGCAGGGTTTAAAAGTGGGATGCTGTCATGGGCACAGGATGGATTAAGAATAAACAGACTTACTCGAAATTCATCAGTATGAGAATGAGATTAGAGCTCTGCCAACACCCAGCAGCTTCAGCAGCGGCACTGGACACTGCCTTGCTGGGGTGAAATGCAAGAGAGTGTCAGTGCTAGTTAAAGTTCACTGTTTCTGAGCACAAATCCAAAACTTTTTTTTTTCTTTCACTGCAGAAGAGTAGTGGATGAGAGGTGTTTGAAATGCAGAGATGTTGCCTTTAGAAAAACTAAATGCCAAACCTGTTGGCTCACGAGCTTTCTTCCTGTCCAGTAATTTTTCTCATATCCTAAAGGAGCAATCACTGTTGATAATCTGCCAATGCCTATTTTGTAGACTAGAAACTAATAGTTTGCTTACTGTTTAACTTAAACCATAAAATTTCTTTTCTCTGGAGAAGCTGAGTGGTTAATGCAGGGCACTGGGAAATCTACTCTTTACTGTCTCATTGATTAATTTTGTAATGTTGGAAAGGCCTTTCACATCTCCTGACTCTACCTGCAGAATGATTGCAGAGTTTTGGTTTCAGAGATTTGCTAAGAGTATTTGATTCTGGTAAGGAAACCCCATTCTTTCCATAATACAGTTTTAGAAATGACCAGTTACAAAAATAATTTGTTTTTAAAAAATCATCACTCAGTGTTGGAAGAAATATTACTTCCAAAATCTGTCAGGAAAGCTTTTTCTCCTGGTGCTCCTAGATGCAAAACCAGTTAGAAAGTCAAAACAGTAAATTTATTGTTTATGGCAGTGGGGAAAACGTAGCCTAATGAGGCAGGATTGGATCAGAACCAAAATAACTGGATTCAGAGATTATCAAGCTTGTTGTGAAGGATTTGAGGTACCAGTTATCCTTGAGCACACACTTCTAGAGAGGTTTGGCTCAATGCCACAGGATCTGCTGGAGTTCTCTGTTCAAAGGCAGGTGATGCTTGGTTTGCAGCCCACAGGGCTGAATTGATAGACAGAAGAGATCTTTATCTCCATGCAGAAGAGCAGTGTCCGGTCCTGATGTTCTTTGTGAATAAGCCTGGAACCAAGGAGGGATGGGGACTTCCTTTTCTTATCTGGATTTCTTGCTCTGGTGAGCCCCTGCTGGCAGGATAATTGCCCACTGTCACCATTGACTCATCACCTGCCAGGCAGGAGGAGCTGGGGTGGAGATTTCTATTCACTAACATGACAGAGTGGAGTATAGCCTGTCTTGTCCTCTGTGTGTCACATCTCTGGAAAGCAAGAATAGGTAGCTTACATTGCAGATAGGATTATATCACAGAGAAGAACACAGCCTGTCATTGCCGTGTCTATAACATGGTCACACTATTGTTTAATGAAGATTTTTCACTCTGAAGAGGAGGGCATTAGGGACACACATGCTCAATGCTGCCAGGATGATAAGTTATTCCCCAGTGGTGCCTGGGGTCAGATGGGATTTTCCAGTGGTCTGCTCTTCCTATTGTTGATTGCTGTGTAATTTTGATGTTGGTTGTCTGGAGAGTCCCTTTGTTTTTAGCACTGTTGAGGATCAGTAGCTTCACTGGTTATAAAAGGAGTGTTTTTCTCATGTACACATGCCTAGTGACCCTGTGTGTGATTTTGAAATGTTTGGGGGCAAGGTAAGGCATCCCATTACATTTGATAGGGTTTTATCAGGCTGTACTACATGTGAGAAGGGAAGGTGGTGCTTACAATGTGTTTTAATGTTGTGGACCACCACAGGCCAAGTGGAGTTGAAATCTCACATTTATTTAAGGTGAAGCACTGCTGTCTAAACACTGGTAAGTAGAGGTGATGTTCCTCAGTAAACAGGACTTTGAGTGTCTCTGGCACTGCCCTTTGCATCCAGCAGTTGCCTCTGAAGAGAGAGGAGGAAGCCTTGGTAATCAAAGGGTGGTGAACAACAGGAAAAGCAAGAGCTGTTGCCTCTCCTGCATTTTATTGAGATGAGAACTCGGTTTTGGTTCTGGATTGGTTGAATCATATTATTATTTTGCAGTGTACCTGTCTTTACCTGTTCATCGTGGGCTGTCAGAGTTTGCACTAGAAATCCATTCCATTACATACATGAGGCTCAGTGTTTTGTGTCTGTCACAGGGATTTCTATTCAGCTCCCAATGCTATTGCAGGTAAAAATCTTGTTTCTAGAAGGCCTGGGAAAAAAACACAACTTTTGTGGCAGTAGAGAGCCATCCCCAGGAGTGCTGCACATGTCTGAGGTGATCTCTTTTGCTGTGTCTTTTGTCTCTTGAGAAATGGGGTGCCTTTAGGACTCTGTATATATAAAAAAATACCAGACCTCAAGTGACTCTGGCTGAAGGAGACACAGTGATCTATTAGTAGATTCATTTCCACCTTTTCCATCTTCCTGACTGGTCTGCTGCTGACTGTCTTTCATGCGTGCTGTTCCCAGAAACACAAGCAAAGGATCAAATAACAATGTGTTTTGACTCCAAACTCTGGAATGACTTATCATGTTATCAAAGCTTTTGATTTAATTGAAATTTCACAGATAACCCTAGACCTGCTTTTAAGTGCAGACTCAAGAGGCAGTGGGAATTCAATTAACCATCCCCCCCCACCACACCACCACCCCCTCTTTTAATGCTTGCATCTTGTTTGGGAGTTTTATGGAAGGGATTTGCTACTGCTTATCTCCAGCTAGAGCTGTGTGTCTGGGTTCAAAGATACCCTTTGTTTTTGGGCCTCTTTCTTTTCCCAGTTATGCCAGAATTTGATTGGAATGACCCTGCTGACAGTAATGGACAATTTGAGATTGACAGTGATGTAAGGATTGCAGAATTTGCTGTGTTACAAGTAGAATTCTTTCCTTGTTTCCTTGTTCATCTCTTGAAACAATTGGCCTAAGCTCAGGAAGATGTTAATTTAAACAGACCTTGGATATGTAGTGAATAGAGGATTGACTGTGGCTTTGCAATATTTTAGTATAATCTAATCAATGCTGGTTATTTGTTGGATTCTTGCAAGCTGTATTTGCTTCCCAGCTCCAAGGAGTTTTAATAGCCACTCTAGTAATGCTGACTGCAGTGCACTGTGGTGAACCTCAGAACATTGTATATGTCTGATTACATTTGCTTTCAATTACAGTCTTGTGGGTTTGAAAAATCAGAGCAGTTCAGGCTCATTTGGTAGCCTCCAAAAAAAATCACCAGTAACCTGAGATAGCTCGTGCTTGAAAATATAAAAGAAGAAGAAAATGTGTAATGTTGGAGACCAAAAAAGTCTATTTTGTTTTATGAGAAGTCAGCCATGGCAACAGCTGTAGGATTAGAATGGCTGGGGCACCATATCTAAAAGATAAACCTTTTCCTTTCCCATCCAAACATGCCAGGAGTGAAGTGTGAGTGACTCATGCCAGAGACAGTGCTCATCAGAGGCTTGAAGCTCTCCTGGTGCACTAGTGAATTAGCAAGGCTGCAGTCTCTGCTGCTCCCCATTGGATAGATTGCTGGTCCTTTTCCTAAGGATTAGAACCTCACCAACATCATCCTCTCTTACTAGGGAAGCTGCGTAGTTCCTGAGGATGCTAAAATTAAATTAATCTTATTTCAAAATGCACTATTTTGTGGAGATGTGGATTAGCCTCCAAATCTGGCTTAAAGAGGAGCTTTCTTTTCATGAAAACATTTAACCAAGAATGATCCTCTCAGCTCCTTTTGAAATGTGGTCCCAAATCCCTGAAATCAAACAGTTTTTCAGTGGCCCTACTGAGCAGTAGGATGGCTGTGGAGTGAACAAACATGTACAGAGACACCTGGCAGAAAGCTTTGCAGGTGACTCCTTGTGCAGTGGTGCCCTTTCTCCTGTGCCAGCGTCTGGCAAGCGGGAAAAGAGCTCATGAATGCATTAAAGTGTAAGCCCTGGTGCAGCCCTTGAGAATATTTGGGAAGTAACAGAGGAGCAGGAGGGGTTTTACTGTGAAAAAGCCCAGGCACAGCACTGTGACACTGGCAGTGGTGCTGTGAATTTTCACCCCAAGTGAGGAGGATTAGTTCAGCTATCCAGGAGCAGAAAGTGGGGTGCAAGGCTATCATCAACCCCTGAAAATAAGGGCAAATGCAAAATGAGTAACTGGGGCAGCAGGAACCAGTCCATCTTGCCACTGTTCTGCATTTCTTCCTACAAGATGTGGCTTTTTAGCAACACAGCTCCTAAATTTGGGTGGCATATGAGTGAGAGAACTGAGCACTTTCTGTAGTCCAATGACAATGTTCTTCAGCTTGTACATAACCTCTGCAGTCCCTGCTGCAGGTGGCCTGGATGCTGAGGCATCTTGCTGGGTCTGGCTTAGTTCCTTCACCTCCACACATATCTGTGCAGTGAAGCTGAGGGCCAGGGTAGTGCAGAAAGGCTGCAAACAGCTGTAAACTCTTGCAGCCAGAGGTCAGTGGAAAGCTCTCTCATTGTTTGCTGTGTCTCAATGCACAAAGCAGGGCTCTGTGGGACCGCACTTAGCAGCTCAGTGATGCTCCTGATGCATCAGTGTCATCCCCTGGGGGAGGAGGAGCCCCCCTGGCCGAGCTGCACAGCCCAGCTCATGAGATGCTTTTCTTGCCAGCCCTGATAAATAAGCTTCTGTCAATGTTCATTGTTATGGTGCTCATGCTCATCTGAGTGTTCAGGAGGGGGTTGTGTTACAGATGCTTGGCTGAGGGAGGGCAGGGTGACCCCTGGGAGAGCTCCAGAGGTGAGCTGGGGTTTTAATAAGAGGCAGACGTTCAGCAGATGAGCAGAAAGCCTTGAATCCCTTCACTAAAGTAGTATGTCAGAGTGAGTAGTTGCAAGGAGTAGGAGTTCTGAGGAGAATGGAGATAAAAGGAGGCTTTCAGGCAGGAGAGAGGATTACTGCTTTTTCCAGATGTAGCATTTGCATTTGGAGAAGGAGAACAGCCAAAAGGCCAGGCTGATGAAGGATGCTTTGTGGTGCTTCCAGCCTGCGAAAAAATGCAGTTCTTTAAAAGTTATGTGCTTTTGGATTGTTAGGCAAGGGATGAAATAGGCATCATAAGAGCAGTCCCTTTGCTCCTCTACTTATGGAAGGCCAGTCTCCACAGTCTCCAGTGATTTATATAATTAGTACTTTTTTCTTCCTTTATTGCCTGTTTTCTCTTAAGACTTTTTTTTTTTTTTTTTTTTTTTTAAATACAGTCTTGGCTCAATCATTCGGCATCCTCATAAATCAGAAAATTTTGTGCTTGCAGATTCCTGACAAGTAGTTTATATTTAATTTTTTTTTCGTAGACAGGCATATAAACTACCGAGCCCTGGTTTATTGCCTGATACATCCTGATCTCTGGCAGGATAAGCAGTGTTAGAGAGAAGATTGAATTAATATCAGCAAACAGAGAATTTTTGGCTTTAAAAAACAAACAAACATTGCTTTCTGACATGATTTTGTCCATCCTAATATATGCTCAGAAAATCTCCAGTCTTACCTCCACTTCAGATTCATTCAGCTCAGCTATACTCACATGCCATGGAACCCTGTAAGTAGAATATGTGATGTTCAGTTTAAGAGAGGACTTACCCAAAATAGACAAAAACAAACCCATTTAACTGCTTATATCTCTAGTGGTCCTTTGCAAGTTTCCTGAAAATGTTTTGCCAGTCAGGTCTGTTTCTTCTTTTAAAACTTTAGTTTCAAAAAGTTAATCAAAGTTAATTCCTGATTTTGACTAAAGTAGGACACAACCCACCAGAGACATACGTCAAAAACATTTCACCTTGAGAGTAATGCAGCTAAATAACATTAAACTTGCTGTCAGCCTCATCCCCAGAGCAGCCTCCTCCTCCCCCAGACATGAATGCACATGGGTAGTTCTCTGCACAGTAACTGTATTGAATTCAACAGGAGCGCACGTGCACGCAGGGTTATTTGTGTGTGTATGCATGGGTATGTTTGTTTGATGGGAATGAAAAATTCGGAGAGGGCTGGGATACAAAGGAGGTTCATTCATCAGTAGCCCTCTCTGCAAATCATGTTAATTCTTCTTTCTTGCCTGGAGATGGGCAGGTATGGAGTATGTGCACACAGGCTGTGGGGCAAACTGGAATAAATCACCAGCTTTCAAGGGACGAGGGTAACATCTACCCTTGGAGACTTCTAAGCACACATATCACAAAACAGGAGAAAGCTTAACTGCCCTGATTGTTTACTTGATATAGCAAGTAATTTGTGCGTACCCTGGATGCTCCTTTTATGCATTCATTTTTACAACTTTTTGATTGAAAAAATGCCAAAACCTAACTAAAAAGGTCATGAAAGCAATTTGATATCTATCTTCATCTGTATCTTTGAGGAGGCCTTTTAATTGGATAGCTGTAAAATCGATGAAGCGTCAATACAGTCTCCATAAGGCAGTGCAGGCTCTCTGAGAAAGCAATAAGCACAAGGCTATATAGAGCATCTTTGTTTGGCTGTGCTTGCTGTAAAATCCTGTCAGATACCATTTTCACTGTGGTCTGATCACTTCAGCCAGCACTTGCTCTGTGATCAGAGGGAATTTATCCATCAAACAGAGTTTGGCAGGTCTCATTCTGCTGAAATGGACTAGGTCATTGCAAGGTGTCTGGGGTGTGTTGTAGGCAATTTGCTTATTGTCTCCTATTCTACAAATGTACCTAAATCTTTTACAGGACATTTTTACATTGTACTTGTTCTTATCTCTTGCTTTCTTTTTCTTTCTTACCTGACTGCTTTATCTCTGACTGCTTCAGCTTCTCTGCCTCATGTTGGCATATCTTTTCTTGTGTCATTCTCAGCTGTCTCTGGTTTGTTTGATCGTTTGTTTCATTATCCTTACATCCCCTGGATATTGTTTTCTTTCTCAATATGTTCTCTGCTGTTTCTCCCAGCATTGCTACACTTACTTCTCTTTGTCCCACTGGTACTCAGTTCATTGGTTTTATTTGCTCTCTAATGTATTTCTTCTGTCACTTTCTCCCTTCCCCATATCTTTTCATCCCCAATATCACATATGAGATAACAGAGGGATGACAAAAGGTACACAAGTTGCCTCTTTGCTGGATTAGCTGTTTGCATAGCACACAGAATGAGCCATTCTGGGGCTGGAACAGAAACTGGGAGCAAACTCTGTGCCACCCTCATATCAGTGGTCCTGATAGCTGACAATAGCTCAGCAATATGGGGAAACCTGCTCTTTTGCCTTGCTAAGGCCAGCTCTCAGGAAGAAAAGAAGTCATGGAAAACTAACTTGGCAGAAATAAAATCACCAAGGTTTTTTGCTGTTTTGTAACCTGTAATTTTTGTCGAAGTTGTCTCTGTGGTCTGCCAAACAGAAATTCATCATCACCAGCCTGGAGTTCCTGGGTAATTAATCTTCTGTGGTGGATAAGGCAGGCTGGGTTTTCAGTCTGCAGGCGTGGAGAGCTGTGAGCTAACCTGCAGCACTGCTGAACCTTTTCTCTCTCCCCTACTTCTCCATTTTCCCATGACCTTAGGAAAGAAAAAAAAGAAATCCCCACTTCATAGCTCTTTTTTTTTTCTAAATCACACTTTATGGAACACAGTTTTAATGCTGTATGGTGTGTGTTTAATGATGTCCATATGGGTTTGTGGGTACAGGAATTAAATACATAACGGTTCACGATGACATAACACGGAAATGCAACTCCCGCAGTGCTGGTGTGTAGGCTGTAAAGGGTTATTAATAAAAATGAAGGTTTTAAATAGAAAACAAGCTTAGCAGCACCGTTTTGGCCTCAGGCCCATCTCTGAGTGATGGAAAAAAAAGAGGCTGGAATATATGGTCTTTCCTCAATACATGAAAATAAATACATTTTACCACCATCCCCTGCTAAACATTTCAGAGAGAAAGCTGCAGGCCTGATGCATGGCATCTCTCTTCAATCAGAGCCTGGGCTCAGGGAGGTCTGGAGGGGATATTTCAGCAGGGTGCAGAACACATCAAACAAATACTAAAGGGGAGATTGATGCCTTAGATTATTAAAATGGGGTAAGGCCACAATGTTTTGATTGGCAAAACCTTTCAACAGTTGGACATTAGTATTTCAGAAGAGCAAACCATTCTGTTTGTGGGTGAGCCAGGAAAATAACAACTCACACAGTTTGGGGGAATGACCTCAAGGAAATCCCATCCTGTCTTGTAACTAGAGTTGCTGGATCAGTAAGCCAAGGAAATTAGATAATATGCCTATTAATATTATAGACAAAGAAAAGCAAATTTACTTTTCTATGTTCAGTTTTTTTCTCTCTGTAGTTGCCCCAACATTTTGTTTTAAGTGTTCAGAATAAATGAGACAGCAGTGGATGATGTGCTGAGCATCTCCCATTGAATGATGTGTCTGAGACATCTCTTGATGATTTCCCACTGGTTGTTAGTGACAGAAACTGTATGGGCAGCACCATCAGTAATTGAATGTGTCCTTCTGTCTTTACCAATGGTTTTGCTGCAGTTTTAGCTGGTCCCAGAGCAAAACACAAAGATTTAGCCACACACAAACTAACTCTTGAGTCTGTGGTTTGGGATTTTTGGCTTTGTGGACATCTCTAAATTACCTTCAGTTTGTAGACCAGGACAAGATCAATTCTTCACAGCATTTGCATAAAGGTCAGGAACCCTATTTCCAAACCAAAAGTGATCATCCTGCCCTGGTTCCCATTTTGGGAAATCCGTGAACTCACAGCTGTGTCCCCCTGCTCAGTCTGCTCACATTCTTCAGCTCCAGCCCCACGCTCACATCAGCCAATCCTTGCAGCCCTGATTCCAGCAGACAGCTTTCCCAGCAGACGGCCATGGAGGATGCAGAAGAAATGCAGGAGGAATAAGACTTTCTTGCTTTATCTCATGCTGTCTGGGGCAAATTCCCAATCTCTGCCAGTTTCTTGGTGCCTCTAACTGTTGTTCATTGTGAGGCACAGATGTTGTTAGCTCAGTGGCTTCCGTCCAACCACCAGATACTTCAGCAGAAGAGAACTCAGCCCATTATATGGAACTGGAATTCAGGCTGAACAGATGGCATCGCTTTTTTTCCCACCTGACCATAGCTGGGACAGTGAACAGAAATGTGGGAATGTGGCACAAAATACTCTCCCTGTGCACCAAGCCCTGTGCTGCTCACCCTTCAACCTCCTGGCTTGGAACCAAGATCCTCCTCCAAAAATTGGTTAGAAAAACTATTCCCTGCTTGTGTTCTGTCAGAAGAAATGGCTAGGCCCTGTCACACAGGGCATGCTTCCACCCGCTTGCTGCTGCACTGTGGGTCATCTCAGGCACAGCTAAAGCTTCTGAAAAATGGTATTAAGTCTATTTTTCCAAATGTTTTTATGCTAACAAATGTCAGTTGTTTGTCTTCTGAAACTAGTCTTTTCAAGAATAGGTATTATGTCCCTTTAAATAGCACAAGCCACATGGGAACAGATTATTTTTGTCCCTGGCTGTCTATAATCTATCTTATTTCTTTTTTTAGTGAAACCAAAAATCTTCCCAGGGATTGTTCCTAATAATAATACTGAAAGGAAAGCATCATGTAAGTCATCCAGTATTAGTACTGCTATAGTTCCCTTCTATAGACTTTTCTCACTGCACACCGCGAGGTACGGCCCAAACGTGAACCCTCTCAGCTAGACTGTGAAATACAGGTTTTATTTTAGAACCAGGGAAGCAGAAGTATGAAAGTGGTTTTGAAAGGTCACTAAGGATAGAACAGGAGCCAGAAGGTCTGGATTTTAGCCTCATGTTGTGACTTTTGGCATACTTTCTGCCATTTGCCTCTGCAAACAGCCCTAGCATGCCAGCAGTTTGACTTGTTGATATATAACTTCAGGATCTACAGAAGCGGCTCAACATCAATGTCAATTTTTGCAAAATTCTATATTTGAGGAAATTTGCTAAAGAAACATTGAACTAGTTTGCCCTAGGTTACAAGGGTACAGTCTCCAGGATGCCCTTGCATCTGCTCCAATTGTCTGCTTCAACCACTGGTCTCACAGTCCTCCAAAAAATACACACTCACCCCCTGCTCATCAGCATGTGAAGGGGGGTCTTTACCTCAAGATTGACCTCTTGCTGTTGCCTTCTTCCCCAAACTGTGGTGAATTGCCTGATCTGAAGTCCCTCCCCTGAGATGAGCCGCAGATACCTGTGCAGAAGTGACACAACGAGTCCACACTTCCTCATGTGCCAGGACAGCACAGAGAGCAGGTGGGCTGTAGCTGTGATGTGGGAGAGGAACCTGCACTTGTGCCCATGGAGTTCTGGAAGGGATCGTGTGAGCATGGAGGAAGACAGGAGGGCTGATGGTTACCTGTGTCTCCCTCTTCTTCTTCAACCAAATCTCTGTAAGCACAGACTGCTGTAGAAGGTAAATTGCTCAGGAGGCTAGACTTTGTTGGAAATCAGTCCGTGTAGGGCTGCAGGCTTGGCTCACTGTGACACTTGGCTTGATTATTCCATCTGCAAGTCCTTGTCCAGAACCAGCCCTTGGTGTCCCTTGGTGTCCTCTGCTCTCTGCTTCAGCTGCCTGCTCCACTGTTTGTCCTTTGTGTCCCTTCCTGCAGTTCTTGCTGGTGGCAGCTTGTGCTGCCCCTGTTTGTGCAAAGAGGTTCAGCTGGGGCTGTTCAAGCTCTCAGGCAGATGTGTACTTTGGAGCTTGAGCAGAGCTTTCCTTCCCAAGGGGGTGGAAGAGGGATATGTCCACAGTGCATTGCTCTTCCCCTGTCTTTGTCCTCTCCCTGCCTGTCCTTTCCCATTCCTTCCTCTTGTGAGTTGTTCTGTGGGCTAACATGAGCACAGTCACCTTGCACAGACCTTTTACTGCCAGTCCTCCCTCCCAGGAGCTACTAAGACATTCCCTTGGCACATACTCCATTTCCCCACACCATGTGGCCCTTACTTCAACACATCTTTCCCTCTCACAGGATCCTTTACTACTCTGTGCCATCTCCTTAATTCTGTGGTCACAAAATGTGTGGCCTTCTCTTGGCACCCTGCAGCATTCTGGCCAGAGCCCCCTGCTCTGTCCACTGTGGCCACTGGTGCTGCAGATAGACCCTGTCCTAAGCAAAGCTGTCCCAGTGGGTGAGAGAATGCGCCCTTGCATGTGGCTTTTGTTCTCAGGGCACAACCCACCTCCCAGAGCAGCAAATAAACACAAACAGCCTTTTTCTGCAGTTCATGAGCAAAGCAGAGCAGTGCTTCTGAGCTGGTCCTTTAACAGCGAGGGCATCGTCACGTCCTGAGCCTTATGTGAGTAAATCTGTCATCAAGTTTCAGTCTTTCTTTTGTATAACTTTATGTAGCAGCTCATCTTAAACTTGTAAAAACATTTTGTGGGAAATTATGCGTGGGAGGTGGGCAACTCCTTCCATGTATTGCCAGCTAATCCGTAGTGCTCTCCTTTATCATAACAAATGAGGCAGGTTCCTCAAAAGCATTATGTTGTGCTGCTCTTTTATCTCTTTCCTTTTGCTTTAAGTCTGGGATGGGGTTCTCTCCTGGACGAGGGCACAAAACATGGAGCCAGGACTCCTGCTCACAACTGTGCTAAATCCTGCTTGTGAAGCATCTTTGTGAAATGGAAGGGCTGTAAGTATTCAAAATACTGTGTTTAACCATAGTTGTTTTTAAATGAAAAAGAGATAAAAAACCTAGTGCCATAAAATGCCCAAGAAGCCAGGGAACTGAAACTCTTTCATCTGGTCTTAAGATTGGAAAATAGAGAAACTTCTACCTCCCGCTGTTGCCTTTCTCTCCCACTATCCCAAAGTCATATGTACTCAAAGCTCAAGGTTTTTGCAGTTCCTTGGGTAAAAATGTTTTGCACACCCTGGGATCTGTCATCATTTCACACATCCTCTGTTCTGCTGAGCCATCACCCCTTCCTCCAAATTGGTAGGTGGCACAGGAGGTATCACATCATTGCTGTGGAGGAAACATTATACAAAAGTATCTTGGAATTTGGAAAAGCACAGCTCTATTTCTACAGCAGGACTCATCTCCCCTTCAGTGGAAATTAAGTGTCTAAACCTTTTTGTCTTTCCTTCTTTGTCAGTTTTACAGTGTGCTCTGGGGTGAAGTTTTGTCGTGCTACATTTATTTCTCCTCGCCAAGACTTTCTTTATGGCTTTGATTTAAACAAAGTCCAATCAGATGCAGTGAAAGGCCGTCATGTTCCAGTGCTGGGGATGGGCTTTGGGGGCTGTTTATCTTTTTTTCCAAGGATAACAGCACATTTGTGTTTGTGTTGTGTGTATGTCTTGGACTTACACAAAAACTTAAGGATCTGATTCTGGTGGGTCATGCTGGCAGATATCCAGACCCATAAATCTGGTCACTGTGCTTTTCCAAATGTTTATTGTGCTGTTTAAGCTTTTATGGGCTCTTGTGTGTATTACATATGGTCTGAATAAATGTAATGCAGTATTGCTGTGCTTAGCTGAGAGGCAGAAGAGCGTCCAAGGGGATCATTAGAGCTGGGGCAGCCATCGCCAGCTTTTGTGGATGAGTTTCTTGGTTGAGCTTTGCAGGTTCCAAAGACCTTCAGCACTGTTCTGTTGGTTCCTAATGCCACTTGATCTAAGGTTGCAGAGCTGGAAATAAGAAGCAGAGAGTTGCAATTTCTCAGATTCAGTACAGGCTTCTTGCAGCAATTCTCTCCTTTCTGAAAGACTAATAAAAAGGACTGGATTTTGTATGTATCTCATCTGTGCTGCTGCTGCTGCCTGTGGCAAGGTCTGCTCTGATTGCCAGTGGGACAAGACTAAGGAATCAGTGGCAAAAACTTTAAGGAATCATAGCAGGGCAAAAGTCTCCTTGGTCATTGTCAGTGACCTGCAGACTCTGTTTGAGTCAAGGCTGTATTTCTCCTTCAGACAGATGGCAAAGAGAATCCATCCTCTGTCCCTCCAAGCCTACAGCTCCTCTGTGATCCTGGGAGGAGTGACAGCACACAGCTGCAGCCCACTTGGGTATGGAAGTGTTAATGCTGTGGACCTTGATCGTCAGGAGCATGGGAGCACTGAGTGATACTGTAGTAAAAGAAGCAAGGCAAGGAAAGACAGCATCTTTTGAGCCTCACAGAACCTTTAGAACCATTTTTCTCTGGATAGAGGTTTTTTCCTGTGACCTGTAGAACATGAATGCATTTGGTGCAAGGTCATTTATGGAAGAAATTTTTCTCTTGCATTGTCCTCTCTTTGACCTTGAGGCTTTTGACATCTCTTGAGTCAAAGAGCAACGTGAGAAGGGTAAATGTAAATAATGGGTAGCACTAACACACTGGTTGTGGTGGGCTTGCATGATACTAACAGCTTCATCCAGCCATGACTGGTTCAGCTGGGGAAGATAATAATAGAAAATAATAGGAAAGTAATAATTCTGTTTTGCAAATGGCTTCCCAAACCCAGCAAGAACCTGAAGTTCTCCCTGTGCCCTGCTGCAAGGACTTTCCTTACAGTGAGGGAGAGGCTGGGAACCACTCCCCACAGGCAGCCAGCAAAGTCCAGCACTAGGAGAAGATCCTGCAAGAAGCTCTTGGTTCTTGCTGCAAGTTGGATGTGGTGTTTGGCACAGTGAACAACCCCGTGGGGACTGTGTAATGTCACTGGGCAGACAGCATGTGTGAAAAAGCTGTTGATATTAGCTGATTTACCCTGGGCATACATCAGTCCCTAAGCATTTTATGGAGGTATGAGCTGGGGCACTTTATTACTCAGCTTCGCGCCACTGTGCATCCTGCTTCTGCTGCTGGACTTGGTGGGTTCTGCTGCTTTGACCTGGAGGAAGGGTTTGAACCTGCCTGTGTAGAACTCACAGAAACAGAGGCATTGCAAAGTGCTGACTTGAGAGCTGAGAAACATTCTCCCTCCTGTTATTCAACCCAGTGACCCTTATTGGAATGAATGGAAATGTTAATTTGCTGTTCTTCAGCATGGAGAGAAGGGAGCATCAGGGGATGCAGAGGATCCACTTGATGGGGAGATGTGCTTGCAGAGGAGCTCTAGAAGTGAAGTTACTTTTGCCAGCAGAGTCCTGTGTCAAGCACAGGCAGCTCCAGGGCTCCCACCTCTTCCCCTCTATTGCTGGATGTTGAATCAGCTGTTTGTACTGCCCAGCACAGTGCCAGGGACGAACTCTCTGGCAGGAGGGTGGGGAAATGGAACGGAATAAATAAAGGATTTATAATAGGGATGACTTGTTTGTCCACAAGCAGCCTGCTGCAGGCTTATGCTCAGAAGGCAGTCAAACCCCCAGAGCTGCTCTTAGACTTTCCTCTCTGTAAGCACATTGCTGCAGGGTCCTGCCACAGGCATTGGGGGCTGGCTGGGGAGAGGGTGGCAGAGGCAGCCTGCTCCTGTGTCCCTTCTTCCTCTGCACATTCCAGGGCTTCGACCTCCTCAACCTGCAGAGAGAGGGGAGGGAGGTGGGAAGTGGGGTGACAGGAACAAACTTCCTGCAGCGGAGCTGAGCTGAGGGACAGTTCTTATCACAAGAGAACAGCCCTGCTGGGGGCAGCTGGACAGGAGCCCATCCCACTTTCCTGAGCCCCCCACCCTGCTCACCCTGCAGCTGCCCCCAGCACAGGAGCCTCCCTAACCCCAGCACATGGCCCTGCCTGCAGATTGTCGCATGTCCCGGAGAGACAAGGGCTCATGGCTTGGCAGGGCTGAGGGAAATGCCATCCAAGCCACATGAGAGGGAGAGGAAAGTCAGCACCAGGCTGCCTGGGAGCAGCCCCCACTGCTGCAGGTACTGTGGGGAAAGCTGATCCTTGCCCACCAGTGAACTCCCACCAGGCTGTGGTGCCATGGAGAGCAGCTTTGTCTCCTGCCTGGGCTCCGGTCACCGCACACTGGCCAGGTTGCAGCTTGTGGCATCTTTTTGGGCAGGACCCTGCTCTCCTCCACAAACCACAGGCCAACATGTAGGGCTGACCCTACCCAGATTTTGTCTCAACCCCAGTTCAGTCCTCATTCATATCTCCACCATGAGGTGGAAGGAGAGGGGAAAGTAAGCCCAGCACATGTCCCTTCACTCCCTCTGCCTAAGGGACAGGTTACACGGAAGCTGGAAAGAGAATTGTGCTGGGCTGGAAGTTTCTGCTGAAACTTCATTGCACAGTCCTATGCCACTGATCTAGGGATGGATTCCCAAAAGCCTCCTTAGCTCTGAAAGCAGAGCAGGGTGCCACAGGTAAAGCATGTAGGAGCAGCCTCAGTGTGTGACAGGCAACACCTGGGACAAGGGACTGGTGTTGCTGCCTGTATGTCACTGCTTCCCAAGCCTAGGGGATTGTCCATAGGTCCTCTGAACCTTGCTGGCTGAAAATGGCTCATGAATCCAAGGTCAGTAACATTTATTGAACTAACACTGCTTGAAGGCAAATGCTGTGATACCTAATGGGACTCATCTGCTGCTTTTGTGCCCCTCCTTGATGAACACCTTGTCTCTTCTATTGTCTTTTTCTATTGTCTCCTCAATCCAGTCAGTGGTGTCATCACTCATTTGGTCTCCCAGCAGATCCAGCAGTGTAGGGCCACACATGGGCACAGCTCATCAGCCTGAGGTGTGGGTGGACTAACCCTCCCCAGGAGCGGGGTGTGGAGAGACAGGACTGATCTAGTGACTGCCACTGCAGGGAGGACTCATGAGGAGAGCAGCTTGAAGATCAAGAAGGTAAAGGCTGTGTTCATGGAGACCAGGTGTCAGGGAATGAATTAAGCCCTTTATGTCAGCAAGAGAACTCACTAGTAAGAAGGGAACAGCTTCCTAAACCAGGCTTGCACAAGCTCCTCCCATGTGCCCTGTCCTTCATTTTTGCAGACTACAATGAGACTGCTGTGAAATTGAGTTGGTGTCCAGTGTTTCCTTCCCATTGCTGGCATCTGTTTTACAAAGAGCTTCACCTGGGAGAGGCCACTTCAGTCTGACATCCCTCACCAGCAATAGCTGGTACACAAACAGCTCCTAGCAGGGCGGGCAGGGTTTCACCTGCTCCATGTCCTTCCCTTCCCAGAAAGCCAGGAGAGGGACTTCCTCAGCTGGAAGGCAGCCAGGGACATTAACAGGCACATCTATCCCCTCTCCACAAAATGCTCTATGTTCAACATGGCCCCAGAGGGCAGGGATTTCTGGCAGGTTTTCACACAAAACTTAGCCAAAAATCCATTATGTGTCAAGAGCTGTTTGATGCAGGAAATAGTATTTTGCTCTTATGTGTATGTATGTGTACATATGTACAGTCCTTCTGTCACAGCCATGGTTCACTGTCCCTCTGTCTGATGATAACTAAAAATTTTTAAGGTTTGCACTTGGTGTTTTTTGCAGAACTCTCCAGCCCTCTTGCAAAGCCATATTTGTTGCATAGCTTGTGGCATCCAGTATAAAAAGCTCCATTTGATGACAAGGGTTGGATATGGGAAGGCCCTGAGTTCTGGGCTCTGCAGGCAGCTACTGCCACGTTGTGGGGAGATGATGCTTTACATGCATTTATTGTGCAGTAGAGAACACTAACTGAGCTGGAAAAAAATGCATTTGGTTTGCATGGATTTGCGTGTGGTGGTGTGTGTGTTCTGCTCTCTCCAGGGATATGCTCTACCTCACCCCCTTGCCATGCTCACCTGGTGAAGCTGACTTTCTCTTGGTTCTCGTGTCCCAGAGAGCAGAAATTCCTCTAGACAGCAGTGGGAAAACTGTGACATATTGCTATGAACAGATATGAAATAGCTTTTCCACCTGGCTTCTTATTAGGTGCTATAGCCCTATCTTTTTCCATCAGTCATATGATAGTAATTTTTTGGTATTTAATACCATTACATTTAAGATTGGATGAAGGAATGGGAAACAAGCAGACTAGCAGTCTTGGACATCAATACTAACAAGTCCAGAACCACACCTGGATCAGACATTTGTAAGCATATGGAAGAGATTGACGATTATCTAATTGTCTCCTTAATACTTGGTACTAGGCTGAATCATCTCTGCAGGCCTGGGAAGCTGTGCAGATCACCAGGCTCTCCTTGCTCCTGCTCCATTAAGCTAAAGAGCCAACTTGGAAAGGGAAACCTTTCTCATCCCCAGCTTTGGCTGTGCCAGGGCGCTCAGCACAGCTTCAGTATGGAAGGTGTCACTGGCTTGCTCATGTTTTTGGCTGTGAAAGTCAGTGACAGCTCTTCTGGCCAGATTTCCTGCGGGATCCTGTTAGGGGAGTTGTCAGCACCTAATCTGGGTGTTTGCTGTCATCCAAGTAGTATTGCCAGGGCAGCCTGACCCACTGTACATTAATCCAGGTTTTGGCCTCCTTGCTTGACCCAGGAAGGATTAAACTCCACCCCACATCTGCTGCTGCAGCTCCCTTGGACTGCTGCCTCATCACACTGATGCTCCTAGCAAAGCTCAGAGCAGGTCTCTCCCTCCACAGCTTCCCAGGCATAGCTCTTCCCAAGAGGGCAGGAACTGCCTCTGCTTGTCCTGTATTTTCCATCCATCCATCCATCCATCCATCCATCCATCCCTCTCTCCCTCCCTCCCTCTTTCTCTCTCCAGCACACTGGTACCTGCAGACCACATACAGTCCTTATGGGAATTTGTCAGCCAGGCTGAAATATTCCCTGCCAGGCCCTGCTCCTGCCTTGCAGTAAGATCATTATCCATATTGCTCCATTTAACCTGAAGCAGGGAGCAGGTTGGAACACAAGGCTTTTGAAAAATTATGGAACAAGGGCAAATTTCCAATCAAAGATCTCCAAATGCTGCTCTGAAGGAAAATTATTCTTCATTTGCCGGTGAAATGGATGACTCTGTGCAAGGGCAGGAGCTGTGCAGAATAAAGATTTAAACAGTAGAGTAAAGGAAAGAATGACTACTGCTGGGGGGGGAGAGAGAGACGCCTGGGACCTCGCTAACCTGATTCAATCAAGTGACTTCTGATGTTTTATATTTGCAAGCAACAATCTGACCCAGAGCTGGGCAATTTGCAAGCCACAGAGTTATGAACTGTTTGTAAAATGGTCTTAAGACGAAAATATATTTGTAATTATGAACTGAAAAACCTGAGTAACAGGGCTCTAGGTTTTGGAGCTGTGTCCAGCTGCTGTTGGGACAGCTGGGGTCTCTGCCCTTCCTATGTCCTCCCACCATCCAGCAGCACTCAGAGCAGTTCCCAGCTGAGCTCTTGTGGGCAGCAGCTTACCTTGGCCACAGGATGACTCCTCACAGGAGAGGCTGCACCTGAGCAAAGGGCCTCCTTACTCTGCACAGGCGAGTCAGTGTCCTAGGAAGGGAGGGAGAAGCTGGGAACATCCCCCAGCAGTAGAGGCTGACCCAGCCTGCAGAGCTATGGGCTGACATGGCTCTGATTTGAGCCAGCTGCTTGTGCTGCCCCCCAGTCTGGGAAGAGAAATTTCCTTAAAGTATCTGAGAAGAGGCACCAGTCTCAGTCCACTGACTTAAATTTATTACATTTGTACCAACTGTGTCCCCACAAGTGCCGAGCATTCCTGGCTGTGGCAGTGCCAGCTTCAAATGGGATGTCCCTGGGCTAATTGTTGCTGGATTTGGACAAGTGATGTTTTTTTTTTCTTTTCTGGGAAGTGGGCTGGTTTGTGCCCATGGTGTTTGCAGAGTGCTGACAAACCCTCTCTTACTTCTACATACTGCCTGTCTGCTTAAGGTGGTGTTCCTTGGAGATGTGCTTTTCCCCTTCCAAGGCTTTTGATGTCTTTTCTCATGTTAGAAAATTCAAGAAAGCAGCATATGAAGCTGGCTGGGGCCAGTGAGTGTTGCTGGGGGCGGCAGCTTTGATCCTCGGCGGGAGCTTTGCCATAAAGTTGATCATGCATCTTTCATCCCTCGCTCTGTGTGTGCGTGTGCTGTGCAGCGGGTGCAGGCACTAATCCTGAGGCTGCACTCAGCACAGGGGTAAGACTTGCAGTTCATTGCTGATGCAAATCCTTCCCATCCCCAGGGTAACTCCACCATGAGTTACTGTACATGAAATTTGACCCTGACATCTAATAGCTAGGGAGCTGCTCCTGTCTTTAATCTGTCTGACAGTGCCTAGTCAGGGCTTTTTGAAGAATTTTGTTGGTCTTTTCTATCACTTAAGCATTAGTTTTCTTTATCGGGAGTTTTGTACTGCTATCTGACCCACTTACTTGGAAGCCTCCAAGGAGAGCTTGAGTTGAAAGAGAGCTGGGTTTGTGATCCAAGTATGAGTCTTTCACTGTTAATTGTATTAGCATTCATAATTACATGCACATTTTTAAACTGTCAAGATTGCCACATCTTTTTAAAACATGGATGGGACATCAAAAGGGCTATGACTGCTCAGAGATTAGCAAGAAATTAAATTGCCTGATACCTCAAAAACTATGATGGGAGCTGTTTTGTCCTCATTGTATTAAAAGTGACGTAGGAAAAACAAGTCAGGAATTAGGCATTTAAAGCCCATTAGCTGTCACAATGTAATTAGCAGGAATAGGCTGCTTGATGCAGGGTTGAGTGCTCTGTGCCTGCCGTCACTGTTGGATGGGCAGGGTCTGTGCCTAGTGGGAGCCTTGTTGGATGGGGCTGTGTGTGATAGAACTCATGGGATGAATGGGAGGAAAAGATGAAGAAGTTCTGAATTCACATTCTCTATTCGCTGCAGATTTGCTTTAATGGAGTTGCCTGGTCTCCCCGTTCATGGCTTAAGCTGTGTTTTAGCTCTCAAGGCAAGCCCAGTAGAGGTCACTTGTGGCTGATGGGTAACACAGTGATTCTGTGCTCTCTCGTTTGAACTTCCCAAAGTCCTGCTGGTGACAGAGTAGTGTCACCGAGCCCGTCCTTTGGAAACACATGAAACACATGAGCATACATACATCATGCATGTGCCATCCCATATTCGTGCCAGCGCATGTATCTGTGTACATTTGTACTTTCAGATATCAACAGTTTTGGCATGTCATCGAGTATATTAAGACAAACACATTTCACCTGAAGACCTTTTGGAAGGCAGATGGCTTATGCTGTTATGGAGGCCTGCTTGTACAGGGATATTGGAAAAAGAGGTCGTCAGGGCAAGGGAAATGAAGGTGTTGTTGCCTGTAACAGAAGTACAAATCTTTTGATTCCCAGACTGCTTTCCACCCACTGAATCTAACATGCCTTGTTGCATGCTTTGTGCATGGTGATGGATTGTGTCTCATGGAGGTGACAGCATGTGAGAAGATGTTTGTAGGGATGGTGCAGAAGGCAATTTTCCTCAATGAATTACACTATACTGACTACCGAGGAGTGGAAACAGCCTTGCCTGTCCAATGAGGATGGGTGCTGTAAAAGAGTGGGTTAGCTAGTTAAGAGTTATTTAGAGTTGGAGCTTGAGAACCAGAGCCTGCAGCAGTTTGGGATGGAGTCTACTGGCTGTTCTGTGAGTTCAAGGAACAGATGAGGTAAGAAGATGCTGTGTGAGGGACAGACAGGGTTGAGCAGCTGGGTAAGGACAGGTTGGGGTTAGCTGGTCATGCAGAAGGAAAGGGGAAACTTGCAGAGAGGAGGGAAGGAGTCAGTGCTGTGTGGAGCTGTCTATGAGAAAAGGAGTCAGAGTCGCCTGAAAGAAGTCCACTGATGGAAGGCATGAAAAGTTTTTAATAAAAGACTGGTGATGGTGCCAGTTGTATCCATCTCAACATAATTACTACAGCAGCACTGACTTCTCAGTCCCAGCTGGGAAGAGCTTCTCCACAGCCCTGTGCCAGCCACAGCCCAGCACCTCTCACAGCGGCGCTGTGGCTTTTCTCCTGTATCAGTGGGAATCGCGACAGAGCTGCAGTGCTTCCCGGGCGGTGGCGCACGGATGCTGCCCCGAGCTGGAAGGAGCGGATGGAGCCACTCGCAGCGCCCATCGCGGAGCATCCGAGCGCTGCCGGCAGATGGAGCGACGCGATAACCCATTGTTTGTCATGGAAACACGCCGCTTGCAGCTGATTTACAGGCAGCTTTGTGGAGCTCCTGATCGCCCCGTGTTCTTGGTTTTTAGTCCGTTACTCATCTTGATGCATGGTTGGTACATGTCTGAGCAGGGCTGTAAAAGGCGCTCGGGGGGGACACGGTGGGGCCAGAGCACGGGGGATGGAAAGCAGCTGTCAGGCAGCATTTCTTCCAGGGCTTTGAGGAGTACCAGCAGGCTGTGTTAGCCCGGCAGTGACTGCTTTCGGTGCCTGACTTTGCAGTCAGACTGTTTTGTAGTTCCTTCAAGGCACTGTGGTTTAGCGGCTGCACAGATGGCTGCAGAGCGTTTAGAGCAAAGTGAAATAACACGAGTTCCTTCTATCCTCTGCTGCCTCACCCTGAGAAATAAGCAGCCTCTTTTGGGAGCTACTAGTCAATATTCCAGATCCAAACACCTCCAGACTTTCAGCAAAGTTTGAAACCAGTTCAGGAGCTGAATTTCAAGTCCACTTTTCCTGTGCCAAAATCCGCAGAGCCGAATACCTGGGAACTATGGAGGTGGGTTAAGTCACGGACCAAATACACTCTGAGCTTTTCATTGTCTACTTCTAATTCATCAGCTCTCCCAAAATAATATGTCTAGCATGGTTCATACCACAATCACTACTATAATCACCACTGAAACCTGCATAGGTTAGAAATCCATATGTGGTTCTGCGTCTGGGTGAATTTGGCAGACAAAAAGCAGTCCCCAAAAGGCAATTTCTTCCTATCAAATCATCTGCCAATTTTAACAGTTTTGATTTATGCTTTTTAAGGTTACTGAGCTCTTTGCTGAAAGAGTTGAAGGCCATCTGCACTGGCACTGTTACTGAATGAGCCTCCTCAGGATCAAGGCTGGATTCCAGATGACAGAGTATCTGGGAGCTGGTATCTCTTACATGAGGCTTCTCTGCCTGTCTTGTTGCCCTGCACCTCCTTAGCTGAAATAAGTCCTTGCTATTGTAGAAGAATATATGTGACATACATCAGGAAGGTTTTGTGCACTGTAGTTCTAAGGGAGGTAGAAGTGTTATACTTCTACCTGCTCCTTTACCTGCTATTCCAACCAAGAGTAGAGAAGAAAAGTGCCTTGAGGGTATGTAGCCCTCCTGGTTTCTTGAGTCAGACTTTGTTTGGGGGGTACCTTTTTCTGTGTTTTTTCATTTGTCCCTGAAAAGGGAAATTAATTAGGCCAGTTATATGAGGGCCATTTTGCATAGGGAAAAAACAGAGCAGGTGAGCTAGTTGTTGGAATTACTTGGACAGTAGACAAGAGCATGGAATAAGAGACCGACAAGAGGGTAGTTAATTTAGTTAGAAAGACTGGCTGAGCATAGCAGTCTGGAAAATAGATCATCCTTCTGAAAGGCACAAAGAAGAAAAATAATGGTTCCTCATTCATCCCTTGTGTAAATCTTTTGAAGTTGGTGACTTACACCAGGATGATTTAACCCCATTAATTTTAATGGGTCACTGCAGTGTCCCAAGAGTTGTTTTTTTGCTGTGCTCTGTTCTGAGGCAGAGATAAAGCAGAGCCTTGGTGTCTAGGCTTCCACCCAGCTTGGTGTCCCCATGGGGCTGGCTTGGGCTTCTCCACATTGTGGCTGACTCCAGTTGGAGAGGGAAAAGGATGCAGGAGATGATGATGTGTCTGAGCCCTTGTCTCGTGACAGCTGGGTGCTGCCAGGACTTTGTTGTGAGCCATAACATGCCTGGAAAATGATATCTGGTCTGAAAAGCAGGGATAGACAGGCTCAGAGGGCTCACTGGGGTCAGCACTGACCCTGCTATGTGTCTGCTGATCCAAAGTGGTAACAATTAACACATTAACCAGAGACAAGGAGCTGTGGAGCAGTGGGACAAAGAAAGGAGCCTGAAATTGAGCATAAGCGGGCACCAGATGAGTCCTGTTGGGACTCAGTGAGCATTGGGCAAAGGTCAGTGCCCTTGACACATGACAGGGACTCTGGGCTATGGCTGGGGACAGGGATAAAGCACATTTACCACTTACCATTCAAAGCAAGCTGGTCATAGCAGAGTTGGCCACATTTAGTTAAAAAGCCTGTGTATCACAGCAGGGAAAAATTAATCTAGTACCAGGAGAGGGGATGCATCTTTGTCACCAGTTGTCAAACAGCTGAAATGTGGGGGCAGACACAGCTGTAGTGCTTGGGCAGAAGTAATCATCAAGTCTCATCAGGCAGCAGCATGTGATGGGCTGTGCTCAGCCCCTGCTCCTTGGGGACCTTAGGGCCTGCCGTGCACCTCAGCTCTGTTTTCTGTGTGCCTCTCCTCCTTTGCCTTGCTCCTAGGGCCTGACTGGCTGTCCTTCATTTTACAAATGAGCCAAGTTGTTCTGAAGTATTGACCAGACAGCAGGAAATGAACCATGAGGAGCAGATGGACTAAAATGAAATGAAGAGATAAATCGGAATGCAATTGTTCTGTGTGATACTGAGGAGGGGGAAGCCGCCTTTGGTGAAGTTCGGGTGTGAAGTCATTCCTAGGCAGCCTATGTTTGTCAAGACATCAGCTGCTCTTCAGGATCATGCAGAAGGAAGGGAAGATGCGCATCACTGTGTCTCTGGGCATTATCTCTTGACAGACTTAACATGATTGTGCAATGAGTCTAGGGGGAGAGTTCAGACATGGGCCCCAGGAGGGAAGGATGCAACACAAGCTGAAATAAAAGTTTCTCAGTAAACTTTGTTGCTTAACTTCTTCCAATACTGCCATTTAATCTCATTGGTCTGTAGTCTTCTCCCAGTCACATACTCTAAGGCAAACTCTGCTAAATCACTTCATAGCTAGAGCAGATCAGAAAATCCATCTGGAGTGGCAAGCTGATCTGTAAAATGCTTTATAAATGCTTGTATCAGCAATAATGTGGCCAGCAGGCCAGGCAAGTGATTGTCCCCCTGTGCTGGGCTCTGGTGAAAGTGCACCTCAAGTGTTGTCTCCAATTTTGGGCCTCTTACTGCAACATATATTCAGGTGCAGCTTATAATTGTGAAATTACTGTAATACTTAAACGTGAATGCACCTGGTACACTTGTCTTTCTATCTTTTGCTGAGAGAAGTTTCAGATGTAAAGGGTAAAACTCAATTTGCCTAAGAACCAAGATATGGTTGCAATTCACCCCAAGGGCTGGAACAAGTGCTGCTGCTGCTGCTCTGTAGTGCCCTGAGGAGAAGGAATTTCAACCATGCCCATCCACAGACAGGTGGGTCAGTCCCAGCAGAGCCTCACTTCTGTGTCAGGTTATTTTCAGTAACAACAGCAATTCCCTTCACATCACACATGGCTGCCTGCATGGTCCTTGTGCAGCCTCTTTCGAAGGCAGCACAGACTGGCAGTATGAGGGAGTCTGAGTGCCACAGGATTCTCTGAGAAATGAACCCTTTTCCTTAGCAAAGAAAATGATTGAAAAGTGCAGGTGATGCTGAAATCCTGCCCGCATGTCTTGATCCATGGAGCTGCATCACCAGCCCAACTCTGCACTGCAGTCACTCAGTACAGTTTGCCACCACACACACCTCTCACCTCCTGCATCCTCAGAGCACAATCTGGCTTATTTCCCCAGAATATGTAGCAAAAAATATTTAAGTAAGGGAGAACTCTGAAAAATTTGCAACTTCTATTAAATGAAGGAATTTAAGAAAAGTATTTGTTACTGCTCAACATTAAATGTGAACAGACGTCAGCAGGTGTGAAGGGATGTGATGCAGGTTTGGAAACTCTGGAGCAAGCCAAGGGAAGGCCTGTGAGAAGAAGAGAAAAATGCAACATGATGATGAAATGTAAATTTTTCTGCAGCTGTGTTTAAGTGCAGAATTGGGGGCCATCCACCTGTCTGTTGGCTGTTTGCAGCCAAAAGACAACAGAAAGCAATGGGTGATCTCATCCTGCCCCTCTTAAATTGGCAAATCTACTCCACAGCTTAAGTATCAGTTTTTCTAGGGTTATTCTTTGCCAGCTGTTTGGCAAAGCCTGATCTGCATAGAACATTTTCTTCTCTCTCACTGCTCCCTCGTACAGAGAAAAAAGCTCAGGTGGTTGAGGTGGCCATGGCTGGGAGGTGGGACAGCCCAGATGTGTCTCAGAGGTATGAAAGTGTCAGCAGACAAACCCTCAATGTGAGGACAGATTTTGGGACAATGGTGTTGACATATGGCTTGTGGGTATGAAAGCCCAGGAAAAACTCAAACTGGGCTGTCTTTGAAATTCTGGATCCTGCAAGTATAATGTGGTGGTTTTATCCGACCTGTGAACATCTCTGATAAGGCATCAGGTCATTAGTCTTGTGCTTGTTATTGTAACATTTGCTAGAATGAAACACTAGCATTTTTAAATCACTGCTATCAAAGCATATCATAAATTGTAAGCAGTTCCTTTTCCTTTGAGTTTATCACTGTGCCAAATCATTCAGTGGTCATCTCTTCCAAATTGGATGTGGCATTACCGTGAAGAGCTGTGACTGAGCATAAAATAATTATTTTTAGAGAAGCTGAGCTGTAAAAAAAAGTACAGTAGTTTCACGATTATAAACCGCACCTGA
>VRYO01001366.1:2846232-3024371 GCA_009812075.1 Sialia sialis
CTTATATTCGTGAAATTACTGTATGTTTCCTAAAAAAAATTAATAGAAAAGAACCCTTACCTCTTAAAACAGTTCTCCTTCCAGCCCCTGATAGTAAGTGTGTTCAACTCCTGAAGTGCTGAAAATCTGTTTTCTGCAAAGTGGAATTTTAAAGACTGTTGCTCAAAAGTGTATGTGTATATATATATATATATATATATATGTATATGTATATACACACACACTGTGCAGATATACTGTGGAGTTACTCCCACCCACAACCTGATTTTTGTGCTTCTAAGAGCTGTGACACACTTTTACGAGGAGCAATGTATTTTTAAACTCACACTACAGCATAGGATGAAGGTCAACACAACTGAGTCTGAGTCTTTGAGGGATGCAGAAGTTAAACCCCAGTCTCCACTCTTCGTGACTTTTAGCCACGAGTTCTTTGCTCAACTTTCTCCTTGTGAAATGCTGTGGCATCTTGTCCCTATTTCAGAGGAAAGAGATCCACTGGAGTTCCTTGGTGCTCAGCTGTGAAGATAACATGGCTATGGTTGCATTAGCAACTGGATGCTCTTGAGTTCTTTCGTGTATGATCTGTTTCCAGTCTTAACTGCAGTTTTCCTTCTGAAATGTTCCTGACCTTAAGCATGGATGAAAACTGCACCTGGAGACACATTTGGAGCTCTGTTGTCATCATTGCAGTTGTTTTTCAAATCCTCTGTGGGAGATGGGCTTTCTTTAGAGCTGGTGTGAGCCACAGTCAGTCACGGTGTGCATGGTGTGTCTCATCTGAGTGTGTCCTCTGCCCTGTGCTCCAGAGGCTGGCTCCTCTCACAGCCTCCTTGCCCACCTTTGCACACCCTCAAGGCAGGCAAAGAAGGGATGAGGGGCAGGGTGTTATGTTTGCATTTTGGACTGTTTCACTGCAGATTAGAGCAGTTCAAGGACTTGTTGGGCATGATGTGACCTGCAGGCTCTGAGGTAGTGGAGGCAGAGAGAGGTGGGTAAAAAAATCTTTTCCTTCTTATCACCACTCCAGATTTGCTTTGGTGCATGTAGGGCTCTAAGATTTTCTCAATGCTGTTTAAAAAATGCTTCTTCTTGTGAAAAAACAGATCGCTTTTCCCTTTTCTGTGTCTTTGCTGAGAAAAAGGTCTTGGTCGTGTTACCACAATAAATAAATTAAAAGCAACTTACTCTACAGGAAAACCTTGCATTTTTTAGTGTAAAATGAAAATACACAAACAAGCAGCAGAGAAGATGTGCCTGGCCTCTTATCTGCCTGGGCTTCTCTCTTTCAGACCCTTGTTTCCTTCTGTACAATGATTTAGAAGGAAAAGCTTTTATCTAATCATGTGGTAGGTCTCTGCAGAGCTCCCCAGGCACTGCTAATGGCTGGGATGCACAGCAGAGCTTGAAGCTGAATTTTTGGTGCTGCACATGCTGTTGCTGAGTAGGTCAGAGCTGGGTTTTGTGGGCTCTTTGTGAGCCCAGGGTGTTCAGGTATGGTCAGAAGCATTTCGCATTAGAGGGAGGTGTGTGTTGTAAGCAGTGGAGGGAGGCAGTCAGCTGCCCAGGAAGCCAGAAGTGGTGAGGCAGGGATGGGTGGGAAGCTGGTGCTGCAGAGGGAGCAGAGGCAAAGCAGAAGGTTCCAGGAATTAGCTTCATCCCAGAGGATGACTGGGGAATAAATTGTTAATAAGTAGGTTATTGGCAGAAGGATGCTCTCTTTCATGCTCTGATTCATAATCCCCTCAGCTGCATCTTGTGGCTGGTGTGCCTAGATTCTGGTTTTGAATCTCACAGTATTTTACCCTAATGAGAGATTATTGAAAATAGCACTGAATTCAGATTGGAACTGGGCACCACAGTGTCCAGATTACAGGAACCTCTCAGACAGAATACAGAAACCTCTCAGGACTTCAGGGATGCTCTTGTCATCCTGTGGTAGGTGCTACTGCCAGGCACAGCCTAGCCTGCCCTGGTGGGAAGGGTGGTGGTTCTGCTGAGAGTGTGGTTCTTGTTGTGCAGCTTCTGGCGTTTCAGGTAACAAAGGGAGAAAGTGCACAAATGCTGATTGCAGGGCATGATGTTTGCAGAACCAAGCTTGGGAACTACTGAGCAAGTGAGATCAACAGCTGAAAAGGAGGGGGTGTAATGCCTGACAATCAATGGCATTTTCCCTTCGCCCACATGTGATATCTGTTTATCAGATAACATGAACAGTTAAAGAAGGAATAAACTGCCAATGCACATTTAGCTCTGAAAAATAGAGCTACCTTCTATTGCAGGCCAGAAATACTCCCTGAATCATCGTTCATTTTGAAGGAACAAATAATTTCTCTTTTAACTGAATTAAAAGGTTCTTCTGCTCCTATAACCAGCTGAATGGATGGAAATAATTACATTCATTCATTATGCCTCTTCACTTTTATGAACATAGAACATGGAAAAAGATAGTGGAAATGCCACACACACTCTTTGGAGATCTACGAGGTGAATTAAAATTTAATGTCCAGATGGAGAACTGGACAGGAGTTACATAAAAAGAACAAGGAGAAGCTGACTGTTTCCTGCATGAGCACGTCTGAAAAACATCCAAATTCATATCTGAACTGGACAGCAAAATTTTTGTCTATTCAGACATTGCACTGTTTCATTGTGTGTGCAATCTGTGTATGTTGTAAATCCATTTTAAAAAGATATTTTCTTCTGTTTTCCAGATTTATTTAATATTTAATGCTAGTCACCTTAGAAAGTCAATTGACATGATTTGAGGTGTTTTGAGGCAAGTATGCAAGCATATATTTGAGAGTAATGTGATTTTTTTAATTTACCCTTTTAACTGAGTAGGGCTCAAAAGAAAGCATTAGGATGGATCCATACACGTAATAGCAAAAACAACTTCTGCTTCTGCAAAGTTAATTTTAAGTTCAGTATTACAATCTCTCAAATACCAATCAAGCAAAATTCACTGGAAATTTTGATAATTTTGGGTATGGGACTATAAAACTTAGGGTATATCTGTCTATCGTTAGTCTAGGGAATCTTACAGTGGTCCAGGCTGAAACAGCTGTTTTCTTTGTTTCCTTCCTAAAATGAAGTGAGCACTGAGACTGAAACAATGTCTTACATCATCATGAAGTACATGGCTTTTTAAAGTTTATTATTTCATACCCTATTACAAAAGAAGAACATCTCCATTCACTCCTGGAGTGCTCAATGAATCCTTTTTTTCAGTGGTCTGATACTTCCCAGTCTGGAAATGTTGTGATGCTTCTTTGCAAGTGTCATTTAATTTAGCTCTTTTACCTTTTAGAGAGCATAAAATTGTTGGACCTACTATCAGAATTTGATATTTGAAAGGGGTTTGGTCACCTTGAAAAGTAACCATAGTGTTTGAAAGGTTTTATCTTTGGGAAGGTGTCTATTTTCCTCCATAATTGATACCTGTCAGTGATAATTTGGAATCATTTAATGAATCCCAACAGTTGTACTGGGCAAGACAAACTCGGGATTTCTTTTTTCTTTTATCTTTTAATGTTAGAATCACAGAGGATGTTTTAAGACTGCCTGATCCTGGTAGGTAATTAGGGAAGACAAGTCTGCTATTAGTAGTTGCCAATACATCAAAATTTACTAGATGCATTTACCAGCTATGTGTTGGAGTTTTACAGTGTCTGAAAAAGCTCAGTTCAAAGGATAGTGATTAGAGAAATTTCCTAGAGTTCATGAACTTGCAGTAGATCTTACATGCCATGATTTACGTCTCTTGACTAGTAAATTAAAGAACCCGATGACTTGAAAGATATTTCCATGTGCTGCTTTGTAGGAACAGGCAGAAAACAATTCCAAGTAATATAAAATTGGTGTCTTATAGAGAACTACACTGTTCAGTATGCTGGAAAGACACTGGATGTTGCAAGACAGTGAACTGAGGACAAGCTGCTGAGGCACATTTGGGAAGGAGCCCTGCTTTAATCTCCCTGCTCTTAACTGAAGGAAATGTAAAGAGAAAAGGAAAGGCTACAGTCACCAGATGAAGTTGGAGTTCATACTGTGGGCTTGATCTTGTCTTCCCACATACATCATAAGTTTTTTGCCTCTCTTGGAAAAAATATTTACCATTCTTAGGGCCATATGTGCAACAGATGATTTTAAGTCAGGAGATAGATCTCCCACTAAAAGGGGATGTAAAACTAGGTAGGGCAATAGGGTATTTAGCAGTGCAAAGTAAGTACAGATGCAATAGCCATCTGCTGTCTGTGCACACTGCAGTCTTAATCTTTCAGGTCCTACTGCCCTCGGACATGTAGCAGGAGCAGCAAGACAGGTCCAAGCATCACGTTACTAAAAAGGCAGTTGAGTACACAGAAATACTACACACCAGAAGAACACCACCAGGAAAAAAAAAGACAAAACTGTCCAATACCAAGCATCTGGCACACTCTCCTTTGTACTGAGGGCCCAGAGGTCTAGCAGGGCTGGGGCCATGTCTGGAAGTGCCAGTTTCTTACTTTGCCAAGTTAGAGACTTTAAAATGTCAAAAATGCCAGTGACAGCCTGGGATTTCCCTGTGTGAGCCTCCAGCATGAGAGCTGCTGCCAGCACTTGCAGCACGCACTGGGATGGGCTGTGGGGAATCCCAGGGAGCGATGAGGAAACCCAGCACACACAGTGGGGTGGCTGTGAGGCTGCTGTGGGGCAGAGTGTTCAGAGAAGGTGTGAGTGGGTATTCTCATGGCTTGGGCAGTCAGAAAGAAAAGGGCAGACAGGAAATTCTGCTTTGTCTTCCTGTGAGAGGGTCCTGGTCCTGTGGGTCTTCCAAAGGCTTGATATCACCATTCCTGATTCATCATGGGGAGTTGCAGGTGGGATGTGGTGCATGAGAGTCAAGGGGAATTTTATGTCCCAAGGGCTTTCTCAGGAGGGCAGGAGGAAGGCAGTCCAAACCACTGTTGTTTGGGTCCCTTCTCCTTTCTCAGGTCTCTCTGCCCAAGATGAGGAGTGAGAAGAACTGGGAATGCCTTTGCTCAGCAACCTCATAAGCAGAGCAGCAGCAGCTGTAGCACTTGCACCACTGGCCACAGGCACTTCACAATGGCTCCTGCTGGCACTTGTCCCCTGGTGGGAAGAGACCTGCTCTAACCTATGCCCAGGGCTTGTTGGATGCCACTGGCAGGTCAGCTCAAGCCATCCAAACTTTTGGGCTACTTTGCACCCTGGCTGACTGCATGAGCTTGCTCAGTCACCCTTTCTACATTCCTGGCCTCTAAACATGTGATGAGGTGACTCCCTCCTATTGAATGCACACCTGATTTCATTGGATAGCCATCAATATGTTTCATATACTCTCTATTAAAGGATTGCATGCTTGTTTCCTTGAATATCTGCTGGAAACAACTTCGGTAAACAGCTTAGACAAGGGAATCTCTGTACCCTTTACCAAAAAAAAGCGTATAGGTTGCCTCTCTAAGTACTGGATGAACATGTGGGAGAATTGGGGATGATGAAGTATTCACTCAGATTGCTCGTTTCCGCTGCATTGAAGTCAGAGACATTGAAAGCACTACAGCATTTATAACTGATTTCCTGAACAGTGTAGCAAATAGAGATGAGAGCCCTTTTCTTGTAACTCACATGTGCAACAGAAATAACTTAGCTAACATAAATCAGGACTTAGAGGCTCACAAAACATTTCTGAAAGAGACAGGATGAGGAAACCATTTGCCACGGTAGAGTATGTCCCCATGATGAGTCCTATTAAAGCTTGATCAAAGAGCCTTATTGGCTTTTCATTAGAGCCTGGTTATGTACAGTTGAAATTCAGCAGTGATTTCAAGAGAATAGGCACAGAAATATGCACAGGAGGTAAATTTAAGCAGGATTCTAGACCATCAGAGTACATGATTAAGGACAATTTAATGTGCTGAGTAATGCAGTGTGATTTGGATGTAATTTATCCTAATCCAGTCTGATCTTTTACAGGAGAATATATTATAAGGCCACAATTAGGTGAGACCTGGGCCCCATCTGGCCTCCTGTCTCCTACAGTGGCTTACAGCCAATACAAGAAACAAAGCAAATACAGAGTGAACTTCCCTTATGTATCCTCTCTGTTTCTGGCATTCAGCCGCTCTGGGACTCTTCGGGTCAAAACATCCAGAGCATGGAGTACAATAGCCACCATTTATCCTTGCTTCATGAATTTATCTCATTGCTTTTTGAACCCTCGCCTGGTTTTGGTGATTACAAAGTCTAACACCAATGAGCACCATGATTCAGCTGCGTTACATGCAGAAGCTCTTCTTTTATTTTGAATTAAACTGCTGTACTCCAACTGCTCTTCCCGGTGTGGTAATTCAGGGGCAAAAGCCTTTTTGGACAAGCTGTGTTTGGAGCTGGGGTTGAGGCTTGGTAGTCTGTCACTTGGGATTTTTCTCCTCTTCCTTCCTCCTCTCCATTTCCAAGGATTTTCTGGGATGGGTGTTTTGGGGTGATATTGTTAGTTCCACGCATGCTGTGGTGGAGGTGATGGTGTCCTGCCTCTCATGAGCAGGCACAAACTGTCAGGCCATGGGTGATGTCTTCTTTTGGGGAGGGCATCCATAGGGACAGGGAGATGGAGGGGACAGGCCAGGCACTACACACACAGCTCTGGGCAGAGTTCTGAAGCAGCAGCAGATGTCCCCAGAGAGGGACAGCAATGGGACTGGTTGGGTTGCAGTTTAGAAACCCAAATGAATGATGTTTTTGCTAACCAGAGGTTGGACTCATATCTACAGAAATGAGAATTTGAGGCACCCACTCTCAAATCAGGGGGGCTCAAGAAAATGAAGTAAAGATTCAAAGCCTGTGCAGACTTCTTAAGCTCTTAATCAGATTCATATGATGTATATGCAAGCTCATTAGCCCAACCAGTTTATAAGGTACATTTGAATTTATGACTGTGATACTCAGTACTTAATTTGTAACTATGATTAGATGCATCTTTTAAGCATGTTGTATCTGCACGAAGCTGTTTGTAATAGAATTCCCAAGTGAGGGGCACAACTGGAAAACCTGCACATGAGAATGATTAATTTTTATTAACTTGTTTTTATCACTCAGCATTTATGCTATAAAAGCTATAATAAAGTGACACATGCTTGATCATTGTAAGACAGAGATAAATTTGGCCTCCCCACAAGGGACAAGCAAGGTCAGTTCAGAGGAGGTGAAGAACACCTCCACCCAGAGTTCTTGCTAAGGTAAATACGTTTTTCTGTTCTGTGGAGAAATTTCCCATCTGTAAGAATAAACAAGGTAAACCAGAAACAGATGAGGATGTGACTCTTAGGCAAGACCTTGTTTTTATACCTCTTTCCAGGAAAAACTTGCTATAAACATTAGTGTTGTCTTTTTCAAGGCTGCTGAGGCCTTGCAGTAGAGTATCACATGTGTTAGCTCATTGCTCCAGCGCTCTGCAGCTCCCAGCCTGTGCCGAGCCATCTCTCCCCGGTGCCGGAGAGGCTGGGCTCTGCTGTCAGAGCGCCCTGCCCTGGATCTCACAGCCTGCTGAAATGCTGAATGTGCATTCTCAAAGCTCTCTCTTCCTCTAGGAGGTTAATTTAATCATAAAAATGTAATTGTGAAAAATGCAAGAGGCTAATTCTGCATTTCTTTAGCCTGAGCCAAATACTAAAGTTCCTCTCTGGAGCCAAGCAATCAGCTTCACTGCTGAGGAATCTTGGGACAGAAATCTGTGGCATTTCTTCCTCATTTAGGAAAGGGGTTGAGTGCCTCAAACCCATCTCTTGTCCTTCTACCACCAGGCCTACATAAAGAAAGAAATGGTGGCTGCTGATCTCAAGCACAGTGTGTCCATGCGAGGCTGAGATGGCCCATGGGGGTCTCTCCTGTCTTGGAGCTGTCTCCATCCCCTGCACTTCAGCAGAGCTCAAGTTGTGTTGTGTAGGGGGAATCTCCAGGATGAGTGCAGAGCAGAGGATGCTGCCTTTCCTTGTCCTGCATCTCTGCCTCATGATAGAAATCCATGGATTCAGGTCAATTGCTGGAGAGGAGGCAATGTCCAGCTCCTTCCAACTTTGGCTTTTCCATGCAAGCTAAGGTTACTGGTATAGGGGAGATCTCTTCTGCACTGAAGAAATAAGTTTTCCAGTGTTGTGCTTGGAGTTTCACTTTGGTTGACTGTACATTGTTGGGTTCAAGGAAGCTATAGAAGTCACTAAAGCACTAACTCAGGATCTCCAGTTGGGTCCTGGTGAGCCAAACTGGATCACCTTTGTTATGGAATGCAGACAAGGTCACTGCAGCCTAAGCAGAAGTATATAGCAGGTAAAGTTGGGCTGTTTGCTCTGCAAACACCCTGTGAAGACAACAGAAAGGTGACAGGAAGGCAAAATCCTCTTTTGTTTTGTCCTTGTTCTCTTAAGGATGTGATTGCACAACAGTGGTTCACGCTCCTTAGCAGCAGCAGAGGCCACAACCAGCTAGTGAGAAATGCCTGTTTGAAGTCAGATTGACAGATTCCCTCCTTGCCCCACAAGTCCCTTTTGCTCATAGCAAGGAATTCTGGAGTCTTGGGACCACCACAATGGGGCCCTTTCTAACAGGGCTGGGGAGCTCGACCTCTGCTCAGAAAGAACAGATTCATGTTGGAGAGGGTTCCACAATGCACGATTTATATCAGGAAATGAACAGAATACTTTCTTAAAAAAAAAAAAGAAAAAAAGAAGAAGAAGAAGAAGGAAAAAAGCCTTCATCTGTTTCTTTGGCTTGGAGAAGAGATCAGTTGTGGTTTCATGATATCAGAGGATGGAATGCTGAAGGGGGAGAATGTATAGTTGCATGCATCCATGTGTTTAATTTTCTATTCCCAACGCAATAACATACAGAGTTAGTTTTGCATAATTCCATGTCACATGGGTCTCAGAGCTCAGTGGGAATGGAGATGCCTTCATGCACATGGTTCACCTTTTGCACTCTGAGTACCATGAGTACGAATTTCAACCCTGCACTCTCCATATAGCTCCTGTGTGTTTGGATAATAATGAGGTGTTAGATGCTCCTCCAACCATAGTTCTTGGTAACAGACCAGTTCTCGGTTACACTTGGTTTTGTGCCTTGTCTCAAATAGAAAACGTTAGTCTGGGTGTTGAGGAAAATCTGTTAGAAGAGTTTCAAGACACAAATGTATTCTCAAGGCTCAAATTCTTGTGCACGTAATGAGTAGTAGCAAAGTATTTTTGTATTGGTTTACTTTCAAAATAGTGCCACAGAATCTGATAGCAGAGATAAGAAAAATAGTTTGTGAAAAAGCCATCTTCATTACTGACTGCAAACTTAAAGGGCTGGGAAGGAGAAAGTCGACTTCCTTGTAAAAATATTTCTGTGCTTTTCATCTGCCTGGCAAGTCATTGGTAATTAAATGATAATCTGAGTTGTTTGTTTGAAATGTCATGTATCTCCACCACAGTCTACCCACACCACTAGAGACTTTTAGGGTTTAAGGAGCCTGGGAACAGAAATTACTACAATGTATTTAAACATGAATTAACAGAAGCCAACAAATACGGAACAATTTCAATGTATGTATTAACATACTCTCGAGGACACAGGCTGACCCCCATTACTCAGGGTTTGTCACTGTCTCATCTCCTTTGGACAGCAAACACTGAGAAAGAGACAGAAAGATGATTTACTCTCCCTTTAGCTTCTGTCTCGTCTGCTGCACTGTCTGCTGTGCAGCCATGCTGCTCCGTGGCTCTGACAGCTCCTCATGTTTTGCAGGCAGTTTTCCCTCATAGTTGAAACTCATGGTTGTCTGACATCCTTGCTAAATGAGTTGAAGCTGAGCCTTGCTTTACTGACAGGCAGAGGCCCTGGGCTAAAGTGTGACATGTCTAGGAAAGGAGGAATCCCAGAGAATGAACTTTGTGTCTGCTGCCCCCCAGCAAGGGGCAACAGCTTTCAAAAGAGCCTTTACACCATGGGCTGCACAGGGATGAGGTCTCCTGACTGAACCCATCACCTCCAAGGGAAGCTGGTCCTGCAGGAGGCTTCTGCAGGCTTGCCAGATTCCACAGGCAATGCAGGAGAAACCCTCTGGGACAGATACAACTCAGAGTGAATTAGAAAACAGATAGACACAATCTGTCGCCAGTGCACCTAGTCACCTCCAGTCTTCTCCAGTTGGAACATTTCTTAGTCTCTATTGAGCAAATGTCAGGATACGCCTCACCTTTTAAACAATTTTCCAATTGTACCACTGTTAGTGTGTATCTATATGTATTTAGATCAAAACACGTGTACACACACTTCAGTGTTTATTAACTCTCAGGGAATACAGCAGCAAAGTCAGTCCCTAAAGATGTGCCATAAAACTCTTCCATAGTGGCATTAATACAACCTTCATATTTAAATTAGATTGCAAGTAACATATTAATTTAACATAAGGCATTTTTATGATTCAGAAATTTCCAGACTGTGTGCTAACAAGGCAGTCAGCTTTATAGCAATGCTCATGGTCTTCCTTTCACATTCATTGCTAGATTTCAAATCAGTAATGTTATCCTGGGGTAATGCTGATGAGAAAGGAGATCCAGCTTCCCTCTCCTTTGTCATTGAAGAAGACTGTATTCAGCTTGTGTGACATGCTTGACACCAGCAGTGTTTTAATATCATTATCAGCAGGAAATATTTTCCTTGCCAGTAATAAGACTCGCCATCAGCTAAAGGTGGTGCCTTACAGGAAGACTTGAAACAAAATTGCTAGATTCTAATTCAAAAAAGGCTAGAAATAGAAAAGGTGTTTGTTCATATGGAGTGATCCTGGATAATGAAAAAGGGACCTGCCAGAGCTACTTTTAGTTCCACCCGCTGCTTTCATTGCTATTCTTGTAGCTATAGTTGGCAGTGGAGTCAGGATGGTGGTGTCTCTTCTCATATAGAAATGGAAGAAGAATTGAAATAATGTGTGTGTATAAAGATGAAAAGATAAAAGGAGCAAGAGCTGAAAAGAAAGTGAGCTTCCCTATGTTGCTACAGATATGACATTGATTGTGCCTTTCCTTGGAAGGGTCTTTCTTCTGCAAGACCACATTTTTTTGTCTGATCTAAGGGCTAACTGTGTGCCAGGTGCAGTCTGGGCTGCAGGAGATCAGAGGTTCTACTTGGAAATTGTTACAGTTAAGAGAAACCATTAAATAATTTCCTTTATTGGTTTGGAGACATAAACCAATGCTTCAGCCTCACACTAATGCTTCACTGAAAACAGTGAGGCTGAGGGGTATTAACCTTATATGCTATCTCTTGGGAGAGGGAAGTTACAGTAATGAATCATATGCAGGATAGTAAGACATCAAAAAAATTAAACATGGAGTCAGGCAGGGCTCCTGGCTGCTGCTGCCATTGCAAAGCAACAACACAGGCTTTCTTCATTAGCAGAAAGAGGTGAAGAATACGTACTCAAAGAGCACTTTACACAGCCAGAGAGATTATTTGCTCTATCTCCTTTACTTTCTTTTTTTTTTTTTCCTGTCCTTGCTGGGAGGAACAAGTTTTGGATTTCAGAGTTTCACTGTGGAGATGAAGATTTTGTTTCAGGCTTCATTTTATTTGATACTGCTTTCACATGACTTAATGAGTGAAACGTGAATGTACAAAAAAGCAACAAGACAGGGAGACATAGGGTACCTGAGTTTTTTTGCAGGAACTCCAAAATCAGAACCCAATTAAAGTTTACTTTAAAACTTACAGAATGACTAAATGAAAAGAGGAAAACTAGCCCCACGGATTGATTGGTTGTTTTTTTCATTACGACTTATGAATTGGGTGGTAGCAGTGATGCAAATTATTATTTTATACTGATAAATTAATTTCTTCTAATTACTAAGTCAATCAATCATTACCTCATTTCTAATCATGTGAATTGAATTCTGCATGCCAGTAGATCTGTAGGACAGCTCTACAAAGCTCCAGATTTGTGTGGGAGCCAAGCTGGGGTTGAGAACTACATTTTAGGGACTGTACCATCCCTGACTTGATCTGAGGGATCTCTGTTTCAAGCACCATATAGAAGGAATTATATTTGCATATGATATCACTTCTGTAGAAGAAGCAACTTATTCATGAGCAGTAGCATCATCACATCAAATACAGCTGCAGATATGGCTGAGAAAACACCATTTGATTGAAGTAGAAATGACACTGGGAAATTAAAAGATCTTGCAAAAAAGTCCCAATTATTACTCACTGGAAGAAAATCCTAGACATGTAAGGCATGGAGATGCACACAAAAATTCTGGAAGAAACAAAATATACAGGTAGACATAACTCTCAAGACATGTGTTGTTTCTTCCTCTGAGCCCCCAAACTCTTTTTAAATAAAGTTTGGGTTAATCCCTCTCTGATCCTCTGGAGGATGGAGCAAGTGGACACCCCACTCCTGACAGCCCAGCCCCCAAAATGTAGAGGTTTCTGCCTGTCCCTCTGGTGGGATTCCTGCGAGGAGAGGCTGCCGTGGGGTGATTTTGCCACCATTAACACACACATTACTCACAGCGATGCTGCCGCTGCCCGGGCTGGCACTGCCGGGCTCCTGCTGTGCATCCCCTGCCAGGGCTGCTCTGACAGCCTCCGGAGAGCACCCAGGAGAAGCACAGCCATAAAACAATTCTTTGTGCTCAGTTTTGCTTACCCTGAATCGGTTCTTGCAGCTCCCTTCCATAGCAGCTGTCTGGGTTTCAGTTGTTCTGCAGGAGCAGAGGTGCCAGCAGCCTTTAAATCACTATGGAAATTACAGTAAGGGTGCATGTTCTATCCTGGAAGAAAGAAAAAAGAAAAAAAGTTTGGGGTTTGTTTGTTTGTTTTTCCCTTGTGCTTTCCAAGTGCTTGTCAGAGATAACCAGGAGAGGATGGAGGTTATTCACAAATTAATTATCCTCGGGACTGCCAGCGCCGCCAGCTCAGCCTGGAGCAGCCGCATCCCTGCAGCACTCAGCTCCTATTCCCGGCGCTCTCCGCAGGGACACCAAGGGTTAATCCAGTAGCTGTGCATTTAATAGCACAATTTAAAGGGGAGAAAATGCCACCCCTCTGTGTGCCCTGGCGGCCGTGTTTGGTTGGCTGTGGCTGGCGGATCCTGCGCAGCCCCCGCCGTGCCGTGCCGCCGGGGCCGGGGCTGCCCGGCCGCGCTCCCCGCTCCGGGCGGCCAGGGACAGCCCTCCAGCCTAGGGCTGGGAATCTGGGAGGCACCCGTTCTCTCGCCACCGCTCCCAGCTCTAACCATGTCTATTTGTTGTTGTCTTTTTTTCAGGGACTATGGATCTTCAAAGAGAAAATCAGGTAAGGCACCAGTTTGGTTTTTTTTGTGTACTGCATGATTCTAGAGAGGACCTTACTCCCTGCTTTTCCCCTTCTGTCTATTTTGTGTGGCATTGAATTGTGCAGCAGTTTAACTTTTTATTGCTGAATCCTGCTGGAGATAAGTATCAATGTCTTTCCTTTGCACTGGATAGAAGAAATCCACCTTATATAGTATTGCAGTTAAAATGACTGCTCTTCTCTGACTGTATTTATACAGCTCTGTCTCCAATGTGAGATGATAATTATATTACATTTCTTTCTCTTTCATAGCAAATGGTCAAAATGCAGAGTCATAGTTGGGGTTCTTTTCTGGAGGGGAAGGGTATCTTTTTCTGTGCTGGTTTGAATTTTTTAATATGCCTTTCCAAAAGGCTCTGGTGCATCTTCTGATGCAAAATGTTCTCAGTATTTGTGTGTGGGTTTGGGCTGCCTCAAAGGCTGTAGCGTTTTGTTCTTAAAATCCTGGCTTGAAATGTACTATAAAACCCTGATTTGAAACTATATAAATCAAATTTTTCCCCTCCCCATGTAGCTCTTAGTGATTTTTACAGATGTATTTTCAATAAGGATGTGTAATTATGGGCCTCTGGGTTTGGCTGCTCTAAGCTGGATGTGTCAGGGCTTTCTATTTTTTAATTTTTTTTTCCCCCTAAGCAGCATTGAGCACCTGCAACTCTCATTGACTTTGTTTGGAACCTTGGATGCTTCAAATTGCTTTCAGAGCATCCAGAGAGAAGCCTTTCTAACCAATAGTGACTCTTGGAAAACTCTGGCCTGTGTGCAGGGAGGGGAGGATTTTTTTTCTTCCTGCTTTTAAAGATGATGAACACTGCAGTGGCTTAGTCTCTGAGAGGGAAGATGAATGTAACATACTGGACTCCAATGAATATCACTGCCTAGATTGATTTTTTGGTTAATTATGAGGGCTTTTAAGCTGCCATCCTGTAATAAGCTAAGTGATGCACTAAAGAGAAGCTGTTGCTTAACCCCAATGACCTGTGTATCAATTGGCAGCTGCCTTTGCAGGCCAATACTTCTGGTTCCTTTCTTTGAATTTCCCTGAGGTGGGATGTGGTAATGAGTAGGCAAGCATGGTACAAGGTGCTGGTCCCACAAATAAATTGGTCTTCTTAATCTCCTGCAAAGCTTCTGTCTGGGTTGCACTTCTAGGACATCCTAAATGTGATATTAAGGAGTGTTTGTTCATAACAGCCTGTGAATTAAATTGGCAGCAGCACCTTCTCTAGAGGGGCTGACCATAAATGAAAAGATCCAAGTGACTTGGTAGAAGGCAGAGCTGAGTGTGGGAGTTCCTGGCTCAGTGCCACATCCTGAGCACTGGGGGCTTTTGGGCCATGTAAAAATCTTTGAAAAACATTGCTGAAGTCTCTGGGGCAACCTGATTTAGCACTGACCTGGAACAGCATGAGGAGACACAGAAAGCTTTGCGCTCAGTGCACCAGTTTACATGAAAGTGCTGCAATTCGTGTGCAAGAGATGCAGGAACTGCTTTGGGAGTGGAAGGAAACTGCTGCCTCTCCATTCCTGTGCCTCTGGGGCAAGTTGGAGCTGATCTGCCATGACATCACAAGAAAAGCAATTGAGTCAGTGTAGCTGAGATGCCATTTGTGGATGTTCCCTGCTGGACTCTTTGGCCCCCTGCCCTGAGAACCCCAAGTGACATGGTCATTCATCCCTGCGAGGGGCACTCAGGTTGGGCTCCCTCCTTTGGCTGTCCCAGCTCCTCATGCTGCCAGATCTCCTTCTGGGACTTTTTATCTTTTTGGTGCTGGGCTGTTTGTGCAGCCAGGGCTTGGACACACTGGAGCTGCAGGACACTCTTTCTCCATTTACCCCTTACAAGGAGGAATGCGAAGCTGCGCTAGGAACAAATTGAGCTGCATAAAGGGACTCTGTTCTCAGCCATCTTCTTGCTTGATTTTGGAATGGCAGAGGAATGCTTCCTTCTGTTTGGAGCTGGATGTTGTGGGAGTGTGCACGCAATGAGCTAAGGAATATGCCAAGGGAGTCACCAGTTACAGCCTCTAACAAAGACCAGCTTTATGATACTTGAAAAAGGGATGGGGTAAATAAGCACAGATTTTCAGGATTGCTGTGATGGTCTTTGAAGATAACAAATAGCTTTGAAATGCAGCTTCTTCCATAGGTGCAGATCATGGAACCACTGCATCTTTAAACAAGAAACAAATAGGCATTTTTAAATCCCCACAAATGAGACTTTATGAATATCTTGTGTCTTGACCAAAGATGTGCTGGGAGGAGGCTGTTGGGTGTGAGCACAGCTGTCCCACACTGTCCAGCAGGAATCCCACAGCTGCTGTGTGTCAGGCATGTGCAGGCATGGCAGAGCATGGCTGATTGCAGAAACATTCGGAGAATGCCTCAGACAGCCAATGTCACCTCTACCCTGACCTCTGCCTTGCCAGAGTGAGTGTCTAGCAAGTCCTCTGCTCACCCCTTAGAGCAGGGAGAAACTGGTTAAGTTCAGAGTGTAATAGGAGTTATGGAAATATTTACTGCCACAGTTGATGTTGGTTGTAAACATTTGAGACCTTCTGAACCAAAGGCAATAGTGTGGCACGTCCTTAGCTAAACAAAAGGAAGTCTTGTGCTGATCTGGGGCATCTCTGCATGCCAGCCCCGAGCCAGGCTTCCTCTTGTGCAAAGGACTATGTAAACACACAGCCCTTTGCTTGGATATGATCTAATTATAAATGCTTCAACCTGCAGCCAGCTCAGAGACCTGGAGCTTCACTTCACCAGGCTCTGTGAAGGCACAGGTGTTTGCTGTGGCCTGAAATGCCACATGTGCTGTACCTTGGACCTGGGGGGCTTTATCTGATATACTGCAGAGCTGCTCAGAAAGCTGCCTTCATGTTTCCAGGCAATTGAATTGTTGTTCTATGACCATCTGTCAGTGCTGGAGAGCCCTCAGTACAACTGTGAGGAGTTGTTATTGTGGGCATATTCTGTACACTTGCAACAAATGGTCTCTTCTTGGTCCACCCAAAGACCCTCTGCAGCAAAATGGGAAGGAATTACTTTTCAAGCTCCAGCTTGTCAGTTGCATTAGCCGAGTGAACAGCTACTCATTTGTCATTCCAAACAGGCATTACTTCTATGCTGGCATCCATTGTGTGGTTTTTCTGTACTCAAATCAAAATAAGGGTAGAATTGCTGCAAGTATAGGAATGGATATCTGTATGGTACATTACAAGCTGCAGATTAGGTTAATCCATTCTGCAAACCCTACCAGCCACCATCTGTGCATGGTGAACTAATTAACCCTTGAGATATCTGCTAATGCTGATGTGGCTTATAAAACCAGTTGGAGTATGTTTCTCCACAAAGATGTCATTGTGTCCTGCACCTCACAAACCCCCTTGCTGGCTAGAGAAAGCTGCAGACTCCTGGAGTATGATCTTGCCCTTTCCCCTTGCTGAGAATCTTTCTTGGCTGGTTTCATGCCAGAGCAGTCAGATCCCAGTCATCAAGTTGAAGCAAACATCTGGGACCTGGTGTTTGGTGGCAATAGGGAGCTGGTGTGGGCTTCACAGCTTTTCTGTGGAGTCTCAGTGTTCCCTAACTACTGGAGGATTCCTTTTGTGAACTGTGAGGATCCAGCACAAGAGGTGCTTTCAAAGTAATCTCTGCCACCTGCCTTGTAAGTGACCAAGCCCTTGTGGTCACAACTTTCCATGTGTACAGGCAGGAGCACTGCTGGCCATCCCTTTCTGAAATCATGACCGAACTCTCCATGTTCTGAATAGCCACCTTGCTGCTGGGGGCATAGCTGGCATCAGGCTATTGCCTGGTGGCTTCCTCTGGCACCTTGTTGCTATGCTGTAGGATGCTCCTCCAAGTGAAGGGGACTAAGCTTTAATAAAATACAAGTTATGGCTGCATCACTCCTGCAGTATTTCCTCTCCCTCGTTGTTCAGATCCTGTCTGCATCAAGCTGGCTGTGCTTTGGCTGAGTCTGGCAGCTGAAGTCTATTTTAAATAGTAATTGAGCACTTAGAATATTAAATTAATGATTTAGTTCAAGCCAGTGCTGCCTCAGGATGCCGATGAGACTTCCTTGAATGAGTAACCCATCTTTCAGCTGGAGTTCCCTGTCCAGTTTTTGGACTAGAAAGATTACGGCTACACACAGCCAAGGATCACTGCTTTCTTTCCCTCCTGTAATCTTAAACTAGGAAGGATATATCTGCTGGCAAGTAAATAAAAGCTTCACAAAATTTTTATAGAAACATCTGTAATGCTTTCTTTTCCCTCAGTGGGGAAATTACTAAGCAGAATTGAGAGAGTTTCAGCAATAGCCTCAAGTGAGAAACAAGCAGATTGTTTTAACAACACCAAGGGCCCTCATGGCTGATCACTTTGTGAGATGCTGCCTAGGAATTATGGGTGGAGCTGATGGCCAAAGTTGCTTCCTTGGCCTAATTCTTCATTACCAGAGAAACTTCCTTCCTCACCCTCTTGCACTAAGGATGTACGCTCTGTCAGCTTCAGGGAGTTGCCTTAATTGCCATTTCATTGCATTATTTAGGATAGGTTTTCTGTGCTTCCTTTGTAATTACCGAGGGAAATGGCTCAACTTGTGGCTTTTTCTGTCCTTACAGCTGAGCTGTGCCCATCACTTAAGAGCTTAACCTTTTTGATCCTGTCACGCTGCATGGGTCTAGCCTGCGCTTAGAATTCCATGGCATGTCTTGCTCTTCCCCCCACCCCTTTTTATAAATGAGCTTTATTTTGTTGACTTATTCTGAGCTGCCTCCTTTAAGACAATGTGGAGAAAATTAATAGTGTGTGCCAGCCCTTCTGTGCTTAGTCATTCAACGGGGTCACAGATGTGTGAGCCCCCAGCAGGGCTATGTGGCTGGAGCTGGTTTTACCTGTTGCAGGACTGAGGTGGTGACCCTGGCAACAAGGCTTGGTTGATGCAGTTGGGTGTGGAGGTCTCTGCCAGCTTCACAGGCCTGTGGCAAGCATTGAGCTATATGTAGGTAGAGGGCAAGAATGAAATGCACAGCCTCCAGCCCTGGCAGGTGCGTTTAGTATTTGTGGGAAATGCCTGCAGTAGAGGGAGGAGGAAGGATTGCTGCAAGGTATAAAGTGTTGCCTTTCCTTTGCCTTAAGGTTGCTGCAGTACTCTTGAGATGTAATCTAGAGTGGTGGTGTTTAGTATTAAACTTTTAGCATTAGAACTGGGGGCATGCCTTAACTAATCCATCTGACTGTGAAATCTGTCTCAGTTTTACCTTCTCAGTCAGAAGAACTCTTAAGCCTTTTAACTATGTTCTCAAAGAAGCCAAATCTAAGTGTGTTACTAAAAAGGCTGAAAAATCCCATTAACTACCATGGTCAATCCCAGCAGGAGGCAATGCATCTTCTCTCAGGGTGGCAGCTGCAGCAGATGCTGGAGGCTACCTACCTCCAGCAGAGACTTGGTCATTGCTTAGTGAATCTGAGCCCAGGTGGTAGGAACGAAGCTAAAATGTGGTTTTTAACTCAAATGTTACTTTGAGTCATTCTGCTCTCATGAAGTCACTGTAGTCCCTCTGAAAGCTTTAGATTGGAAGGTTTTTGTTTTTTTTTTAAGGTGGTGGATAGGGATGCAAGTCTGTCCAAGCCCATGGCAATGTCCCAGGAACATTTAAATCATGTCACATCCCTTTAAGAAATTTGTGGTATGACATGATCTCTGCAGACTGGGGCATGTGCTCCTGTTTGTGTCCTGATGAATCGCACGTGTGCACTCTGCTCCTTGCATTGTTTCCTACAATTAAGGCAGAAGCAGTGATGGTGGAGTGACTCCTTGGTGCCATTTGGCCTGTTGATGAGGATGGCTGGCTGAGATAGTGTGCCAGTCACTATTTTATAACTTCACAAGCATGTGCTGACAAGATTGCTCTTGATCAGGAATTGTGATCTGTTCCCTCATCATATGAATAACCTTCTTGGCTGTATGTACTAATTACTGCATGGAATTTAAAAACAGCAGATTCTGGCAGAACATTTTGGTTCTCACATAGCTGCTTTTTTTTCTTTTTATTTTTTTAAATTTTGTTTTGTTTTTGGATTTTTTTGTTGTTGTACCTTTTCAGGAAGATAAAGGATTTAGCAATAAAAAAAGGATAGAGTAGGCAAAAGTATAGCAATTAAGGACCAAAGAAACCTTTTGATTTAATTACTGGGGATATGCATCTTGGGCCTAGTTCTGGAAGAACTTAGGGACCTCAATGTGCATCTTGAACTCAGTCATCAGTGACAGACCTTCCTCTTTTCGTGACTGGGAATTATTTTTCTTCAGGTAGTGAATTTGCTAAACTTCTAATCAGTTTATTGGCTTTTGTTTGTTGTAGTTGTTCCCCAAAGACATAATTTTCTTTCCTGATTTTTTTCTTTTTTTAAACAGGACTGTAAGTTTTTGGGTTTTTTAAAAAACAAATTAGAGGAACATCCATTCTCTGGGTTTGGGTTTTTTTCCAAGGCAAGACTACTGCTCCTATGCTCAGGTGCACTAGCAGAGAGAGCAGGATTTGAGCAAGAGCTGCCGCTAAGTCAGGCAGATTTCATGTCCTTGCAGCATCTGTGTGTGTGTGACCCAATTCTGCATCTTCAGTCAAGATGTGAATCTGTCCACTCCAATCCCACGCTCCAAATCCAGGCTGTAGTATTCTGGCAGAAGGAAGCTGATCTCACACTTCCCCTTGTACACCATATTTTTGAAGTCACTGCTTGAACTGAAGTGCTTTGGACTTCTGCCTGAGGCTACTGAAGAGAAGAGCAGATAGGAGACTTTATCCACACTGCTTCAGTTTTCTGCTGACAGGACATGTGGCCCATTAGATGTATAGGATCTTTGTCGTCTTCTGGGTGGCCCATGTGCTGGGGTGGGAGGAAGATAGGATAAGAGAGAAAGAGATATTTGCCTGTTGTGTGGGTTTTTTGTTTTGCTCCTTGGCTTTTAAACTGAAGTGTGGGGACAGGGTGCAGGATTAGGGAAAAGAATGTGTTTGTGTTCTTTGCCCTTCCCAGTTCAGCATCGGTGCTGCAGAGAGCCCTGCGTCCAGGAGAGAGGGCAGGGAAGGCTGAAAAAATGAGGTGTGGCTTGAGCACAGCCATGGTAGAACAGCTTGAACCCTGCAAATGCCTCAGGAGTCTTCAGCTGAGCACAGAGAAAGCACTTGGTACTGTAGGGGATATAATGGCATTTCTCTTGGTTTCAAGAAATTCTCTGCTCTCCATCTGCTCCTGCTCTGCCTCCCTCTTCTGTCTGTCAGTGGCAGATGGCATTAATGCTGCCTGCGTGGGTTTTTCCTCTCTTGCACAGAGAGTTCTGGTATTTTGATTTTGGCACGCTGGATAAGGCAGGTGAGAAGTGCATTTGGGAGCTGGAGCAGAGGGTGATGATCCTCAGCCACCACAGGAATCTGTATGTGGCACAGATGGGTCTGGCTGGCTGAGAGGAGCAGACAAAATCTTCCCTGGGCCTTTTGGGTAGCTTAGTCTCATGCTGCTGAGCCCTTGAGTCTCTGTCCTCAGATTCTGGAAACCTGGGTGTAGGGTGTGTGTCCTTAGCCTGTTGAGAGCACTCACCCTTCAAATACCGCTCCCAAGTGGGTCCAGCTTCGTGAGTGGTGTCACACCTGTTCCATCCTAGCTGGCCTGTGTCCAGGCTGTGTGACAGCACAAATCCTCTCCACTGTGGATGGAGTGGCTCGCCTGACCAGAGATGGCTGGAAGCATTACTTGCAGAGGTGTCCAGCAGGAGTTACAATGTGTGCACTGATTAAAGGTCGTCTCTGCCTGGACATGCCAGTGCTGCTGAGTGTTCTGTGCTTGGCAGCATGGCTGCTTCACAGCTGGGACTTGACTCTTGCTCCATTTTTTGAGCCTCACATGAATCCCAGCATGTGTACATACCTGTGAGTTTCCAAGTGCAAGGTCTGGGGCTTTTCTGCCCTCCTCCTTGGCATTGCTGGAGGCTGGTTTTTTCCTCAGAGGGGTGATGCTCTCAGTTTGTACAGCTGTAGATGGGGATTAGCATTCAGATATTCTAGGCACTTCCCAGCAAAACTTGGAACTGGGACAAAGCTGTATGTGCAGAGGCTGTACCACAGGGATCATTGGGAAACAATCCCCACTTGCCATGTGGAAAGAGTTAATGTGAGCTATGGCTGCCAGAACAAAAACTAAACAGTCCTGGATACTTCTGGAACTGCGAATGGGATTAAAATGGGTTTTTACAGAAGTAAACAGTGTGGAAAATTGGGACTAAGTTTTCTTTGTGTTTGTACTTTAAGAAAGGATGAAGGACTGGATGAGGCTGTGAAAATGCAGCTGTGAGCGTGTCACTGTGCAGTTTGTCAAGCACACGATCCTCTGGCCCCACTCCTCTGTTCCAACTCAGGAAAGGGCTCCCTGGTTGTGGATTTCTCCCCTGCAGGAGTGAGTTATCCAGATGATGAATTTCTGAGGCATGCTCGAGTCACGTGAAAGCCAGATGTGAACATTTTCCAAGCAGTGTGTGTGGGTCTAGCATACGCCAGGCTACGTGGCAAGTGGACGTGGTCTGAGGTTGGTCTGCAGAGTGGTGGTGCTGGGAGGCAAGGACAGCTCCCAGTGGGATCATTTCTGCCAGGGAAACAGGAAGGTGCTGGCTCTGCTCCTCACGGCAGCCCAGCACCTCTGCCCCCACCCCCACACTGACAGGCCCCTCCCCAGAATGTTCGTGATGAAGCTGAACTTGGTGAATAAGACTAAAATTAAAGGCCTTATTTAAAGCCTGCTGCCAATCCTCTTACTCAGACACTTTAGCTGGGTTTGCGTGTTTGATAATCTACTACTCAAATATTTTTTCAAGATACAGCCTTCTTGAACAGATGGCATGGGAGTGGCGGTGATTTTGAGCTTCAAATGTATAGAAGAGGAGATATGTCTGTAGAGATGAGAGGTTTACTTAAAATGCAATCTCCTATTGGGGAAAAAATAATACATGTATATTCCTTCAACCACTATCTTAAAATACTTGCTTTAAACCTGATGCATCAGCATCCCACAAACATCCCACAAGAAGAGCTTGCCCAGCAATTACTATAACAAATAAATCTGCCATTGTGGTACCTAAGAAGTTTGATGTCTGCCCAGACTCACACTGAACCAGGCACCAGGCACAAATGTTGGTTTTGTTTAAATCTTTCTGGAGCCTGGGGGAAGTAACATCAATGGTGCAGTTCAACAGGGTGCCCTGAGTAGGACTGTGTGAGATAGATCAAAACACTTGCAACCTTTCTGTGCCATCCTCCCATTTCTCTGACTGTCTGTTGTTCTCTGCCTAATTAAATGAATTAATTGTGTGAGCCAAGAATGCGTGGCAATGGTTTCAGGTCGGATGAAGGCTCATCTGCATTTTTCCTTTTTCCAGCCATGTTGTAAAACTCTGTATCAGAATAATTCTCTGGTAAAAGTACTTCCATTTCTGGGGGAGCTTAGCAACACTAAGAATTTCTGTCTTCCTCCCCTAACCTAGTACTGTTGCATTTTACTGCCTTCCTTTTTAACCAGTGTCAAGCTCCAGCTGAAGGGGAAGGGACTAGAGGAGAGAAACCCAGAGACAGGCTCTAGGTCCGGTCAAAGGATGGTCAGTGGGTCTGGGGAATGGAGATTTTGGAGAGGGTCACAAGGGTATGAGCATGGTGCACTGTCTGCAGATGGAAGCAGAAACAAGCTCCTCAGTTCTGGGGTTCCTCACTGAGCTTTCTGCTCTTGACTGGCCAGCCTCGCCTCGTCAGGAGGAGAAGGAGGAGGTTGTTCCTTTGCTTGTCTGAAAAGTGCAGAAAGGAATCAAGAAAGGGAAAAGTGGAGGCAAAATCCCAGCAAGAGGCCCTGGACTGAATAGATTGAGCCTGGCTTTTGGGTTCTTTACTTGCTTGGGGCAGTAAGGTGTCCCACCTGAGCCCTCAGGGCAACAACACAGCACTTCATTTATACCAACTCCTTGGCAGACTTGTGCTCTAAAATGTAAACTGAAACACAGGCTCAACTTCTGTTTTCTATTCTGCCATATGTGATGAACATCGCAGCCAACAAGGCTCTAGGCCAATTCTAAGAACAGTGAACAGTGTGGTCAGCCCACTTCTTGCTGCCCTGTCAGATACCACTGTTGGCATGAGAACACACCCATTCTTCAGAAGAAGCATTTATTTCCCCTATTTACAGTCTGAGGAATCATTGATTGCATTGCTTATCTTATAAGAAAGGAAGGGTGTAAGTCTGGAAAACGAGTCTGCAAAACACCCAACCTCACTCATGGAACAGATCACTGTTGGAAATGGACCAGGTGTCAGTATCTCTTCAGCATGGCCACTTGTTCTTATAATCCTTTCTTCAGTAATTTAACTTGCACCGTAACAGCTGGAATATTTTGGTATTCCCAGTTGATGTTAAAGGTAGGGCTTCATGGGAACAAAATAGTATTATTAGTTAAATGGTCCTGGGGCTATCTCCTGTGGAAGGCAACTTCCAAAGAACAGGACATACCTGTATAATTAAACTCTTTGCCCTCCAAAGCGAGGTAGCCACATCCAGATCACTTGTAGAGACCTGTCTTTGGCCCATGCTAATTTCTCAGCTATGCTCAGAAATCATCTGAGGCAAGGGTTACATTGCCAGAACTACAATCACACTGAGACTTGTGACCAATATGATCCAATTCCCCACAATTAATGCAGGACTGTTGTTGGGAAATGTGCGGCTTAACTTGCTAGACAGCTATACAGACATTTGGTTTTAAAAAAAAGCTTGTTGTAAAGGTCCCTGATAGCCCCAGCAGCATGAAACCTGTGATTCTGTAGAAGAGTGTCCCTCCTGGTGCTGGCAGCAGTGTTAAATCATGGATGCTGGGCTCAACACTGAGCATTTCAGTGTTACTAACAAAAGGAACCTGCAGCAGTAGCTGCTGCTGAAATGCCTATGGAGGAGGAATTCCTCTGCACCTGCTGGGGCAGGGGCCCACCTGAATGTGCAGTGCTGGTGTGTACCATGAATGTGGTATCTGGATATTGGTAGCATTGAGCTCATGCATTCAATTCTAGGCTGACTCCAGCTATTGTAGGTTTTTGTGGAAGCTTGCTCCGCTCTAACTGTACACAAGACAAATAGTCTGCTGCTAAAATGAGATGAGTGGAGCTGTATCACAAGCATAAAGCATTAGTCCCCAGCAGTCTGGCGCCTGTTCTCTTGCCAGTGGTGGGAGGAGCAGCAAACAGACCAGTCTCACTGGCAGCAGAAAAGCTTCTGCCGAAATCTAGAATAATATGTTTCATGCTCACCATAGCAACCAACTTAATTTTGTCTTCAAAGATTTTTGTCCCTCCAACTCCTTCCTTTTCTTTCTCACCTAAGGAACCCCCTTGACCCATCTGAGGGTTGCCCAACTCCATCGTGGCAGCTTTTTCATGGAATGGGGTTCAGCAGCCACTTGCAGTGACACACCTGCTGTGCTGCTATTTCTGTGCAGTGTGGCTCTGAAGGAAATCCTCCTCTGTGCTCTTCACAACTGCCTTGGCCTCGTGACTTAGCTGTAATTTATGGATTCATGTTCCTTTTGAGCTTTTAAAAATAATTCTGGTAGGAGGAGTTTGTTCTGGCTCCAGCTGAAATCGGCAGCAGGGGCTGTGGGGACTGGTGTTAAGAGCAGAATTGGGATGCCATTGCCCTAGGAGTGGCCTGTTTTGAGCAGGCAGCTTTAATTTTCCTTCCAAATACTGAGATTCCCTCCCCTGTACTTCCAAGTCATCTGAGACCCGTCAGTGTTCAGCTGTGTGGCAGTGAGGGAGAGGAGTGGCAGGAAGCAAAGGTTTGTTCGTTTACTGTTACCAATCCCATTGGAAACCAGGTCCAAGCCCCATGTAGAATTCCAGTAAAGCCCTGTCCTAAAGGGGAAACCTGGGGCTGTTCAAAGCTTGTGTTTTGTTGGCTCAGGCACAGCATGTTTCTGAGGCCTCTGACCTCCTCCCCGTACGCTGGCTCCCGCCGCGGCTCTTCGTTTGAGCTCTCTGTGAAGTGGAATCTATCACTAATGTCTGATATTTTTATTATTTGTAGGGGGGACTCTTAAAAGCTGGTAGCAATTAGAGCTTAAACATCTTGGAATAAAAAAAAAAAAAAATCCCCAAGAAGGAAGTTTAATGCTAAGCAGATGTGCAGGAGCAGCTGAAATATGCTGGCTGTCTTCTGCTTCAGAAGCAACCTCATCCACTTCTAGCTGCTGTCAGGCTGGGGCAGCTCAGAAGTGCTGCTGCTTTTATGCTGCTTCCTGGGCTGGGAAGCCCACACTGGTGACCTGTGGGATTGTTTACCCATTAATACTTACATTGCCCTTCTATTCTGGCTTAAGGCAATAGTTTTGACAAGGAGAAAAAAATTCTTTCTTTAAAAAGATTTTTTTTTTTTTTAATTGATAATGGTTAACAGAATTGGGTTATTTATGGTGAGATCTCCCATGGGTGTCTGTCAATATGGCTACTGTGGATCTAAGTTTAAACTCTCTTATTGGATAGGCAGATCCAGAGTAGCCCTAAACTTGTGTTAAGTGCAGCGTATTTCCTCTGACTTTGGGTGTTTCCATCTTTTGCTGCAGCTTGGGTGGGGGCAAACTTTGAAATTTTCCCAGTTAATCCTGCAATACATCATCTGCTTGATTTATCATTGTTGTATTCAGGTTCTTCTGTCTGGAAAAAGATCTGACAGCTGACTGAAGTTCATAATCATGCTCTGAAGGCAGCGGAAGTCTATTCAAAAGCTAATAGACAAGTTGCTGACAACAACTCCTTCATACCCTTTCCCGAATGTGTCCCAAGTCTGTAACAGAAACATGCTGTGTATTCCCTCCATGAGCCACAGCACAAGTTACTCTGCCAGATTATTTCTTGTTGCGCTCCACCAATGCAAAGCTCTTTTCATTTTTTTCTGAAGTGGCAGTCCAAAGTAAATTATTGTTATTTACTGTATTTGGTAGTGTATTGTGACAATGCAGCACATGGGTTTGGGAGTCAGATGGTTGAAAGGCTTCAGAATTTTCTCCAAGCTGCCACTATAGAGAGTTTACTGTAAAGTAGTCAAAATACTGAATCCATTTGAGTGGCAGTGCAACTACACGATGAAAATTGTGTCCCTAATTTAAAGAAAGGATTTCAAACCCTCAGCATTCCCTTAGTGCTGAGGAAACAGCAATGTGTTTCTTGGACCTCTGGTTTCCACTGGTAGGAAAGTCTGAAAGCTGTTTCTTAACATTTGTATCATGCTAGCAATTCCTCAGTTACATGTGTACTATGAATCTATTACATTACTGTCTATTAATTTTTTTACTGTCTTGTAGATACACTGCGTTTCAAAAGACAGTGACAGATAGACAAGGCCACCAGTATATCCTGCTTTTCTCTCCAGGTGTTTGATGGGTGCATCTTCTCTGTTATTTAACTGCTGGGTCCATTGCAAATAAGTTTTTCAAATTTCATTTTGGAGTTGTCAGAATTTAGGAAATTTTTAGACTGTCATATAAACATCTCTTTCTAGATGTCTCTTCTCCTAGGCAGGGAGAGAGTTACAGCTGCCCTTCTGCTCCTTCATCCCACAAAAGGGGAATGTTTGTTATTTAGAAATGGGAGAAACCTGTTAACTTTCAAAACATACTTCCAGTGTATTCAAGAAAAAAACAACAAAAACACTTAACATTTGAGGATTATTCCCAAATTCCCAAGCTAAGTATTTCCACCTCATTTCATGGAAGGGGAGGGAAACCTTTTAATCTTGTTGGCAACAACTCTTATCAGCTTTCTTCTTATCCTGATCTCTGCCTCATTCATTGGTTAAAAAAATGGAATTTCTAGTTATAATGTGAATGTATGAAGCTTTACTGGAGCTTTATACTCTTTTCCATGGAGCATTATTTGTCTATTGTTACTTTCCTTAATGCAATTCTGGGGTAATAAGATGTTTTTAGAAACTCCTATGTGTTTGCTAAGCTCAGTCTCTGCAGGCTGGCTATTTGTCTTTTGGGTATGATTAACAGCTGCAAAGATAAATAGTTTTGCAGGTCTGAGGCTTAATAAGTCAGACTGTCTCTTGGTATGTGTCTTCTGAGCTATTGGGAATAAGCTCAGGGCACATCTTACTCTTAGAGCTCAGAATTGGATCACCTGCAGATCAGTTTCATAAATTCTGCAAATCCACTAAAACATAAAAATTAACTGGGTGGTTCTTATAACTTGACCTTCTTCTGAGTTCCATCATGCCAACACTACTCTTAAGAAAAACTTAATGTCTCTTTTAAAGCTATCTTTACTAACTCTCAGACTTTCTGATATGACTGATTTTGACTGTTTTCTTGTGTCTCTAATTACTTTCTTTTTTCTTGGCTGCCCTATGATTGGATTTCAAGTTTGGATGTCCAGTTTGTCTGAGACTCCAAAAAAGAGTGTCACTCCAGGTAAATTCTTGTCTCTTGGTGTTCTGCATGCCATAAAAACCAGAATTCTTGAGTTCAAGCTGTGTGTGGTTTTGGAGTTGTCTTGAATGTTAATCTCTGACAGTGAATACTCAGGATCTGTTGTCTGCTTGTGTATTGGTTTTTCATGATGCATGATTTCTGGTAAGGAAGAAGAGCTTTGCTTTTCCGATGACTGCCTCTCCTTGATGTTGCTGCTAGCAGGGGTTTGTCATTTGCAGGGTTTTATTTTCCTTGCCCAACTCAAAGTCATAGTCCAAGGCAGCTTCCCCTCTTGTGGTGGGTTGAGCCTGGCCACAGCTAAGTTACCTGCACAGCTGTGCTCTCACTATTCTGTGTAGGAGAAACTTTATGGATCAGGATGAGGCAGAGAAACATGACTGTGTGCTCCCTCTCCTTCTGAAATGCTCTTTGCATTTTCCCAGTAAATAGAACTGATTTCACGTGAAAATGCTGAAACTCTAATAAAGATGCAAAATTTTCAAGGGAGCATCAGCCACCTTGTTGCAGTGAGTCAGGAAGGAGGAGAAAGCAGAGGAGCAGTTTCTAGGTGAGGTGTCAGGGGCCAGGGAACAGTAGTCCCATACAAGGCAAAAACTAAGTTTTTTTAGTATAAGGAATCAGGACTTTTGCTGTGTGACCCATGGATTTCTTCTGCAAACATTTGTCACTGGACATGGAATATCACAGAAGAATTCTTTTCTCCTTCAGACTTAAAAGTAGAGATCACTTAGAGTAGTGATAGATCCTGTGCCTGTACAGGATGCTGGGCTGGTCACTCAAGCAGTTTAAGATATATATAGGTCTTGGGGCAAGGAAAGATGATGATTTCCATACCAGATTTGGTAAATATTCAAGTTCATGCCCTGTTGAAAGTATGTGAACAAAATCCCACCATCCTCGATGGATGAGTGCTTGCTTGTCTGAAGTTTTTAGTGAGCAAGACGGCTGTGATTCCAGAAATGCTATTCTTGACAGAAGTTGAATATATCCTTGGGAGTTCTGCCTCATGTTTGCAGAACAGGTCTAATTTGAGGGTGGTAACTGGACATAAAAGTGCAGAAATATCTGAAGTACTCAGTCAGGAGCCTGCTGCTTCATATGTCATGGAGGAATTGAGACAGAAAAACAGAGTGAGACTCAGCAGGAGAGAAACATGTTAAGGAGGAGACACAAGAGGTAGTGTCCCTCAGGAAAAATGACAAGAACCCCCTCGAGAACTGGCTGGGGGATGAGGTTGGGTTTCTTGGACTCAGTAGATCTGTTGGGACTTTGGGACTGTTTCTTGTCATATGTAAAATGGCAAACTGAATGCCAGGGTTTTTGGCCTTCTTGAAGGGCAAGGAAGCAAAATCTTTAATAAATACATTTTTTTTTCTTCTGCTAACTGCTTTTAGCTAAATGCATGTCACTAGTTTGGCCAAAAAAAATCTGTGCATGATGAGTGTGCAAACAGAAGTGATTAATTGCATTGCATGGTGCTTGAGAAGGTGAATGCTGATACATAGTGCTGTTCAAAAGTCTTGTTTATTTGGCAATTTCTTAGCTCCCCATGCTGTTCAGGTGGCCTTTCAGTTTCTCATCCAAATGAATCCCGTTTCCAAAACAGCTGTTCTTCAGTCCAGATCTGCCATGGGCTGTATCCTGATGTGTCAAGCTGGTAGATCAGACTTGAATTTAGATGTGATCTTTATCTATGTAGTACATTTAGGTGTCCTAGCTGGGCTGTGGCTTGGAGATGAGAATAGAAGCCAGTTTCATGCTGCCCAAGCTCTCACTGAGGTTATGAACCTGCTCTATGAAGTGGAGACTCTAACCAAGACTTTGAAGTGGTTTCATTTTGTGTTTTGGAAAAAGATGGGTGCCACACAACCACACCCTGGGAGGTTCTGTGGTGGGACTCTGGTTTGGTCACCCTGACTGCTGTTATAATCCTTGGCTGGTCTGCTTTGTGCCATATGGAGGGATGGGAATGTGTTGCACCGCTGAGCAGGACTAGGGCAAATGCCAGAGTATATTGGTAACTTCAGCCTGGTGGAAGACCCAGTTTGGCAGCTGTGTGAAAATCTCAGAGTAGTTTAACAGATTTGTGCGCAAAATACTTAAGTATTCTTAACTGTTGCTACCTGTAACCTAGTTGGTTGGAATCACTGTTCAGAGAGCCAACTTTCCAAGAAGGAGTGGAAAGAGGACTCAACTTTTTACTTTCACCCTCCTGCCTCTAATTTTTCTTGGCTCTGTTTTAAAACCTAGCAGATCAAAAATAAAAAATAAAAACCCCGAGACCAATAGGCTTCACTTGGCAAAGGTCAGCACTGAATTTTTCTGTTGGTCAGGATTTCTTTGGAAATGCTGCTGAGAGCTGTAAAGAGGGAAGAACTGAACTAGAGCAGCTGCTTGAGAGAGCTCCTGCCATTTACCATGGGCCAGGCTCATTCCTGAGGCACTCCCCATGGGAGCTGTGTTGTGCTGCTGGTTTTAGCTGTGTGTCACACACACTCCAGTGCTGGAAGCCACAGCCTACCTTAAAGCTGCCACTTGTCCCAGACTCTTGAAGGATTGCCCAGATCTTGGTTCTTGGAAGTGAGAGAAAGTACTACGTGTGTGTTATAGTGGGGAATGAATCCAGGCATCCAGTTAATTTTTTGCTGCTGTGATTGCTGACCATAGTCTCTCCTTGGTGGCAATGTGTGCTGCTGGTGTGAGCCCCCGTTTGTAGCAGCAGCCCAAGATGTTAGGAGAGACTTGGGGCAGCTCAGGGAGTTACCATCTAGACCAGATCTTGGCATGTTTAGTGAAAAAGATAGCAAGAAGGGCTAGAGCTCTGGCCACTGCTGCCCCATGTCCTGAAAGGCTTGCAGAGCACATGAGCAGGGAAGGTGATGGTTGGATGGATGCTCACTTGGAAGCTTCTCATACAACAATCACAGCTGCCAGCCTGGGGTGAGAGGGTTTACGTGCTGACCTGGCCATTGCTGCGTGCATGATGATCAATCTTGTTTTATACTCAGGCATTCTCTTGGATTTGGACAAGGTTTTGGGGCAAACTTCTCTGGCTTTAGGTCTTCTGCATTACCTAGGTGATCAGATCCAAACCATCCCCTTTCTGCTTTCCACCCATCTCTGTCTAATAGCAGGATGTCACCTGCTTCTGAAACTCTCTTCTGAAAATGCAATAGAGTGTTTTTATGCTTTGTAAAAGAGATACCTGGCCAAGCTCAGGGAAGAAGTACAGAAATCATAGTGTATTAATAATTAATAAATCTCATTTGATAGATTTGCCCCAATGTTTTTTTTCCTATAATTGGCAGCAATCCAGACCTTGAAACTGGATTTGTACTGAATTTCTGAAGTAACTGTAGGAGGTGATGAACTTTTGTCTCTGTCCCTAAAGCTTTGTGGCTCAGGGCTGCTACACTAAGAGCCTCTGAGCCCTGAAATTAAACACTATCAGGATTGGGAGGATTGCTATGTGGTGGGAGGGATGAAGATCAATCCCCTTCACTCACAGCTTGTGGCAGTAGTAGTCTTACCTCCAGGAATAACTGATGTATAAATACAGTCTGAATTTTGGTAAGTGGCAATGGGGCTAAAGCATGACAGGCTGGAGTGCAGGACTATTTAGGAGATGAGTCAAAGCCCCAGTTGTTTAGGGCACACAAAGAATAAAAAACGGACAAAAATCCAAAACACCAAGACTAAACAAAAACCCTCTCCCTGAACAGAAGAAAGATCCACGACTGGGAAACACAGTTTTGATCTGAATCCATGTTGTCCCCATAGAGATTTGTAGCAGGCTTCATTTCTCTCATCTCACTGCTTACTCTAGGAACTGGTTATTTTAAGAACTGCTTTTCCAACACTGCTGCAATATGATGAACTCTTGTGTACTCTCACATGCATTATATGGCAAAGTCTGTTTTATCTTGTGTGCAATATACACTTAACCCAATTTTTAAGCTGACCTAAGCTCTCTATCTTAACACAGTTCAGGATAAATCATGGGTGGAAGGTTAAAAGAAAACATACTATTTTAATGTTTATTTATTATAGTCATGTGGTCCTTCTGATAAGAAAGAAAAGAGGTGAAGTTTTTAGGGAAGGAATTCCATGTGTTTAGAGCTGGGTGTATCATTGCTGTAAGGGATTAGACTGATCTGAGGATTTTAAGCAGGCTTGCTGCTATTCTGGGTATTTTTTTTTTCCCCTTTGTCCTTCCTCAGAAGGAGTTTTCCAGAGATACATAAAAGTTTACCCTTCAACAACTGGCTTTAACAAGAAACCGCAGCTCTAGATCCAAGCTACCACAGTTACTCCTCCCTGTGTGTGGAAAAGTGCAGAGCTCTGCCATTATCTTATGGAATGCCAGGACACTGGGGCTGTGTCTGGCAGACACCCCAGCGTGCAGACCCTGCGCGTGTCCCCAGCAGCTGTGCCCATGTCCAAGGGCTGCACTACCTGCCTGCCAGTTGGTTCTTCTGCTGTGACTCACCCTTATGGCCTTCACTGGCCGTTGCTGTGGTTTTGGCTGCTTCTGCAGGACTTCCACTGACCAGCCCAGTACTAATTCATTTAGTCTCAGTCTGTAAACACTTAATTGATAATCATGAAAGAGCAATAGAAAAACTTGTGCACTGTATGGATTAAAAGAGCAGACATGTTTATAGCCTGATAACAACAGAGTAATCTGGCAAAGATCAGGCGTCTCACATTCCCATATCCAGATGATTTTATTTTTGGAGTCCAGTTGGTGGTTTTCATTTTTGGCTGTTGCAAAACCATCGTAGGTCTTAGCTGTTGCAACACAGGAGGAGGAGGATGTTGGAACGGACGTTCTGCGCTCTTATTTAGGAGGCTTTCACAGTAGTTGCTGGTCTCCGAGTCCAGCAGGAGGAATGATGCTCCCTCCTCGCTGCCTGGTGAGGGGGACAGGGTGCAACTGTGTCACTTAATAGTGCCAGCTGTGAGGGGCATGGACAAGCTCCAGTGACATTTCTGCTCTGCCCCAGGAAGAGAAGTGCTGAGGTGAGGAGCGGGAGGATTGTAAAGTGGAGCCCTATGGAGAGGAGGAGGGGTATCCTCAAGACTTTAACCAGGAAACGGACTCGAGGCAAAAAGAAATGGAGAGGCAAGCAAACTCTTATTTCAGCCAGCAATCTGTGCTCTGCTCTGGGGAGGGTTTGCGAGTTGGAGCTTAACCAAAACACTAATTCTGCTTTTTTTTGGAGGGAGAGGAGGGGGACCTTTACCTGGAACATCACTGTTATCCTATCCTCTGCTCTCCATTTCTCCTGCTTGGGCTGAAGATGCTTTTTAAAAAGTAGGGCTGTTGTTTCAGGGTGGCATTGCAGCTGCCTGTGAGCTTGCTGGGGAACTCGTGCCACGCTGCATCCCTCTCCTCTGGTGTGCTCACACTGAGCAGGCTGTTACTCTTCAATGCATGCTGTGTCCTGTGTTACAAATTAGACCTGAACTAATTGGCAGGGATGCGGAAGCGCCCACGGCAGCGGGTGTAATTGGTGCTGTGCTCCCTGTGGTGTTGCCTGTCTTGTTCTTTTGAATCCCCTTTGGAGAGCCTGACATAGCGTAGCAGCAATGTTGTGAGCATCCTGAGTGTCACTGAGGAGTAATTCATCTAAAGAAACGTGGGGGATGGAAGGCTGAGGAGGATTGAAGTCCCTTACTCTACTGACTGTGCCTAAAGGGAACGTAATAACAACCCAAACCAGGCTACCCAGAAAATGGCTAAGGCTTTTGGTTACTGGAATGAGCTCTTTCTCTGCCTTTTCCTCCTCCTCTTCTTCCTTTCTTTGCTCTTTCTGAAATCTTCCCCGCTTGCAGTACCTAATCTTGGGTGACCATCAGCCCAGGAGCCCCAGGGACCCCACGCCTCGAAAGGGGGATATCCTCTAGGCATGATCTGCTGCAGCTGTAAATGAACAAGCTTGTTTGACCTTGGTTACTTCCTAGACCAAGGAATTTATCACCCTATTTTTTTTTTGTCTTAATAGGAGCCCTGTAGCACTTATACAAGCGTCTGTTAAAACAATCTCTTAATTGTATGTGTTCCTCCAGCCACTGTAGTGACAAAGAAATCCTCCTGCAGTGACTACCTTACCCAGGGCAGGACAGAGTAACCCAGAGAAGCCTTGCTGGGTTTCAGATATGAGAATGTAGATCGGTTCTATCTTGCAATCTGTTTTAAGTGTCTTTTTTTCCTTTTTTTTCTTTTTTTTTTTTTGCAAAGCAGAGTTGTGTAGGTGGATTTGAAGGGCTGAGTCTCCGTGTTTCCTGGCAAGGGCATTCCCCTGGCACAGGGTCCCTGGCTTGGCGTCTGTGGCTGCCGGTGTGGGGTGTTTGCCAGCCTGTGCTCCAGCCTGGTCCTCTCCTTGTTCCTAGCAGGGACACGTGCATCACATCAACGCTGCTCCTGCCACCAAGCCAATGCAGTCTTTTGGATTTTTTTCCTTACTCCAGTCCCATGAAAACTGCCTAGGAGGTTGGAGGAAAGAAGGCATTGGAGTTGTTGGTTTAGCATTAGCTTCCTGCATGTCCCCTGCTCCCCTTGGCACTGTTTGGTCCCTCTTGCCTTTCTGCACACCGAATTCTCTGCTGGTGCACGTGCATAGACTTAGGTCCATGACAGCTTTTGTTTCTGGTTATAAAACTTGCATTTATCTCAAAACTAAAACAACGTAGGGGATGTAGGTATGACTTGCCTAAGCAGGTGGAATGAAGATTATAGCGCAGCTGGATTCTGGACTGGAGAAAAGACTGTGTGGGAAACAGTGTGAAATAGGGGAAGACATCTCATCTGACTCTAGGTAGCCCAACTAGCACTAGTTTAAACGGGAGTGCACGAGTCAGGTTGATTTATCATGAAGAGAAACATGATGCTTATTTGGAATGGACAGCTATGGTGAAAATTTGTGTTATAAATTTCCATGTTGTCAGTTCATGGTCTTCTCCTCCTATTCCTGCTACTGGCTGTGGTTCAACTATCTATAGAAAAGCTAAATCTCTTAAACACAAGCTTCTAGAGGAGATGACTCCTCTTTAAAGAAAATTAACTTACGTAATTTGAGGAGAGGCAGAGGTATGCTTAGGGAGCAAGGAAGCCTTCTAATTTTCTGAGTTTCTTAAACTTGGTCCAAGGGGAGGCATTGTGATAGTGTTTCCTTTCAGGAAACAGTTGAATTAATTGCTTTTTTTCCTAGGATTTTCATTTCGCAGGATGCTGTTTTAATGGCTGATGCATTCTTTACCTTTCTTGGCAGGGATGCTAATTACTTGCCTGTAGAATCACTTTGCATCTGCAGTCCAAACACATATGAGTTTGGAAATGCAGCACCCAGTATCCTGCGCTTGGCTGTCAGTCCCCTGACTTTTTCTGGTGGACCATGCTGCTTCCTTCCCGTCTCTTGTAGCCAATTTGTCATCTGAAATTCAGGAAAACCCAGAGTCTGCTCTTGGCTCTGTCCCTGTTGTGTAAAATGAGACATTTAGTAAGTTGTGTATCTGCTTCTGTCCTCCCTTTCAATCAGCATCTTAATCCACAGCGACAGGAGCTGCCTCTTAACGTGTAAAATGTATAATAAGGCTGGTATCCCGAACTGCTGTAATTGAGAAAACCCGTATCATAATTTTGCAGTAAGGCATGTTGGCCCTGACAAAGTGAAGAGCCCGGACGGAGAGTTTTCCTGACTTTTGGAGGCGGTTTCTGTGCCGAGCTCAGTCGGTGTGTGCCGGGCTTGGTGCAGAGGCCCCGTCTGTGCGCGCTGTTTGTGTTCATTGCAGAGCCCAGATGTGGCAGCCCAAGGGCTCCTCCACATCTGGCACTCTGCTCTGCCTGCCTCGTGGCTCCACCTCGAAGTGCATGGTTTCGGCTCGGGGGTGAAAAAGTCAGAAATAATATTTTTTATTTTTTTTTTAAATAGACCAGTGTTGTGGGGGAAGGGAGGGAGCAGAGCGTTCCTTTGCACCTTCCGTGGCCCCTGCTGGCGTGAGCGCCTGCTCTCATTCATAAATGGCTCTGACAGCAGAGAGCCCTGGGTCCGAGGAGCAATCGAGGGACTGGGGCTGGCTCCGAGGCTCCCAAGGCGATGGAGAGGGGGAGCCGAGCCCGTCCCGCCGGGAATGCGGAACCGCGGGGCTGCCGGGGGTGGCCGTGTTCGAGCGGCGGTCTGGCGCTCAAACTTTTTTTCTTCTTCTTCTTCTGTTTCAAGTAAACACTCTTCCCCGCCCTCCCCTCTCTCCCTCCACCCCACCTCCCTCTTTCAGTCCCGCTCATGTGTTTCTATTTAAGGGCTGCAGTGCAGACGAATATGATTGGCATCTACAGCCCCCTCTTGACTTTCAGCTCAAGCCTTTAGAGTGGAGAAGGAGCTGAGCCGCCAAGGGGAGAGCTGTTTCTTCTTTGGGTTTACTGGGGGGATGGCTCAGCTGTGGATTTATACTGCTTCTGCCCAGGATTTTTCTCTCTGAATGGGAGCAAGGATTGTGGAAACCATGTTGGGAAGAGGTTTATTTTCAGAATCCATCATGAAACTGTGCAACTAATTCACTTTTTTGGCTCCTTTTTTGCATTTTTTTTTTCCTCCCCTTTTTTCTTCTTCTTCTCTCCAATGTCCCTCTGTGCTGCTGGGTTGTGGGCCAGAGGAGGCTGTTTCTATATGGCCAGCCATTTGGGGATATGCTGCGAGCCAAGGTTGTTTGCTGATTCGCTTGGCTCTGGTGACAAGTTGGCCTGTTGTGAATCGGATGGACGGAGGTCGCTCTCAAGGAGCCATGGCTGGAAGCTGGCTTACGGCTTGCTTTTTCCCTTCCCCAGGTGCTGATGCTAGCTCTGAACCCATGATCCTGGAGCAATATGTGGTGGTGTCCAACTATGAGAAGCAGGAGAACTCTGAGATCAGCCTTCAGGCTGGAGAAGTTGTGGATGTCATAGAGAAAAATGAAAGCGGTAAGTTATATTTGCTGCTTTTCCCTCTTCCAATGATCCGATTTTTGCGTTTGTTCCTCTGCTTTCAGTTTCCTCATCACTACTTGTTAGCTGTGCGTTTGCTCCATCTGGTACAGTTACTATGTCTGGCAGAGGATGTTGAAGTCTCTCCATGTTGATTTGGGCTGGGGGCCAAATGTTGCCTTCTACTGTAAGAATGTTTCATAGGTTTTGTGTGTTAATTAGCCAAGGTACGCCAATGGAAAATGAAGGTGACAGAGAGAAGGATCTGCAGCTAATGAAGCTGATGTATAGTAGGCTGCTATAGTTGCCCTGCTGTCTCTTCAAGTTTCTGTCAGTATTTCCATTACTAACTCCCTTTGCAGAGGATTTATAGGATGAGTGTTTAAAAATTGCTTGGGACGAAACTTGGCTTGACAGCTTAGCCCATGGCCCAGAACTCAGTAGGAGGGGAGAGAATGTGCGTAGATAAATACGTGGCCATGCACAGTTTCAAAGCTTCTTGCAGAAGTGTTAATTAGGGAATTTGGGGCAAAGAGGCAGAGGCTGTCATGTAAAAGCAAGATGAAATCCCCTTCTGCCATGCATGGAATAACCAGCTTGCACTTGGAAAATGAGATTTTTGGCAAGTGCTTGTATAGATTTCTTTTGTGTACTTTAACTTTTGGATGCCTGGTAGCTTTGAGTTGGGCAGAACACATGCAGGAGACTGTGTACGTGTGAGTGCTCGGAGTGGCTTAGCAGCTGGTTTGAATAACTGCCTGTCTTCAGCAGCTCCCCTCCTCCCCTCCAGCACTCCTTGTGTATTAATCCAGAGCTGTTGTCCAGGACTGCTTTCCAGCCCACTCGTGACTTGTGTGTCCTCATCCAGAGGAGCTGCTGACATTTGGATCTGTTCAAGCCAAGGCTGACATTGTGGTACCTCCACATTCAGGGCTCTCACCACTGGCAGGCTCTGGAGTGTGCTGGGCACAGCAGAGCTTGGGGACTTCAGGGCACCCTGATCCAAGGTTCAAATGCACCTTCCTGATCTTTGAGCCAGGTTATCCACAAAGATGACCATGCATTGTATTTTTTTTTTCCCATCTTTTAATGGAGTGGTAATTTCTCTGTTATATGAGAGCCACATGCTTGTTTGGCTCAAAGTGATACCATCATTTGCTGGCTGGTGATTTGATGGGGAGTCCAAAAGGATTGAGTGTGTGGAAAGGCACTGGCTAGTGTGAGCAGAAATACCCATCTCCTGAGTCCTGACTGTATCACTTGAAAAACTAATAGAAACCAAACTGCTCATCTGCCCCACTTTAAAGCAATAGTTATGATTGAAGAGGGAAAAATGTCTTCACTTCTTGAGCTATGTCTGGCCGAGTGGACAAGCATCCTCCCTTGCAAGCCTACAGCTTCTCATTGTCAATAGTGGATGTCTCTCCCATCAGAGCAAGGCTGGCTGTATTGTGGCAACTTATGTTCATATTCATGATGTCCTTGTCTTGGATAATGGCTTATGGAGCCAAGGGAATTAATTGGGCTGTTCAATAACACAAGAAGTGTCTGAATTCCAGTTACAGTTTCTTTGTGATTTCATTTAGTGTGGCCTCTCTGCCTTGTACAGTTCAGACCACATTGTATTGAACCACATAGTATGGGGAGATAGAAATGGAGCATGTCAGGGTTTGAATTAATTAGTGGGTCCAAGAATGTGACTCTTCTCAGGGAACATTCTTTAATTTGGATTATACTTCTTAAAACCATATTCTGATGCTTGGCAGCCAGATTCCATAATGTCCATGCTAACAAGAAAGAAAATCTGAAGTCTGGAATTCCGTGCTGTGGTTTTGATTTTTATATTTGTGGATGTACAAAATAAAGATACTTATATCCTTTAAAAAAACAAAAACAACAGATAAGCTTATAAATCACAGATGGAGGCAGCATGACTTGCTTGGATGCCTGTTTCAACTGTTCTGGTAGGGAACTCATGGTTTTGTTATTCCAATAACAGGACTCCAAACAGTCTCTTCATCCTCCCCTAGGTTAGGGATACCACAAGAATGACTTCAATACTACGTCTTCTTGTCTCTTCAGCTGAACCTTTGGATGGCATGTAACGAAACTAGCAAAAGTTTCTCAAGAGTCAACTTTCAAAACCTATGAATTGTGGCCTGAGTTTGAGTATCTGCTTAGTGAAAGCAAGCAAACCTAGGAGATGTGGTTATGACCTCTAAGAACACCGGGATATAATTTTCAAGAAAATAAGATTATTGGGCTGTGCACATGTGTAATACTTCATTTGACTGTGTGGTTATGTTGGCCATGTAAGTGCTGTGAAACTTTACCTGTGATGTCATTCTTCGAATCCATACAAAGGAGATGCAAGGTGTTTTGGATGTCACATGCATCAGGGATAATGTCTTCAATGACAGGAAGGAAGAGTGGCTGGACAGCTTGCTAGTTCACAGCTGAAAAGTCCTGTCAGACTGGACAGTGTGTGTTGGATGCGCTGTTGGGCCAATATTTTGAACTTCCTCATATGTGTAGTCATGTATGTAGCTATCATGTCTCTTTTGGGTATTTAACTGTACTTTGGGGTGGTTATATGTGTAAAGGCACAGATGACTATTTCATTCTAAAACCTTGTCTGAATAGGGCTGCCTGTTGATGCCAAGGACACTTAAATTTAGAAAAAAATTTAGCTTGGCTTTGTTGCATGGCTTTCATAGGAAAGAAACACCTTCTCTTTTCTGGTCAAATGTCCTTTTATTTTTTACACAAGGAACCTCACAATCACTTTGCAAATGGTGGTACATCTTCGCATCCTGCTGGAAGTTTTCTTCTGCACACATCTAGGCCCTGAGCTGGAGTTACCATCTTTTCTGATGTTTGCTTCCAAATTGTGTGCTCTCCTGAAAGGACATAAGCTGTGCCTTTTCAAAGGCCAGTGTATAGGGCAGAGGCAGAAGGAGGTAAAAATATCTGATATTTGATTTATTGAAGCCTTATCTGGTTTTCATCAAGCTTCTTTAGCTACATTTCAAGTGTGTCACACTTACTATATAGTATTGCTCAGTGTTACTTTTCTCATGTAAGAGATGGTATTTAAGGTATCTCACAGGTAGATATGTACAAGCCCATTTGGTGGGGCCTTGTCTCATTTGGTTTTCTCTTTCACTGGAAAAGTTGGCTAAGTTGTCTTCATTATTGTGCTAGTGAAAGTTATTACTTGGACATTATTTAAAGTTGAAATTTCTGTCCAGTATTTTGACTTAAGAGCAAGGTCAGTGGAGCATATGAATAATTTCCAAAACCCTTAATCTGAGTTATGAAGCCTTTGGGTCACTATAATCTGGTTGTGGCTGCAATTACTGTGGAAGCAAACCTTGCTAGACTTCAATAAAGCTGTTGTACTTCAGAAGGAGTTATTTAGTAGTGTATCAGCTCTCAGGCTCCAGCATTTGGTTTTTTGCAGCTAACACCTATCTTGGCTCAACAGAAGTTGTCCTTCAGACCTTGATTCTATTTATAAGAGCAAAATATCCACTGTCCCTGTTGTATCTGATGAATATTTGTATCTTTTTTTCCTTACCTGGGAGGAAAATCTGCATGTAGCAATGGTCACAAATGCATCAGGAGAAAAGAGAAGGTTAACAGTCGCTACAGATGTTGTCTGGGAATGGGCTGTAGTTACAGGGCTTGTGTTTCTTGCTAGAAGTGGCTGTGATTTGTTTAAAGGCATGGTGTAACCAACCTGCTCTGTCCAACACTATCTAAACATTTCTGACTTGTTTCAGAAAAACTATGTGAATAGTTGACGTAAGTCCTGTCTGTCGACTACATAGGTTTCTTTTAAACCTTAACCAAAAAAAGCCTCATGGAATGACTTAAACATGTATTTCTGTTGCAGAAAAGAAATGTTGTGACTTTAAAGCAGGAATCTGACAGATTCTTTAAGGTGGAAGAGGGAGGGCCAGAGCAGCTCTCTCTGTGCCAAGTTTTGCGTGGATGTGGCTTGAAATGGTCAAGCTATAAACTGTGCCGGCAGTGTTTGGAAAACCTGGAAAACCTGACAGACAGTGAGGTATGAGCACAGTGCCGAGCACCTCTGCCTCTGCTGCTGCTGCTCTGCTTGCAGGCAGGATGGGAGCTCTTTCCTTGCAGCCCCTGGGAGCTGTGCCTGCGGTGGAGGCGTCGTGGGACGGCGTTTTCAGCTGGGCTGAGCAGGGCTGTAGCCATTTCCTCTGCAATTACATAACTGCAGACCAATGTTCAGCGCTACAGTACATGGAATACGTAAAACAAGGCTATTATGGTTAGTGTAACTTTATCAGGACCCAAAGGAATCTCTGAGAAGGGAGGCTGCTCTTCTCTATCTTGGATGTGGGTCTTGGCACTGAAGTGTCCATGAGGAAGATCTTTGCTCATCTGGGAGTCCTGGCTTGGAGGTCCTGGGGCTTGCTGGTTGTCCACACAGATGAGTCTGTGCCTGGCAATGTCCTCTGCTGCACCATTTGGTTTCACTGGTGCTGCTCACTGGCTGCAGTCCTGACCTAGGAGAGGGACATAGAAAGGCCACAACTCTCAGACCCTGGGGATGCACTGGATTCCCAATTGACAGCTTCCTCTTCTCAGACTGAGGGCTTTTGGAGGTAGGCTTCTGGCTCTTCGTGGGGAACACACACCCTTTGTTTGAAGCTGTTGCTTTCTAGGGTTAAGTAAATGGATTTATTTGGTACCAGAAGGGGCCAAGATTACTTTCATGGTTAACTGCTGCATCTTGGCTAAAGGCACACCCTTGAAGTGTTTTAAGTAGAAACAGAAAAATAAAGCTTCTTGAAACTCATGAACCAATCTTGCATCTTCATATCCATTCTGCCATGCCTGTTTTTGCAAGCAGCATTGATTTTTAGTCACTTTTCTTTAGTGTTGGCTTTTATAAGGGGCTTTAAATTTTGTAAAGATCACAGTTTCTGTCTTGCATCTGCTTTTTGCTGCTCTACCTGTCTCTCTAAGTCCTTGTCTTCTTCATCTCCCCTTGATCCACAAAAGGGACTGTGTACACTGCTAGCAAATGTCTATGAGCATTAGTGTTATCTTGTAAAAGCTGGCCAAACCCAGCACACTTCTGTTTATTCTAACAGATAAGTGGCAGTCTAGCAGCTTTCTAAGTTTCAGATGTAGCTGTAGCTCCACATGAAATTGCAAATGCAGTTTCCTAATTTGCCTGTGAATTGTCACTGGTCAGATGTACTACCAGACATAGTAATTGCCAACACTATGCTTTATTTCAGGTGCAATTGGTGTGTGTTGGGTTCCTGTAGAAAGAGAGCTCCCCCCTCTTTATAGCATTACAAGAAAGTGTAATTGATCAGATATGATGCAGAACTTGATTTTTGTTCATACACCCAGCTTTGCCCTGCTGTTTGCTCTGAGAAACTACTTCAGCTCTCTGTGTTTCCACTTCTTCCCAGTGTGTCTGTGTATTTGAATTTTAAGCCTTGTAAGAGACCAAGGTTACGATATAAAAAGTAAATACTCCCTCATACAGCAGCCCCTTCTCTTGGGGCTGTTCCTGGAATTTGAGAAGAAACAAACACTTCTGTAGGTTGAACACTTTTCCTCTAGCACTGCTGGCTTTATCCCAGAGGACAGGTTTAGGTGAGTGGCCACCACTAAGTAGGGACAGCTTGTCTAGCTGCTTCTGTATGTACCAGTGCTCATAACTCTCTAACAAGGAGAGCCAAGTTTAAGAAAGAACCACCCCAAGCACTTTTTTAAAAACAAAGGAGTGTAGCCTTTGTCCATTCAGAATGCAGTGCTGCCTTGCCATGTGTCCTGCCTTTCTGGCACCAGCCCAGCAGCAGAGGATACTTGATCCACTTATGAATCAGTTCCTGTCCTGCTGCAGTTTCTGTCCAATGTACGTACTAATGCAGTCAAACACAGGCCATCTGAGGAGGCAGGGTGGGTGATGTGGAATTTTTGGCTAGGAGTTACTGGAAAGTTGTTTAATGTCATAAAAAACAGTGTTCGTAGAAGTTTTTTCTCCAAACAGGGACAATGCTGGCAAAGCAGAGATGCTTTCCTCCTTCAAATGTTTGCAGCTCGAGGCTGGAGAAAGGCTTCTCTGGGCAGACGGAGGTTCAGAGCTGTCTGTGTGGAGAGTAAGGATGCTTCTCCCACTGCAGCACTATTTTTGTCTTCAGACTTTTTGGAGGCAGTGATCAAGGCTGGTTGTTCTTTTTTGTTCTGCAGCAGTATAAGCAAAGCATCCTTGGTGCATCTGGTTGCAAAGGGTGGGTTTTATTTTAAATTTTAGCTGTCTTGGAAACTGTTATCTCTGGAGGGAGCCTGAATGCCTTGTTTTAAAGTAGTCAGTGGAAATGGAGTATTGATAGGAGGAACAGGGACACCTACACTAACTCAGGTTCTGTGCTGGCTCCGAGGGAAGCCTGGGACAAGCTTAGAGCAGAGAGGTAAAACTGGATGTGATGATTTGCTCTCGCCAAGTTCTCCTGGAAATCAGCTCCCTTCTGGGAATACAGTGCCTGACCAACCCTGCAAACAGGCACTCCCTCTTCCAGTGGCCTGTTTGCAAAATGTTGAATGGATGGAGAGAATTTACAATCACACCAGAAACAGCTGGGTCAGCAGGAGATGAGGAGGAGCCCTCCCTCCTCTGCTCTTGCCCTTGGGAGCCCAAGGGTGGGGTGACACTGTCTAATGACTTTAGCAGATGTAGTAAGCTGGAAGCAGCCCTTGACAGCCTGCTCTGAGCTCTTTGGTGATTGTTTTGTAAGCTATTTTCTGAACACCTGTTTCATAAGCTATTTTCTGAACACCTTTTTTTTCTTGCCTTTTTCCTAATCTGGTTGAATTTGTAACTCTGTGCCTTTGTAGGGAAAAAGAGGATGGTAGCTGGTTTCTTTTTCTGGCTTTTTTTATTTTGAACAGTCAAAATATGTTGGTATGGCTGAAGCCCTCATTTTATTTACAGCTATTAAACTTGAATTTACTGTACCCAGAAAGGAATTATGTCACAACATTTCTGAAGCAGTTACCTCTGAGCTGCAGTTCAGGGCTGTCCTGAACATAGGATTGAATGATAAGCGGTTGGGACTGAAGTTCCTGGCCTGCTTATTGCTTGATCATCACCACACCAACATCTCAGCTGAGCTTGGGATGTTGCTGCATAAAACAAAATGCTTGAATTCTGAATGTTTTGTGATATTTATGGTGCTATCTTGTGATGTCTAAATGGCTTCCTCTACCCCACTTAGTAACTTACATGGCAATTGACGTTTGTTTCTGTTTAAGGGCTTGGAAGGCGATTCTCTGTGTTAGAACCAAAGCAGGGTTGTTATTACTCTCTTTGTGTTGTAGTTGTCCTCTGTCACTGTGGAAAATGAGGTTGTTCTCCACTGCCACCCCTGAAATGCCTATTGTTTTGTGACTGTGCCAGGGGATTAAGGTGGGCTCCTGCTTTTCTGCTGGTGCTACTCGTTCCAACCCTGTGACAAGGGGAAGGTATCCCTTTAATTGTGCTGTGACATTTCCATCTCTTCTGGGAAGCTCTTCTGCATTTCAAAGGCATCCTTGCTTGGTTTTCCTTTGCCCAGCTTCAAATTGCAGTTGGTATTTGTTCTGCCTCCTTGATGACAAGCCCATTAAGAACATTTGAAATATAGCTGTCTGCTACAACTCTGCCCTTTGCAGTGCCTCATTCTGCTGAAACTTTCCTGGGACACCTTCTGGCTGTTCTGGAGCTCTGCTGCTGAGGATGTTTTGCCTGCTGGGATGGAGTTGTTGACTGTGGCTTGTGTTATCTGTGCTCCCACTTGATTTGGAAGCAGCTCAATGTCATACTAAAGTGACCTTCAGTGTATTTATAAAGCCTTGCAAAAGTTAACTAGTACTGGTGTTCCCTTGGGTTCATAATTGAAGGTTTCAGAGTAACAAGAAATTAATTCTTATTTTCGGAGCAACACTGCCTCATTTCATTCCTCTGTAGAGAGAAAAGAGTGATTAACAGTAATAGGGACACAAAAGATGTCATGGGGTCATGTTTCTCTGAGGCATTCACCTTTTTAACACTAACTATCAGATCCCTTTTATGTAGTGTTCACTTTTAAATAGTTTTAAAGAAATATCTCTCCAGATTAAGACATGATAAAATAACTTCCAATTTGAAACTGTCCCTCTTGAACATATTTTTTCAAATGTTTTGGGCTATAGCATGTGGTTTAAATACCTTTTTCTAGTCTTACTCCCATTGTTGTCTTAATCTTGGGCAACTGGTGTTCTGACAGGGCTAGTTCAATTTTGTAGGTTTTTTCCATTTTGTGGAGACATCTAAAGTCCAGCCACTTTGACTTTTGCCTTCATTTGGCTTTTCTATAGCTGATATCATGCCTCTGTGGGACAATTTTCCCACACCTCTAAATTTCTCACAGCTCAGGAAAAGGGTCATTGCTGTGAATAGGAAGTCTCCAAGTATATTAAATATTTATCTCTCATGCTGTCTTCTAAGCATTCCACTGAAGCAAACAGGTTCCCTTTTCAACTTCCATCCACCTGGCTTGACGTAGAACAATATACTACCCCTTTAATTGTGGCTAGATCTCCAATCTAGTTGTAGATCTCCAATCTACATTTTCTACATTTTCTCTAACAACAGAGGTTTTCTACATTTTCTCTAATCTAGAAAATGTAGAAAATCTAAGTTTTCTACATCTAAATAGAAACATCTACATTTCTCTAATTTCTCAAGAAATGGGAATTGTAGCCCAAAGAGAGGAACTCCCCTGCCTCACAAGTGCCAGCAGAGCAAGCCCACTTGCTGGGACCAAACCTTCACACAGGCAGGACTGAAACAGGTCCCACTTGGTTGCCAGGCCAGCATATGAGGAGATTTTTCTTGTCTTCACACTACAAGAAGTACATTTCAAAGGGGAAGAAAAAAAATCAATGTCAGCCCTTTCAAAGATTGTTTCTCATTTGCATCTGTTTTGATTTCTCCATATCCAAGGCACTGAGACCCCTCAGGAGTAGGAGAGGGAGCAAGCCTGTCTGGACTTCATATTTGCTAGTTTTGGGCATGAAATCTGTTCCAGGATTTGTGAGACTGCCCTGCTAGTCTGTCTGCTGGGGAGAGGGTGGGATGTAACCACTGAAACCTCAGACTTGAAGACTGAGTTCTGCATAAAGACACTTCAGCATCAGACAAACAGGGCACATCAGCAGGAGAGGAAGCAGTGGCACACAGGCTTTGCTACCTCAGAGTTTGCCATGCAACACATCCAGCTACTCCTGAATAATAGAATATCTACCAGGCCTCTGAAAACTTCAATTCTGAAATTTCCAGCTGCCTGCAAATTTCTTTCTCTTTCCCTTCTCATTTAATCCTCTTCTGCTGAGACTTTATGCTCAGGCAGATAGTTACACTCCCCATTTCTCCTGCATACCCTGTTTGGAGCCCAGGATGGCAGGTGAGAAGGAAAAAAATTTACATGGCATCCTCTGTTGGAGCCTTTACTCATTACCTCCTCTGTTTGTGCAGTCCCTGCCAGTTTGGGGACCCTGAAACCTGCCCCAAGAAAATGCTTCCAAGGAAAATCTGCTTTTCATATTAGAATGCATACACTTGCTCATGATTGAGTTTCCTATATCAGCCAAATAGGTCACCAGCTCAGCACTGCTGCAAGAAACTACCTGGGGCCAAGAATATACAAGTATTATTGCTGAGGCCTTCCATGAGTCCCATAATTACTCTGTGAGCTACTCTGTGACTGCTTTTTAAAAAAAACTACCAATCAAAAAACTAAAAAAAATATTTTATTTTGAATTATTTAATAGTTTTTTGTTATATCAGAGTTTCTCTTAAGAAAGCAGGTTGATGAAATGTCTTTAAATAAGCCCCCAAAATACTAAATTTAATGCATAATGACTGATGTTTTCTGCCCTTTGTTCTAGTTAATCAAGACAATAATTATACACAAAGACTGGCTCTTGGAGTGACTTTCAGGCCTGTTTTTCAAAGTAAGCAAAAGACTGATGGTGCATTTTTGTTGTGTCAGATGAGGACAAGATTAATAAAGGATGGAGGAGATTTTTTTCTTTTCCCCAAGCTGCACAGCAAATAAGCAGTTCCAATAATACTTTGGCAGCAAAATGGAAGCTTTAATCATTAGCAGACGCGTTTCAGTTACGACCAGCAACATAACTCCATGCTTTTGGTTTTCATGTTAAAAAGAGTTCAGTTTTGCCACAAACCAGTTTCTTGTCCATCTTCAAAATCTGTAGGAATAATTGCCTTGCTTAAGATTGCCATAATACAATGAGATTTAAGGGATGGCTTGACAAAGGGGTGCATGCTGGCTCTTCCCATCCGCCCCCTCGGGCTGGGACATCAGACTTGCTGGCATTCTTGATGGCGAATTTAATTATTTTTTGGTAGAAAGCTGTTGGCTTGTGGCTGGATTAACCAGAGCAGTTCTAGAAGAGGCAGCAGATGAGATGGGCTCTCTTGGAGCTCTGTTTTGCTGGCTGGCTTCTCCTCACTACTTTTACTGGCAAGTCCAGTTTTTTGTATCTTGTTACAGTGTGACTTCATTTGAAAGTTGCACATGCAGTGGGACATCACTTTATTTCAAGTGAAGCTGGACTGCAGTCGTATTGGCAGTGCAGTCAAACGTCATCCTGGTGGTAACAGCAAGTATTTCCCAGAGCTCTCTTGAGTCTGTATCTCCTATTTTTCCCTGCAATGTGAATGATGCCCAAACATGTTGCTTTGAAAAGCTGTTGTAATTCAGTTGCAGAACTCCATCCAGCCAATATTTCTCCCATCACATGCACACCCTTTCTGGTCAGCATGCGGGTGGGATTGACTGTAATGCAATCCCAGTCCTGGGAGTAAGGGCAGTGCTGGTGCACTTGTGCTGCAGACTGAGCTTCACTTTCCTCCTTCATTAATACACCTGCTCCTTTATTAATACATCTGTGTTTGTTTAGGAATCACAGACTGGTTTGATACTTAGATAAAGCAGAAAGTTGCTTTCTCATGATTAGCAGCAGCCTGACTAGCCAGACCAGTGCTGCAGGCACACATGGTCTGTGCTGACAAGGGTAAGGTAACACTTTCATGATTTGATGTCCAGGACTTGAGGTGCTGTGCTGGCTCTCGAACTGTGGCCATATGTGCAGGTGAAATGTGTCCTTCTTAAAGGATAATCGGTCCCAGGGACCAAACCTGGAATGGAGTTGGAATTGCAAATTTTGGTGGGCTGAAACTGAAGTTATGAAAAGTCCTAAAAATTATTTCTACTTAAACACAATGGAAGTTATGGGGAGGGGGTTGCACAGTAAATCTCCATGCAGTGGTGACCCTAAGGTTTGGAAGAACAGCATCTGAATTGTTGGCTTGAACATTGGTAAGTTCAGAAATGGCACTTTAATCTCCCACATGGACTTTCATAGCCTTTGGATGTTATTGGAGGCCTCCATGCATGAGGAAATGCACAACACTGGCCACTGAAACCCTTGGATTAAACTCAAGGCCGGTTTATTCAGTGTCCTGGAAACCATTCCGAAGAGTCTGCATTTCTGGGTGTCTTCAAGAACAAAACTGCACACACTGACTCATGGGAAGGACGCTGAAGCTTGCTTGTTTGTCTGAAAACAGGTTTATATGTCTGACGGACAGTTTCTTTGATTTTTTTTCCTTAATTCTGGCTCATATTCCTTTCTGTTACCAAGAAGGAAATGCTCTGCAGAGTATGAGGAATCAAAATTACAGGATGGCTGTGTGCTCAGGGTGAGCTTGCAAGTTATTCCCTTGCTTCAAGTAGCCTGTGACCAAAATGTCCTTGAATAAAAGTAGAATGACCAGAAATAGCTTCCTATTTTCATTGCCAGGTAAATGGGATAACTGAGTCTTGTAGAAAATGCCTCTTTTGCTCCTCCTGATCACAGCAAGCAAAACTGGTTCCTTTACCAGCTACAAAATTACACACTTGGTCATTCCAGATGTCTTTGTATTTTTAGAGCTGACTCTACACTTCCTGGACTGTTAGCCTGTTGGTTTTAAAATGAGAAGTGAGCTTCTAGGGCTGGCGTGTGAACTTCACTGAGAGCTGGGAATTTAAGTATCTCTTTGACAGAATTATCCAGGTTTGAGAGCCACATGAAAGAGTGTTGCTTTCCCTGTGCCACCCCAGAGACTCCCTGGCAAACAATCCCAAACAGAAACCAACATCCCAATAAGGACACTGTCTGCAGAATGTGTGTGTGGGATATTGGATCTGAATGGTTCTGGGGGTGTCTTGCAAGATCCCTGCTGACACTGGTTTAAATTTGGCTCTGGATACCAGGAATTGTTGTGTAGAGACATTTGAGGGAAAACTCTGGTGGTTTCAGAGACGCTTCCATTACAGATGAGATGCAGCCACCCTTTGTAAAGCTGTGACCAGCACCAGTGTCGTGACCTCCTTGCACTGTGCACTTGAGCTGCACAAAGGCCTTTTTCCACCAATTTTGTGTAGATGTGGCAGAGACTGAGTGCTTGGGCATGCACTTGCCATTGGCAAGCATGTCTTGGAGGCACTGCAGTGGCAGGAATTGAAATGTGACTGGGCCAAACTCGCCTGTGCCTTAGCAATGGCTGCAGGCTGCCAGATGAGCTGCTCTGGCTTCTGTAAACAAACACTGCCAGTTCCTTGGGACATCAGGAAAACCATCTGCTACAGCTGAAACTTGCCAAAACCACTACTTCTTTTCCATATTCTCAAATCTTATCTACTTCTTCTTTACCTCTTATTTGAGCAGACTCCTTAATGGACCACTTGAGTGGCCCCAGGTAAATTTGGTGGAAGCTTAAATGCACACAGGGGGAAGACTTGAAAGGAGGATAACTGAGTGCAGGTGGAGATCAGTGACTTCCTTCCATGGTATCATTTATTCTGCTGTGTCTCTAGCTCCTTTTCACTGATCTCCTATACCTTCTGTCGAGAATCTAATGTGATTAATGTTTTTTTGTGAAAGCTAAATCCTCCTCTAATTTCTCCTGTCAGGAGCACATTCTAATCTAAGGAAATGTAACACAGCATGTTCCTCAGTTTAAGGAAATCAAAATCCTGTGTTTCTTTGGGAGTGAATGACAATGTGATGCTGAGGCATTTTTCTGTAGCTGTAAAGCTGTGCCATCCATCATCAGGTCTTGGTGGATGGACTAGAATTGCACTTACAGGGTAGAGCTCTGGAGTCAAACCATCCTTTGGTACTCAGTGTTTTTCTTTTGAGTTGGCAGTTACTGTAGCTGAGCCAGACCTAAATTGGTAAAAACAACCATCACTTCAGAAAGCAAATTTCACAACTTTAGTCACCACTATTCAGCTGAAGCTGTATCTGAGGTCAGATATCTTATCTTTGACTTCTGAAGCTGACCAGTCCTCCTTTCTGGGAGAAAGTGACCCTATAGGGCAAGTTCCCCTGAATGCTCACCAATAGCCAGCTCACACTTGAGACAGACAGCTTCTATTTGTGATACAACAAATAGGTAAGGAACAGTAGAAGACAGTACAGCTAACAATGTAAAGTAACTCAGGATTTTTTATTTTGATGCTACATACTCCTTTGGAATGTGTCTGTAGCCTTAGCAATATCCAATTTGTAACAAGTCCTTTGCATGTTTTTGGAGAGTGGAGAGAAAATCCGTTATGAGCAAGCCACTGTTTTCTTCCTTTTGAGATTTTTAATGTGGGATAAAAAAAGAAAGATATATGAGTGATTCATCCCACAGGCTGTAGTGTTAATCCCATGAAGTTTATGTTAGCAGTGTGTGGCCAGCATCCTTGAAAGCAGTCCAGGTGCATTAGCTGTGGGAGATGCTGTGTGGCCTGAAAGGCAAAGGATAGTTAAAATTGACTTCTTGATGTCTCCTGCTCAGATGTATCCTTCTGTCATACCCAATTCTCTGTTCAGTAATTTTTCCATCTTGTGCTTTCTGCTGTATGTGTTAACTTCTAGTATGGAGGAGGAAAATGAGTCGCATTGCTGGTCATGTTTTCCATCCACCTTTCTCTGCTCTTTTGCTGCTTTCCATTCCGGCATGCCAGCACTGAGACAGTGATCAACTGATTGTACAGTTCTGCCAGTGAATGGGTCTGGATATCAGCTTTGTTCAAGTCAATAAGTAGCTCCTGATCGATGATTCTAGTTCTTACAACTGGGCTTGGTGTTTGGTGCACCTCTCCATCTCTCAGGGTGGGCCATACCAGGTTTTTGTGTGGTTGGGTGTTTGAACAGCTTCATAATCTTCCCTGAAATGACTGAGCTGTGCTTCCTGCCCCGTGCACAGGACAGAATATTGCATTGGTGGGGCATGGCCCAGGCCATGCAGCTCCAAACCAGCAGGCAGGCAGATGGGCCCAGCTCTGTTTGACAGCTCCCCAAATCCATCAGGCAGCGGCAGCCAGGAAGCTCCACGGTGCGTAGGAGTCTGACCGCTGTTATGCAGTTATCCTGGTTTGTTTTGATTCTCTGCTGTCCAGGGCTGGAGAAATTGGAAGTGCATGCTGGCAGAAGCGAAGCCTTCTCACAAGACTCTTACTCTGTGCTTGGAGAAGTGAAATCACGTTGTGAAGTCTAAATCCGTAGTGGAATTTGATGATGTTGGCTTAAAAGGTCCAAGAACCATGGCAGAAGTAGGTTTTAAAAATAAAAATGTAAGGTGTTGACTAGTCAAGGACTGTTGAGATACTAGTGGAATCTTGAGCAGGTGCTTTCAATTTGTATTTGGATGTTTGTTCTGTCCTCCTCTGTTACAAAGCAGTAGTACTTTGTTGATGGAATTTTGCCCAAAAGTGTTCAGAAATTACCATTTGAAGGCTGGTGGAAGGGATTTCAGAGGCAGAGGACTTTACAGCATCACCAAGCAGGGGCTGAAGAACTGGCAGAAGTGTAGCCCTGCTATTTCTGCTCAAGACTGGTTTCTGAATAGGTGGCAGCCATTCTGGAAAATCCAAGTACAGCTCCTTGTGAAAATGAGGAGCAGGCTTGGGATGAGGTGGGAGCAGAATATCCAGCCTCCCTTCAAAAAACGGAACTTTTCGAGCTCTCAGCTTGTCATGAAGTTGCTGTTTCAAAAAACTGAATCTCTCCTGTGCTGCAGAAGGTCCTTGGTGGGCAGCAGTGGTATGAAATGATCAGTCTTTGCTCCAGTTTACTGTGATGCATTTTGTAGTACATTCTGCTGATGATTCTCACTTTTTTATTAGCTTTCTATAGCATTCAAAGGAATAAACTGTAAATGTCATGTGGCTCCTGAACTACACTTAAACAGCTACACATGGGTTCAAGATGAGAAATTAGGTTTCCAATCCAGACTTTCCCAAAATAGGAATGTGGGTTGTGTTCTGTCTAGTGTTTTGTTTTGAATAGGAGACTTTTGGTTAATGTCAGTCTTGGAGGAGAGGAAAACTGTCAGATGTCACAGGATCCCAACTTCTCTTTGTAGGGTGACTACTGCCAAAGACACTGGAGTGTTGGGTTTCTGCTGAATTTGAGTGACTTCTTAATCATGTGGTGGCAGCATCAGGGTTTCCTGGCAAAGAAAAAGGGATAGTAAGCAAAACCTAATGTGTTCTAATAGTAATTAGCTGAAACAAATAACATTTCCTAAGGTGAATGCAGCTATTGGAAAGGTTAACTTGTCCTTCAGCTTTCAACCTCCAAACCCCTATTGAAATCCTGTGACTTTTCATGGTATTTTGGGGGTGCAACCATCCTCTTTCACATCAGCTTCTTCTCCCTTATGGTCTTTTGCAGAGTTTCTACTATTTTAGCCCATTGTGATCTGCCTTGAACACCATCATGGATTTGATGTCTTTCTGTGAAATATGACAATTTGTTTGTGGCCTCAGTCCCCAAGACTGTCTGAGCAGCCAGCTCTGTTTGGGATGGGGCAGTACATGTAGAGACATGGAGGCTGGGGCTCTCTGTAGTGAAGAGAACCCCTTCTCCCTGAAGCTGAATGATCTGGAGTGTGTTCCCTTAAGGACAGAGCTCACTGTGAAGTGGCTTCTTTTACAATGGCACATGCCCAAGCCACCGTGGAAGACCCAGGCACTTCTACTACTGGCTTTGGCAAGCCAAGAGTGAATTTTTTGAGCTCAGAATGTTTGTCTTTGTTCCTCTTCTCTTCAAAGACTGCAAAATCTTAAAAAAAACCCCAAACAACAACCCAAAACTACACCTTGGAGTGCAGATAGGTATTGTTGATGGTTCCTTTACTGCAACTGGTATTCTGGAAAGAAAATAGTCTTTCTCCCCCAGCCATTCCATATGATACCTCTCCACTCCTTCTAAAACCTGAGTTTTTGGCATAATGGCTTCTGGTTGAAATTTCCCTTGTAGGACAAGCTGGGCTCAAGCTATTCTTCCACGATGCCCTTTTCAAAATTCTCAAAAATAAGAAGTGGAGTAGCTGTGTGCTGGCAGGCCTCCTCTCAGCTGCAGCTCCAAACCCAAGGAGCAGATGGGCAGTGGATGGTCTGCTGGCAGCAGGTACTGCTCGAGCAGCAGCCTCCTGTCTTCAGCCTTGCAGGGGCTGTGGTTATGCTCTTGGACTGCACAGCCAGAGAAAAATTAAGATCCTGATGGAAAACTTCTTGGAAGACTAAAACCACTCCTGCACATCTGTCCTCCCTTGGAAAAGGTATTATGTGCTGAAGTTATGAAATATTGTTGGAGGGTAAAGTGCTCTCTGCTCGCCAAAGATCCAGGAGCATCAAAAGTGACTTTCCTTGGGACAGCAGTGAATTGCAGGGCTCAAGGAGCCAAGTACCATCTTCTCCAGCTGTGCAGAGAACACAGGAGTAGGACTTTGCCAAAGACAGTAAGTTGATGCCCACTGGCCAGGAGTTGATATCACTGGCCAACCTCATCTAATTTCATATTAATGTGAAAAACAAAGATTTATTCAGACTCAGTGTGCCTGGTCTCACAGAATGAAGTGGCACACGAAGACATCTAGTTTAGTGTACTCTGTAGTCCAAGCTTTTGTGCACTTCCAATTAATTTATTATTGTAGATGGTGTGTACCCATTTGGAGTCCCCCTCTGTTCATATTTAAAATTTGATTGTATTGTTAAAGCACTGAGAACGTCAAGGGTTTTGGGGAGGGTTTTTGTACTGACTAGCCTCTCTTTGATGTACTTGCCAAACATCTGTGTGCTTTCTATATATTTTTCCTCTTGCCTTCAGAAAAAGGATGGTTGCGTTTATTTGTGGATGAAATACTTTGCTAGGAATGGCTGTAAATCTGAAGAGTTGAAAATTGTCAAGTGAGCTTATAGACAATAGTAACAGAGAATAAGGAATTAAACCTGGTATGCAGTCTGGAAAAACGAAAATTCTTCAGAATCTTTGTTCCTTTCCTCCTGCTGGCATGGGGAGGTCTAAAAATTGAAAATCCAGCAAAGGTTCTGATTTGGAAACTTGAAACCACTGCAAAGTGTGAACATTCTGGCGAGACTAGCACAGGGAGGACTGGAAGGTGCTGGAGTCAGGCTGTGCTACATGGGCAAGAGCTCCCTGCTGGTAGAGATGTCTGTTCTCTTAAATCTTCTGGTGCCCTGTCAAACTACTTTTGATTTACATGAGTAGTGATGTAATTTATATTTACTAATGTTAAACTGGACACTCATGGTATACAGCTGAAAGTTTTACTGCTAAATGCATGAAAAAGCTAAGGTGTATAAACCCAAAGGCCTGTTGCATTTCATTAAACTCTGATTAAGTGTTAATTTTCCTACCATCTTCACAGACCAGTTATATAGTGACTTAAAAAGTTCTGATATTTAAAGAAATGGATAATAAGGGAACTCCATATTTTATATATATATTTTTTCTCATTATACAATCACTGTAATAGCAATTTATAATATTTCTGTTCCCTCAAAGCAAAACAAGCCCCAACAACACATTTAAAAAGAAATTGAAAACCACAAAAAAGAACAACCTCCTTGAGGAATGGGCTATTTGCCACCCTGTGTCTCTGGAGAACAGACCCTCTAGAGAGTTGCTGTGTCTGGAGTGGCAACAGCTTGATTCCAGATGCACAATATGATTGAAGTATTGGACTTTGAGGTGGGAGCTGGACTTGCACATGAAGTTTTATCTGTGCAGGAGTAGACTCCTCAGAACACTGTGACACTGATGACCAAGGACTGTCTTTGCTTGCTTTCTGCAAATACAGCCTCTTACTGAGCGTTTTGTTGTGATTCAGACTAAGGATGCTTTTGGCATGTTTTCTACACTGAGATTCAGATAACCTGGGCTGTTTCACAAGGCTCATTCCCAGGGACCTCCATCTGCCATCCTGGGGAGCTGCTGGCAGTGCTCTGTCAGTGCTCCAGAGATGAGCATTGCTGGTGCCTGCAGCAGTGCTCAAAAAGCATCAGCTCAGCCAAGGAATGTGGCCCTTAACATGGCCAGGGTGCCCCAGATGTATTTCATGTATTGGTACAAAGAAGAGCTGTCTAATCTGCTGTGAGTCTCTCCAGCCACGCGTGTGTTTGGCTTGGACACCACCATTCCTGCTCTCAGAGCTGGAGTGTGTGTTGGCAGCAGGGAATCGTTGTCACAGAGTAATTTCAGGCACAGAGGAGTCAAACCAAAGTTCATTTTGTTCCTTTTCTTCAAACTTACCACTTGCTTCAGTGAGCAGGGAGTGCATCAGCTGCTTTTCTTTTTAATCAATACCTCATCTCTTCTGCAAGAAGTCCTTTGTGATATCTGAATGAAATGTCTTGCTGTTGAGACTTCTGGCTCTGGCTAAAGACAGGCAGGCATCTCATTTGCTTTTGATTGATCTCATTTTAAATGATACAGCTACAGAAACAATGATCTGAGGTCACACTTTGCTCACACTTCTGTATATTTGTTTTTGTTTTAAAAATAAATATAGGAAGATCACTGGTCTGTCCTAATGATACTTCTCAGCAGCTAAAGGCCAGAAATATTCTAAAGACCTAATGCAGCACTTAGCTGTGCAGCGAAAGCATAAACCTTAAGGTATGCTAGCAGTGCTTGAAGGAAGGACTATGAGAGTCCTTTATGCTTGACTTTTGTTGCTGATTGTTAACTTCACAACTGGATAGAACTACCAATGTATCATCAAAGATACAGTGGCTTTAAGCAGCAGGTAAGAAATCCATTGAACTTCAACCTGAAACCATTCCCTGACCCTAGCCTAATGTTTAGGCTGGGTAGGTAAGGTATATTTTAAATTTCTTTGGGCCAGAATTGCCTTTTGTAATTCCTGTAATAAAGGCTTCATCTTGCTTTATCTTTCTTTCATACCATGCAATACCTGTGCCCTTTCCACATCCTCATTAAGTTTGGAGAGGAAGCAAATACTGTGCTGTTACCTTGTTTTGAAGCCTGTGGAGCTAATTTCTAAGACCTCATCTGGAGAAGCTGATCTTCTCTGCTGGCTCTGGCTCAGAATTTGCAAAAAGAGCTGCTAATAAATGAGCATAGGCTCATCCAAAGGCCAGAGACATAGCTGGAAGGGAAGAGGGAGGAAGACTGGAAGTGACAGTGCAAAGCTGTGATGAGTAAAAGGCGTGATGGCACCATGATGAAGAAGCAAGTGGCTCCTCACAGATGGGGGTTTTATCTCTTAAAGAGGTTGCTTCTCAGCTGAGCAAAGTGCTTAAGCCTGCAGCTGATCAGAACATGCAGCTTGGAGCATTTCACTTTTCCTGCACTACAGCCTACTCAGATAATCCAGGTCAAAAATGTTTCCTCTTTTTATAAATAAGTAAACTGCTAGGGGAACTTTTTTTAAATTGTAAAACTAGAGGTGGAGATCTCATGAATGATGACAATTCTCTTCATTTGTGGTTGTGAGAAAATAGTGCTGGTTGTGAGGACCAGGTCTGGACAGAGGACAAGTTAGAAACAGAGAGACAACCTCTTCCTGAAGACAGATTCAACTTCCATTGGCTCCCTCATTGTAAGGGCATGCTCTGCTGTTTGAGAGGCAAAAAGTGAAGCTGGAGTGAAAAATTAGAAAAAATATGAATAATTATACAAGTATCATGAGATTGAATCTTTCCACTTTCCTGTCACATAAATTTTCAAAAGTATCTCAGAAGCAGGTTAGATGCCTGTAGGGTAATTCCTGAGATGTTGTTGGCCAGTGCTTGTGTTTCTGAAATAGTCTCGCTGTGTAACCTAAGCTACAGAAAAAACCCATATTCCTCAGAATGGGTATTCTGGTAAGGGTTATAAGCACAGTGTTGATGAGCCACGTTGTGTGACATTAATGGCCTGGGAGATGCAAGAGGACAGATCAGATGTTGAATCTCCTTTGAATGTTCATTTTCCTTCAGCTTGATGTGTGGACTAGCAAGTAGCTGCATATCTTAGCACTGAGATGCTATATGCTGGTAGGTGACCAACAAATCTAACCACTTGTAGAGCAGAGAATTAAGTTTTTATGTTAGCACCATGTAAAACTTGACTTCCAAATTATTGTGAAACAATTCCTGTTATTGTTTGTCATCTAGATTAACCTGATCATTAGCAGGGCAGATTGGAAGGCTACATGTGTTGGTAGTGGGCAACCCCTTTCAATGACTTGGATTAGCAATTGATAGCAAATGGCTCAGCCAAAAAAAGCATGATCTCCATGAAAATGGCTTATGAGCTCAAAAGAGCTGTGCTATAACTTAACACGGGAGGGAGGAACACCAGGAGGATGCTGAACCTTCAGGTGGTGTCAGTTGCTAGCCAGAATATTGGCCAAGAAATTCAGGCCTGGTGTCTGTGCATAAGTGGAAGTGATGGTTGTCCTTCCCAAAAATGTTGGTCTTGGCCTTCTGCAACCTGCATGGCATGGTGTATTGCTGGGCTGCAATCAGAGAATTTTGGGGTATGTGTCAAACAGGCCATGCAGAGAAGGGAGGAGGGGGGTAGACATCCCTGAAATGCAATGGGAAAACCCCTTCCCCAGGAGGGATTAATGGCTACAGGAGTATGCACTTTTCTTCTCCCCAGGTTGGGTTCTTTCCACTCTGTAATCCTTGCCCACATGTGTTGGGAGGGAAGCATGCCAAGGAAACTTCAATTCATTAGTCATCCTAAAGTGTGCTAGAAATCTCCCTGGTCTTGCTGGAGGTGCAGTGTTGCATGTATTTTGTTAGCATTGCACTGAACTCCAGCTCCCTTTCCAAATGCACTCACAGTCACTAAAGGGGATGTTTTGGAATAAACTTTCAGACCATACAAGCTTTTGTGAAAGCATAGCATTCCAACAGTGTAATTAGTATGTCAGCTAACAGACCTATCCAAAGACTTACTTGCTATCCAGGCTGTTTTACATTGCAAGAGCCATGCTTCTGTGATGTCTGTTTGTTTTTTATGGCAGTGCCTAAGGCCCAGCTGAGATCAGGGTCCTGTTGTGCTAGACATTTGGGCCCCGTCTCCAGAGAATGGAACTGTACATGGGGAGCAGACAAAGGGAACGCTGTTCAGATCTGGGTGGTGGAGGAGGGGAAGGGAAGTAACTAAGACTTGGAAACTGGGGAGGGAAAATCTCCCACGTAAAGAATTGGTCTGGTTCTCAGCTCTCTTATGGAGAGCTCCCCAAAGCTGGGCCAGCTCCCCAGCTGCAGGACCATCCTCTCAGTGAATGTGCAGCCTCTGTGCTCCATCAGTGACCTTTCCTAAAACAAGGAGGGGAAATCAATATGCTTTGAGAGAAGGCAAAAGAAAATAAAAAAAGAATCCCCAAAATTACTCCTAAAAAAAAGCCATCAATCTGCCAAGAGTGAGATCCTGAAAAGTGCAAGATTGCAAAATGCCTGAATTGAAGGTTTTCTGTTGAAGGTTTTCAGAGCAATTGGGGAATAGCAGGAGATAGATGAAAGTATAACACTTGCAGCAGGCTCTTGCCAGGGGTAGTTACAGGCAGTCCAGCATTTCCTCTTTTGGTAGCCTTGTGCTGGGGAGAGGGAAGGGTTTAATCTAGCATGCATTCATAGGGTAAGCTTAAGTGACTCTCTGTTGAAAAGATAAACACTGTGCCTCTATATCATCTGTCTAACAGGTTTAGGTAATCCCTTACTGTGCTGCTTATTTAGTTTAAATGGTGCTGTATTGTATAATGCATATGTGTTTGTAACGAAGGTCTGCAAATCTCAGCTTTTTGCCCAAGGACAGCATTACTCTTGCCCTTGTTTCATGGTTGATTTATTCCTAATGGAAAGGAATAAGCTTCACAATGATCTATTTGTCTTTTCTCAGCTCCGTGAAATGTATGGAGATTGACAGCTCTTCTGTATCTCACGTCATTAATTTGCCTTGCTAACCTTTATTTAGCATCAGAAGATCAGCTTCTCTGATTGTTGCCAGCAAATCTGTGCTTAGTGCCTGCTCTGGCTTTGTTTAAGCTTCAGGAGACAAAGAAGAGTCAGAAAATGAAAATGTTTATGTGTTGGAACTTTGATTTATTGTGCACTTAATGGTACCTTCCTGGAGGCAGACCAGCATCTGAAGCCACCGACAGTGTGGTCTTTTTCCATGGAAAGGTGCTAATAGAAACATTGCTGTGGATGTTCCCATAGTGCACAACTAGCTCAGCGAGGTGTTTTTGGTCTCTCGAGACAGTGATTCTCTGCTCTGAGTCTAGACTGCCTTTCCAGTCTGTAAGGAGCAACCAAAGTCTAAACATCAGTCTTCAAAGTCAAGGTCCCAGGTGAGGTGCAGGGAAATCCTGTGCTTACTGCCATGAAGCAAAACCCCTGCAGAGGTGCTTGAGCCGAGTGCGTAGCCTTTGTATCCAGTGGCTAAGCCAGAATGAGCAGAAATTAATGCTTAGTTGCTTGGCTCTGTGGAGAATATTTTCTGCAATATGAGTGGTTTTGAGCTCGGGGGGAAGCTGTCTTACCTAAATATTTTGCCTCAGTAACTTTCCTATGTTTACCACCTTCTCTTATGCTGCTGATGCACCTTTTTTGGTAGACCTGATGGACACAGATACCCCACTTATTCCTGCTTGTTTTTTAAAGTCTACTTGGATGATTCCTTAAAGTACCATCGTTCTTCCTTAAAGATCAATGCTCCCTTCAGTTTCACCTGCCCAGGCTATTCTCATTGTCTGGGACTTCATGATGAATAAAAATGAAAGACAAATCTTTTTCTCCATATTTTTTTCTTCCAGTTTTCCATAATCTGATCCAAATGGGACCAGTTCAGCTTCACACTGAACAAAATATAGTAACAAGTCTAAGCTTCTAAATTTTAGAGAAGCCTGGACTTCAGAAAATAGTGCATTGGGTTTGCAATTTCTTCTGAGGCACGTCAGTGATACTCTTGCCCATGTATGTCCCTGCTCAGTACAATGTAGGTTATTAATTGGCAGCGCACTAAAGCACTGGCTGCTCCTGTTGCCAGCTATTCATCACTCTGGTACTCATTTCCCAAGCTGTCATTTCCTGCAGCCGTGTGCAGGCAGGTCTTTGAGGCTCAGCTCCCAGGGTCACTGCAGAAACACGGCTTGAATGGAGCTCAGGAGAAAGGCAGTGAAGAGGTGTCAGAGAGAGAGCAGAGCATTGGATGTGGCTTACATCAGTGTTTGTGATAACATCCCATCTGGGCTACGGTCTTGCCAGATCTAGCTAATAAATAGAGCCGGACAGAAGTTATATTTGGACAGCAGGGCTTCAAGGAACAGCCAGAACATGGAAATGGCCATTTGTGAGATGGTTTTCTGAGTGCTGCAGAGTGATGCTGCAGCAAACCAAGGAGTCTCTGCTCTTTAGCAGGAGTATTGTGGTTCAGAAGGATCCCACAAAAGCTATTTGTAAAAGCCAGCATTTTTAATCTGGTGACTCAGCTGTACTTCAGAGTGAACTAATATCATTGTTTGATTGCTTTATCCTCAGATTTCTGCTGGGTATTCTGTAGCCTTTGTTCATTGCTTCAAGCTCTTGTGTAGCATGTTTGTTCTGTCCTGATGTAACTAAAGTGTGCCTCAGAGGAGGCAAATGTGTTTTTAAATGAAATATGGAATTACTGTATGATCTTGACTTCAGCACCTGCAGTGCTGTTTGGTTCTCTGCTAGGTTTTGTTCCTAGCTCTCAGATTCTTTTTTCTGATTCTGTGTGGTCATGATGAATTCTCAGTAAGCAACAGACACCACGTTCTCTACAGATTTCAGAAAAAGAAATTTAAACAAAAGCAACTTTTGTCAATCTGTATGGGAAGTAAATATTGGCCATTCTTTGCTGCCTGTGAAGGCCGTTTCCTATCAGCTGGGGTTAGGGGTCTGTAACTTTTTAAACCACTGGGAAGTAATTTGTAATCTTTGGACAAGATTACTGTGAGGCCTGTTTGAAAGCTTATTCATGTTTTCCTAAAGAAGGCTTGGACACAAATGTGTTTTCTTTGAGATTAAGTCCTGTGAATGTAAAGGAAATTGCTTGTGAGCTTGATGGTTGCACCCCGTTGGCTGACCACAGAAAATACAGCCCCACCACTGGCCATGACTAATAGAGTCTCCCTGGCTTCTAGGGCTGAGCTCCCATGCCCCATGGGGTGGAAAGCCATCTGTTTGCATGCCTTTACTGCAATCAGTTGTTCATGGCTCTGGAAGATTTGCTGCAGGCACTGACTGCACTGGTGTAGTCTTTCTGAAGGCAGTGGATTCTTTTTCTGCCATGGGCTTGGTTTGCCCACCAAATTTCTGTATATTCTGCCCTATTTGCTGGAATCATCCTCTCTCTGCACCCCAGCCAAATCCACTTGTGGTTGGGAGATTTTGTAAGTTACTGATTTATGTAAACATGGTGACATCATCAGTTTGGCAGGTTCGTTAAAGCCTCAAGTCTGTAGATTTCAACCTTTAAAGGATGGGCTGCTGGAGAGGAGATGAGGGGACAGGCTTTAAGGAGAGTAGGAGATGGATTTTTTGCTTAGCTTTCCTACTGGAGCAGCATCTTCTTAACAATAGCAATACAAAAGGAGATATAGGACAGAAGTCCTTTTGGAGGAGAAAATGATTGGTTCTGGGCTGTAACTGAACATGAAGAAAGGAAAGTACCCCAAGAACTTCCCATGATCAGGAAGGTTGTACTGGAAGATATTAGCAGCAGACAGTATCCTCACTGGTCAACTTCTGAACTTGCTAAGTAAACAAAACATTAGGGAAAGGGAAAGAAGAAAGGAAGAGACCCTCCAGTACCACTTGTTGCCCATAGAGACTCAATGCAGAACTAATTTTACTAGCTGTTCGGTCTGTGTGATCTCCACAATCTTACCTTGTCTTGTGGTTGCTGAAATCACAAAGACTTCATCTTTGGAGGATCAGTGTAAATCTGTCCCTTCCTAAGAGAAAAGAATTCAAGAGAAGGTGAAAATGTATGTATAGTATGGCCAGAACTGGAGGTCAGACAGGAAATGTGGTTGGTATCCAAATGGATCAGATGGGAAAAAAAATCTGTGATCAGTAACCAGATATCTTCTGTAATAACTGAGTTGGTACTGTGGGTAGGACATACACAGATATGTTGGACTATGTGGAATGCAGCTGACATTGCACAAATAGTTTCATCATTAGGTGGAAAGTAAAGCAGGAAGGGAAAGATTATTTACTGTTTATTTTAGAAGACATTAGGATGTTTGAGCCTTAGAAAACTTCTTTTTCCAGCTTCTTGGGTGCTGACTGACCTGTGGAACTGGCTGACTTGATTACTCTGTGGATCCCCTAAAGTGAGGGGTCTGGGGATCATGGCCAACCCTGGGCATGTTGCCTGTGTGTGTTTTGGAGTTGGACATGAGCAGGCTTAGCAAGTCATGCTTTTATCTTCTCCTGTCTTGTGGGGACTGGAGTGCTTTACGATTTAAGAGAAGCTGGTGACCTGGAATGTGATGGGACTTGATCTGGATTTACAGGCAATGTCGAAGACTTTTCCGTATCTGTTAATGTAGGTAGTGTGTTGATTCCTTTGCTTTAAGAACACAATGTGTAATTTGTACTGGATTATGTGATGGCTTTGTGGATGTACTTGCCAATTCTAGAAAACGTGTTTGGCAGATTCCTTTGTTCCAGCTGTGTCAATACACAAATCTGAGGCCATTTTTTAAGCAGGGAGGGGAAGCCCCTGGGTAACAACTGGGCCATAGCAAATAGCTGCAGATACAGCACTTGGAGTCTGTAACTATCAGTTTATACTATCAGAACACAAAGATAAACTGTGTGCTGTACTTGAACAACTCCCTATACACATAGACACAAGAAGTGTGTGTCACTCTAATGAGAGATAAATATATAAGTATTTTGCCAAATGTGCATCTCTGGAAGGCTTGTTGCCTACTGGCTTATAAGATTTGAATAAATACAGTAATGTGGTATTTCCTAGTTGTCTAATACTCAGAATATCCATCGTCTCTGCTAGTGATGTAACCCATAAAATATTAGAGCTGAGTTGTATATTATCCAGTTTTCTCTTTTCCCATGAACTTTTCCCATGTTCTGATCGCTTCTGTTTTTTCCAAAAGTACAAGGAAACACAATTCCAATCCCAGCAGAAGACAAGGATAATGTCTGAGCGCAGAGGTCAGGGTGTGAATTTCCACATAGATACATGTGTATTTATGCATATAATGTGATGTGAAACCAATTTGAGCAAGCTAGATATTTCAGCCAGAATCTGTGATGCGCTTTGGGGCTCTATATCAAACACTTGTGTACACCTAGTCAGCTGGTTTGGGCCCAGGAAGAACCTGTGTGGCACCATTAACTAGCATGTTTATTCAATGTAGTGCGCTCTCCATACCAGCCACCTCTGTAGGAGCAGCAGCAATGGGATTTGCAAACAGCACAGCCAAGAGTCTGTCTACAAATGTCACAAGAGTGGCAGTACAAGTGTAGGAAGGAGACAGACTGGAAGGAGTAGGACAGCAAATCCAGCTAGTTACCTTAATAACCAATCACTGCAGGAAGAATATGTTACAGCACCCAAACTCTGGGATTCACTTCTGTTTTCCTTGTGCTCAGTAACACCTAAAGCAGTGCAAGGACTGCAGTTCCCTATGCTGCTGCTAAGCTCTAAGCATTTGCAGTTACTATCAAATCTCAGCGGAGAAAGCTAACTGTGGTCTCAGCTCTTGGCCTTTTGTCCCAACTTTTAGCTCCAGAAGGCAAAATGCTGTCCTGTTAAAAGCCAAAAAATGATATCAACACATTTCAACCTTCCAGAAGGCTCCACCCCCGCCGGATACTCATCCTCTCCCTCTCCTCAGGAAGCCCTTAAGTGTTGTTTCAATCAACAAATTAAGCAAAAACTGCTGCAGCCTGTACTCTGATGAGAGCATAACTCAGCTTTCAGACCCTCTCTAAGGAAGGAAAGAGAAGTGTTTCCAGGGAAGTCCATATGTCAGGGTTCCAGAGTGATGCTCTTAAGGTCAGGTTTATATTACATTTTTGTAGGGACACCAGTAAATTTTTATTTTAACAGAAGGCACAGGAGTATATAGCCTCTCATCCTTCTTCAATGTGTACTCTCTTCACTAAATATTAAAATGATTGCTTAGTTTTAAATGGTGAGGGTAGCTTGCTGGGCAGCCTGTGGCTGTGTGACCACTGTTGAAGAGGTGTGTGTTTTTAAGGTATATACTTCAGATATTGGGGTTATTGGTACCAGGAGGAAAATGCTTGCTTGTTACCTTTTAAATCTTAATTACCTTCTTTAAACAAGAGGTGCACTTTAAAAGTACAGAAGAAAGGCAGAGTTTCTGTGTTTGTAGTTCTTCATTCATTTTTTTAATGCTGTGGTAGAAGACCTGTTTCATAACTAATATGGAATCTCCAAATTCCCATGCCAGGGTACCAAGAAAGGAGGGACAAGTTTGATCCTTTTTTCACTTTTCTCTTACATGAAAAAGCCAATAGCTCTGCCTTATTGCAGAACTGTGGGATCTTGGGGTATTTCAGCAGCAAATTAAAATCCTCTTGGAGTTAAGCAGTAACTTGGGGTGGTGAATTTTATTCCTGAGTTCCTAAAGTAGGATTACATACCTAGAGTGCAACCACAGTAGTTCCAAGGCAACAGTCTTCACTCTTGAATGTTAGAGCAATCAGACACAGACATTTGGGGCGGCAACACTTCCTGTTGGAAGTGGGGCTTCCCATGTGAACCATGCTCCCAGTGTGTAGCTGGAAGGATCATAATACGTGTTTGATCTGGAATCCTAATCTGTGACCCATAAATATGTGGCACATAAAACACTATGAACTTGAGCTGTGGATCTTAACTGTGTTTGAGTAGGATGTCTTCCACAAACATCTTTCTTCCTGGGGCATGACTTTGGGCCCCCCTCTCATGTCTAAAACAAGACAAACATTGCTCCATGATTGAGTGGTGGCTGCAGTGAAGTCTGCTGTGCACACAGGCTGGGAAGCATTATGTGTTTTGAGGTGAAAGTTGCCTTTAATATTTCACCAGCTTTAAAAATTCATCCTAAAATGACAGCCTTAGTCTGCCTTGCAGTGAGTCATTCAGAGACTTATATATACCCTAATCTGTAGTCAGCTCTGTGCAAGAAAGACCTCTTGCATGTATCTCCATATTTAAAAGAAAGATGCCTCTTCTGTGAATTGTAAGAACAAAACTCTCAGCAGTCGGACATTGGCCTTCGTATAAATTCAGTGGTTTCAACCTTGTGCCTTTTCCAAGTGTGTGGGACTGAAAAAGCCTTTTACAGAGAGCAGAGCCAGCATGGACATTTATAGCGTCTAACAGCACACAGACACGGGAGTGAGTGTGAGAATAAGCTTACTGCAGAAAATCCCTCTTGTAAAAGCTACTTCTGGTGCCTTTATACATCTACATATTCTTCAGAAGTCTGTCAGAGGCAATTGCAACTGACTGCCCTATGTGTATCAAATATATGTGTACTGTGTGGCAAGAGCTTTGGAGGGGTGGGAAAAGCAAGTGCCTCCAACTGTGCAGCAGCACCCTTATCTTAGCTGGTTTTGATGAAGTAGATCACATCTCTGAAGGGAAGTAATCAGCTGTTGGCACAAAAAGGTCTGTGTGGCTGGTCTGGAAGTGACCTAATTGCACCTAATACTGCTTTGTAGGGCAATTTATTTTGTTGAATCAAAAAAACTTTCGAGAAAGAGTTTCAAGGCAGAAGGACTTAAAAATGAACAGCTCTCTGAAGCCTATAGACCATTGTCAAATATACCAGACTGCTGCCTGAGTGGGATTTTTCCAAGACTCTTGAGAGGTGGAGTGTTACTTAAGTATTTGTTTAGAAGAATGTGTAGTCTACTCATGCTGGAGAAATAGCCATGCCCTTTTATAGTGGTGCTATCAGTCCTGTTTACTTTAGTTAAGCTCATAAAATGACAGTCAAAGTCTTCAGAGAAATTAATGGTTGGGGAGAGAATTAGAAACCAAAGTTCAGCACGATCCTGCAGTTTTATGTATTTAAAGTGATTTTGTAGCATCTTATGATCAGATAGGCTTCAATGGGAATAGCTTGTTCTCCTGTTGGTGTGCATCATCCATTGAAGTATGGATGGGTAAGGAATCATGCAAACATGAGCAAAACTGGCACAAAACACACTCCTTTAACTATGCTCTAGTAGTTTCCCATGGTGCATGTTGTGGTTAACATTTGCTTAATTTGCTTTTGCAAAAGCCTTTCGGGAAGAGGACTGGGAATACAATTATAAGCAAGAACATGATTTTTTAGAGTCCAAGCCTTTTTGTCATTTACGCATTCTCCAGTGTGACCAATCCATTTTGCAATCAGCATCTTGCCACGTGCATTATATGCCTGTCAAGTGGAACTGGTCATTTCTTGGAAACTTGTGAAGTGCCTGGAAGTTTTCTGAGCCTAGGTGGATTTTGCGAATGGGGAGATACCTTGGCTGTTGCAGTTTAGGGGTGCTGGCAGATGCCCACCAAAGTAGCAACACATGTGGGAACAAAATTGCACTCCTATCTTAAAAAAATATTTGGTTAGTGTTAAGGCAGTTGGAGTAATGCAGCAAAGCTCAAGTTGAACTTGGTCTGGACACAGTGGCTACAACTCCCTTTGTGTCTTTGTGAAGCTCAAACTCCCTTTAAATCCTTGTCAGAGATGAGGCCTTGGGAGTCTCAGTCTAGAGATCCATGCCACATCAGCATTGGAATTGTTTTCGTGCCTAAGAGACAGGGGCACCTGTAAGGGTTAACTCAAGCTGTAAAGCACTGCCTAATTTTTACAGATGGTGTGAGTGCAAGAGTGAACCTCAGACTGGCTTGGCAGTGCGCAGAGATAACTTTACATAATTCTCTGCAGATGTTGCTGCAGAATGGTTTTAATAATGAATTGTGAAGTCAAGCTAAACTCCAGCATAGAGGGAGAGCTCAAAATAAATGCAGTGTTTTGTTCTGTGTTTCAAAAGCAAGTTTTCTGTGATGCTCTGGGTTGGGAGAGATGGCAGGGACTGGACAAGGCATGGTTTGCAGAAAGCCAGGGCTGTAATGATGCAAACTGAGACCAGTCTTTCTAATTTATCTGCAAACCATGAATATCCACGAACCCAAGGCTGAGAGGGGGAAGGGGTGATGGCACCAAACAGCAGCTGCCCTAATGCTTCTAACGAGAGGATGGTGCAGAGCAAGCACTTGACGATCAGCAGGGCAGAGTTCTGCAGTTTGTGGCTGTCATGCACAGGCTGCACTGGCGCTGCAGGCATTTTCTGCTACGAGTCAATTCTTGTGCTGTGCTGTAATTTCCTTTCTGTAGGCTTATGGCTTGGATGTGCCATTATAATTTAGGTATAATAAGGTATGTGCTGCCTCAACAGTGGCTGCTTGGCCAGTCTGAGACTTTGCACATCTTGCTTGTGAGCATCTGTTTGTGACTTCTCTGCTGCTAGAGGTGTTGCTGGAAGTTTCTCAGTCTTCTCATTGCTGAGTGTGTTTAAGCAAAACACACATTTTTATGTTGACATGCTGTTTCAATGGGCTATATTAAAACCTTTCTTCTGTCCTGAGAAGCAAGATTGGAATGGGGGAAGAGAATTTCGGAGTGCGGGGCTGGTTTTCCGTGAACTTGGAAAAATGCTGTGATTTCTCAGTAACTGCAGTGGTTTCTCTTTTATACTTTACCCTTGCACAGAGTTTATAAAGGGAATCTTCAGAAGGAAATTATGGCTTTCATGAGTTCTGTGGAAATTAGGAGCTCTAGCCTGAGTCATGTTGAGATGGATGGAAGCTGAGCTACCCTATGGCCCCAAGCAAAAGATCTAAGCCTGGCTTGGAGGCTAGTGAGCCAAACCAGAGGAGCTGTATTGTGAAATGGGCTAGCACAGCGTTGGTGTCAAGGAAGTGTGATCCAGCCCTCCAAAGATGGTTTTACCATGGTTTGAATTTGGCCCAAATATACATTTTTAAGTGTAGGCAAGTCCTTTCTGGGCTTGTGTTTAATTTCTTTCTGAGGAAGAGTTTACGTAAACTATTCCTGTCTAATTAATATCAGCTGGAAGCCAGCTTCTCGTATTTTGTGCTTAATTATAAGTGTATGTTAAACTGTGTTTGCTACCCATGTCAATACGTTACTGGAGAAATAAAGAACAACCATGAAGACGTGTTTCTGAAATGGTCTGGCAGATCCTGTGTTCACTGCTATGGGCTTCGTGGCAGGAGAATCCACCTCCTGTGGAGGGAGAATAACTAAATTTAAACTTTCCAGCCATGAGCTTCGTGAAGCAAAGTTTCCAAACCTCTGCTGGGCCAGAGGATGGAAATCTGTGTCTGAATTTGGAGAGAAAATAAATAGAGCTGCCTAGGAGCTGCCCAGGGGCATGTGAGGGGTTGTTGTTTGGGGTGCATTGTCTCCCAGCCACATGCCCTGGGGAGGAAAGCAAGGGTTTGTAGCTACTGTTCTCTGGTAAAATCTTCCGTGACAGGATTTGGAATGAACTTGGGTGACTTTTAGCACGAACACTTGAGCATTGTTCCGGCAGGGTGGCTCTTCTCTTACAGACAGTTGCATGTGGCATGGCAGCAGAGCCCAGCATCCCTTCCTTCCCCCTCGCTGGGCTGGGCTGTGGCATCCCAGCTGTGGGAGGGATGTGTGGCCACCTCACAGCTCACTAGTGTTGGTGCCCATCTCTTTACAGCCCAGGCTGGCACCTTTGCTCATCACAGGCAGGCTTCTGTGAAACTTGCTGTGTTTGTGACAGCCATCAAAGTCTGTAAACTGTTCTGAGGTGCATGCACAGAAATAGCTGTTTTCTCAACTCCCTTTGGGAAAGCTGGAAGGGTGATAATGCATAACAGTTTGTATGGTCCTAACAAAGCAACTTATGTTTCCTGGGGAAAATGAGGTATCACAGAAAACAACAGAAGTGGTTTGCTTACCTGGTAGACTTTTTATTTTCCTGTTGTCTTAACCCAGACCTTATCTGAATGGAGGAGAATCTAGTTGTGCTCATTTCTGAGAGCAGCAAGTTCTTGGGTGAGTGAGTCTATGTCAAAACTATTGGAGGATTCAATAAATCAGTGTAACCAAGCAAGAAAAGAGGCAAGGATAGTTATAGCTGAAATGCATTTAATCTGAAACTGGCATGCATATAATTTTATTCATCTGTCCACAGATACGACCTAAAGGTTATATCCACATATATTTCTGAATACTTAACATTTTTGTAGATACTGGTTGAACTTGGATGTTCAGGTGGGAAGACAAGTAACTGGTGCTTATGGCCTGAAGTCAGATTTCAGTTGACTTTTCTCTCCGTTTCTGTTCTGTGCAGTACTTTCCATCTTCCCAGGGTATTGAATTCAGGTCGTGTTTGTTAAACACCAGCTGTGGTTACAAGTGCTCTAGAAGCACTTTTCTATCCTGCTCTGAAATCTGTGCATTTCTATGAATGTCTTTGCTGTTTCCCTCATTTGCCTTTTGTAATAGTTCATATTAGGATTTGGGCAGTGTTTGTGCTGTTTCACATATGTGCACATGTACATATTTACACATACAAAGTGTTTTGATACTGTGGATGTCCATGAAACAAGACCAGCTTGGAGAAACTGAATTAGAGAGCTTGAGTGACAGTTGTCAGGGATGAACTTTGAATTTCTTAAAATAAATTGATATTTGCTTCATTGCATCCCTTTTCTAGCAAACCGGCACACTTCCACTGGGAGAGGATCTGATGGAAATGGTATAATAGCACTAAACCCTTTCTTGTTCTAGGAAGCTGCAGAATACCTCAAACATGCACCAGAACTGCTGACTCTGCCATCTTCTCTGTAGCATTTTACTGTTCTTGTTCCTCTAAATGTTGACTGAGAAGCTCTTTTTGCTTCTTTTTGTAGGTTGGTGGTTTGTGAGCACAGCAGAGGAGCAGGGATGGGTCCCTGCTACATACCTGGAGTCCCAAAATGGAACCAGAGATGACTCTGACATCAACACATCTAAATTTGGGGAAGGTATGGAAAGCTTTTTCTTACCAAGAGAAAATTGGTATTCACTTGCTTTTATGCTTTTTTCCCCACCAAGTGAGAGCTTTTAATTGGAAGAAGATGCATGATAGAACCACGGGCCATTTAAAAGGAGTGAGATTTAATTTTAATGGTTGCTTCTCATTAATTTCCTTTAAATTAATCTTAGAAACTACTTTCACTGCTATTTGCTATGCTGTGTGATTGTGTGGAAAGGTAATTTTATTTGGTAAGGTCTCATTCCTCATTCTGTTAGAAGTGAGATGGCATTTGTCATGTATATGTATTTAGCTGCACTATTTTTTATCCTTTTTTTAAAAATTATTTTTTACTAAAGATGCTTAAATCAGGTTCCAGAAATGGAATAGTTCAGCATCGCATGCTCCTCAGTTCCATTATGAAAGACTAACCACATCTTAATGGGCTTCTCATGTAGCAACTGTGTACAAAGGACACTTCTATTATGATTTGCTCCATCCTAGTGAATCTGTTGCTAAATCTAGATGCTCTTAACGTGACACATATGTAAAATGTATGTGGAAACTCAGCTGACCTTTCCTTAGCACAGGCAGGAGGCTTAGAGATGTGTTGGGGTGACCATCTGCCCATTAAAATAGAGCACAGGCAAAACAGGACTTTGTGCTGGGCTCCAAGGGTGACATCTGCAGCTTGTTGAAATCTTCGTAACTCATTTTTCCCGGCTCAAGTCTACCCATATCCTGGTTTAGAGACAGACTGGCTGTAAACTGGTAGGCCAGGAACCAGTCTGGTATGATGCAACATCTTAATGGATGCAAAAGCAGTGAGTAAAGTTTCCCTATTATGAGAGAATAAGACTTTACTGCTGTGGTCTGCAAGCACTGAAGAATGCTTTGTCTCTTGGTCTGCAGCTTCCTTCCTTTTCCTGACTCTTAAATACAGTGCATGCTTAACAGCCTTATTGCTTAAACTGCTTTCATTTCAAGCTCTCCTCCTCCTTTCATGTTGCCCTCTGCAGTGTACTCTGCACAGGGATGCTGCCACACAGCAGTCTGTCCTGGGCAATGGAAATTCCATTAAATATTCCTTATCTCCTTCCTCTTGGTCCCTTTTAATCCATTACACTGGTCTCTCCACCTATGGTCAGCAGTCCTGCTCCCTGCCTTTCTGCAAATCCAGATATGCTGAAACCTGACACTGCCCTTCCCTTTCTGCCCAGTTCCCTCTCAGTGACAGATCTAATTGCATAACTTCTGCAGCTGCTTTCATGTGCCCCAGATTTTGCTTGCTTGCTTTTTAGTGACTTTGTTTTCTGTTATTAACCATCTAAGCTGAGACTTCCTGCTTTCTTTGTTTCTTCCCCTCCAGTTCTTCTTTACTTGGGCTATACTTCTCCATATAATTACTTCATAGGAGAGGAAAGAATTGCTGTCTTTAAAAAGGTGTGTCAAAGTGACTGTACTTAGATAGAAAACTTGCCAGCTCTCCAGGTAGGCAGGAGAAAGGGGCTCTGATGTAACTGAGGAGGAAGGCACTTCTAGTGGATGAAGTGCCCTAGCCCCGGAATTTAGAGCTTACACAAGTTTCAGAGTGACTCCAAGAGACACTGACTTCCTGCAACTGTGCAATCTCTACTCTCCCCATCTTGAAAGAGCAGAAATACTGATGTACAGAGCTTTGTGCATGAGCCCCTTGTCCCTCCCCATTTGAGCAGTCCTGGAACAAGTGCACAAGCCAGAAGCTGGAAGTCTGCTCTGCTGTGGCAGGCCCAGTAAAGATAGGGGAGTCTGAACACATCTTATTAGTAATAATTCTGCCTCTACATTAGCAGTTATATTTCCATGTGTCTCTGTTTAAATAGTCTGTTCCTTGAGAAACACAGAAACGTTTCCTCCCTGCATCTGAGCTTGCACTACATTTTTGTCTGGATGAAAGCAGACAGCTGATTTGTTACCTGGGCCTATGTTTAGACCAACACCATCTTGTAAGGCTTGGAAAACGATCAGAAAGCAATCTAGAGAAACATTTAACAGCTACAGGAACTGATAAAGTAAACATGTTAAAATAATCTCTGGAAAGGTATAGACACTTGTTAACAAGCAACCTTTCTGGTGACTGTGGCATGACCAACCAAGTCCAAGTCTGGGATCAAATGGCAAAAATTCAGTATTTTTCCAAGAGGAAAAAACCCTGGCTCTTACAAAAACATCATTGTGGTATAAAAGGGCTATCACTGGGGATGGCCATACGTTGTGAGGACATGGTGTGGTGGATCTGTGTGACCCAGTTTTCATGGGGTGTTCCTGGATGGCTAAATCCTCCAAACTCCCAGTGAGAAGGAGCAAGCTGACTGCTCTGTATTGACTCCTTAAGCTGGTTTCTACTCCTTCTGCACCTCTCCATCCTGCAAGCCTTTACAATCAGCATTTCATTTCCTCCTTTCTTGTATAGAAACCTCCTAATACATGCAGCCTTTTTGCAACTTAACTTCTCTCTCTGATGTAATCTGTGTGTCTAGAGAGGTGTTCTGTGTTGTCTTTTGTGTTGTATTTGTGTAACTGGCAGTCTAATGTCCTGTTGATTTGAGGAAAATCACCAGGTTAAACCTGCTCATCCTTTGTCCCTCCATGGGCTTCCAGGAGGATCACTGATTTCCATGAGCCAAAACCACAGCTATCTATAATCTTGAGATTCGGCTCATCTGAAAATTTGTGATTGGTTTTTGACCAACATGGGATCAAAGGGGAGGTACAGAGTACCACAGACTTGATACCTGTTCAACACCATTCACCACACCTTCACTTAGGGTGGTGTGGAAAGATTTGGGCCTTTCAGCAAAGGAGAAATTGAGGAGATTGAGCTGGATGTAAAAGTCTGGTCTAAGTCCTTGACAGATATAAAGGACAAAAAGTCAAAAGCCACTCTTTGGTGAAGTTATATTTTTTCCTTGTCCAGCTAATGATTTCTCAATCAAATAATTTTGCGGTGCCTGTTTGTCTACAGAACACAGTTCTAGAAGACAGTGGTGTCTACTCCATTATAAGAGTAAAATTCTGAATAAATGCACATATGCAGAATTGAATTATTATTAATGATATGATATCAAATTTTATGAACAGCTTCCCAGCACCACTGGTAAAATGATTGTGTTTGCAGTTGCATTGCTTTGCAGCAGCACCAAGCACCCATGCAATACTTGCCAAATTGGGATGGAAGCCCTTGAAGGGAAAAAATGGAAGTGTTTGTCTGTGTTTCTGTGCCAGTCTAATGGTTCCCATGTCTTTTACACCTGTACAGGCAGGAGAAGAAACTGAATACAGTTCTAAGTATGTGGTCCAGAAAACAAGTGGTGTCCTCTGTGCACAGCTGCTCTCACAGTGCCATTTCCATAAGTGTCTTGTCTTGGTTTATATTTTAAGCATAAGTTATTGTTTGGGTATGTAACTAACACTCAGTCCCGGCTTGTTAGCTTCTTGAGCCTGCTCAGTAATTGCAAGGTTATTTTTTTTCCTTATACTGTAATCTGTATATTAGAAGTTTTGATCATGAGAACCATCTGTGGCAATGAATGCAAGTTGTGTCTTGCAAACACATCAGACACTTCTCACTTGGGTTCAGATCATGAGTGCTGCTGTTATGAGGGAACTTACGTAAGAATTTGTAGGTTTGTTTATAGTGTGATGATTTTTCTTAGAGAGGTTTAGAGCCCTGTTGGGTTTGATGTCATATGCAATAGGCCGAGTTCCTCAAATCTGAATTAGGAGATGCAACAGCAGTGATGATGTGTCCTGCCACTGCACTCTCCTTGGACAAATTGTCTTTAGTTGTGCAGCTTGTTTTGGAGTGTGTATATGTTTTCGAGGTTTTTATTATAATTAATACTTTTTAAGAAAAGCCAATAGCAAGAGTGGCAATTTGTGACAGTTCTGGATGGCTGACATTGCTCAAGCTCAAGAAGTTAACTTGTTCTACTGTACTGTATAAACTAAAACAAAACATCTACATCCCACCTAACCCATTCCCACTAACAAGACCAGTGCTTGTAAATACCATGTTTTGTTTTTATTCCTCACCCTCCCATCATTTTTTTTTCTTCTTTTTTTCCTTTGTTTTGTTTCCATCCATGTTCCACACTAGTTTCTAAGCGACGCAAGGCTCACCTGAGGCGCCTGGACCGGCGATGGACGCTGGGCGGGATAGTCAACAGGCAGCAGAGTCGAGGTGAATGCACAGCTTCCTCTGGCACCAGCACCAGGGGACACCTAAAGCCACACTGCAGCTTCAGCTGTTGTGTGTTGGGACCTGCATTTTGGCCCTTTGGTAGTGAGGGGCCAAAGCTCCCAAGCTCAGGCGTGAATTTTGGACACAACAGCTTGAGGGTGTCTTGGAGCCAGGATTAGGCAGCCCAGCAGCTGGAGGCTCCCAACCAAGGGTAGCTCTGCAGTCTGACTCTCTGTGCTCTTGGGGAAGCTCACATCTGTTGTGTTTTAACTTGGGCATATTTGTGCTCAGTCTTTCCTGCCTCAGTAAGGACAAATGATACTTTCAGGGCTATTAAAATGAGTGCAATGCCAAGAAGCCGTGGTCGGAGATGTGCACTCTGGAAAAGTGTGTGATGTGGAAAGATGAAAATCATGCCAGTTGCAGTCCCCTCTCTTCCTTGCAAGCAGTGCTTGGTACTAAAGAGACACTTGACAACTTTTGGGAGTTTTTGGCATAATTTCCAGGTATTTAAAATGCCACCAGTAGCAGCATTTTAGTTGGTTTGTTCTGTGTTCTTTTACCTTTTGCTGATCTAACAGTGAGTATGGCAGGGTAGGGGGGAACTTTGTGTTTGAGGAGCCCTCTAAAGTATTTCTTAAGAGCAGGTGAATCATCTTTCCCAAAGCAAAGGTATTCCTGTCTATCTCTTGTTTCACCTGGAAAATCATCCAGATGTGTTTGTTGCACTTGGGAAAGGAAAGGGGGGACATTTGCACCTGTGTAACTTTCAGACAATCTTACTGAAGGAATGGATCCAAATGTAAGTGCAAGAGATGATTCCCAGTTAATGGAAAGGTGCCTTTTCCTATTAAGTAGGGAATGTATTTTTAAAGTGGCAAATTTACCTTCTGGATTTGATGATGTGCTATGTGCAGGCTCCTGTCTCAAGCACATCAAGATTTCAGTGACCCTTTTACACCGTTTCAAGTTATTATTGAGGAAACAAAAGCAACAGGAGTTATTCTTCAATGTTCTTCCTGCCATAGCTTGACCCTGCAGCAACTGAAGCTACCTTCATAAGACAAGGTCTTGCTTCTCAAATGCATTCTGAAGACACCAAAAAACCCTCATAAGAACACATACTGTCTTGGGGGAAGAAAAAAAAAAAAAAGTGTGGTTATTTCTGTGCCCCAGCTGTTTGGGAGCTACTTACTTTGTTTTGTCAAACTCTGCTAGATGCTTTCTGGCAATTTAACTGGGAGAATTTATGGGAATCAGTTTTCCAAACAATTTATTTACTGGTGAAAACAAATGCATTCCTTCATATTCATACAGTATTGCAAACAAAGCTCTGTAAAATATTAAGACTGCATAACCAGTCCCTTAGCAGTCAGCTGGTCAGACTCAAGGACCTAAGTTGTATTCCCAAGTTACCCCTCTTGAATTGTGATGCCCACCATCTGTGTGCATCTTCTCCCTCTGACCAGTGTCAGTGTCCTCCCTGGCAGTCCTCCCCAGTGCAGTCCAGCCCTCCCTTGATCCCTTCCATGCTTGCCCTTTCCTTGCTTCATTACAGTTTCTTCCCTATTAGGCCCAAGCAGGGCTGGGGTTTTGAGGATGTTGGAGAATATGTGCTTTATCTCAAACTGAATCTTGGCACTTGGACTTGGCACAAACTTCAGCAATCTATGATTCTGTCCAAGGTTTGGGGTACCCTCTGTGACTGAGATGCTTTTATAAGGTCTCTCCAATGTATTTCAGCTAGCCAGGCTGGATAAAAATAAGCTGTTTAATGTCATCAGAAATAATAGGTTAGGGAAGGCTTACGAGAGCAGGCTTATTGGAAGTAAAGAAAGTGACTTGAATAAATGGGCACAAGTTGGAGACAGTGGCTTCATGATCTGGCAGAGCTGCAGCCTGTACAGACATCTGTGCCTTCCAAACTGCAGTTGTTGAAAGTATGAGTCTCTCTGGGTGTCCAGCCTGCTATTCTCTAACAGTTTATATGAGGTCAGGAAAGATTTTTCTCCCATCTTCCCCTCACATCCCAGCCCAGAAGACCTCTAACAAGGCCAAATTTGGGTGGGTTTGCACTGAAATGGCAGAATGCATGAAGTGTACATATGCACCCCCTGCCAACCTTCTAGTCCTTGCTCCAATGCACAGAAGAACTCAAGTTGTTCAAACAGGAGGTTGCCAGAATTGTTCAACACAAGCAGAACAGCTTCCCCTTCCCCACTTGGCCTCTTCCTTGGAAACAAACCCAATTAAACATTTTGGCTGAAATTCTTCCCACCCAGCAATATTCTGCTTGAAATAGTCCTTGCTGCTGGAAGGATTAGCTCCAGGAGTTCACTGGAGTTTAAAAGCGAGCTGTAAAGGATGCCTCCCTTTGTATTTATACTTGGGTACCACTAATAAGCACTTTTATCAGTCAGGCCTGTCACAGAATCACTTTAAGGCCAGAATCAAAGGGATTAAGTGTTGTTTCTGAAGGACAGAATTTTCTAAGTGACTTGAATGTTAAAAGCACTGAGAAAGCCTGAGTGCAGAAGGGAAGAGTGTTTGCTTCCTGTTAAACTGCCCAATGGGGGGAATTATTAGGGGTAGCATATGGCTTATTTATTTCTACCCTTTCCAAAGCCATTTCTAGAGGCTAGGCATCTCTGACCTCCAGATATTTGGAAGCAATGTTACTAGATCTGTGAATAAGAAACATGAAAGACAAATTGTTGAATATCATGGTAGTGCTCCTTTTTTAAATTAAAAAAAAAAAAGACAAACCTGCAAAGAGAACAGCTGTAGTCTGTTTCTACAAAGAGAAACAGATGACTTTTGTTGCTGAACTTTTCTCTTTAAAATGGTCTGTGGTGTGCCCAGATCTAAGAGATTATATTGGTTTATGTTTCTTATGTATCTGCAAAGCTTGCGGGTTTTTTAATATTAAATATTGTACATTTTCTCAACTTTTTCCTATAAATTCTGAAACTCCAGTAATGCAAATATGGGTTGTGAGGAGAAGCCTGAAAGTTTGTAGTTTTCCTCAGACTTGACACTCATTAGACCTGCAAACTGCAGAGTTCTTGTTTTGTACAGGGTTAAATAGTAATTCTGCACATGCATTTATTGGGAACTTCCCCTGGAACGGAACTTAGGATTATTTACAGGCTAATTTAATGAAAAGTCATTTGTGTTTTTACAGTTTGATTGGTAAAATTGGGAGGTTACATGCCTGTCTTCTATGCCAGATATCTGACCTAAGTTATTGCTGCTTTGGTTTTGTGCCCAGTGCTTTCAACTGGAGCTGTTACAATGCAGGAGAGCACTTTAAAGTTACTCGTACCAACAATATAGTGACACATGGGCTGAATTTCTGCCAAAAGAGCCAATTATTTAGTAGCTCCTAGCACAAGCAATAAGCTATTCATTGAAAGAGTTAAAGTTAGAACTGCCCACTGCTTTCCTATCTTAGGGAAAGAAGGAGCTTGATTGGGAAAGGTAGAGTGTAGAGGGAAGGCAGCCTTGTAACCCAGTGGTCTTGATACTTGAACCTCATCCTGAGTTGATCCTAACACTGGAATCCCATGTCCTAGCCCAGGTGGGTGGTTCTGCAGCCAGTGTTGTAGCTGTGGGAAGAGCACTTTATAAGTGCTGGTAATCCAGCCTGGCTGGGGTGCTTGTGCACTCTTTCCCTTTCCTGCATTTCACCAGAGCTGCTCCCTTTGGCAGCCCCTTCCATGGGACTTCTCCCTTTGTTTTCACTCTTCCCTGCTTGTGCTTGATGGCGGTGAAATGTTTGTCAATCACAGCACAAGGCTATGAGTGATATTGCTGTGCTAAATCAAGCCAGCACAGAGCAGCTTCAGGCTTTGTTTGTTCTCTCCTTTGGTTGGGTTTCTTTTCTTTTTTTCTTTTTTACTTTGATTTGTTTGTTTGTTTGTTTTCTTTTTTTTACTCTGTTCTCCAAGAAGAGTAGTAAATGGTTATTACTCCTTGCTTGGTTGAAGTAAGAGCATGCGCAGTACAAAGCTGTTTAGAAGAAATGTCACTATTGCTCTTTTCTATCTGTTGGCATAAGATTTTCTGTTATTTAAAACAGAAAAGGAAGGGAGGGGAAGGGGACAAAGGCTGAAGAGCTTCTGTCTGCAGATGAACACATTTGATAACTGTGGACAGTCATTCTCTCTCTGCATATTTAGGCAAGTAAAACAAAGTCCATGTTGAATTAATGCATTGCTTTCTGGAACAGCAAGACTTTTTCCAGAAGCAGGTCTGACAAAGGGGGGGTGGAGCGGAGGAGTGGGGGAGGGCAAACACAGACTGCTGACAGAGGGGAAAGTATTTTGAAAGAAAATTCTTCTGTGGTTTGGAAGATGTAGGTTTGGGGCTGTTGCATTTTGCTGAGAAATCATTAATTGGCTAATTTCTAGCCCAGTTCCTCCCTACCCCTACCAGCATATCAAACCAGGATGGGGTCACAGAAAGTTGGGGGCATGTACAAGCACCAGCTCAGCAAAGGAAATGAATCCCTTATTTGGTTGGCTCCTGAAGCGCTGCTGATGCCTTGCACGCCTGTTAATGCAGGCAGAAAAGAGAAAACTTCCAAAATAGAGGTGAAGGAGAGGAATGTGAAACGGGGCGCTCAAAACGTGGAAGCAGCAATGTCTGAGCACTGGCTGTTTGCCTGGGAAAGATGAGACTGATTGTGCAGGGCTGGAAACACGTGTGTGTTTTAGCTACTAAAAGGCAAGGCTTCTGTCCCAAATAGTTTACAGCCTAAACAAAGAGAAGGAGATCCGTGCATCAAAGGAACGTGAGCAAGTGGCAATTTGGCATGAATCTTATTGCAACCAAAGGGGCTTTCACAGTGTAAAATGATCCTCATTCAGTATTTTTAAAAGCTTTTAGAGAAGGACTAAAACTAAGCTTGTTTGGTAAGGCAGGAAATCGGGGTAGGTAAGGCTTATTTTAGGAAGGATTTGAGAGCTTCAGGTTATTTGATACCATCAAGGAAGGAGCCTGCTCAAGTTGATCATAGGCATCATAAGAAAGGCTTGAAGCTGAGTGGGAAAAGATCACAGACTCTGAAGGAGTGGGAAATCCACATGACCGTGTGCATGTGTGTAGTAGGGCATTAAAGCAAGGCACAGCACACAGGCTTGGAAATTCAAGATGAACAACTGAGCTGGGAATGCATTTGCTAGGAGTCTGGTTGAAATGCCAGAGCACTGCTGTGCCAAGAGCTTTGTGCAAGAGCAGCGTGTGCTGAAAGGCTGGAAAGGGAGCAAAGCAGGAGGCTTTGTAGTGGCTGTGCAAGAGTCACTGAAGGGCCACTGAGGAGCAGCAATGGTGGAGGACTTTGGAAATGTTGGGGCGAGTCTATCACCAAGGTGATAGGAGGAATCCAAAATAATCAGTGCCTAGGGATTTGGGAAGATAAAATAAGGAAGATTTGAAAGAGCTACTGAAGGTCTGTGTTACAACTCAAGCTGTAAAACCATAGGTCTGCTTTCCGTGATCTGACATTAAGTACAAATCCAGACAGCCAGAGCAGGGACCGAGCTGCCATTTCAAGACACCTCATAACTTCAATGCAGTGTGTGTGTGTGTGCACAGTCACACATGCAAAATATGGAATTCTGGTTTGACAGATGGGATTGGAGGAGCCTCACAGGCTATCAGATTCAGTGTCTTGCTTTGTCAGCCAAGTAGGTACAATTTCTTCAGAAGGGAATGGAGCTTTATCTTAACTGTCCTGAGGTTTTTCCTGTGGAGGAGGTGTCCCAATAGATTACCTGGTATGGAAAATGCTTTAACCAATGCTTAAAAATTCTTCTGAGATTCCCCTTTTACTACTTGACAGAAAAACATCAGGTGAAACAAAAGAAAATTATTTAGAAATAGGTTGTTTAAAGGAAATGTGTTGGAATGTACCCACTTGGTCGCTATGTACAAACTTCAATCCTACACAAAAGGAAAAAACAGAAAGCACAGTTGTCAAGGTCTGCAATTATCCAAAAATAATTGTCATTGATATTAAGTCCTCCTAAGATGTTAGAAGTCAAATGAATCATCCCTCATTTTCTACAGCTAGTGTGTTATATCATAGCCAGTGAACAGGCTGGGCAAGACAGAAGAAATATTTCAGTACTCATTACACTGTGACTGCAGGGGTGACCTGTTACTACTTGATGAGCATTGCCAAAGTGGCTACAGGTCATCTTGCTCTGCTGTAAATCGTATCATGGTTTAATAGCTGTATTATAAATTCTTTTTATGTGAAAAGTTGCACTTCATTAAGCTGCATCTTGAAATGGGTGGGACAAGAAACATGGGCGTGCTTAAACTGTCCTAGCCAGGTTTTAGATCAAGTTCTGTATGGGCTGCTTTGACTCTGCTTTGCATTAAAAAACTGTTTTTAAAGTGGCTTTTTAGTTTTAGAGCTATTGCTATTTATGTATAGAAAAGGCCTCAGCTTGGCAAAACACTGTGGTGTTGCTGGAGGAATGCAAAATGGTTATGTTCTTGTTTTGGTGGGGTTTTTTTGGTTTTTTTGCTTTTTGCTTCTTTTGTCCTCTTCTAGTAGTCACAGAAGAGCATTAGATGTCAACGGCCTGTGAAAAAGGTCCCTAACACTCAAATTCCAGTGACTTCCTTGTACCAGGTCTGTTGTGTGCATGGTATAGACCATGTAGTGCACATGGCTGTAGTGCAGGACTTTGTACAGCTCATTTCCTTTGTCCTTTATATGTGCACACCTTCCAGCTGGATAGCCATATCTGTGCTAAGTTTTCTGGGGGAAAATCTCTGCTGCTAGAAGAAACCCTCTCTGTAGTATTGTGGGCTGTTCCAAGGACATCGGTACTGTTCTCTGGTATCCATGCTGTTTTCCCAGTGTTCTACCAAGATCGGTCCCTGTATTTTGGTCCCAGTTCTCTGCTGTATTTGTTCAGGAGATTTTATGTAGAACCAGAGCAAAATAGAAGAAAGGGAAAGGGAAAGGGAAAGGGAAAGGGAAAGGGAAAGGGAAAGGGAAAGGGAGAGGGAGAGGGAGAGGGAGAGGGAGAGGGAGAGGGAGAGGAAGACATTTATAGGGAATTGAGGCTTTGGAATAAGTAGAGGACTGAGCACTGGGTTGCCACCGTGTCTGGGAGGGCTGGACAGATCACAGCTGCAGCAGCAAGGTATGAGCTGGGTGGTTGCAATAGTGCAAAAATTCTGTTTGTGCATATTTTCAATAGTGTCTGGAGAGGAGAGAGAATGACCCATACTAATCCTTTCCTTCCTACCTAAGTAGGTTGCAGTTGGATAATGCATGTTGTGACAGATGTGTATTGTACCTCTTTGCCAAACGGGCTTTGCTTCATCATGCATGCCTTGCCTGGATTTACTAGAGCAGCTCAAAATCCAGAGGGGAACCTCCTTCAGCTCAGATGGGGAAGGCATCTTTGGTCTGCAAATTAGTGGTAAAGAAATGGGAGTGAAGTTGGTTAATTGAGCAATTAATAGATGTCTGGATGTCACTAAGAACAGAGCTGCCTTCTTGCCATTTTCATCTCAAAGGGGTAGGACTTTCATCCCATAGTTTCTCAGTGCAGCCTTTTAGCTGGTGTATGTGCTTTGTAGCATGTAGTAAAGTTTATTCTGCCCACTTGACCTCAACACTGAGGTTGATGCAATAGAAGCTGCAGCAGGGGAATAGAAATTATCCTTTTGTTTGTCTTGTTTGTTTTTTTTTCCTGGTAATTCTTAAGTCAAAACTTTATGGACCAAAATTATACGCTTTTGTATTCTCTGTAGATCTGGGCATATAACTTCAATAGTAGGTCTGGGATGGTTCACTGGCTTCTGTTTTATACTATTGCCTGTCACAGAAGCTGAATGAAACCAGCATGATATATCAGATTTGTCAGTGTAACTCAGAGCAGTGTCATTCTGCTGTTGATGCTCTGCTGAGTCTCTCATGAAACCATTTATCTATGCTAAATCTTTACAGTAACTTTACATATCAGTCATGAAGTGTCAAATATCTTCTCTTAAAGACTTCTGAATAATATCCTGCTATGTTGAATGCTATTATCAGTCCTCTTCAGTGGCACATCCACTGAGAGCTCCCCTGCTCCCTTCTGCAAATCTTGGTTTATACAAACTGTCCACTGGCTAGAGATAATCTTTGAGAAATAAAACAGAATTTGCACTTTGATTACAAGGAGGCCCATATCTCCAGAATACTGTTTAATTTACAAACCTCGTGTATGTTTGTGGTATCTCCTGCAGCATTGACAGAAACCAAATGTGTGTAATCTTGGAAATGTAGTTTTTGCTGTCAAAGTACTTTGCAAAGGGAAATTGTAATGGTGGCTTCCTGGCTGTTATCTGCTGGCTCAAAAATAGAGCTGCTAAACAAAAACATTATGGGACCTTCTCTTCTAGAGTTGATTTTTAACACTTTTGATTGTCTTGGTTCATGGAAGATCCTTTTTCTCTCTCTTCCCTCCCTATTTCCATGCAATCCATTTTTTAATATTTCTTCTGTATAGGGAGGAGTCATCTAAAGGGATTTTCTCTCAAAAAGCAGTAGTTTTGAGTTGAAAACCACAATCTGAAGGTGTAAGCAGTGAAGGTTCTCATGGACAGAACAAGACAGTGGCAGTTCAGAAGAGCCCTGCTGTTTCTCCTGAGTGATCAGCTTCCTGTGCTGTTGGTTTTGATGCGTGAACATTGCCTCAGTTCCTCACACAGGAGTTTGGAAGGTTGTGTTGGAATCTAGGAATGAGCATCCTATGCATGGTTATCTGCAGAAGAAGGGAAGCCACATCCCTGAGGAGTGAGACCACTCTGTCCATAAGAGGAGCCGAGTAGCTGGCTCGAGCTGAAGCAGAGCCTGATGTTGTGTGGAGGAAAAATAGAATAAACACAGCAATTTCTGTGGGAGTTGTAGTGGCAAGGATGACCTCTGACAGCCTGCGTTATAAAGCAGCTTTGGAATGGGGGAAAGAGAAAAAGAGGGCCTTCTTCCAAAACTCAGCAAATATATGCTTAGCTCAGTGTTGCTGTCCTAGAAACATCCCTAGAAGTGTCTGAAACAATGTGTATCTGGCCAGAGCAGCTCTGAACTTTCCCTTGGCCCTTACAGGGGCTGCCCAGGGGTCTTCTGCAGTTCAGTTTAGTGCTTTGCATTAAGTGGAAACCAGACATGGAGCTCCTTCTGCAGCAGACTGGAAAATAGAGGAAAAAATTAGTCTGATTCTACCATCCAGAGCAGAAACCAAGCTAGGAAAACTGTCCTGTCCTGTGACTTGCAAGCTGGGATTTCATTTGCAGGTTTCATTTGTCAGCCTCATCTTGTAGTGCAGTATTTCTGTGGGGAAGGTATCATATGCTGATGGTGCTAATTACAAACTAGCTGGAATTTCTCACCAGTGATAAGCCAGTAAAGCAGCCCTCCTAGGGGAGAGCAGCAGAGAGACTTTTCCTCTTGGCAGTAAAGGTTTTGACAGATTTTGCTCCATCAGAATTAGAAGGATCCAAATGTGACCAGTCAAGGGAACTTGACTTCAGAGATGTAGCTTTGCTGAATTCACTGCCATTAGATGCTCTATCAACATTACTTTCCCTTTTCTGAGGTAAGAGCTTTGTCTCAGTAATGGCTTTGGTTTATTTTTCATTAAAGTTTCCATGCTTCACCCGGCAACAAAATGCAGTTGAACCACAAAACCAAACAGCTGCTTGAATCTGTTTTACTCTCTCAGAGTGCTCTCTTCAAGCTGCTGCAACCTTTCATAGCTCCTTTGTTCTGCAGTGACCAGGAGCTTTGGATTCACTTCATTTCCTGCCCATTCCTCTGCACTGACAGCCCTCCATTTGTTCTTCCCCTGCCTTGTTGTGACTGCTGGTAGAAAGTGCTGGGAAGGCTGGCTGGGGTGTACTTTATTGCTCTCCTTCCCTGCCTTTCATCTAGCTACAGAAACTCATGCTGTCACATGCACCATAGTTTAGGTTGAAGAGAGGGGTTTTGTGACACTTTCCATATCTGCTGCTGCTGAGGAGGGATGGTAGTTCAAGTTCTCAATGGCAGGTGTAATTTTTTAAGCTCCAGAGGGGAAGGTTGACCTTGGGTGTGAAGGGAATGCTGCAGTAAATGACTCCTGGGTAGGTGAAGAAGTTGACAAGTATCTGTTCTGCTCTGCTTATTGGCTTGCTCTCAGCAAGTCTGCTTAAAGCTTCTGCCCAGCTGGGAATGGGATAGATGCTGGAGATGAATAGGGATGCTAAGGTTTTGGCTCAAACACCATACTTGAAATCCAGTCTGTGCTTTTGAAGTGTGCCTTTGTTCCGGCCCTCCTTCACCAGTGTCACACATGCATTTCTCTCGAGTGAGGTTTAGCAAAAGTATGTTTTTAAAAACCACTTCACAACCCATGGACGCAAATGTTGTATCGTCTCCTGTCTTAGGCAAACCTCTTTTGTTCTTTCGTCAGTTTTTTTTAACGTTTTCAAGCTCGTTGCTGTAGACCTGTGCTGCTTGGGAGGTGCAAGGAGAGCAGTGTGCTGGGCCAGCCCCTCTGGGCTGGGGAGATGTGTCCCTCTGGGGATGCGGCGCTCGGGTTTCAGTAACACAATGCTTCATGCAGCCATGTGTGTGCGCAAAGAGCCAACTGGCTGCAGCTCCCGCAGTGATGCTCGGCTGATTTGGCAGCCGGATTGATTCTGTCAAGTTACAGTATGGGAGTTAAGTCCAGCTTCAAATCCTCTCCCTTACCCGCTCGAGGAACTTGGAGGCGGGGAGGGAGTCAGGAAGAAGAGGGGGGGAAACTCTCTGGGGACTTTGTGTCATTATTGGCATGGAAGCATTTTGTGATTATCAGCAGCAGGGTAGTGACAAGGGGCTGATTATCTGTCATGTCGTCAGCATAAATAACCAGTGGGCCCCTGAGCAGGGCTCCGCCTTTGGTAATGGCTTCACGTAATCGCTGCACAACAGTTTAAAAGCAAGCAGTGCAGAAAAACAGCTGGGCTGATCCTGATCCTAACTGATGTTGCCTTTTCTCCCCTCACCAGAAGAGAAATATGTCACCATCCAGCCGTATGCCAGCCAGGGAAAGGATGAGATTGGGTTCGAGAAAGGGGTCACCGTGGAGGTCATCCAGAAGAACCTGGAAGGATGGTGGTACATCAGGTAAAGAAGCCATGCAGCCTGCAGAAACTGTGACAGTGAGCCTTTCTGGTCATTCACTGAATGTTAGCATTTAAATCCTTCTGTAGCTGGACAGAGAAGCCCAGTTGTTCATAATGGCTCTTGAAGAAATGTAAAGTAAAGTCTGAAGTGATACAATGGTGACTAAAGCAATACTAGAGTCTGCAAAGGCTGTGGACCATTCCAGTGAGGAAATGCCTTAACTTGCAGTTTTAGAGGGTTTTTTTTCATGCTTCCAGTTAAAAGCCCGTATCTGAGTTAAGATCTGTGAGACCTAACAAAGCTTGCTGTTGTATATAATTTAATGTGTTTCCAGTATAAGAGTTATTCTGCAACCTATTTAAATCTATTTATAGCAATGCTGAAAGGCTGATTGTGATCTCTTGAGCTGCTTGGGGCAGGTAGTGCTACTTTCAGGGATATGAGATCAGTTTGCTGGCTATAGCCCTCTTGCAAGTTTACCAGTGGTTTCACCTAATTTGCTTTGATTTTTGTCTGTCCACATTAGAAATTCCTAATGTAGAGGATTGCATTCCAAGGACGGGTGACGTTTTTATTTTGTATCATATTTTGTTATGTATTTGGAGTAGCAGTCCTAGCAGAGAGTTTTGACTTAAGAATCTCCTTTGTAAATACACATGAGGAGACTTTAGGTTAGATATTGTCTCAGTGATGTAAGGTGTCAGGATGAACACTTGATGAGAGCTTTCTTCATCTAGGTTCACACAGCATTTAGGTTTAGTGCTCTTTTGTGGTTCTGCACGTGTCTTATATCTGCATATAAGCCTGTCAGTGCTGACATCCCATTTCTCTTCAAACAAGATGTCATACAACAGGTAGCTTAAAAGAGAGGTTTTCTCTCAGCAGTGTAGAAATTTCATATAGTCATCTTTTTCCATTCAACATGTAATTACAGTGATTTTTTTTCCTCTTTCCCTCCCCAAGCTATAGCTTGCTTTTGTTTGAATGCTGCTTGATTTATTGGCTGTGAATGAGGACTGTGAAAATGCTGACTGAAGCAATGTTGTTGTTTTTCTTGATTTTCCTTACTTAGAAGAAAAAAAAAATCAGTTTTCTATCTAATGATCCCATGGAGCAAATAGGATAATAAAGATAGCAATGGAGTCAAGAAGGCACTCCAGATAGGAGGGACTCAAAAATGCCTGGGTTTGGTCAGGTCACATTTTTTTCTCCAGTAATCATCTACAGAAGTGGAATCCAAAGATGGGGAATTGAGCACATAAGTTTTTCTGAGGGGAGAACCATTGCAAGACACCTCTAGCTTATTTTTTATTCTCTTTCTGTGATGTAGCCTGTTTACTACTGTAGGTTTCCCTTTGCCATATTAACACTCTTAAAATTAGTTGAATTTTTTCCCTCCTTTTTCTCACACACTTCTTTGAGTCAACCCAAAAGACACATTTTTGTATACACCAGGATTGCCTTCTGGAACATAATGACATTTGCTGCAGTGGTTTCCATGGCATCTTCATTCATGGCAGTCTGCTGGAGGGCCAGTGCATGCCCCAGCCACCCCATGATAGTTGGGGATTGCAGCATGTGCTCGGCTTTTTTGGAAGAGGAATTTTGGTTTGAGAAACCCCTTTTCATGTGTGACAAGTAAATGGGATGCCAACTGTACTCCTCTCTGCTGCTTTGGAGCACTGTGCTGCTTTCTTGCTGGAGGATTAAACTCGTAGAAACAGGGTTTATTCCCCATGGGCAACAATTCCAGAAATGTTGATGGTGTGATCCAAACTGGTCCTTTGCAGCCTGTGTAGCTGATCTCCAGCTTGTTGTGGTGTTTGTTACGTGTGAACTGCCCTGAATACTGTTAGGTAATCCTCAGAACAGGATTCCCTTCCTGCAGCAACTCCTTCTGCTGTAGTGAGTGTGAGGAAAGAGAGAGGAGAATGCAGCTGAACCTTGGGCTGGATAACAGACTGAGCAAAAATCCAGTAGTTTGTAAATGGAATCCACCTTAAAGACATTAGCTTGTTCCACCTTAAATATGTAATTTCTACAAATTCTTGGCCATGTGCTGATCCTCATTTCCTGTCCTTCTTTTTCTTTTCTTTTCTTTTCTTTTTTCTTTTTTTCTTTTTTTTTTCCTAGTTTGCTTCCCTCTGGAGTAATTCCAGTGCTCTGGAGCTGGAAAGCAGATGTGACTCTCAGACTTACAGAGGCACTTCTAACTTTTTTAAACATTCCTATGGTTTTAATCCGTTTTTTCCTTCATGTAATATAAACAGGGAGGGTTTTGGAAGCATGAAGGAACCAAAGCACTGCACCTAATTCTCAGACCCTCCCAATTCAATACTGTACAAGCTGGAGGCAATGTTGGTGTCTGTCTTTATTTTGCCCCACATGCATTACGACTTAAAAAAAAAAAAATATCAGAACTAGGGAGAAATGAAAGAAAGGCTCTGTCCTGGGATCCTGCTTACTGCTGTGTTGAGTTCAGTAGATCTGTGCTTCCCAGCGTGCCCATGGCTGGCATTAGCATCCGTCATTTAGATCTTACTTTGCCTCCAGGTGACAGCAATAGATGCAGTCTTGTGGTGCCAGGTGGACTGACTGCAGTTGGTACCAATATGCTGAGTAAAGCTTTTGTACTTGCCTTCATCTCCTTCATTTTGTGGTTGCTCTGAGCCTCAGCCCATGAGAATGAAGCACAGCTGGGAGGTGCTGGCAGCACTGAAATGAGGGGGAATCTAGGATGGGGTTTGAAATGTCTCCAGTAGGTTCTGAATATAAAGGAAGGAAGGATACTTGTGATTCAGCTCTTGAGATATGAAATGAAAATTGTTACTGGTTCAGAACTTTGCTGAAGTTGATTAACAATTGTTTTAGTTCTTTCACCTATAAAATGGGGAAGATCAAGGAATCTTCTATGGTTATTCGTCAAAGGGCCTAAAGATTAACAAATTCAGGAACTAAGGTAAAAAATGTAAGCATATTTCACTTACAGAAATAAACTGGTAATTTCTGGTAACTACTGCTCAGCTTTACCTTCAGGTTGAATTGGGTAACACAGGAAGAAGTAGCCTACAACAGCCTCTCTGCTGAGGGTATGATGCCCAGAGTTATTAACTGTTCATCTGTTGCTGCTATTATTCATTGGGAGAAGCTGTGTGAGATTAGAGGTGTTTGTAGCAGTGGGGTTACACAGGCTGCTCCAAATACATACAGCTGGCAGGAGAACTAACAGGCCAGTACACAACCTGCCTATGGCCACCTTTCTGATGTTAAACAAGTCTTCCACAAACTAAGATGGGTGTAAACTGTTTTCTCTTGCTAATTTTGCACAATCAAGCTCTGTTGAAAGTAACCTTTGGAAGTGGACTGCTCAGTGCATTGACCACTGTGGCTTTTTCACAGATGCAGACCTCTACACCTCCACATGGTATGAACTCACAAAAAAAAACTTGCTTAATACAAAAGCAGCAGAGAGCATTAGTCAGCAGATCTGCAAAAGGGAACGAAACCAAAAGTCTTCAGGGCTGGAAAATGGCACTGGGTGATGCCTGGACGCCACAGGAATTGTGGCATATATGGAGCCCTTTCTCATTTTCCTTTTTTGGCTTTGTTTGAGGCTTAGCAGAAAAGCGTCAAAAGGGACAGGACTGAAGAGATCCAAAATGCTACTTGACATAGTGTCACACAGTGGATGCTATGTATCTTTTTGAAGTCATATCAAATTAGTACCAGGTTGCTTGCTGCTTCTTGTTTGTCTCCATGCATCACTCAAAGCTCAGAGCTCTTAGGATGCTTTCCTTTGACATCAGATTAATTGGAAAAACTAAACTCTCTGAACAAGAGAGATCCTACATCTTTACCTTCATGTGTGACAAGAAGGCGTGTAGGGAGAAGCAGAATCTCTAGTATCTTGCCTGGTCTAGGTGGAAAAGGCAGGATTTTGGACAGAAAGATCCTTGTAGCCATTTCGAGAAGTACAACAATTGTATTTACTTTTATGCAGGAAGAGTAATAAAGAAGTCTAGAGAATTAAATCTCCACTGCATTTTCCTGTTCTCCCTGTAAAGTCCCAGAGCCACTCTCTAGTGTGTGGATGTGGTGAGGGAGACCAGGATGAGATTTGATGCAGAGATCTCACTGGAAACCTCAGAATCCAAGTGTTGTCATGACAAAGGTGCTCACGTGCCAGAAAATGATTTGCTCATATCCCAGCTCCTTCCTCTGCTGTCTAATGAGGCTCCCTTTTCAATAAAGAACCCTAGAGTCCTACTGTTTTAACCTTTGTATTTCCTGCAGATTTCCTGAGCACAGGATTTTAATGATGCCTGCTTTTTCACTTACCGTTCAATGCCTGCTTTGGGTATCTTGAGAGATTAGAGAGGTTTTCAGTGACTCTCACTGTAGCAAGTTAGGGTTTCATCAGGGAAAGCAGAGTTCCTCCACATGGTTCTCCCTGGAGTCTGATTGTAATCTGAAATCCCCGCTGAGGTGTTAGGAATGGCAGGAGTTAGGAAAAAAACTCTTCCCTAAAGCCCAGTTGTGGCAGAATTACCTCAGTTTGAAGTGTAGCGTGATCAGCTCAGGATGGTGTTTCAGGAACACGTGCTGGATTCAGGTGTCTCTTCACATTTCCCAGTTTATTTCTTCAAATTGCCTCTAGATTGTTCAGGAAAATGAGATTCCATCAAAGGCATTTTCCTCAGGCAAACTGTTTCTTGATCTTGTGGTGCTAGAAGAAGCTGCAGTAGTTTAAGGGTCCCATATGCTCCATGACAGAAAGCTGCTCATGCAGAGCTGGGAATTCTGGAAGAAGGGGCAGTGTTCTTTATAGTTTCAGAGAGGGAGGCTTGCACAGTGATCTTAAACTGCAGGCATAGTTCTCTGTATTAGGTGCTGTGCACCCTTATTTAGCCCATTTTCAAACTGAGTTTCCACTAGGAAGTTTAAAAACTGTTAAAATATTTTATTTACTAGTTTGCTTTTTTGCTGTGTGGGAAAATACTGTTTGCCTAGTACTGTCTAGGGAGGCATGAAGCAAATTGGTGAAGCTCTTTACCTGGTGTGTAAAGTATTTCTTGTCCAGAGAGACTCCTTCCTTAGTGGCTTTCAACTACACAGTTCACTGTGGCTCAACTGACTTTGATGTGTCTAATCAATAGATAATAAATTAATAGAGACTACAGAATCTTGTTTGAGAGCTGCAAACTTTGTTTGATGTTTTCATCCATCACTTTTGCTTTATCTGTGCTATCTGAAATGCATGAGAAGGCTGTGTTTGATGTGATGGTGTTTCCTTCTGCCTCTCCAGGTATCTGGGCAAAGAAGGCTGGGCCCCAGCTTCATATCTGAAGAAGGCTAAAGATGATCTCCCATCTAGGAAAAAGAACTTAACTGGGCCAGTGGAAATCATAGGAAACATCATGGAGATCAGTAACCTGCTGAACAAGAAATCATCTACTGACAAGGAATCTCAAGTAGAAAACGAGTCTGCAGAAACTCATATCACCAAAAAGGAAATCAGTTTGCCCATCCTGTGCAATGACTCTAATGGCAATGCCATGATGACTTCAGACAAGCAGGCTTCCAAACTGGCCCAGGGATCCCCAGCCATAGCAAGGATAGCACCACAAAGAGCTCAAATAAGTAAGGCAGTAAAGTGATCTGGGTTTTCATGGGCTTGCAATGAATTCTTGTTCTCTACCTTTCAGAGCTGGCATTACCTGTCCCACACAATCAGACCTTTGCATAGCCTGTAGTTGCATCGAGAGACTCCAGAAGGTGTTCCTTCACTAGTAGTGATAAAATTTAACTTCACTTTATACACAGGCTGGCTGGTGTCCCTTTATCTTAGCCTGCATGTGTTTACTTTAATTTTTTCAGATAATATTTTTTTTTCTTTTGAATGCTCTAAAATGTGCCCTTCTACCCCAGAAATGTAGATGATTTGATAGCATGTTCAAGTTGAGGAGACCACCTGTGTCTTCTCTTGCATTTGTTCTGCTGTTTTCCTGGGAGCAAGTTGCTGTAATGCTTTTACTACTTCATCTGCAAAATGAAGATGCTGATGCTGTTCTGTGCAAGGAATGGCAAAATACTAGGAGAGAGGGCAGTGTGAGTGTTTAGTGAATTACTTTTACTGCTGGGGGGAAAATAGGTATTAGGCCTGGCCAGTCTCCAATGGAGCTGGTCAGTTCCAGCAGAAAATACAATCCACTACTTTCTGGCAGTGATTTCCTCTTAAATTTGCTGGCTTAGCAGAGCTGAATAGCTAAGCTGCCTTGGTATTTCTAATATACCCTCATAGTTTCCTATCTTGTTTCATAGAGATGCCTTACATATTGCAAATACTGACTTCTATTCTCAAACTGTGTAACAGCAGAGAGCTGCTAAAAATGTGTTTAGCAGTACTTGCAAAGTTAAATAAACTCTCCCTGTTCCCTTCCCTGCTCAGGTTCTCCAAATCTAAGAACAAGGCCACCCCCACGAAGAGAGTCCAGTCTGGTGTGTATTGGTTTATGGTTTATCTTAGCAGTGGGTAGGTGTCTGGGTGCTTTGTGAGCCTTTGTGCAGCTGTACAAGGTGGGAGGGATTCTTTATTTTCATGTCTGTTCATTTCATTGTTTAAGTGTTGAGCAGACCTCAGGGTATCCTATAATAATGATAAATACCAGGTTTTCTGTTATTAAAAATATTGCCCCAACTAATCACGTTTGAAGGGAGAATATGATGAGGCTGCTGTGTTCTGTGCATGGGTTAAAACTTGTTTGACTGACTCAGAAGGTTAAAATATCCTCTGTGTGTCCTTAGCCCAGACTGAAATTTCTGACCTTCTGTTGTCTTAAGCAACTGGGAATGTGTCCCCTCCTTCCACTGCTACCACCTCTCAGGTGGCTAAGCTTCACTCTTGTGCATGTTTGAAGGGGCTCGGAGTCCTATGGAAGGATGTATGCTACAGAACAGACCCCCTGTGATTTCTTATCCCCAAAGCTAGAATCCTGGAATTTTATATCAGCTTGAGGTTAGAACTGTCATCTTCAATAGGAACTAGTTAGTAGTTTATTTATATAAAAGTCATGCTAATGGCTTGTTTATCTAGGCAATACATAGTGTTTAATCTTTGCTGTACCCTTTATGAGCAGTAAGCGACTTGTAATTTTTCTGTCACCAGAGATGCTTCTTAACAAACTATATGAATAGCATATTAGCATTTTCTTCCTATTTTTCTTCACATTTTCAATTAGACTTTGTTTTGGCAAGACTATGACACTTAATCCCATGCTAAAAATAACAGTGATATTGTATGTGAAAGCCTGAGCATATCTGCTGTTTCCAGTTATCGTCATTTAATCCAAACCATCGTATTATCTGAAGACATTTTATTATGCTGTGCTTCTGCTGTATTTCAGCATTTATAGTGCAGAAACATCCAATTACAACATTGTTAGACACGGTTCCTAAGGTGCAGAGATGCATTCTCTGTGAAATGCCACATGCTGTGTGTGATGAAACATCAACTGTTAGTTACAGAAAGGGTATCTTAGAAATGGAGCAGCAGGAGAATAAAGCACAGTATGTGATTTACCCTTCTCCCATTGATGGCTCAGGATCATTTTGTGTCTTTGTCTGTCCTGTGTTTGTCTGATTTGAGGTTCTTTCATAGAACCCTGAATAGTGAAGTATAGAAGCTGTGCAGCTTCACCATCACCTAACTGCTCTGCAGATGAGCACTGTGCTAATCTGAAAAGCTTTCAATATTAAAATTCTTGAAAGGACCGTTTTCCCATTTATCACCTTCAAAAATAATTGTAGCAGATTCTAAAATGTGGCAGCTTAATGTAAAGGCACTTAGCTTTTAGAGGAGTCTGATATGCTGCCAGACTGGCTGTAAATGCAGTGTCCCTCTTCTCGTAGAGCCTTTATGAAGGTTGTCTTGGGATTGAGTAGAAGGGTTGTTGGATCTGTTGTGGGGAGAAACTGGAATTATTTTGATCAAGCAGTAAAGTCCTTCCCTTCTAGCTGGGCAAAGCTAGGAGGTCTGTGATATTATTCTTGTTTCTTGCTACAAGTGATGCCCATTAGCTCATATCACTGACTAATTCAGATTGTTTAAAAAGTCCAGCAACTGATTAACAGCAATAATTCACTTGGATTACATTTAAAATAGCATATTTAATGATATCAGAATCTGTTAGGGGTCTGTTGTAATGCAGTTTTCTGCAGTTGTGGCATATCATCCAGAGCTGGGTCTTTCTGGACACAATCTCAGCATACATGGACTGCTCTTAGTATGACTGCAAATGGCAGCTTTATTACCCACAAGTAAAATATTTTATTATTAGCTAAAGAATGTTGCAGTTTTAATAGTTGGGGAAAGGGGCATGAACAGGACTTGAGTTGAAAGGCTTTTCTCTTTTAGCCCATATCAATACATCAGCTCCTACTCTGGAAGTCTGGGCAGTTACCATTAGGAAGTAGCACAAGTAAGAGTCTTAGTGAATAAAAACAGGGGTTTTTTCATACTGCTGTTTAGCTGACTGTTTCTTTGGTTTAAATGAACAAAGCATCCTATTTGCCATAGGGTTTTCAGTTACCCAAGCCACCAGAGCCACCCTCCGTGGAAGTTGAATATTACACCATTGCTGAATTCCAGTCATGCATCTCTGATGGGATAAGCTTTCGTGGAGGACAAAAAGCTGAGGTGAGCCTTAACAGTATATCTGGAAAAATTGTAATGTTTATCTGTTGCATGGGAGTGGATTGGAAAGGGAGGAGTGGGAAGCAGTGAGTTGAGATTTTTGTCTAAGTAACATGTTCCTTTTTACCTCTTAGGTTATTGAAAAGAATTCTGGTGGCTGGTGGTATGTGCAGATTGGAGAGAAGGAGGGATGGGCTCCAGCATCTTACATTGACAAGAGAAAGAAACCGAATTTGAACAGAAGAACCAGTACTTTAACCCGCCCAAAGGTTCCTCCCCCGGCACCTCCCAGTAAACCAAAAGACTCTGAAGAAGGAACAACTCCTGGAGCAGTTTCTTCAGGAGATACCCAAGACTCTCCCCACAAGCTGAAATATGAAGAACCTGAGTATGATGTGCCTGCCTTTGGCTTTGACTCGGAGTGTGAAGTGAGTGAAAGTCACCATGAAGACAGCACTCCTGAAAAACGACTGTTTCAGCCCCTCAAGCCCTCACCTGTGTCTTCACTTCAGAAAACTAAGTTCAAAGTAGGAGAGTCTTCAGAAGAAGCTGCTCACGAAGAAGAAACCATCTATGAGAACGAGGGGTTCAGGCGTTATGTGGAAGATGGTTTGTCCAATAAGGAATCTAGTGGGGATTCTGATTCTCAGAAAAGCTCCTCTCTGTCCTTGATGCGAAGGAATTCTCCGTGTTCCAGCTCTCCTAAATCATCACTCATGAAGGTCAAGACAGACAAAAACATTCAGCCTGATCTTGGAAAGTGTCACTATTCCAGGAGTGAGGAGACAAAACCAAGATCAGCTTCAGATGTTGGCTTACGTAGTGTGCCAAGAACAGGCATGAAGAAAGATCCTGGGCAGAGTCCTTCCATCAGAGCAAAGCCAATCGTTCGGCCCAAACCCTTCTTGAGCAAGGCAGACTCTCAGAGCCAAGAAAAGATGGATATTAGCACTTTAAGGCGTCAGCTGAGGCCAACTGGGCAGCTCAGAGGTGGACTCAAAGGTTCAAGAAGTGAAGAGTCTGCAAGCCCACCCTGCACAGCTTCTGAGAGCCAGGATGACCCTGTTCGGAGAAGCTCGGCCGATCTCATCACAGCTCCTTCCCGTGGCATCTTCTGCTCCAGCCATACAGCCAAGACTGAGCAAGAAAATGACTCCAGATGTTTCTATGTGACCACTGACTCATACCAAAAGGTACAGGATTCTGAAATCTGCTTCCCAGCAGGAGTAGAAGTGGAAGTGCTGGAAAAGCAAGCCAGTGGATGGTGGTACCTGAAGTATGGAGACATGGAAGGCTGGGCTCCTTCCCATTATTTGGCTCTCCCTGATAACCAGCAAGAAACTACATCAGCAGAGACTGATTCCTCTTTTGCCAGGAACAGGAAAAATGAAAACAAGTCAAACAGTTTAGAGAAGATAGAGAAGAGGGTTCAGGCTTTGAACACCATCAACCAGAGCAAACGTGCAACACCACCCATCCCAAGCAAACCTCCTGGCGGCTTCTCAAAAGCGTCAGGCCCAGTTAAAATGAGGAATGGTGTGAGGCAGCTGGCTGTTCGTCCGCAGTCGGTGTTTGTGTCTCCACCACCAAAGGACAACAACCTGTCGTGCTCCTTGCGCAGAAATGAGTCTTTAACAGCTACAGATCAGCTCAGGAGCGTCCGCCGGAATTCCTCCTTCAGCAATGCCTGGGCACAGCCTGGTGACACAAAAGGAAAGCAGCCGGAGCGGCCGGGGACAGAGAGCTCCGAGAGCACCTCCAACCTCCCCACGCAGAGGAATGGGATTCCTGTGTCTACAGTCAGGCCAAAGCCCATCGAGAAATCCCAGTTCATCCACAACAATCTCAAGGACATCTATGTTTCCATTGCAGACTATGAAGGGGATGAGGAGACTGCGGGGTTTCAGGAAGGTGTCTGCATGGAGGTCCTCGAGAGGAACCCAAACGGCTGGTGGTACTGCCAGATCATGAATGGTGTGAAGCCATTCAAAGGCTGGGTGCCCTCAAATTATTTGGAGAAAAAGAACTAATATTGCAATATCTTTAACCTCCCTAATTTATACTGTTCCTGCTGTGTACATGTGGAAAAAACAATTGCTACACAAAAAGACGTTTTCCTGTGCTCCAGTTTGTACAAAGGAGTCTCTAAGAGGACAAATCTGCCATGTTCTGGAGAGGTTTGTGGGGTTTACGTGTTGTAAGCAACTACAAGGAAGATGCAGCATAGTCAAATGCCTTTTTGTGAAGTTGTTAATAATCTTGTATGTGTAACAGGGTATGACATCCCATACTTCCCATTATTGATAGGAAACCAAATGTGTGCCTTTTGTGAGAGAAATACACACGCATCTACCTGGGGAGTTCTGTGCCAAACTGTTTTACAATCTTGGCTCCCTTTCTCCTCATTTTCCTCATATGTGGAATACCCAAGAATTTTGAATGCTTTTCCACAACTTACAGAGTGAGAAGCAAATGAAAGTTTCTGAAACACAGAGAGACTCTAATCCTTTGGAGATGTTCACTTCTGTTTTTTCATTTTTATTTTTTTTTTTAACTATGCTCAACAGTTGGTAGGTCCAGAGTTGGAGCCTTTTCATCATAGAGGGTTTTGGTGTCTGTCTTCAGTGTTGTTATGGATAACTCACCAGAAAAGGCCATCAGGTGGTGTGGGTTGGGGGCTTTTTGTTTCCTTACATTCTGTCTTGTTCTTTGAGTTGGGATTTCAGGTTTTCATGGGCAGTGATGCCTACTGGTGCTTGTAAAAACAAACTACAAACCCCTTGCTTAAGCACATCTGTTACTGTGCAGGCTTCATGTTTGGTTCTGTGCCTGACTCTTGCCAGGTGATACTGGTTGATTCTCTTCCCAGAGTTGGGTTTCTCAAAAGTTATCAAAGTCATCAATGTCCCTTAAAACACTCAAGACAAAGCTGTCAGATGTGTTAATTCTTGTTTTGCCCTCTGGTCCAAATCCAAGGGTGCTGACTGCTGGCAGGGCCCACCAAGATATTAGTGAGAAATATTTGTAACCTTCTGCAACATCAGTGTTTACAATGTGTGGGAAAAAAAAAGCCATCAAACTCAGTCTGCACATAATTTGTATATTTTTGGGGAATTACTTTTGTGTTTTGTTTCTGTCTTTTCTGTGCATTCTGGGTTTACTGTATTTTCTTTGTGTGTGTGTGTCTGGTCTTACCAGAAAAAACTTAAAACTGAAGAGGGAGCCAAATACATGTTTCTGTTCCCACTTGAATCCAAAGAGTACATTTGTACTGGAAAGTGGGCCTGGGCTTCTTAGGCTCAGAGATTTAATATCAAAGCAATTTGGTCTACAATGCATCTAACCAGGAAGCTGCCTCTTCTAGTTCCAGTTCTGTTCGCCTTTCTTAACTCATGTTTTGAAATGTGGCACACGGTGTGGGTGGTGTGGGAAATGGAAAAGGCTAGGAATATGGAGTTTTTTTGAGGTAGCCTTGTACTGTAAACATAATTTACTAAATCCCTACTGTGCTTAAGGAAATCATGCTTGGGAGTTTTGCTTAAATGGCCTTGTTAATCACTCAATATCTCATCTAATTCCTTTAAATAATAGGCAGCATTGTCAATCTGTTCTAAGAGGAGGGCAGACTATTTCACTACTGGTTTACACAAAGCATTGCATGTCCTTTTTTCCACCAGTTTCATACTGATTTGGCTGAAATTAAAGGTTATAAAGGCTTCAAAATAGCTGGGATCAAGGGGCTGAGTAAAACAGCGCAACAATACCATATGTTACTGGGGATGTTTCACTGCCAAAAAAAATTAGGAAATTTATATGTTGTTCTTGTCTTTTTCCTTTTTTTCTTTTTTTTTTTCCTTTTCTTTTTCTTTTCCATTTTTTTCTTTGTGTGTGTGTGTGTGTGTGTGTGTGTGTGGTTTGGGGGTTTTATTAATTTCCATGATAACACTGAGAGAGTTGCCTTCAGCTAGTGTGGCTGATGTCCTTTGGTAGCTGAAACAACATTCAGGTGCCACAGCTACAGGCTACAAACAGTGCTGTGGTTGGAGCAGCTCTCTGCGTGCAGGTGGGGAGGGGAGGCTGTTTTTTTGGGATCCCTTTAAATCGTGGTGGCAGGAGGAGGAGGTGTAACTGCACAACAGCTCATGTCACAGTGCAGGGTCCTCTTTGTACCTTAATGTCTCACCATATGATGTGGAAGCACATGTCCAGTTGGCTTCATCTCACTGGATGTGTAGCTGAGACATTGTGGCCCTGTCTCTCTTATTTCTCCCCATTTTTAGTTGTACTAATATGGTAGCAGCCATAAAAGACTGCTGGAGCTGTTGTGAGATTATAATAGAAGTATTATATTCTTCTGCTGGACAGTATTAAATAGAGCAATACATAGAGTTATCTGCTAGATTGCAGTACTAATAGTAGTGACTTAGTGATTCGTATTAATGTTATGATTTATTTTAACAATAATGATGCGGAAGTGGTTCATTATTTTGAATTAATGCACTTTAACAATAAAAGAAACCAAAATGGAAGCCAATGCAGAGAACTAAGTGCATTATTTAAAGGTGCAGTATATAATTATCATTTTCTTGAAGCACATATTTATTAAGAATTAACTTATTATTTAAAATATTCTAAAGTTTTGTTTAAAGACATTCCCACTAGGTCATCTCTTTGGGGGGATGTAAAGCACAGCTCCCAGATCTTCTGCATTGAGCCACTGAATTCTCTGAGTATGGTAAGGCTGACATGAGCCCCTATCCAAGGAGGGAGGAGCAGCAAGATCAGTCCAGAATACTGGAAATACTCACACTTGCATCCAGCAAAGCCAAGCCCAGGGCACCTCTGAAGAGTCCTCTCGAGCTGTGGGTGGCACAGGTGATTTTGGCAGACATTTCCAGTGCCTGGCTGCCGTGTGCCTCGCACAGGGCTGGCCCTGGTGGATGCAAGTTCTCCATGAGGCTCAGGTTAGGAAGCATCAGATCTGCCTGAGACAGCTCTGTGAGAGATGTCTGTGCATCCCACAGCTCCTGTTCCATCTTGCTGGCTTGCTTCTCCAGCTCTGGCTTTTGCAGGGAGATGGTTTGTACTCATTCACAGCAGCTCCATGGCTCGTTGCGGTTTTATCCCATCTCAAAGTCTTCATGCCCTCCTGGGGAGAGGCCACATCTGTCGATGGCCTCTCTCTGCCCTCACTGGTACCAGCAAAAAGGATGGGGTGCAGATGGCCTCCTTGGTGCCAGAAATTACTGCTGGCCACCACTTGGCTTCCACCCTGGTGGAAAAGCTTCCATTTGGGCTTCCCTTCATTTGGTAGTTGTTCTGGCTGCTTGTGTTTAAAAGGGGACTTTTAAAACAAATACTCCCAATGCAATTTATCCCACTCCTGTCTTACCATTGTCATAACATCTCTCACTGAGATGCTCTTTTTTTTTTTTTATTCTTTCATCTGAGAGCTATCAGGAAAATTATTATTTTTTCCAGTGATGGGCAACTAGATTTGGTCAGTTCTACTGATACCTGAAGCCCTTCACTAATAGCTGTGAAACAGAAGGAAAGGCCTTAAGTTACATCAGAAAAGCTGACTGCAGGGCAGGAAAACCTGGCAGAGTACTCAGAGGACAGTGTAGTGCTAGAAGTTTTAGCTCTTTTCTAAAAATGTTAATGCCGCCTTTTATTTACTAAATTTGTCAGAACTGACACTGGATCAAGAGCAATATTTAAATGTAACATACACCTCAGTGAACACTCAATGCAGAAATCAATAGTACTGTTTAAATCTCTCTTTCTGGTTTATTCCTGAACCAGGCTGTTAAGAGGAAGAGTCTGCAGGGCTTGAGCAAAGCCATTTGCAGCTGAAGGGGGCCCTCCTCTGGGAGAGAGGCAGCTGCTCTTGCTGTCTTGCTCTCACCCACTCTCTGTATTTTCCAAAAAGTCTTGAATTTGGACCAGCAGAAATTCCAAACTCCGATGCCAGAGAACAAAATTTAAGAATGTGAAAATTGTGTCTTGCTGTATACTGCAACTTTAATAATAATGAGCACTTCTGAGTTCGTTATTGAGGTTTATATAATGCCTGAAAAGTTTATTTGCTGGTTTCCCTTGTCTCCCCTTTCAAAACGTTTTCTCATAACAGCAAGAGTCGTGCATTTTGTTAGGAGTCCTTCCCCATGGGAGGCAATTCCTGTTCACTGTTTTTTAGCTGTCACCCCATGTCACCCACCCCATGCAGTGGGTGGGTGTAGTCATATGGACCAGTCCTTTGCAAGCCAAACCTTTAAAGATAAAAGAGATGATGAGCACATGTTGGGGTACTTAACTGATGTGTCAACAGGAAGTTTTTGAATTGATGTGTTCAACAGTAGCAAATACAGAATAAGGAAAGATTGGAATTGTCTTGCAGCTAAAATGGAAATTCACATCTGCGTGGGTATAGCTAAAAAATGCATTTGTCACTTGTGGATGTAAACCCCAGACTCCTTCCATTATGATGCTATAAAGTTTGACGAAGGCATTATATAATTGTTTTCATCACTTTCAGATCTTAATGAATCATATTTTATTGTAATATATATTCATCGCTTTCCTCAGTTAAAAAGAAAGTTACTGCTTTTATCTTATATGAAAAACAAGGGAATTTGATAAAGCATTCATTATTTTCATATTACTAGTATTAACAGAATAGAACTAGTACTATTTAATTTTAGATCTTCATAGCTAGCTTGTTAATAACTCATATTTTCCTGTGTTGTATCCTACTATTTTTTCTATTTTTTTCCCAAATATTCTGCATTCTTGAGAAAAAGCAAATCCAATGAGTGGATAAGTGCAATATTCATAGAATAAACAGGCCCCTCATCCAGGACTTGGAGTGGAACGTGCAGTGTGAAATTTTTGCAATTCTCTATTTATGCACTCTTAGGGAAGGGGAAATGCAGGGGATGGGGCAACTGGATGAAAACAGGACCCTTGGGTAGGTAGAGACTGACAGCTGGGGTGGCTTGGCTTGGGAATGGCTGCTTTCCATAAACAAGTATCACCTGTTAGTGAAAGTATAAGGATTATGCAGCATGTTGCCAGGATTATGTATAGAATGTACATTAACATCCTTATCAATACAGGACTTCTGAGCTATGCTTGAAACACTCTGTAGGTCATCCATGCATGATTCTGTCTTCTGGTTTGTCTCTGCTGGTTGCATCCTCTGCTGTGCTTCAGAATTGGTGGAAACTTCAGAAGGGAAAATAATTCTGCTGGTGCAGTCCCAAGTTTGGATACTGTATTGTTACTTGCATTTATTGCAAGAGCTATGGGAATACTTCGACAGGTCCTTTCTTTTCTGTTCTTATTGTTAACCTAAGAAGAAAAAAATCTCCCTTTTATCTGGGTTAATTCTCACCTGCAGAATTTCACAGATGTTTTGGATATTGATTTCATATTCCTTGGCTTGCAAAGGTGGATCTCTCAGGTCCTAAATAAAGTTGGGCAGAAATTTTGCTCTTCAAAAGAGGTATTGCCTTAAATTCTATTTGAATGGAAGGAGAACTTCCATCTGTCAAAAATAATGTGACTTTACAGGTAGCAGCAAAATCTACTACCTTTTAAAAACTGGACTATTTTTTGTAAGGTGCAAGAGAAATGTGAAAGCCAGAGCACTTGACTGTCTCAGCTCTGGGAAGTACACTTCCTGTGGCTCTAGTTCATTACTCTGGAGGGGGGTGTACCTCAGTTTTCTGCTTAATTTTTGTCCTGCTGTTCTTAAGTTTGTTAAAAAGCCTTAACATTACCAGAGACCTTTGCATTCAAACTGAATTCTGCAGCTGTACTGAAATAGTATCAAACATGTGATTTTGGAAAACCTCTAATACGTTACCAATTAGGAATCTGGTTTTGAGGAGCCAATTTTCTTCTTTCACATGCTCTTGTCTAAACTGGCAAGAAGTCCACAAGCATCAGTAGAGTGAGTGACACTGACAGAAGACCCTTGTGGGTGCTCAGCATGGACTGTTCTCAGCAAAAGCAAGCTCTGTGCACTCCATTCCTACACCTCCCAAGGGTGCACAGGACTGCTTAGCCTTGGTGCTGCCCTGCCATGATCCACTGTGCTGCAAATCTTGCAGCTCTTTAAAACCAGCTGGAGCTTTGCTGCTATTTGCTGGTGGTTTTCCATCACCAGCAGCTCCTTCTCTGTCAGCTTCAGATGCTATTTAGCCACGTAGTGAAATGCTGTGTATCAGTGCAGTGTTTGATGGCTGCCAGCAGTACCCATAGGATGGTCTGAGAGCATATGTTTGTCTAAGTTATTTTGTTTTCATTTGCTTTTCGTGGCTTGCTCGGAGCAGGGACCAGCACTGCGATGATGCATGGAGAATGTGTCCGCACACTTGAACTGTTTGATGGCCTCTGCTAACGCTGCCCAGTGCTTGTGTTGCTCCTTCTCTCCCTCTGTGCTGCTCAGTAGTTGTGTCTGTTGTGTGTGTCTGTAATTTCAAATAAAGTACTGTACATAAGGCCGGATCCAGAAGCCCCCAGTCAGCTGACTTTGGGTTGGGATGTAGGTTGCTGTTGCTGCTTTTCCTCCTCCGTCTTAGACCCAATTTGGAGCAAAGCACAGGTGTCTGTAAAAAGTCACCCATAACTCTACTTTGGGGTGTCAGTTTTGCAGGGTGTGCCAAGGGTGGGATGAGGAGATCTTTTCTCTTGGTGCCCTTGCTCAGGGCTGGGACTCTGCAGCAATTCCTGGAGGGGAAGCTGCGCCGCACTGCGTGCGGACATGGCTGGCATAGTCAGAAATAATTAGTTTCCCCCATTTTATATTGTCAGGGCTGGGCTGGTCCCATCAACTATGTTCTTCATTTGTTCTAGCATCAAGGTAGTGTTGATTTTTTAGTTGGAGAGTGCAATTTTTTTTTTGTTTTGTGTTTGGATTTTTTATAAATAAATTTGGTTTAAAGCTTCACACTGGCGTTTTACAGACCTGTTCTTGTCAGCATAAGCCACTACTGTCCTGAGTTGAGACTCCTGTTTGTTACTGAATTAAAATTATGGGAAATATGTTGATCATTTGGAAAGAAATTAGAAAATAAATTAGAAGTAACTATATTGGCAGGGGAGAGATAGATAAAATATGAGGAAAAAGATGTTTCTAATAAGGCCATTAATTATTTGGTCTGACACTGCAGGTGCTTTCTCTGTATAGATGGTTTAAATACATCACTGCTCTGTGATAGGATTTTTTGTTATTGGGAAAAGTTGATTTTTTTCACTCCCTAATACACTATGATAATCTGTATCCTGAAGCCACTGATCCACCAAAAGAAGACAAACACAGGTTACATGCTGGTTGTAGTTAGGGCAGTTTGTGTGTCTGGGAGTTTGCAAACTCCGAGGTTCAGCTGGTGGAGTGGGCAAGCATTGCTGTTCTAGACCTGTCCGTGTTGGCAGGAACAACACTGTGCTAGCAGTGCTTCTGGAAAAATACTGGCTTTAGCGGCCTTTCCCTGATGCTCAGGGTTATTTGGTTACAATGCTACTTGTCTTGGTCCCTGTTTAATGGAGGAGAAAAACAGGTGGAAGGGAGATCACTTGGCACTGCAAGAAAATTTTTAAATATAACGTTTCATATTTAGGTAAATATTTCAGGCTTCTCCAGCTATTTCCCATCAAAGCTGTTATTGACTCTGTATTTGGTGACTGAAGGGTAAGCATAGCAGCATTCTCTGTGCAAACAGTTATTTTGAGGCTGGAGATCTTGTTCTTGAGCTGCTTCTGGGTCACCAGGGAAGCAGCAATAAATAAACAAAATCCCATCATCACCTTTGGGTAATGACTGGAGTTTGAATTCTGTCCTGACTCTGGGTCCTCCAGAACACTTTAATTCGGTTTATTTCTGTCCCCTTGAAGCAGGATAGAAAAGAAAAATGCAGTCACTGGATCTTGGCTGGGTAGCAATTAGCAAACAGGAACAAATGAAAAATAAAAGAAAAATAAACCTTTTTTAAAATGAAGTAATCAGTGAATAGCTGACTAAACTACTTCCTATCTTGGAGTTTCAGGCAAGGAGGAAGTTAGAATTGTTTCTAGTTGCTAGGAGGAATTTTCCTGTGTCATGCTAAACAGTTTTTCTGAGAAGTCTTGCTCATTCCTAGTGATGAGTTCAAACCTGGAACATTGCAAAAGCATAGCATGTGTAGCATTACATAGACTTTTTTGTACTGAGGGTCCAAAATGAGTGTTGTGGGGCAATAGTGCACAGCATGAGTGCATTTCTGCCCTCTGACTGACTTGCACATGACATCAGTGTTGTTCCTTTATTGCAGATTTAATTGCAGACAGCAGTCTTAGCAGTGTTCAGGAAAATCATGTGGATGAGCCTCCTCAGTTAAGGCTCAGTATCAAATGTCATGTCAGGAGAAGTCCTGCCAGCAGCTTGATTGATTGCTGCTTAGGCTAAAGTTCAGATGCAGATAACTCCAGGTGGGTGTTGAAAGCAGCCCTGATGGCTGTGTACATCTGTAATTGTTTTCAGAGCTGTTAATTAGCCCAGATTATCTCTGCAAACTCTGAGTAGCGAGTTACTAGGAGCCTAAACTTGTTGGTGAAAGCTGAAATTTGAGCTATTAGCAGAGCAATGGCACATGTCTGCACTGGAAGATCCTTGAGGTTTTGCTGACCCAAATTTTTAGTTGACCAAAAAGGAAAAAAAAAAGTGGATCTAGGCCTGGTCTAAGTGAAGTTTTCCAGTGGGTTTCTTGGATGGTTGATGTTCTTCATGTGACCTTGAAAACTGGATGCTGTTGTCATTTCTGTGTTGGTGTAGAGCTCCATCTTTTAGTGGTTAGGTGGTGGGAATGTACCTGGTGGGAGCTTGGAATCTTGGGAGAGTATGTCGGTGACCAGAGATAGAGAAATGTGTGGCTGGTCTTAGTGTGTGTGTGGTCAAGTTGGTTGACACTTTTTTGTCTTTTGTTTGTTTTGTTTTTAATATGGGAACCAATTTGTCTGTTCTGCTTGGGAAAAGGTCTAGAAGTTGGTGTGGTTTCTGTTGCAGTAAATATGAGAAGGAATTAGCTGAGAGCTTTTCTTTTCTTTTTTTTTTTTTTAAGAGAGTTTATGGGCAGGAGACCATTTAGTTTGTTTTGGGTTGCAAGTTAAGCTAAGAGAGGAAAAAAATGAGTCTGGGGAAATCCTTCTTTGTGGTAACAGCTTTGGACCATATTTTGTTGTGGCCTCTGATCCAGCTCCACTGAAGACAGTGGAGTGAATATTGTTGATCATGTAGATGTTAAAGCTTTTGGTCATTGGTTAATTCTAGGGAGGTGACAGGTATCTTGACATTCACAGCATGTCATTGCAAATGTGAGCTAGAGACAGAAATAATAACTGTAGCTTCAAGCATTGTTCAGTTTAATGTTTAATGAATTTGAGATGCCGACCAATTGGATCAAACTGTTTGTACAATGAACAACTCCTGCAAGGATCCAAATGTGCTTGGGTCTATGAGAGGTTTTCCTAGGAAAGGAAATCATGATTTTTTTTTTAAATTGGCTTTATCAGTCATCCCAGTAAAACTAAAATCCAGGAAAGTGACACTTTCTGCACTTGACAGTGTATTTTGCCATTGGTGGCAGGAGTTACTGTTAGTGAGGGATTAGATGCCCCAGTCTGTCTGAACTGGCACAAAACAGATCTTCTTGTGACCAGTCCCTGAGTCTGAGTGTAAACGTTTGTAAAGACTGGATGCAGATTAGAGTACTAGTTAACAAAATTAGCAATTTTTCTGTGGGACAACGCAAAGGATGTATTAGCAGTGAGGAAAACAAAGGTCTCCTTTTTGCTAAGTGACTCTCTAGAAATTTCCCTCAGGTTTCAGCACAAATCAGCTGGGACCTGTGAGGTTTTAGCTGATACATACAGTACTGGGGGCCTGTTCCTGTGGCTGGGACAACAGAAGTGTGGCTTTGTCCCAGCAAGAATTAATGAAATCATCATAGTACAATGTTTTCACTTGCTCTGGGTATGACAGTGGTGGAGGGAATGAGCTGTGAAAAGCATAATCTCCCCCTTAATCCAGATTTGCAGACTTTATTTGACTGCAGTGCCCAGTCCAGAACTATTTCGGAGCTGTCCTCATGACTGTGCCCTGTGTGGGACAGGGACTGTACTCAGAGGGGCTGCCCTCCTCTCTGTGCCATCACCAACTGCTTGCTCAGAGAACTGCAAAACAATGTAAAGTATTTGAGGTTTGGGATTTTTCCCTAGAGCAGCGTGTTCTAAAGCAGTGAAGTAAAAAAAAGTGCTTGTTTGGGAAATTTTAATCATGTCTATAAAGGTGAAAGCTCTGTATACAGAGTCTCTCAACAGAGAATGAAAAACACCATCTGTCTTGGGCAATTGTACATGTGAAGATGCAGAACAAAGACTTCAGATTACTGTGCCTAAAAGTAAATCTCAGCATTTCTTTATAGGCATTTGTTAGAGCTGTTGTTATTTTGGAACTGAACAGCATTTAATAATGGTTAATCAGGACTGCTCAAAAATTCCTGTGGGAAAGGAAAAGACAATTTGAATTTATAACACTTATAGGAGAGGGAGTTGTAAGAAACATAAAATATTGCTAGGTGCTTTATGAACCTATTTTTCTTCTAGGTCACCTTGTTATCACAGGTCCTTGTGACTATGTCCTGGCATACACTAGTGCTGTGGAACAGCAACTGGTCAGTGACACCTTTTGCAAAATTCAGACTCGTGTGTCTGATGGGCATGTGTGTATTGGAAGAGATGAGCCCAAAAAGGCCTTGGAGTAAACTACAGCTGATGAAAGAACTCCTGATTTGCATGTTCCAGATACACTGAAATAACTGAGGCAACTTCAGCTCCTTCCAGGCATCTGCCATCACCCATCCTGGCAGCTCACAGGTGCCGCAGTCTGACAGGTGGGGGGTGGCAAATGTTAGTGGAAAGGGAAATTCAGGATGCTGCCTCTGCTCCTCCTGGTCCTCAGCCATGCCTGAAGGACCAGAGCAGGACCAGACCCTTGGCACAGTGTTTGCCATGTCCCACAGGGCTCTGCCAAGGCTCTGAGTGATCTGGGTGCTGCTGCCCAGCCAGGATGCTCCCCCTCCTTGTGTGCAGGACCCTGGGAGGTTGTGACGGACTGCCAGAATTTGAGAATTGTTTTCTCAGAGATATTACAAGTTCTTGCAATGTGAACTTCTAATGTTTTCAAAGACTCAGGCAGAAAGGACTTCCTAAACAAACTGTACCTGTCATCTCCCAGTTCATTGATTGCTTGGACCAAAGGTGGTGCTAAATCTGATCTTTGTCTGTAATATTTATATTTTGTTGGACCTTTTTTTTTTTTTTCTTTTTTGTTTTTTTTATTGTTTGATAAAACAGATGCAGTGTCCTTCTTACATGAGAAATTTAGTCCTAGCTTGGGACATGGCAAAACTCCCTGGACCTTCAGGGCCCAGGCTTGTTGCCTGTGACCATTTGAGCAGGCTTGCAGTGTTTGGGGGGAGGTGGGAAAAGGGTACTCTATCTTCAAATGCTTGCAGACTGTAAGAATTGACTTGTGATTTGTTTGTTTGTTTGTTGGTATTTTGTTTACAATGCCTCTTATGCCCTAAGGAAAAATAAATTTTTGACCTTTTTAATTGTGATCCGGTTGGTTTGTTTTGTTGGGGTTTTTCTTCTAATTTTTTCAGTACTGTTTTGATTCCACTTGAATTCCACCAAATTCATCTTTCCCAGAATAACTTGTAATTTATGCATTCATGCAATTGCAAATTTCTTCTTGGGCTAAATGGATACAGAACCTTGTCTTGTTTCCTGGCCAAAGTTCTTACTATATGCCATATTTTTTATAGTTTTTTCTATTCCACGAAGTTTATGGAAAAGTCACCTTTGTCCTCAAACATGAAGAACTTCTGTGTTGACTGAGTTCTTAAGGTTTACGTACTCAAGGAAGGATGTTTTTTGGAGAAGGATAGGTTCAAAATAAGAAGAAAATCATTCTTTTACTTAAGTGGTCCTTTGGTTCTGTGATGAGAGTTGCTCTGCAAGGTGAGATGAGCCCTGTGTGCAGTCTGCAGAGCAGGTGGGGCTGGAGCATGGGGTACTAAGTGTGATTCTGCCAGGTTTCTGGGCACTGCTGACTTCCCTGCCTTTGAAGGTTGGAGGCCCAAATAGCTCAATAAGTGGAAGGTCAATGCTGTGGAAAGCAGCAGACAGGTAAAACTGAAGTTTCTGGTAATATATTCCCTCTCCTTAAGCAGGGGCATCTCTTGAGGATGCCAAAGGCAGTGGATATATTGGGGGAGGAGGTTATGACAAGGGATGTAATAGTAAAGGGTTGTTTTTATCTCTTCAATTCCTAGCCTGACTGTAGGAGATGTTCCTCTGTGCTGACATTTGTAGGTGAATGGTGCACAGGGAGTCCTGTTTGGGCACCCAGCTCTCTGAAGGATGCCAGGAATTGAATCTGATGCAGCACACAGTCCTGGGCACAAACACAGTGGCAAGTGTGACTGGGAACTGTGCCCCCTCTTCCCTTTGTGCTGAGTGAGCCAACCAGCTTGAAGGGTTTTTTTTGGGGCTGATGCATTCGCTATTTACTAATGTATCCCCTTGTACACGGTAACTCACTGTTAATTGCTCCCCTCTTGCCCATTTTTAGAACCGCTACCAGAATTGTGCTGCACTCAAGACTGAATTTTTCTGATCCTCCTTTAGTGTATTTGCAGTGTTTGTTAAAATCGATCTCGGGAGGAGCGGGGGCTGCGTTCCGGGCCGGGCACTGAGCACCAGGTGGCGATGCGGGACCAGCGCTGCAGCTCCTGGACCACTTCTGGAGCATCCTCGCTCTGCTCTTCCTCCCGCGCTCCCCGCCCGGCGCGGCTGTGCCGCAGCCGGGACACCCGGGAACAGCTGCAGAGGCAGGGCCGAGCTGCTGGGACACCCGGGAACAGCTGCAGAGGCAGGGCCGAGCTGCCGGGACACCCGGGAACAGCAGGGCCGAGCTGCTGGGACACCCGGGAACAGCAGGGCCGAGCTGCCGGGACACCCGAGCTGGGGAAGGTGAGTTCTGCACCGCAGCTGGTCTTGGCACAGGATAGCTGGGGAGCAATGGCGAAATGGCAGCTCCGGTTTGGATGTGGTGAGGTGGTGGTGATGGGGTGGGGAGGCACGGCAGGGTGACTCCAGCAGCAGATGAGGATGCAGAGCTCTTGAATGTGGCAGCTGCATGAGGGGCTGCACACGGGGGGCTGGCAGAGGGGAACCTGATGGATGTGCCACGGTCCCTCTTGCTGATGCCAAGGAGGGGTAAGATCTGAGTTGGTCCCAGAGCTTAGCACTACACTCATCCTAAGCTGTGACGGTGCTTGGGCTCAGCACGTCCAGCAAGTCAGTGCCACCAGTTTTTAGGGCATTCTGTGTTGTGCAACCCTGTCCCTCGCTCCTGAGGGAATGAGGAGGCTTTCCAGACCCACTAGAGGTCCTCCTGTCCCAGGGAAAGCAGGAACTGCAACAGCTTTTGGAGGGCAGCACACAGCTGTGCAGACTTGCCTTGTCCCAACAGCTGGGATGTCCTCAGGCTGGTATTGGAGAAAGCTGGGGTGGAGAAGTAGTTTCACTTTACCCAGTCTGGAATGTTTTCCTGAGGAACTGTTAGAGTGGCTTCAACTGGAGAGGCTGAGGACACCACTCCTGGGATGTCCCTGGCCCTTGGCAGATGGAGCACCCACAATGAGGGAGAAGATGCCACTTCAAATATGTCCTGTGACAAGAATGTGATCCAGATAGTCTCTCATCTACTGAATAGTTAAACAAAAAGATGAGAAAATCTCACGTTACTTGAGTTGTAGGTGTGCTCCTGAGCAGATACCTGCAGCAGAGGATTGGGCATAACTTCTGGAGAAATTCCAAATTCCCTTTGGATTCTTGCTACATACTCAGGAATCATCTGCTTCTTACCTCAGCATCTCGCTTGGCCAGACCACAGATGGTCAGTGGGCCTTCTCCACATGTTGCTCAGTTCAGTTCAGGGCTGGTACAGCTCTGCCTCATCTTCATCCACCCTACCTGCCCCCTCCTAGGCTGAGCAGCATGTCCTGGGCTTCCTCACAGCACATGTTCTCTCTCTTGTGCTGGTGGAGGGCACTTTTTTTGTGGTTACAGAAGAGACTGTAAAAAAGGGAGTGAGAGTAAAGAAGCTGTGACTTCTCTGAGGAGAGCATGAGGAAGCTCAGCAGTGTGGGGCCTAAGCTTTCAGGAATTATGTCAGCCCTTGCTTTTACTTCTTTACTTCCTTTATTCCTTACGTGTATGTGGTGTCTGCCAAGGGGATATTAATACCCATGTCCCAATGCCCTTCCATCCTCAAGCACTAAAGGAAAGCCTGAGATCTCCCCACCCATCTCCCCCTAAACAAGAGGCTCTCATGCCACCCTTGCTTTTACCTCAGCCTCTCACTGTGCTGGACACTGTGCTTTGCTGCTCTTATGAAGTGGTAAATTCTCATCACCCATGCTGCTGCAGGATATCTAAATCAACTTTATTCACGATCACAGTTATCCAATTTTTCACAATGAATTATTCTTGTCTTTAAACAGAACACAAAACATCTTAAAGTAAAGCAATGAAATGCAGATGACACAACACAGAGGTACATGGGAACCTACACCAGTCAAACAAAACAAAAGATTAGAATTTTTGTTATTTTTGTTGGTTTTGCTGGTTTTTTATTTTCCTCCCTGGAGAGAGCCTTTTTCTCCTCCCTGCTTACAGCTGGAGGCCAGCTTATGCAGGGGTAGGACTGAACCCCAATTTTTGAACTCAGATGCTGGGGGAGCTTTCAGCTTCTGCTAACTCCTAGAGTTTGGTCCACAGTAAAACAAACACAGTTAATATATTAAAACACTCTCAATTCAAAAGGTGAAAAGGGAATTTACACCACTGCACTGGTACCCATGGATGGAATTTCTTGAAAAATAAAATTTACCCCTTGGCTTTCCCTGCTAGGAGCGGGGCTGGTCCCACTGGTGTGGTGAAGGCTTGGGAGGCTGCTTATTGCACGTTTCCCCACATCCACAATTTCATCAACATCTTCTTACCCCTCACATTCCTCCTTTTTGAAATCTTTGCACTAGAGTTCTGATAAAACTCCCTGTGTGTGCTGGTCACAGTTGGAGCTGGCTGTGTGCCTGAGGACCAGCCATGCTCCTTGCAGGGCTGCTCTGATTTCCCCCAGGTTGTGCCAAGCAGCCTCCTCCTGCCCCTCAGTGAGGGCAGCTGGGAATGGGAGCCACGAGCTCTGGAGCTTTTGACAGCTGGCCTGGAGGGTAGGGCTGGGTTTGGGTTGTACATCAGAGGTATGCCAGGAAATAACATAAATCCCTGTCACTAAGAGTGTCAGTGTTCAAGTTAGTGCTGCCTGCAGGGCAGGCTGGGGGAGCTGCAGACTCCTGGGTAGGCTGCAGTGATGGTGGCACCTTCAGAGAAAGGCTCTACAATGGGCTCCCCAGTGAGTAGTCTCTTTTTGCATCTCCTTGAGAAACAGAGCAAGGATGTGTTTTCCAGGTGGTTTTAGGAGCAGCCTCTGCCAGTGTGGGTGGCAAAACCCACCTGCTGCTGGGGGGCAGGGAGGGAGGGGGCATAATGTCCCCTGCAGTAAGTGCATGTGTGCATTAAATGCTATTATCCCTACACCACACTGTTCCCCCCTATCCCATCACTAGCCAAATGCTAGGGTGCAAGAAAAAGCTCAGCAGGAACGGTGTGGCTCCACAGCCTTCCCTGGTCTGGCCGTGTGCATGATGTGGCAAACTCCAATGCTGTGGCACCGTAGCCCTGCCCCTCTTCAGGACCCAGACACAGTCCCTCCCTCCCTCCCCTGCAGCCCAGGAAGGCAGCAGGCTGGCTTGGGAAGGGAGGCAGCTCCTACTGCTGCCAAACCAATGCCCAAGGACCAGCAACCCTGGGCCACGCCTGTGGCCATGGCAGAGCAGCAGTTGTTTGCATGGGAATCATGGGGCCACCATTGTCCCTGCTGGGCACAGCCGGGTTCCTGGCTCAGGCAGGAGAGAAGGAGATTTATTTAAATAAACCAAGGCAAACCAAACCCATCAAGTTATTTTTTTTCTCATTCCTTACTTCCTAACACATAAGGACAGCCGTGTCCTGCCGGTGTAGCTGTGAAGAGCTGAGTACCACCTGGCTGGTTTTGTCTTAAAGCACAGTGATAAAGTTACCAGTAAAGGTAACCCACAGACATGTGGGTTTATACATTCTTCCCCGGTGAGGATGGGGTTTTTCCTCACAAGTGCTGTCTGGATGGTAGGGGAGAAAGGTGAGAGAGTTATGTCTCCCTGTCCCACAGGCCCATGGGAGAAGAGATGCTGCAGAATCCCTTGTGCTGCGTGCTGATCACGCAGTAGGTGGTGGTGGGGTTCAGGAGCTGCTCATCATGCAACGGGGTGGTGACAGGAGGTGGCTGATGCTTCTGGGAGGGAGCAGAGCTGTTGCCACTGTTCATTGCCAAAACCACCATGAAAGCCTCTGCCAGAGAATGGCAATGGAGGAGTTTGGGATGGCCCTCAAGGGGCTGCCATGGGTCTGCTCTTCTGTCTGCAGATATGAGGTGGGTTTTGCTTCACAAATCTTGGGTTCTTTTCTGCACTGGCCCAGCCTTTCTGCTGTGAGTGTGCTCACTGCACCTCCCTGGTGGGTCAATGCTTGCCTTGCTCCATCCTTTCCTAGGAGCCTCTTCTGGTCAGGCTTGTACACAGAAACACGTTGCTCATTTCTTCTCTTCTACTAAGCTGTCTCTGCATGTGGGGTGCCTCTGGAAGGAGATGTGTAGCACTGAACCTTTTACCACTTGCTGTCCATGCTAGCGTGGAGACTCCCCTCTGCTGTGCGTGGTGTCAAAAGGGATGATTGCACCAGCTGGCATTTTTTGAGATCGAGATCCACAAGGAAGAGTAGTCCATTGCAACTTCCCTGACATTGGAGTTCAGCCCCAGGGCATACTTGGGGGATAGAAGAGCAGCATCTAAGCTTGTCTCATCTGTTGTCCATGGAAGAGGTCAGGGTGGTGGTGGGTGATGGGTTTTAAATCTCCTGGGTGATGAATAAAAGTCTGTGTTGTTTCACAGCCTCCTCCCCACGTGCCCGGTCCCCACCACGACATCTGCTGCTGCTCTAAGTGCTGCGGTATGTTTTGATGATATCTATGATGGCCCGTCTGCAAATGGGGCAGCAGGCATTGGCCATCTTCTTGAGCTTCAGCCCACATGAATAGCAGAGACACATGTGTCCACAGGAGTAAATAACTGTGTCTACCATGTTCTCATAGCAGATGGTGCATTCCTCTCCACAGGGCCCTGAGACAGATGGGGAGATGGGTGACTCAGGCAAGCTGCTTGGAGAGCTGGGAGCTGTGCCTGCAACACAAAAAAACATGGTCACTCCTCTTGCTTCCTGACATCCCAATGTAATTTCTGCCCTGCAGCCACAGGAGGAGGAACCATGCCCTAGCAGAAATGCATGCTCCAAGACTGGGGTTCCTTCCTGTGACCTGCTGTCCTACTCACCGAGTCCTAGTTCACATGCCAAGGCTCAAGGCAGCAGAAAGACAATATCTAGCAGAGTCTGTTGCCCATGAAGAGCAAGCCAAGAGACAGCTGTTCCCGTGCAACAAAGATTTGGTAAGTTATGTGTCCCACCATCAATGCCTTGGGATCATGCATGGGCCTGGAGTTTTAAAAGTGCTGCAGAACAGCCTACACTCTTTTCTGTATTTATCTAAATATTATTGTACTTCATTGGCACATTAGAAATAGCAACACTGTGTTCTGCTGAAGGTGTGTGGAGGGAGAAAGAGGAGGTGTAGGCAGACCTTTAGCTCCAGTCCAAGCCAGCCTGAGACGTGTCAGTGCCACAAAGTCTCCAGAAGGAGCTCTGTGTCACAGGGCCACGCACGCAGCAGAAAATCCACGGCTTCCCTGGGGAGCTTTCATGATGAAAAGGGTTAGAGAAATATTGCTGTCTAGGCATCCGAGCGGCTTCCACATAAAACAGACTGAAAATAGCCCTTGCAGAGGCTCTCCCTTCCTCCCCAGGGGAGCTGATGGGATAATAATAACCTGTTGATTATCGTGGTTTTAGAGCCCTCCGGGGAGATAAGTGTGACACTATGAAGGGAGGCAAAGGCAAGGCAGCAGGGGATCCCACCACTCTTACCACTGAGAGAGCTGCAGAGGGGGCCAGAGCCACACGTAGACAGTAAAGGCCCAGAGACACCACTGCAGAGGACAGTGGGGGAATTGGGTGTTGATGTGGGCGAGCTCGGTGTCGACAATCCCAGCCGCTCTGCTAATATGGTGGACCCTGCACCATGAGAGAAGAATTCTATGGTTACTTTTAAAATTGGAGGCTGACAAAGCACTGGGGGTATGTGGCAGGGCTTAGAGCTCTCAGTGCTTGTCAGGATTGGTCTCAGCAGCATGAAATCTAGGGAGGAGATAAAAGAATCCTCATATGCCTTTGTTTAATGCTAGCAGCTGGTCCTGAAGAGACAGCAAACTCCCACCACCCCTGAAATTTGCTGGAGCTCCCTCAGTTACTATAACCCATTGTTTCTGCCCTTAAATGTGTCTCAAATAATTTAGTGCAGTTACTTCCCATGTGGTTTCATGCTCCTATGTGCCCATAGTACTAAAGCCAACCATAGGCTTGTAGCAGTGGAGGACACAGTAGAAGGGTGGGCTGTATTCCAGCATGAGAACACATTGCTTTGTCAAAGCACTCTGCTAACCTAGTGTAAAACTGCAACACTCCACCAATTTGCTTCAATGAATTCATGCAAAGGCACTCAAGGACCTTCCTGCTCTCATTGCCCAGCATCAACTCCATATTAGTGTGATCTCTGCCAGAGAAGCCACCTTTGTCTGGCACCCTCCTTCCATCTCAGCCTCTTTCTTCTGCTGTTACAACAACACATCTTAAAGCCCCTTCCAGAACGAAAAATACCCTGGAACGCTTAAAACTCTTCCTTTGGCAAAGGTTTTGTAGGGGACTTTCATTCCAGCCTGGTCTTTGCTAAGCCAGTGGTGAGACATGTGCTTGAACAAGGGGATGGTTTCCTGTAAAAAACAGCTTGCCTAAGGTTTTAAAGTTTCTAGTTGCCCAGTTGAGAAGACAACCAGGGTGACTCCAAATCAGAACTAAAATGCTCAGACCTCTTCATGTTTCCATAAAAGGAGCCAGAGACACGGAGGGTTTGGATCCACAGTGTCCTCCATGAGCTGGAGCTATTCTCCAGAGAAAAAGCAGCAGTGGGAGGTCTGGAAAGCCCCACATGACAGAAAGGTCCTGCAGTTCCTATTTGCAGGGAGGCTACCGACCAAACCTGAGAGACAGGGACTGCACGTGCCGGCTGTGGATTGTGCAAAACAGCAAAAGCACAGGTTCTCCTGCTCTTTTTAGTAAAAAAGACAGAGCAGTGAGAGGAACTTGGAAGGAGTCATGTTTGAGTCAAAATCTGTTTTGAGGACTGTGTAAGAGAGAAGAAGCAATTAGCTTCAGCCTTCAGTCCCTCAGTTTCACTCCTCCCCAAGAAAAGGAGCACTTTGCTTCCAGGCACAAGCTGAAGTTAAATTAGACTCTCTAAAGGGCTTTGGAGCTCTTACACTTGAGATAGTGTAGAGAGGTACCTCCTTTATCACACAGATGGGAGCTGAGGCTGGAGTTCCTCTCAGTAAATATGCAAAGAGAATGATGCAGCCTCTAATGACAGCTGCTAGCAAGAGCCCTTCCCCTCCAGTCTGACAGATGACCGAAGCAGAAAGCTTGCCCTGAGGTAACACACACTGAACACAGGCCCAGCAGGGGCACAGGGTTCAGCTCGTTCACTGCACACACAAATATGAACACCCAGCAGCTGAACAAGTTTTTCAAGCCTTTCCTCTCCTCCCGACAGCCTGGAGATGTTTCTTCCACTCAGCTGACAAACAGCACATTGCATTTCTAACACCAACCTGGTCATTTCATTAAAGGCAAAATAAGGGCTGTTAGGAGTGTTTCTCTTTTGGACTAATAGGAGAATTTGGAGGTGCCCCAAGTATCACAGTGTACGAGCTGATGAAGCATGCTGGCAGCAGGGCAAATGGCCTTTCCACAGTGCAGGGAGAGCTCAGCAGTGTAGGAACCATGGTTTTCTCTGGTTGTAGCTGGTCTGAGCCCAAAATGGCCTTACCCAAGGGCCAGCAGACACCTTGCCAAATCTTCCTCCTAATACGAGGCACAGCTCTTGACTTTTCTCCAGTGTCAGTATAGAGCTTTGTTTAAAACAATCTGAATTCCCTACCAGACTAGACACATTTCTCCCTTGGTGACAGAATAATCAACATAAGACAAGTTACTCATGCTTTAATATATTGCTGGATGGTGTGCAGATACCATGACAAGGAGCATGGAATGAGATCATGAGCAGGGTGGGATGAGTGTGGCCAGCCTGGCTTAAGTAAAACCAGATACATGTGCTCAAGGCCAAACATGCTCATTGTGTGCACAGAGTTCCCAACAAGAGCCAGCTTTCAAACCATGACTTAAAAAAACTAAATAATTCTAAGTAAATCAACTTAAACATTCTTTCTCTCTCTAAAGCCTCCAGATCAATTGTCTCTGCTGCTGACTTGTCTCCTGCTTGATCTCAAATGTGCTGAACACATTGGAATCACCCTTAAATAGATTTTGAATCAATTCTATTTGCTGTTTTATCTTTACAAATCCAATTAATAGCAAAGACCAATGCAGATTGATGCTTTCTCTGCTGCATTATGATGCTTTCTGCATTTTTCCTATCATTGCTCTTGGGAGAGAGGTGCAAACAAATGGAATCTCTGTGTCCACCCACCAAAGCAGGTGTTATGTTTTCAGAAGTGTTATGTTTTCAGAAGAGAGGTTTACCATGGAATGTACTGACAACATCATGCCAGGAAAGGCTGCTAGTATTCTAAAGGTTTGTAATTCACAATGGTCTGCCAAACTGGAAATAGAATCGGAAATAAATGGTATGCTATTCAAGCAGAGGTAATCAGCTACCTAAATGCATGACAGGGAATTAGCCCATTCAATTTGAAATACAGACATCCTGCAGAAATCCCTGGAAATTGCTAGAGGTCACCAAGATGATCATAAACCAACAATACCATCCTATTAGAAAAAGGCTGAGCCAATCCAGGGTCATGTGAGGCTGATTAAGGAGCTGGAGACTCTGTGGTATCTTTGTCCCCAGAAATACTCAAAACTCAACTGGACAAAATCTTGTGCTACTTTGGAAGTTAGCCCTGCTTTGGAGGTTGGATTAGGCAATTCCATGGGGTCCCTTCTGACCTAAAATATTGTAGGATTCCATGATTTTTATATGGCAATATTTTTCACAGTCTGACAAATGAAGTAAAGAGACAATCTGTTCTTCATGAATATTCTGGGTAAGACAAGAAATCATGGGTTCAGACTCCCAAGGTGCTAAAGTTAGACATTATGCAGATAGTGAAGCACTGTAAAGCAATCAGACTCCCCAGAGAGACCATGGCATCTCCATGAGTAGAGCTCTTTCAGGACAGGAAGGTGAAGTAGTCTCTTGGGATCCCATACAGCATTTACAATTTTTATGGGAGTAGCTATCTGAATCCATAATTACCCTTTTATAAAACATCATGTGACCAAAATAAAGCAGTTGTGGCTGTCAGAGATGCTTTTGATTCTCTGTATCTATTGTGGTGAACAGGGTGATTTCCCAGAACATTGCAATCCACTCTCCAGGGTATCTCCTGAAGCTGTCCCAACTTTTAAGCATCTCTTCTAAGGGCATCTCTCCTGCCTGGGGAGAGCTGTACTGCTGGAGGACTTATAATGGTAAGAAGACCAGATACAGTCACTGCTCCCTAAAACCACAGTTTGCAATTAACTCTTCCCCCAGATGTTTTAAAAAATATTATTTCTACATACATTTCTATAACAATAATTCAGAACCAGTTGTCTTTACTCCAGAATCATCCTTTTCCCCCTTTGAATCTACCCTATTTAAGCTTTGTTTTTCCTGGCTTACAGAATGCAATCAGTGACTGTCCACTGCTATACAACTTACAGTTCACAAAGTCTGATGATCTTCAACATTTTTATGGGCTTTCTTTACCCATAATCATGTTGACAGCTATTCCAGAAGCTTAACTAAACATTATTCCAAAAAGACAAAGTACAGGAACCTCCTTCCACAGTTTCTAAGGAAGATAAATTCTTATGCAGCTTAGTAATTTGCTCACACACTGAGTTTCATGTGGAGCATATTGACAGCCTCTTCCCTTTTATAACACATTTGCTGCATGAATAGGGCAGATCATAAAAATCAGGTAGTTATCAATAGCAATCACAGATTTTCAATATCAAAAATATGCACAGGCCCCAGAACTTCCAGGACACAGTGGAAAATGTTAGCACAGCTGCTTAGGTCTGGCTGCAGCATGTTTAAGGGAGCTCAAGAGATCTCTGCACTTCTCAGACATTTCAGTCTAGTGAGCTATGGGTACCTGACAGTCACAGTCACTTAGATGCCTTTTAAAACTCTCAGTGTGATTTCCTTTTGTTAGGAGACAGATTGTTTAGGCATGTCAACTAAAATTCTTACCCCTGTCTCATAAACTGTTCAATACCCCTTCTCATATTTAACACACTCAGCATATCAGGGCCATTATTTTGTTATCTTAACAGGATCCAGGTTCTTTCAAAAGTCTGGCACAAATGTGGGTTATGAGCTCATGTGAACACCTCTCTTAGGAGGTCTGTCCTGTAATACATGAGTTGCTCCAGAGTGAGTGAGCTGGGAGGTTACTGAGACTGGGTATTGGATCTGGAGCACCCATATTCTCTTCAGATTTTCTTCCTTCCAGCCAAAGCTGCAGGAAAGCTATTCTGTGCCCCAGGATCACTCAGGTCTTGCCCAAAAGAGACTTCTGAATCCATCCTGCTAAAACAAAAGAACAAAGCACCTGCTGCTGCCTGGTTACGTGGTAGTTAAATATCAACGATAATGTTAGGGAAGGACGTGAGCATATCCATCATTTCTGAATGCTATAAAATGCATGTATTTACACATGCATTTGTTGTGTTCCCACGGTGATGGGAACAATACTGCCCTGGCCAGAAACCAGAGCTTCCTTCCCCTTGGGCTCAATAGTTTTTGTCCAACCATGCTCTCAGAGCCCAGCCTCTGCGCTGCTCTGCCTCTCAGGTACATCAGTACCTGGTGACCCACATCAGCTGATGATCCACGGGCTTTTTTGCATTCAAGTATTACCTAAAGGGCTATAAAAACTGTTTTGGATAGAACAAGAACACTTTTTGTCTTATGTCGCTTATGAAAACATAAGAGATTTTGCATTATGCTAAAGAAATGTCCAGAAATAGGTCAAAAAGCAGCCTGGCAGATTTTGCATGCAAAACCATAAGGTCTGTGTTTGCAGATGGGCGTCAGACAACCACTGTTTGAGGAAGTAAAAGTTAGATCCAAACCACATGGAGAACAACAGTTCAGACTTTCATGAGGAACAGAAAAGGAGTGTACTTTATGGCTTTACTGGAGCCTTGCTGTCTGCAGTGTCCAGAAGGGCAGCAGGGCACCAGCACATCTATTACCCTCCTGTAGCTGCAGGCACACTCCAGCTAAGCAGGGGAAACATGAAAGCTCCAAATAACACAGACATTTTGGATTCAGCAGCTCTCACAGCCCAAACCCCGTGTGCTCCCTGGCAGCAAAGAGCACACAGCAAACTTACACGGTATCTTTCTTAACCTGACAGGTGGAGTTCAGGGGTCACTCAGCACTTACATCCTGCAAAACCCTGAGGGCATGGACACCGTGCAATGAATGTCTGGCTGAACTGAAGTGAAGGAGTCACAGAGTTGGAGCTCTGCCTCTCAGCCTGAGAAATACCAGCGCAACAAAGTGCCCAGACACAGGCTTACATCAAGATGAGGTGAAAAAAGAAACTTGGATTAAGCAGCTGAAACCACAAAAAAAGAGAGTTGGTGCTTTTATCTTGTTTAAGAAAACCAAATCAAGGGTATATGGAAGACCACAGCAAAGATAGTGCCATGAGCAAAAGGAAAATTGCTGCCCAACCCAGCACCTCCAAGCTCTGAGCTTTTCCAGGAGGGACAGGTATAAATAGGGTGATAGATGCACACAGGAAACAAGTACTTTCACTTTTCCTGGCCAGGACTCTCTGGATTTCCATGGGCACTGCTGGATGCAAAGGGATCTGACAAAGAATCAAAGAAAGGGTTTAGTCTGCTATGTGATTCTCACAGTAGCCAGAATAACTAGCTCACACCAGTGTTAGATCAAAGAATAGGCAGATTTTATCTGTCCTGACAGACAAGTTACAAGGCAAAGAGGCTGGTATGGAATCCCATATCCTGAATATTTACTGCAGGAAGGCAAAGGTGTAATGAGATAAGGGAAATCAATACCTCACTTACTATGAAAATCTCACTGCAGCCAGTAGTTGTTTCTTATACCAATGCTGATAATAGTTCCTGCTCTTGTCAAGGACAATGTGCAGAGGACAAGACATTTGTGAGCCCTGTGGCTGTTGCTGGAGGAGGTGTGTTTGCTCTACCCAGCCTTTACCTGGATCCAGCTCATACCTCAGAACACAGGCTGATGCCAGTGACCACCTGTGGCAAGTGCAGGTTAATTACGTGTCATGTGTGATGAGATCTTCAGTGTATGGCACAAAGGTGCCACGAGCAGGTATTAACAACAGTGACATTGCTGGCACTGATCACGGGGAAGTCAAGCACTTGACTCTCCAGTTTTCCAGGTTATAACTTGTCCTCTCTCACACAGCAGCTTCTCTTTGTGCTAACTCTCCTTTGAAACAATGAATATAAAACAAGCCGAATGGAGAGCTCTGTGCAGTGCTAGAATCAAGCCCAGCACTTAAGGATGCTGTATTCTCTCAGCAGCTATTTCAACTTATTATCAGTAATGTGTACTTTACTCAGAATGAAAGCAAACCATACATGATAGGAGTATTTACAATGAGGCATCAATTAATACAAGTGGATTGCTTCCAGGAGGCACAGAATATTAACTCTCCTCCTTCCCCCTTTATGGTCTCTAACTCCATGAAATACTCTCTACCCTGTAGTGCATAAGAATTCCAGGCTGTTAAATGACAGGCAACATGGGACTGTTAGAGCCCAATCAGCTTAAATTAGGCCATTTTCCATAGAAATCAAAACAAGGAAGATAGAACTCTGGGGCATATCTAATTGAAAGTCTGTTAAAGGAAGATATTCATTATGTGCATTTCTGTGCAACAATGTCTAGGCATTTATCAGGCTTCTTTTATGCTGTGTTTAACTCCACAATTTCCAGGTCACTGGAATGAACCAAGGTGGAGAATTACAAATGGATAATGCAAAAGGCCACCTCAGAGATAGGAGATGAGGGGATGTGATTTGCTACTGACAAGAATTATCTTCCCTCAGACAAGAGATGCTACTAAACTCAGAGCTGGAGAACCAAGATCCTGGATGCTCCTCACCTGAGTGAGATACTTTTCTACAAACTTACCTACAGTCTGTGCTGTGGGCATAACAACTGCATGTACCAAATACCATTTAAATAATTTGTGTGCTCACTACAGTAATTGCACATACAAAGTAAGTATCTAAGGGCACACAGAAAGGAGAAGGTTTTTGGAAGGGACAGAGTCTCTGCCATGGGATGCTGGAGTCCTGTGACAGTCGAGGATCAACCACAGGATAAAAATCCTCTTTACACAGGAATGGACAAAAGCCTGGAAAGATGAGGTAAGATGGGATCATCTCCCAGGAAGTCCTACCGATTTTTAGGAGGATTAGGCCGGACAAGTGCCACAGCAGAGACAAGAGAAAAGAGGAGAAAGTCTCCTTTGGGGATGCACTGGAGACAGGAGTTGCAGGAACAGTATCAGCAAGATTAAGTGAGGGATTCTGGGACCCAGAGAAAAAACACTGTTTAGAAAGGAGAGGGCAGTCTCCAATGACCTGTGAATCATTAGTGATGAGCTGGTCACTCACCCTGGATAAAGCGAAAGTCAAGGAAAACCAGACAGGGCAGTGTGATGAACATCACAGAAGGAGACAAAGTAATTCCCTCTGGTAAACCATTGCTCTCTGACACCTAAGCAACACACTACTCTGTTCATCCATGAAGTTTCAAGACTTTCCAGTCAGCCCCAGGAAAAAGGCTATTTCAACAAGGGCAGCGCTACCAGGGCTCTAAGTTTGACCACCAGTAAGAGTGATAATGGGCACAGTTCTGAGTAAGCCTGCTTGTAGCTGGGACTGAGCGCACCTGGCAGTCCTTCAGACTGGCACTGAGGCCACTTCAGATCAAATTTCATTGCTCATTTAAAGAGCCCTTTGCCAACAAATTTTGTCCCACGGTATTTGCAGTCTGGTCCATTGCCCACTGCTGTTGCCAGAAATCCCGAGGAACTGAGGACACAGAGCTGCTCTTTCTGCAGATGTGTCAGATCTTCCTTCCTCACCCCCTCAGTTTTGGGCATATTGTCCAATTTCAAGAAAGTCTGAAAGAAGGATGCAAACCTCTGCAACAATTGATATCTAAATATCTTTCAATGGGCATCTAAGCAGGAGCTCATGTCCATGGTAAAGGAGTGGGAAGGTATCCCACACACTGCATTTATCCAGCATGGATAGGAATTCAGACTTACCCACACCAAATGCTGGCTCTTGGGGTTTTTTTTTCAAGCCTTGGGCTGGCTCTTGGCCAACATTAGGAGACATCCAGAAAGCTGCTATATTGTGCAGCTGTTCTGGTGGGCTGGAATTATTGAAGTGCATGGAAAGAAAGGACACAGATAAGTTGGCAACTTGGCTTCATTAGTGTGACTGTTGATGGAACATGTTATTTCATTGCTCAAAAGAAAGCTTGAATATTATTGGAAAGGATGAAATTCACAAGGGAAACCAAAACCACAAAAAAAAAATTAAAAAAAAAAAAGAAGTTGTTTTACTTGCTAGCAATTCAACTCTGAGACAAAAGAAAATGAAAGAATATCCCCAAACATTTGGATGCTCAAACATTAAATATATAAACTTATTGCTGTGATAGCTTCTCCAGACATGAGTCATACATTTTGAAACCTTATGGGGTCAATCAATTTAACTTCATAAATGAATTACACCACCAAAACCTGACCAAAACCAGACCATTGTATCCAGACTGGCTCATTTCAACCTTTCAGAGCTGTCAATAAAACTGTGTGTGAGCTGAAATGCTCACCAGCAAAAGCTGAGAGCAGTAAATCAAATTTAATAGGCTGGTTTTGTTGACTATACAGAAATGATTCCTGAGAAAAACCAACCCAAGCCTCAACTAATGAAATTCCTAAAGGATACACAAAGACTGTTTCATTTCTACATGCCTAATGATCTGGGTTTCTATTTGGTTGTTTTTGTGTGCATAATCCTCAGAATTACTAAATTAAGACTAGCACTTAACATAAAATATTTAGAAGGGCTTCCCTGACAAAAAAAGATCTATTGCCTCCCTCAATAGATGGTTCCCATAGTTAATTGCCCTCATTTATGTTTAATTTAAATTTGTGTCCCTTCATTTCCCAGCAGCTTGATATTTTTTATGCTATTATCTGCTACATTAAAGTGCCCTTCTCTTTAATTTATCTTTCCTCCATGTGGTCAAATTACCTTTTAAACTTCTCTTTGAAACAAATTGACATTCTTCTGTCTCCCCTACAGATGACTGTGGCCTCTCACTGCATTATAGTGGGGCTTGGGGTAGTTTAATTTATTTTACTTTTGCTGGGATGGCATGAAGAATAATAGTGTTTCCAACCTCATCTTTATTTTCGGCTGTTTTATTTCTCTTACAGCAAATATATTGCCAGTATACGACGCCAAATTGATAAGAGGAAAACAGAAGTCAGAATTCTTTACTATCCAGCTAACCCCACACTGCCCTCCTCTCCTACAGAGTCCTGTAAGATCACCAGCCTGGCTAGAGATGGTCTCCCCTGATAATAGGAAATAAATGTTGTATCTGGGGAATTACTGCAGTCAGCAAATGTCAGCTTCCATGGCAAAGCCACAAGCCAGCAGAGACCTGAGCATCAGGACCAAACAAACAATGTCCAGGCGTGAAATACATGTGATCAATACCTGGAGTCATCTTGTTCTCCAAGTCAAAAATAAACCTTCTCTAGGTGCAAGAGTGGCTGTCATTCTCCAAACAAAACTGAAAAGCTGGAGAAAAGCAAACCTAGCAATTTCATTTCATAGTCAGCTGTAGTGGTGATGTTCCTTTAACACTGTATAATGTTGCTTTGGTTAATCTCATAATGGTGTGCCCCAGAAACAGAATGACATCTGCTATTTAGGATAGGTTTGGTACAATTATGCCTTTTGCACTATTTGAGTCTCATTTCTTTCAAGGATACGTAACTTCACTTTTTCTATTTAAACTAGAAAAAAATGACTATAAATGTCTTCTGCTGTGATATAAAGCTCATATTACAAAAGACAGATCTCACAAAATTACTCTTGTTTGCATTCTGAAGATGGAGCTTGTCATTAGAAAGATGAACAATTTACGTTCTTCTTACATTTTCTAATATTATAAGGACAGATATTATGGCAAGCATGATAATCTGTTCCACTGCAGTGCAAACAGTGCACACCTCCCTAATAAAACTATAATAGTTAGAGATGGGAGTTCATTATTCTCTTTGCCTCTGTCAGAATATTGCTGATGCATGTAATTACTGCAGTTGCAGAGATGCAGTTGGGACAGCATCAGTGCTTTTCTCTGGGCCGTTGCACTACACTGATTGTACTGATACTGGGACTGAACTGGTCCTAGTATTGTTATACTGGAAATAGGTACAAAAAGCTCTATTTGTATCTTAGTATCTATTAAAAATTACAGGCAAGCTCCAATTTCATAGCATTTAACTTGGAGATAGCAGCTTGCTACCCAGGCTGATGTGGATGAAGTTGTACACTTTCCTTGGGAGAGGCAAGGTCAGCAAGACCAGCTCTATTCAATTACATCTCATTAAGGAGCAACAGCCCTTTTTCAGGTTCTTTTCCAGTGACTGAGGCCAGAAAAGCCTGTCATGGTTACAAACACTAGAAGTGAGGGGTTTTCCAACTCTACACACTTCATTTCATGCATACAACTGTAGATTTATCTAGAACTTGCACTAGGGATGTGCTGGTTGGACTGAACTTATGATCAGGCAGGGAGAACATTTGCAGGGAATGCACAGCAGGAAGTTTACACAGGAGGTCTGTGTTCATGTCTGTGCTCTGTCAAATTCAGTATGAGGATGTGATTCTGTCCCTCTGGGGAGACACATCCTTGCTGCCCTGTTTCAGAGCTCATTGCAACCAGCCTGCTTGCTCTGTGCCACACTGCCAGAATTACTGATCTCATATGAAACGAAGTGCTGGTCGATTATTTTGTTTTAGCAGCAGCTCCATGACCTAAGTATGTTCTCCTTCTAACATACACAGGAGCATTTAATCTCCTGCTTTACTGGGCTCTGTTTGACTTCAGTTACCATTATCACAATGACATGTTGGTGGAGAGTAGAGCTAACCATGGATTATGTACAGTACGCACAACAAATGTAATCAGGCTGAATTAGCAGGGATTGAGTCTCAGGCTCTGGGAAATAAATTGCAGTATTACATTTGTCTTCTGTGAGCCTTTAACAGCCACAAAACACTCACAGCAGAGGCCTGTGGTCAACTTCAAACAAATTATACAAGGCATTTCATACTGTGATTAAGGTGAACTGGACCCTGCAGACAGATGTATGTGTGTTCACAATTTATCTTTAAAGACTGTCTGTAAATCCTAAAAAAGGAGGTGTTGGTTGGCTTTTGAATTTGATGGGGAGGCAGGTTGTTGGGTTTTTTTTGCTGTTGCATATGAGGAGGATTTGAAGCAAAATGGAATATAAGTATACTTAAAGTTATGTAACAGTATAAACAGAAAGCAGTATTTTAAAATCTTCTTCATTTAGAATGATACCAGGAATTACATCATGTTCTCAGAATCCATCTTTGGTCTGACACCAACACTAGCAGAACCACATACCACGATATGGTACGAATTAATGATCAAACATATCCTATACTTGGTCTAATATACACATACAAAAAAGTAAATTTGATCCTGAGAAATGTTATTTCAAAGCTTTTCCCTCCACACCTTCCAACTGTGACTTGCAGCATTTCAATGAAGTATGTCAGCTAAAAGAGCTGAAAAAACAGCAAAAATACCAAGCGGCCATCTCTTCAGAGGTCTATCAACCTGCCTTAAAAAGGGTTGGAGGACAAGGGAACCTTTCTCCTGTTGAGATGGCTAGTGCCATGCTCTGTGAACCACTGTGTTTCCTTTCTGCTTGCTGGCTTGCCTCTCATATACAAGGCTGGGGAAAGCAAGGGGCATCCCTCTTTTTGGAGTCCATCATCCCAGATATCTAACACACAGATAAGAGCATCAGATCTCTTTTCTCCTGCTGGCTGTGCCTTACATCAGCTCAGCCCAAAGCACCTCTCCTCTGCCTTCCTTGCTTCCCTTAGGTCAGTGATGACTCATCTGTGCTTTAATGAAGGTCCCTGAGGCTTAATTCATTATCTGAAAAGAGCTTTGAGACCATCACATGAAGGATGCACTGCAGTGCAAGGAGGTTAACTCTTGTAACTCATACCCATACGCTATGTTTGTGCATTTGAACGGTTTCTTCTTTTTCTAAAACCAAAGTTTGTACGCCATCCTAGAGCAGGGAGGGAGCCTCTCCCCGCTGCATTCTTGTGCACAAAGTTTGGAAAAAGGGGCCCAACATACCCAGCAATCGAATTTGCATGATGGCACCGTGTAAAATGAAGAACATCCAGATGGGCTGGGAACAGTCCATGCAGACCTGCATGCCAATGCTGGCACCGTTGTGGCTCAAGTGCAGCTCACCACTAGAATTCACCATAAATCCCAGGATGTCTCCGCTCTGGAGGGGCACCACCACCCGGCAGATGGCCCAGAACTCATCTCGGTCGAGCAGGGAGTCGGGGTTATAGGGGAGGTCACTGGGGCGCAGGGTGCCGGGGTCGCAGGATGTCACCCCGTAGGACATGGTCCCTGTGCGCACAGCGTGGGACTTGTTGATTTTGACAAAAATGGTTTCCTTGATCCGCAGGGGTCTGCTGGTGAACACCAAAGTCCTCTCCTCCCGGGCATGCTCCAGGCGGGCCACGGTCTGGTCATCGAGGATTTTGACGTGGGGTCCCCGGAGGTGGTGGAAGCGCAGGTCGCTCTCCAGCTGGGATGGGAGGAGGTGGGAGTGCTGGGAGTTGAGGGAGTTCTGCGGGATGGGGCAGGTGGTGGCCGTCACGTGGAAGGTGTCCTCCTGCAGGTTGAGGTCACACAGGCTGACCGAGAGGCGCGTGTCCTCCGTGTCCCGCCGCAGCGAGGGCCGGCGGATGGCCGTGAAGGAGCGCGGCCGCAGGCAGTCGGGAGGGATGATCTCACTGTCTGTGGGGAGAAAGAAAACAAAAAGGGGTCACTTTCGGAGGAAATTAAAATAGCCAAGAGCTTGAAAAAAATATGGGTTTGCTTGATATGTTTAAAAGGGAGAATCAGAGACCTGCTGCCATCAATAAATTCTCCCCTTTGAAATATGGGAGCAGAGTATCGTAAAATGTATTTGCAATCAATTGCTCTTCTTGTACTTTTCCCACCAGCAACAGCATTTCCAGCTTTTGAGCAGGCAGACTCAAAATCAATGGCAAGAATTGCCCAAGGGAGGCTCTCCTTGGAGAGAGAAAGCAGAGGATAAATATCTGAAAGACACCCTCAACATACCAATCAATATCCACAGGCTCCAAGTTTTCATGCCCTCTTTATTGTCTACAGTAATTCTCACAGACTTATGAAGTAAATATCTAGCTACACATTTTTTTAATTTAAAAGAAATTGCTATGGTCAGGTCTATATTATTAATCACCATATGAAATTTTATTAATATTCCTGTCTATAACTAATCATTAGTGTTCTGGTTCTGCAGAGCAGTACAGATATGAATTTTACAGTGCAGAATTTAAGACTATGGAGGCTTTTAGAAATACAATACAATCCTGTATTATTTCCAAGCCAAATAATTAAAATTCAAATCCACAGATATATAACTAAGAAAGATGATTCTCAGACATTCAAATTCCCCCAGCAAAAACAAAATTGCACTTTATTCTCTTTGTTAGTACACCTGCTGCTTCAAGAATGAATCAATTTATTTGATTCTTCTTCTGAGGAACACACGCCCCTGTGTTTAATGCTGAAATTACTTATATTTAACACATCCTTAGCTGTGCTGTTGTCTTAGAAATTTTAAAGAACAACATACTGAGAAAAAAAACCCTCATCAAAAATTATAAAGAAAGCTGAGATAATGCTAAAATTTATTCTTACTTTCTGAACTCTGAGAAGCATGAGGAGACCATTCACTTGTGTGAAAATTGAGTATGTGGGAAACTTCTGGGACAATGTAAGAAGTTGTGACCCAAGTGGACTGAAGTCTGTTGTGGCTTTGAGCCCGGGTCCAAATAGTAGGAGGTGACACCACCCCACACAACACAAAGAAACACACCAGACCCTAGCGTGGGACGTGCTGCAAACAGCACAAGGTGGAACAAGAGGAAGAGGCAAAGCTGTCCCTAAAGCACATGCTAGGCCCTTGCAGTAGACACCTCTTCCAGCCACATATCCTTGGGATTTTCCTTATGACAACAAAGAGCAGGACATCAGGTTATCTGAGGATTTTCCCAATGGGATGCCCTTTCTCCCAATATACCAGAGTAGTACCTCTGTACTGGTATGCCAAGGAATAATGCCAGCTACTGAGTAACCAACATCTCCTGCAATATCTGAGGTCTGACTAACAGCTTTTCCTGTCCTCTTCTGGGAGCCCTGACAAGAGCACACCCACACAAGGTTTGGCTTCAGTAGAGCTCTTTGCTTTGCTTAAACTGGATTATTCCAGGCTCCTCTTTAAATAAACTTCTATTACAAGGGAAGCAGAGTCCTAAAATAAAAATGAGCTTTGTTTCTCATATTTGATTTTCTGCATACTGATATTTCAGCCTCTCAGAAGTTAATTGAAGAAAAGGAGGAATAAATAAAATCAGAAATTACCCCAAGTAATCTAGAAGTGGGTTGCATTAACACTTTGAAATATTTGTGCTAGCATTTGCATTCCAAGTGTTCCTGCTGCATAGCAGGACTGGACTTATTTTTTTTCCTCCTTTAGCTGGAAACCTACATAGGAGAACAAATTAATACTGGCAGCTGATGACAATCCTTTTGTGTAGGTGAATGCATAGAGATCTTTCTGAATAGAAACAGAAGGTCCTCTCTATTTTATTCCCTGTAACTATGCATGTGCAGCCTGGCTGACAACTGTGATGTGTGGGTAGCTTGCAGCCAGGGTTTTGAAACAGCTTGTTTTCCACCAGGATGCTTGCATTTCCCTTTGGCTGCTGGACAGAATATCTTTTTCCATCTGAAAAGAGGTTAAGAGAGATGGAGTTCTGCAGACAAGACACATGGCAGTGATAGCAAACCAGCATTACATATCCAAATGTTATACTTAAATCCCTCAGTAGCTCAGATGCATGGCCACATAAGGAATAAGATGTCTCTAGCATGTAGAAGTGACTGTGACACTTAGTTCATTAATGTTTGCAAATAACCATGGCAGAAAGGATTGCAGTTTACTGGCTTCTGAAGTGTGTTTGTGAAAATTTAGAGATGAGTCTCTAAGAGATGTTGGCCTGCATCACAAAATATCCAGCCAAAGGGGAAAAAAAATCCCATTGAATATAAATCAAAACAAAAGTCGGATTCATGTTTTGGGGTAGTAGGTAGGTTGGAAGAAATGTGGAATGTCATTTACCCACAATAAGTGATAATGGCCAAGGGCTGTGAAAGAACAATTCTGGTGAAATGTGGAACAAATGAGGTGACTTTGACCACTTTCTTTCAGAAGAAGATGCCCAGAAATTAGTTGTTTTCTTCCTCCAAAGCTTCAGTTCTCACTTTTTAATCACAGACCAAACTAGTCATGCTGAATACAGATGAAGCTCTTCATGCTAGAGAGGCCCGTAACACAGCCTTAGCCCTGCAGAACATTCACAAGTGATCTTTAATGCTTACAAAGGAGAGACTTCTTTGTTCAGGAGCATTTATATTTACAGAAGCAAATCTGGGGGTCACATCAAAAACACTGCATGATTTCATGTGACGAGACTGTAAGACACAGAATGGGTCCAACAGCCCATTACCAAGGACCACCCAGCTTCAGCCTGAAGAATTTAGGAATTATTCCTCTCTTCATTAAATGTCCAAGGTTATAAAATTTATTGTATAAGACAGTTGGCAGTGTTTCTTTGGGAAAAGTCAATTGATGAAAGATCTCCTTGAATGAGAATAGATGGACTTGTGAAGACCACAGCTGTCCCCAGGCCACCAGAACAAGCATAAACCCAGCGGCTGGGACACACCAGCAAGCTGGCTTGACCATGGCAGCTCAGTGGAGCTGGCTGCCCGGTAGCTTTCCAGAGAGGTTTTGCTGAGCTCTGCATCAGTGCAGTTACGATGTTATTTCTGAATTTTAAGACTTAAAGTTTCTCACAGCAGTACAGACAAAGCCAAAGTGGAAAGGATTTCTACTAAATACAGATTTTCTGCTCCTCAGCCGGAGAATCTGAGACACTGAATTTAAAGGATGCCTATCTTCACAAATGCCCTTGTATTTTTTTTCTAACTTCGTTTAAGAAAAAAAGTAAGGAGGAGTAATTAATTTGTTTAGGTAGAAATGAAGGGCACTTGAGCAGTTCAGCCGCCTTCTGTTTTATTCTCTTCAGTTTTATTCTCTTCAGATTCTCAGCAGTTGATTCCTTACACATAAAATAATTTGAAGCGTCTTCCTCAGCCCAGAGGGCTTGAAAGCTTTCCCTTTTCCTGCTCAGAGGGCATGGAAGAGCTTCCCACTTTGTGCAAGCTCAGTGCAACTGCAGCAACACTCTAAAACAGCTTTTACAAGGAGCTGCTGAGCAGACAGATGCAGCTGAAATCACTGCACTCAGATCAAAAGTATTTCACTACCACCTTTCTTTTGAACTACTGCCAAATGCTGTCTTCTCAAAAGAATTTATTTTCTTAAACGTGTGTTACGTTAATAGGTAGATTACGTATTTATTATAGAGATCACAAATGTGCACATTGAATACACCAGCACGCACAGATCATCTCAGCCACACATGTGCCTGAAGGGGATGTCTTGCTGTCAGGCTGTCAAATCATTGTTTCACTCCTCTTTTTCTTCTTCAGTACTGTCTGTTATTGCCCACAGGCTTGACTTGCCAAGGTCATGAGCAGCCAGTATTCCTGCACCTGTAAAGGATCTAAGACAGCAGGGCAAACTCAGCTGGATGCACACACATGCTGGAAACTCAGTCTGTGTTTAACTGCAGCTCAAGGGACACAGACCTACTCTTATCAGTTTCCTGAGATTGGTGCAATCCTATAATCTCCACAAATTGTAATTCTTCAGAGTATGAGGTCTGCAACCATCCTCCAGAATGAGCTATGGAACATCTAGTGCAAATAAACCAATTTTGAGACTTGCTACTACAAAAAATAACTTAATATTTGGGAAATCAGACCATTCTATGAGAACCTTAAGAACATCTCCCATTTCTAATGATCCTCCCTCCCTTCCAGGAGAGAGAAATGCTGAGAAGTCAAGGAAGTGCCTAGTGATTCCTTGCATCTGGAGAACATTTCTGTCCTCGGCTACTAAGCCAAGAGAAAAAATTGCCAAGGCCAGAACTTTGCTGGTATGATGCCTCTCTTTCTGTGTGAAGGCTTATGGTTTTCCTTCCTTATATTTTCATTTATGCCTCCTAAAGTAAGGTTGGAGATCACTGCAACTGGTGGCAAGGAATAATAACTGTTCTCAAACTCCTTTGGTTGCCAGCTTGCCTGATGTGTGCATGGCATCCAGCCCACAGTATCACCTCCAGTGGAAAGAAGAAAAGCATCTGTGACTGGGTCTGGGAAGAGAAGGGTCTACCATTCTGTAGTCCTGAGTTTAAAATCCACCCAAACTAATGGGTGACTGGAAGCAGATTTTCATGCAGCCTGCTGTACTCAGGGTGTAAAGACATCCTCATCACCATGGGATGCTCAGTCTCTGCCTTACTGCTTTGTACCAGGAGGAGCTATGCAAGCAGAAGAGTGAAAATCCTTCTTACTTAATATAAATTTAAAATAAACACAGGAGAAAAACTGAGAAGTGAAGAATGCTGAAGCCCTGCTCATGGTCATTAAGAGGTAAAACTCCACTCACACAGCATGTCCAAACTGCTTTTCCCTGCTGGCCATGTGAGAGGAGATACTTATAAGACTATTTGTTTTTCTACGAACTCTTACTCTCCATGTGAGGTCTGGAGAGGAGACTGGGATCTGCCAGACTCAGCATAATGCTGCAGACCCACGCTCCCAGCCTGGTCCTTCTGCTCTGATGCTGCACACAGGTTCTCCCCTTACTGCTTGTACGGTTAAATTGGGAATTTATATTACTCAAGACCACTCCATTGTGTTTATTTCTCATAAACCATCAGGCGCCAGAATGCAGCTTCTCGGACCATACAATGAAACCACTTTCAGAGCATTATTGTAGCATGTGGGAGGCAAATGTTTAAAATCCCTCAAAGGAATGATTCAGACTAAAAACCTCTTTAGCCATATACTTAGGAATTCACTTCTACAAAGTATGTTTCTCTTTATGAACAACTGAGAAATCAAACTGCCTGAGTTATTGTCTCAGATCAACCATTCCTTATTGCAAACACCCACATCAAATCAAGGACAGCAGTTAATGCTGTGTACATTTCACTACTTCATTGACAGTATAAATATCCCATTTCAAATGGAGGTGCTCCCGTTTGCTCTCACTGCTCTGGCTCCTCTCTTTGCAAAACTACAGCCAACAGACAATACCACTTGTACCAGCTATTTATGGGAGATGCCAGGATGCTCTTTAAGAGACAGTAAAATCTTCACTGGGGCAAACTGCATCTGAGATCAGAACCCAGCTGCCAGGCTCTGCAGCAGCAGACCTCCTCTGCATGTAAACAGGAAGGATATGTAAGAGGTGAGTGGCAGGCAGGAAGAATTAATGGTCTTATTTTATAGACTGGAAACTGTAGGATGGATTGAGCAGTCCAAAGGGATAGATGGCTCCTCTGGCAGAACTCTTAAGGGGAGCCCCTTAGGGTTTAGCTCAGTGCACAACAAAACCACTCCATGTTCCATGGTATATCCCCTCATTTCCTAACTCTTCATTAATGCATTATTTTCCATCTGCTGCTCCTCTGCTTCTGTGTGCAGGTTCTCACACCTCAAAAATCAACCTCTCTGGGACTCCTCATCCACTACAGATCCCAGTGGCCAGCATGGTAACCACTGTTCCAGAATTTCTCCTTCCCCAACACACCAGTTTGGTATCACCACACAGTCAGTGGAGAGCAAACACACATTTCATGTGCATCAGCATGGTAGAAGTAGGAGCTAACTGCTATGTGCAGGTATTGGCTTCTTGCCCACTGCAACCTGGAAGGTAAATTACCTGGTATTTCATATCTGCCATTTTCATTGCAGGAGTGACAGATATTTTAATCACCTGAGTCCATTTGTTTGCCTGTGACCAACCCAGTCCCAATCAACTTTCTGACAAGATACTCAGATGTTCTTTTTCAATATTGATTTGAGAGAATTTCTACAATAACCAAGGGACAGAAGTCAAAACTCAAGCCAAGAGTCCAAAGCTGAAGTTCTTCTGTGCAAGAAATAATTCAGATTTACACTAAAAATTGTCACCAGATTTTGAAGCTGGTTTAAAAAAGAAAGCAGATCATTGACCCTGTGGAACCAATTGCAAGGCTGCAAACATCTGCCACTTTAACAGAAATGAGTGGAAATAAACAGTGCTTATGTTCATCTCCCTGGACTCATCTTTGCTTTGTGTTTGCATTCACTTGGATAAAAATCAGCATTTCTTTACAGGCATTTTGGGAGAATCTGAGCACTAAAACTATTTGGTTTGCATGACTCAGTTTTGGAGAGGTGATAAAACATGGGATGGAAGAGAATAAACCTAGTCTTCAGTTGTAACCAGAAGCTAGGTGTTTGATAAATTTAATAAATTTGATACAATTATGCAGATCTGGTGGCTTCCTGTGGCCATTTAGCACCAAATCCTGCTTTGAGGTAGTAGTGCTTTTCATGCTGCCTTGGTGTCCTGCCAAATGAATCTCAGGAAAACCCTTGGGATCTGTTCGGAGTACTTTTCTAAGAACACAAATATGCCCTTGGTTTGCTGTGGCTATCAGTGATTTCTTGTCATGGGTTGTCAATGTTGTACCAAAGGTACAGACAAAATATCATAGCAAAACAAAACAGAAAAGAAACCAAACAAACTATCTGGATTCTAAAAGGATGTGAGCTCATGTGCTGCCAGTTTCCAAGCTGAAATATTCAGAAAGGGAAAATAAAAATCCCTGAGCTTTAGAGAATTCTAGTTGTTTTTAAGCCAGAGTGAGCAACTGCAGTTCCCAGGCCAACTTAGTAATTGAATTGATCTGCATATTCTTCAATAAAATCTAAGGAATGAAAGCATACAGTCTTACACATGGACCGATAAATTGTAGTTTTGGGGCATGTATTATCTAATAAAGTGCTCTGAACCATTCTGGTTTATAACAAATATTCATACGATTCTGCCTAACATCTGTAAGCATGTCAAATTGATTTGCACATGTGAAACAGCACAAAGAGCATAACTAGCCTCATAAAACTGAAATAAATTACTGTTCTCCTTAGAAAATATGAATGTTCTGAAAGAGTCTGACAGTAGGTTATGAAGAACAAACTTCCATATGTGTGTTAGAGTTATGTATTTGTTTTCTTTTCCACAAAAGCACTCAAAGAGAGTCTGCAGGGTATTGGCAACATCTATGTTACAAACAACACACTGGAGTTTCATTCAGGCATTCCATTTGGGGTAAATTCATCCTCCCCAGCCAGCAGTTTTGAAGACTGACAAACATCCTGCAGGTTGAAGACATGCCTACCCACTGCCACAGCCACCTCTGGATATTGGCCTCTGTTGGCCTGATTCCCTTTATTGTGTTCATGGGTTTTCTAACTCCCCTCAAAGTCAGAGAAATACAGTTTGAGCAGAAACCATGTGTCCTGAGTTTTGTGAAGATAACCTAGATCCTGTTATTCACTTCTTAATCCATCTCCCACTCACATATGAAGTCTGAATTTTACTCCCACCCCAATTGATTTTCACCTCCATGCCTCAGGCCTGCTAGACTCCATGATCAATTATTATCCCTCTTGGAAACCACAGAAAAACAATCTTCACTTTTAGGACCATACCAAGATTATTTTAGTCTCAGTCCTGCCTCTCTCTGTAGGGTGGCACATATTTCCCTTCCATTGCCTTTGACTATTTCTATAGATGGAAAGCCTTTTTTACTTGTTTACCTGTAGTAGACAATTCTCCCAGAAGACCACTTTATATGATGCTTCCTGATCTTTAAAATGCAAATTTCTCTGTAGAAAAGTTCTGTTTGGTTGGTTGTTTTTTTTTTTTTTCATTCTTCATGGGAAATTAGAGCAAAAATTGCAAGTCCTTATTGTCTAATAACTTTATAGAGCTCTCTTCTCATGGCTCTGCCTCTGTTGCTTACTCCTGGCACTATCATCCCTTTTACCTCCTATTCTCCTAGGAATTCTGGCCCTCTTATCTCCCCTATTCACGCAGTGTTAACCCCACAACTTTACTTCAGTGTGCTCTGCTGCAGATTGCCATGGGCCCTCCCACAACCCTATTTCCAACCCTTATGTTACTGAGCAAACGTTTCCATAGCATCTCAGTGCTCACAGCCAATTTCCAAGCTGCATCAGACACATTCCCTCACCCCCTGAATCACCTGACAGCAATTTTCTTCAAAACAAGCACTTTCTGCCTCCTTCCCATTTATCATCCTCCCTTCCTGCATCTATCCTTTTCTCTCACTTTCATTTACCCCCTGTGCCTTCAGGCAGCCATGGAGATGAGGGCTCCTTCTGCAGCTTCTCCCCACATTTCCCAGTGTCAGGCTCCTGCCATCACTGATGGTTTTGCAAAGAGCTGCTGAGGGAGAACTCAACCCTGCAACAACCTCTTCATATCTGTCAGGGTCTCTCCAAGGGACAGCATTTTACCCAGCACCATTGTTTATTGAACTGATTTAATGCCATTGGGGAAGACTCAATTCCTTAGGAATCCCAGGAGCCTGGGCTTGCTGCAGTCCTGTTTGGTTCAGGAAAGCACTGCCTGGACATCACAAGGATTTTGCTGCTAACTCATCTACCGGGACTAAAAGCACATTTTCCAGAGAAGATGCAGCCTATGAAACGCAGTAATAATACATAATATTTCATATCCTGCCTGAAGAAAAAATAAAATTAATTGTGGAGATACAGTATTTCAGGCTAACCTGAAGCAGAGTGTTCAGTTTATCTAACTTCCTTTTATAAAAACAAATGAATATTGGACCAAGAGCTTCTCCAGTTGGTTTCTGAGGCTTATTTGGAAATCACTCTTGCCAGTGATTTTTCAAAATTAAAATGTTATTTCAAGACTCAACATAGAAATACAGAATTTTAAAAATAAGGAAAGAAAACAGCTAGAATTTGCCAAAAGTATTTCAATTTTTCAACCGTGACTAACTAAGTTTACAGATATCTCTCCTCCTCCAAGCTGGTTCCTCATCTAAAGATTCAACAAACATATATCTGAAAGAATGCACATAGTGCTATATGTCCAGAATATTTTATTTGTTTAAATTCTTTTCAATATCTCTTTCTTGGAGAATTTCCACCCATAACCCAGCATGAAGGAACTCTCAAAAAATGTCTGACTCCTTTTCCACATGTACAAAATGACAGTACAGCCATTACACCCCATCCACCCCACTCCTGTTCCAGAGCTGGTGGAGTTTGCAGGATGCACTCTCACACCTGAGCATGGAAGCACGAAATCAAGGCCTTGTTTGATGAGCCTGTTTCAAAATAGCACAATTGCTGCTGTCAGCACCAATTCAGGAAAGATCTGAACACGTTTAGGCATGTTCCATGTCACAACAGCACTTCAGCATACACTTCCTCTAAACATGTATTTACATCCCACTGAAGGCAACAGGATGTACACGTAAGCACATCAGCAGTCCCAAACCGGGAGCACAGGGTAAGGTTTAAAAACTATATTCTACAGAACCAAAAAAATTCTTTGCTAAACCACACTTCCCCTTGCATTGTGCAGTGGAGAGAATAGCTAAGGAGATTTCCTGAAGCAGCCTAAATCTACCACTCTAGCTGGACAAAACTATGGGGGAACCAGAGAAAGAGTCCATGCTCTTTTCCCCAAGGTATATAACTGAGAAAGTCATCTCTTTAACAAATTCTTCGTATATTCTGTCATGGTTAATGCCCATTAGGCTTGTGATTTCTTTAAAAATTATTTTGATCCCTTGATCTAAAGGAACTAAAGAGCTGAATCTTGCTACCAGAGCTTCAGCGAACTCCTTAAAAAGCAAAAGACAAATTTCACTCTCACCTACCCCAGATAAAAGCTTCAACACCTTGGCTCTCAGTAAAGATAATTTGAATGCACAGGTCATAGGATCCACTTCATCCACAGATCATTTATCCACTTGTCCAGTTTCAATCTGTTAATCAATCTGGTAACCAATATAGGGATGACTCTCCCAAACTCAAAAGTTACTCATCCCATTTATTGACTCATTTCTCTTCAGCTTCTGCCTCCTTCAGCATCAAAGTTTAAAGCAATACTTGGTGAGAATGTTATTGTGAACCTTTCTATGCCTGCTTTGAATTGTTGTAGGAAACTCATAACCTTGCTACACAATAATAAAAATTGCAGTTTGGTGTGCTTACATCAACCCAAATGTCATCACCAACAACAGTAATGCCTTGCTCAAAGGACTCCAGGACTGATCCCAGATATGTCTGGGACCTGGATATTAGAGCAAAAAAATCTCTCCCCACAGTGCTCAGTACAGTCCCACTGTTGCTGGGACTGTAACAACTAGGACTTAAAAAAGTTTTTGTTTCCAAGCACAGATGCAGTCCGGTGATCAGAGCAAGAGCCTGGGTAATTCACATCAGCATCCATTCCCACCCACCACAGTGTGCTCCTAGGAAGTCACACAGCTAAATCTGTAAAATCATTTGTGAGGGCAGAATAAGCAGAGGATGTAGTCAAAATCTCCTGCTATCTAAAACAGAGAAGAAAGGGTTACTACGGGCTGTATTTCTATTTTGTAACTTTTTTTCATATCAAAGTATGCAAAAGCAAAACAAAAGTGGGGGAAAAAAGAAGTAATCCCAGTGAGGCACAGAGATGACTTAGGCTCAGGATGAAGTCGATGGCCATGTGCAGAAAGAGCCTCAGGGAATTGTGCACACTCTGCTCCAGGCTGGCAGAAGCTGTGCCCCCAGCCCCGTGGCTCTGTGTCCACAGAGCACCCAGACACTGGATGCCATAGCCACCCCTTTATGTTCCGGGCTCATGTTTCCCTCTGCACAGAAAGATTATTTATAAGGTGGCTTAGGTGTGCCTTGTGCCCGACAGTTAAAAATGGGAAGTCCCATCCCAGGGGATCTTATGGCCCTTATTAGACATAACACAGTGAGAGGGTACAATAAACACAGGGAAGAGGGTCAGGGCGAGATGCTGCCTCCATGCCCTGTCAGCTCTTTATTATTCCTATTAAACACTGTGAGGGCTCTGCATCCCTGCTCATTTACAAACATCCTGCTGGTCTGTTACACTGCAGCTGCTCAAGGATGGCACAGCCCAGGCTGGGAAGGGTTCCTCAGCTTCTCCAGGCCAAGCTGAACCCTCTACCCTGGAGCTAACAGCCTTTTGAAGAGCTGTGAAGTCTGTGAAATCCCTCCTGGCTGAACATCCTTTCCTCCACTATATCACAGTGCTGAACATGCAGCTCCTGCTCCATGTGCCAACAAGGAGAATGGACTGCTCTTGGCACTCCAACCATTTCCAATAGGGCCTGGCATCTAGGGGAAAATGGGGATGAGAATTTAGTGCCTAAACTGGCATGGAGAAGTCATGGGGCTCATCAGGACTGCTGGAGTAGGCAGAGAGACACCCAAGTTACAGCCTCCAAGTCACTACAGCCTTGTCCCCAGAGCTAACACACCACACACGGTTACTAGGGGGACAGAGTGACTGCACTGAGAACAGAAATGCTGTCTGCTGGCTTGCTGACAGCCAGCACAGTGCATCTGGGATGCTGCATCCTGCTGGGGAGAGGTGAGGGTCACCCCGTGCTGCAGGCTCTGCCACATCAGCTCTGTCTCGTCGGCTGCCTCGCAGTTGGAAGAGCTGCCACAGCAGAAAAACTGCCCTGTCTGCATAGAAGTGAACAGGGATTGCCACCATGGCCCAAATCTGAGAAACAGTGATAAATGACAACTTTGCTACCCACTGCATTTCAGTAATTCGTCCTGCCAGAAGCATTTCACTCAGGTCTGTCAAAGCTGCTGCAGTCGCCTCAGAGGCCCAGGCGATACCAATTCTTTCCCAAGTGAGTTTTGAGCACCTTGAAAATTCATATTTGTGAGCAATATGAAGCAAACATATAGCATAAATAACAGGATAGATACTGGGTTCACTTTTACATCTACAACAAACCAAACATCTTTGAGGTTACCAGAATTTTTAACCATTGGAGAAGCTGCTCACACAGTGGCTTTGCTGGGGCACAGACAGCTGCAGCACCTGTGGGTGCAAGACAGAGGGACAGCGTGGCTTGTGTGCCTGCCTTACCCTGCCCACTGCTGCATTAACCCTGCCAGGAGCTCCCTAACAGCTGATAACCCTTCATCTCTGTCCCCAGGAGGATAGTCACATCTACATTCACGTCATCCTGCCAATAGTTGCCCCAGAGCCCAGATTTGGGAGGTTAGTCCCAGCTCTGGGTGGCCCTTTCCAGAGGCACCAGTGCTATGTCAGGGTTCATGGTCCATTTGAAATTAGCCATCCCAAAGTAACCTCCAGAGTCTACTTTCTTCACCTCTCAGCCCTCTGGGAAACCCTCTTCTCCACAGAAATTTGACATTTCTTAATCTTGGCTTGTTTTCCAGGTCAGCAGCCTTGTTCCCCAGCACTCCCAGCCATTCAGCAAAGGCGTGTCAAATGCTGTCACTGTCTCTGTGCCTGTTTGCCATCCTGCTGAGCATGCCTGCTCCGTGGGCAGCTGGAGGCAGAGCCTGGAACCAGCTCCTTCGGCAACAGCTACACACACACTCAGGGCTCTGCCACCATGGTACCTGCCAAAACACCTCAAAGCCATTACCAGCACAGAAACTGATTGTCCCAGAAACTGGCAGGAGGGGAATGTGACAAGGAACAAGGAAACCAGGCATGGCCAGCCACTGAACCCTGCAGGCTCCATCCATTTACGTCCCTGGCCATCCCACTGCCCATGGCTGTGCCTTGCCTGCCTGCAGTGCACCTCTGCTTTGCTGGACACTGCAGCCCCCACAGCTGAATTCAAGGCTGGGCAATCCAGCACCATCAAGGAAAAGGATCAGCATGGTGCCAGACAACATTCACTGCAAGAAATGGACACTGATGCAATGAGAGCACACAAACCTCAGCCTGCCAGATCTGGGCAGTGCTGCACTGGGATTGACTGCTTTCTCAAAACAGGGGGAAAAAAAAAAAGTATTTTGTCCTAAATTAATCACTCTTAATTAATTATCATCATTAGCCCAGGCAAACCTCATTGTGTCAAGCCATCTAACTCTGTCCTGTTATAGATCCAGGGCGCTCTCCTGCCCCCTGAACTTCTTAGGCAATTTTAAAAAGGGTCATTTTTTCCCAAAAAAGAACAAGGCACCTGTGAATTCATGTGCCTAAGCACTTCCCATCATCAAACTTAATTTCATCCTTAGACTGAAAGCACAGCTTGGGCTGCAATTTAATGCAAGGACCATTTCTGCCTTGCAGCAGCTCAGCAGCATCATCAGCTTTCCCCATGCACATGAGAGTGTAAATGCTCATAACTATTCAGCTGGTTGTGTGGTTTTACATTGAAAATATGTTGCTATGGAGAGCACAGCACAGGAACGTGCAGCTACCACAAGGCACCATGACACGAGCAGCCCACAGCTTCTGCTGATATTTTCAGGCTCTCCACTGCCATCCACACAAAGGCTGAAAATAGACTTAAAGCTCAAATGAAGCATCTGTAATACTTCATTTCTGCCCATCCCTCCCCAAGGCACTGAGACTTTTCACAGAAATCCTACCAAGCATCCCACATACGCTCTGACGTCACCTTGCCGATTTCTAATTCCTCGCTGCACACATGCCTCGAAAAGGAAATTCCCTCCAGCCCCATTTTCATTCCATGTCTTATGTCTGGGAAGCAGGTTTCCCTCTGGAGCCACCCTTCTGCTGGTACCCAGAGGGGCTGCTCAGTCCTTATTACTTTTTAGCCACAACATAGAGCAAATCTCTTGTGCTGCTCTACCTTGCTGCTCTGCTGACTTGCAAGGATCTGATCTCTGTCATTTAAAGCTGACCTTGGGAAAGGTCATTCAGCAGCAGCAAACTGATCTGCAAATTCAGTGCAGGGAAAACTTGTCTGTGCTGTTGAAATCCCAGCCTTCACAGTGTCCAGAATACATGGGCTGGGTCCTGAAGGATGCTGAGCATTTTCCTGATCTTAGTGACTTGATGAGGCCTGGGAGAGCTCAGCCAAGGCAATGCAGACTTGAGCCCATAGCACTGTGAATGAAAGATACCTTTGGGGTTTTTATTTCTTATGAATTTTTAAAATATCTGAAATATTGTTTGTTTTCTTTTTCATACTCTGGAGGAATTGATAAATCCTCAACTGCACTATAAACATGTAGTCATCAGCCCTTGATTTCTAAAAATGTGTTTGTATTAAGCCATGAAATTATTTACAGTGGCCATAAACATCCTCCCAGCATCTGGCAGCTGAGAGAGGGCCTTGGAACTCACTAATTTACTTACATTGTAAACCACTTTCTAATAAATAAATAAGCTCTTAATATCTCACCCACAAGAAGAGGCACATTGCATACAATACTATATTTAGGGGTCCTTTAGAGGTCAAGGATTCAGCAGCTAAATTTCTCTGAGGATCTTTCTTTGGTGACTGATTGTTTATGCCCAAATGAATGTCTTTATTTTGAAACCAGTTTAAAATTCTCACATTGCTTTGAATGTTGGAGAAGCAGCTGTTTGTTTCTTCTTTAGCCTGAACCAGGGTCAGATTCTGATCCTAGGGGCCCAAAGGGGCATTAAAATGTCCAAGTAAATGCTTGCTGATCCTTTATAGTGACCTTCCTTGCAGAGACTATGGAGCCTCCAGGGTGGGGATGCTCTCCAGGCAAAGAGGATGCCCAAAGCCTGAGCTTGTAAAGAAAGGAGGTCAGGACACCCTCCCTCCCAGGTCAGCATTCTGCAGTCCACCCACTGCCTGCCAGGTAAAAGGGACAGAAGGGAAAACAAATATCTCACACATCCCATTGGCTGCTGTGCAAAGGAAGAGCCATGTTAGGGACCCTAACAGCTGCTGAGAATTTTTAAACTGATAGAAATGTGATTTTCCACTCCTGTGAAATCCACTGCAGTGCCTAAGGACAAGGGAGGGTGAGTGGTTGGTTAAAAGCAATCCTGGGTTGAAAAAAATACTGTCAGATCAAAATTTGTGTTTTGTAGAAAATAGTAGTAGTCGTTTTACAAAACTTACCATAAAAAAGGACTGTTTCCACATACTGCTTCACTTATAAAAAAAGACAAATCAAACTATCCCCTCATTGCAACCAGTGCTGGTAAATGAAAACATGAACTGGCAAATAGGAGAAAAAAATGTTTCGTTCACTCCCTCTGCCCTGGATATGGAAGAGAGGAAAGAATGAATCAACTATTAAAAATCAATTTTGTTTGAGTCATGTGAGGTTGTACTCAGGGACAGCTAGAGTGCTGAATGAAGAATTTTAAAGTAGGAACCCCAATGCAACCAGGTCCTACTGCATCACCAGTGCTCTGTGGACAAGCTCTGTGTGAGGGTCTAGTTATTCCATTTATCTACACTTGCAGATGGTCTCAGAGATCTCTGACAAGCTGTAGAGTCCCTCTCCTCTCCCCTGCAGCCCCCATCTGCTCTGTTGGAAAAGATGAAGCTGCACCAAGACAAATCCGGGTCGTGCGGAGTCCCCCACCATGCATGGCACGGGCACTTGGCACCCTTCCCTTTTGGTGGCACAGCCAACCCCTGGGGTGCCCTGAAGAGTCTGTGCCTGCAGCAGAGCTCTGATGGTCTCTGATGTGTTCCCAAGCACCCAGGGGCAAAAGGAACAGGTCACAAGGATGCTGACAGCAACCCCAGTGGGTCAAAAAGACATAACCAGAACGTAAAATTGCTTTTACAGATGCACCTCGGTTCCTACAAGTTGTTTCCCACGCACACACCCCTGTTAAGTGCAGAAGCTCTGCAGAAACCCTTCTCAAACACAGTGACCTACATCTTGCTACATTTTTATTTTTTTATGGATAGTAATTTCCAGTCAGCAATGGATTCTTTCAGTAAAACTAAGCAGAATCTGCTGTTTTCTTAAGAAAGATAAACAAAAGGCAAATGCAATGGAATTGCTGCTAGTCTTCAACAGAAAACCATGTGATTTTGCATGTCCTTACTGCAGTAGTTGAAGCAGAACAGACTGCTTGCTGTTGATCAGACAAATCTGGAGGGGTGTGGAATGAAAGCAGGGCAATGGTCTAAGTTCACCCATGTTGTAACACTGCTCCCTTCACCCCAAACAGGAACTTAGCCCTACAGTTTTGAAACTATGCATGGACAGCCTGAATAAATCTCATCACCGAAGGTTTCCTGACATTCCTGCTGAATATCCAGTCCTATTAGTCAATGTCAGGCCCTAGGCAACATGAAAAATTGCAGAAATCCATCCTGGCTGTCACTGGAAATCAAAGGTCAATCTCAAAAACTGAGAGACTCCTTCCAGACTTGGAAGGCATTCACATTTCAAGATTACAAAGTGCAATTGTCAAAGCTCTGCACGTTCATGTGAAACAGGAAGGAAAAATAAGACCCCGGACAATAGGACCCTGGAGGAGTGGTGGAGGGATCAGGCTTTTCCCAGGAAGCAGTTTGCCAAAATGTTAAAATAGAAGCTATTTACACAATAGGTTGGAAAATGTTAACAGCCAAAAACATGTTAGACAACAGGATTTCAGATTACAAACACTGAGCAGGTTGTCCCGTGAGGGTGCTCTAACAAAATATATGGATTCTCCAAAATAAGCAAAGTGTTTTCTGTAATGGCCCTTTTGGTGGGGTTTCTTCTGCTTTTGCTGTTAAGGTTCCCTGCACTGCATACCCACAACCATCTGCCTCTGTCTCATCCCATTCTCTGCCTCTCACTCCTCCTGATCCCACCCCTGCACAAACCTCCCCTCCCACAAATCTCTCCTCATCCACAGTCATCAACTGCACCATGTGAACAGAATGTGATGTAATTGTGTTCAAGAATAAGGGGCAGAAAGCCAGGCCCCCTCGTTTCAATTCCTGTCCCCCGTCTTCTCCAAAGAGCCTTCAGGAGGTCTTTCAATCCCTGTGATCTGTGACTTGAGTTCTCCTGCAAGCAGCTTCTGATGCTGTGAATATTCCCCTGTGCCTGCAGGGAGTGAGATCCTGGAGCCCTCAGTGACAGATCCCACACTTGCCTTGCTAAATGTTGAAAGGCTTTAGGTGTTAAAAGGGAGAAAAGGCCCTTTTAAGCACCTCTCTGGGGAGCAGATGGCCAGCAGCTGACCTTCTCCTGGAAACCTGTGTAGTTTTAAATGGGAAACACAGTCTATGAAATCTTAAATAAATCTATTGTAGTCTGCACAGTCACCGACAATCCACAAGTGACAGTCACAATCCACCCCGTCCTTGCTGTTTCGGCAGCCTTCCTGAGGCTGAGCAGGAAAGGCTTTCAGCACGACTGTGAGCCTTCCCAGGGCTGCAGGGCACTCTTAGTTCCTGCTTTTGGAGGAAATGCTGGGATCAGCTCTCTCTCCTCAGACAGCTCTTTGCTTTGAAGTTTCTACAAGGGCCAAATTTGTCTTCACCACCCAGTGGCTAAGGAAAATCATCAGAGACTTCATGTCTGATGGCTCCAATGCTCAGACTTGAGTTTCAGCTTTCAGCAGAGGTATTTCCTGGATGCCCGAAGAGAAACACAAGGCACTAGGCACATTCCTGCTCAGGGAAGATGATGCTGACAGACAGAGGGGATACTTGGCATAACCTCAAGTGCTTCTTCATTAAGTGCATCTACCATCCCATACTGAAACACTGCCAATGTGCCTCCGAGCTTGAGGCTCTTGATTACCCCTAAACATTCTCCTGGCAGCTCAATTAACAATAGGTGATGGACTTCATGCTGGCAGTTTTGGGGCTGAATCTTCTGCCCATCTTTAAAATAAACAGCTATGATCTACTCCTTGCCTAGCATGTGTTCAATTGAAAATGTTTCATCCCATGCCTGAGGTGAGCAGGGTGAAGGGAGGAAACAGTCTTTAAGATCTTTGTCTTCACACTTGCTCCTGCTGTAAAAGCAACCCAGAGGGGAGCCTAAATATTTCTGTGTGGCTCCATCTCTGTCCAGGCTCTCCTGGCAGTGCTGGGTATCTCTCTCCCTGGGGAGGTGGGGAGAAGGAAGGAACCACAAGAACATGCCAATGCATGTCCAAGAGGAAGAATTGAGAGGTATTTGTGTCAAGAGACTTGTCACACTTCCTCTTACACAGAAGTTGCATCTTGTACTTGGTTGGGCAACACTGTAAAGCACAGCACCAGGAGAACTGTCCCAACACAACCGAAACAACAACAAATTTCCTCTGCTTCTTTCTACAGATCTTCAAAGTATTTTAAATACATAAACAATGAGAGCTAAACTCCTTTATTTACAGTTTTACTTCACTTTCAGCATGGTAATTCTCTATTTTTCAGAACAGCAGAGATGAGGCCTGTTCTCCTGTCTTATTTTTTATTTTCTATATGTGCTGAAGGTTCTAGCTGACCTCCTCCTCCCTTTTAGGGACTGAGCAGTGGGGACAGCTGACAGTCCCTTTCTGAGATGCAATACCCAGGTGGACAGTGAAGAGTGGAGAGCTTCCTCTCACCATTCTCTGAAGCTTTTCAACAATTCCTCCTTGCTGTCTGCATCTGATCTGCAGTCCTAGGTGAATTCCCTTTTCAGTTGGATGCACTGTGTTATTTCACTATAGTACTATCTAGACAACTGAAAAAGTGTGAACAATTTAATGCATTACTTTCCCCTTATTTTTTATGAAAATGATGAAAGTCTGGAAGATTGCTCATTTTTGTGCAGCGTTTCAAGTATTTTGTTTATCTGCTTTTACATTTACACACACACATATATATAAAGAGAAAGGACTGTAAAAATTTCTAGAGAGAGCTTAAAAAAGCCATTATTTTCAGCTAGTCAGAGGCTTTGTCTCACCATCATGATTTCTACAAGATTCAGTGATTTATCTTAATTCAGACCATTCTGTGAATAAAATAGTCACTGTCGTACCGGACAGAAAGCAGATACTCTCCTGCCTCCCCTTGTAAAGCAACCAACAAGCCTCAGGAACAAGGAGCAGCATTTTTTAAATGCAGCAGAACCATTCCTTTCACCCGCTGAACTCCATCCAGCCTCAACACTTCCCAAAACTGAAAAAAAAGATGACACTGCAAACTGTCTCACATAAATTTTGCTCTCCCAGGAGCCTCCACAGCCAATCCGAAGGGTAAAAGTGCTTAAAGAGACCAGATTCTTAAGGGATTTCCAGCTCCCACTTTCAGATCTCAGCGATTACACAGACGGCAGCCAGCATCACCCTTGACAGGTCCCCACCGCCACAGCCATTAAGTGTTCAAATTTTTTGAGTGCCTTAGCCTCCTGCAAAAATCTTGGGGAAGTCTGGATAGGAAAAGGGAAGCCAGCAGAACAGCATAAAAACAACCCTAATTTATTCAATTTAAATTTTTAAACTTTTTAAAAGAACATTTTCTAGCCTTTTTCCCACTACATACAGGAGATCAAGTAAGTAAAACTTCTTGATGCATATGTGGACAAGAGAGGAAACTCATGTGCATTCCCAAGTCTTGAAGCCACCAGCAAAACATCTTCAGTGCCAACATGAAGCCCTGCTCAGCTCTGCCTGGCTGGGCACTGGCAGCTCAGCAAGGGTCCCTCCAAGAAACATACAATGTGGAACAAGGAATTTTTTCCCTCAGCACTTGGCAGAGCAGTATACTAGCTATCTAAACTTAGACAATAAATAAAGAACAAATTAACTGCTCCTGCTCCCCCGGAATTCCAGAGGTCCCTGGGAGGCCACTGTGCTCTGTGCTGCAGTGCCAGGGCAGGGGGGATGCTCCCTGTGGGGAAGCCAGGTGAGCACCCCAGCACACTCTCCGCTGTGTTCACATCAACTTGTGAGTGGGAGCTGCAAAAGAGAGGGCTTCCTGCTGATATTCCTGCTTCTCCCAGTTTCTATCAGGGCCAGGAATAACAGGAGAGCAGGCTGTGCCCCTCCTCTTCTGGTCCTGGACAAGGCCAGCGGTATGAAGAGCGGGGGATGAGGAGCGTGCTCCAGTTACAGAAGCAAATGGTTTTTGGTGCCTCTGGATGTTCCAAGTTAAGCTCGGATCACACTGCACTTAGCTTTCATGCTATCCAAATTACTCCAGGAGGGCCTAATCCTGATGAATAGCTGGGTAGCTATTAAAATTGTTTCCCTTGAACAGCTAAATGGAAATGCGAGGGCTTGACGCTTGAGCTAGCATTTAAAATGGGTTCAGGTATTCAAAACACCAGATCAGAGAGCACTGGGGCTTTTGGAGGAGCTGAGATCCAATTCAGCTTTGAATCTTCAGCTTATTATAGCAAACAATTCCCACCCCCAGCAACTGAAACTAGCCACAGCTCCTTGCAGAGACTGATTGGCCCTGACCCCGTGGGCTCATACTTGCTGTTTAAATCCCTCATGCCAGCAATGCTTCTCGTGCAGCCCAACACCATCTGTCATTCTGTCCTGCCACCTCAGGATGCCGCTTGGGAAGAAGCACGTCACTGGTCATCTCTCACTGGAGACATCTGAGATGCCAGGATCGCTACCACAGCCTTCTCTCTGCCCAGACAGCAAATACCCCATGCAAATTTAGAGCAACAAACAGCATAAAGGCAGCGCCAGTGCCTGCAAATTATTTTTCTGCATCCATGGCCAAGCTGCAAACAAGTATCAGAGAATGACTGGTAAATGTGTAGAGGACATAAGTAGCTTTTCACTGCCACACTCCACCAGCACAGATACACAGAAGAGCAATGGTTTAAATATCTGAAATTTTTCTACTGTCCAGGAACTCTGGCATGAGTGATGAAGGGAATATCAGTGAGGAGCTGCTAAGGAGTGGAAGAGCATACAGGAGAAGCCAGCTCGTGGATGGAGAGCCCGTGGATCCTGCATGCTGCTCTCATTCCCATCCTCCACCTGATGCTTGTGTATGTGGGGACAGGCTCCTAAAGAGGGACCCCCCAACTTTTCAGAGTGGGAGGATGAACAGAGGGACAGTGACCTCAGAACAGCTCTTTTCCTGAGCATGGCAGAGCCTCCAGCTCCCCCAGCAGAACTTCTCCCCCATCACCAAGTGCTGGAGCAGGCACCAAGCCATGTGCCTGTGCATGTTTCTGTCCAGAGAAACCGTAATAGAAGAATCTGACCTAAAATATCCATGAGATGAAGGAAGAAGAGTTTGGGCATTCCAAGCAAGTAAACTGGCCTGAATGCTCATGTAGGTGGAGGCAGCTGTGCTGCATGAAGAAGAGTCATCAGGTACTGAGTCTCATCAGTCTGGCTTCCTAAGCAGGCTGTGAGCAAACTATAAAGGATTCCTCTCCAAGCCACTTCCCTACAGGGAAGCCTGCATTAAGAAAAAGAAAAAAGGAGGAAGAAACTGTTCTTTGAGCTCAGCCACTGCACACTTCACTAATTGCAGCTATTCTTAAAAACACTGTGGTGGGCCCAACCTGACTGCAGAGGCAGCAGCACTAGAGGACAAGGGGGAAGGCTTTCTTCCATAACCAAAGCCATGTGAAACAGTTTGGTATGAACTGTGGCCCCTCAGTGCTCATTTCAAAACACCTGCTGTTGTGTAGCATGAGGCCAGCAGCAGTGTTGCAGGGGCTGGACACAAGTACAGTAGGAGTTAACTGAGAGCTGGGATAAGAGGATAAGAGCCCCAGAAAGAATGTCAATATCATAGACCTGATATATGAACAAGAGCTGGGACCAAAGATGATGCAAAGATGCATTAAAAGCTTCTAATTTCTCCCTGTTTAACCTTTGTTCACTGCATCAGGACGGTGCACACCAGCTAAGGGTGCTGCTCTGTGTGCTCAAGGGAAACAAAACCCAAGCACCATGTGGGGCTCTCTGGGATGTATTAGGAAATTTGGAAGCCATGTAGTGTATGCCATTAGGTTGCAGAGCACTGTGCAGAAGCCTTTGGTACCTAAGGCCACTCTTTCCAGGTGGGTGGCATGCGATACTCCACACTTTTGGGAGAGCCCTCAAAAGTCCCAAGGGCTCCCCGACATTAAGCCACAGGTCAGACATAGTGAAGCAAGGAAGATTTTTCAGTTTTCCCTGCTCAAGAGCTGCTGGGGCAGCCCCATAGCACAGCCCATCACCCCACAGCTCCCAGAGGAACACGCTGAGCACCCACAGCCAGCAAGGCAGCGGGGCCACCCAGCTGCGGCACACGGTTGGCACGCCGTGGCTCGCGGGGAGCACCCGGCACAAGCCAACTGCGGAGCCTGATGGTCAACGAGACCTGACAGGTCCCACCGAGGTCTCCACGGGGACAAGGAGCCCGGGGCCCCCAAGCTGGCGACAGCGCCGGGGCTGTGCTGGGCCCCACGGGATGCAGCATTTGGATCATGTCAGAGCAGCTGGCAGGGACCCAGCGGCGTGAGCATCACCCCGGCTGCAGCAGCGCAGGGGGGCTCCCAGAGAAGGGCACGTACACCAGCCATATTCTTCACTTGTCACTCCCAGCCTCAGGCCATTTCTTTCTTTGCAATCACCTAAGGGTGAGGAGGAGTTGAAAAACATTACACTGACAGTGCTGTCAGAGCTGCGGATATAGAGCCTTCCGCTCCACGCCAAGCAAACCTTCTGGAATGGTTTGGACACGATAGGTAAACAGTGTTGGGCTTGCTCAGCAGGGAGACATTTGTATTTAGATGTTATAGATAAGTGGTGCATATTTGAGACATCTGAAAGTTATTATTCCAGGCAGTTTCTAAACAGAGAATCGCAGTCGCTTAGCCCCTTAACTCCGAGCTGACAGGCAGGATAATGATTTAAATTATTGTTAAACATAGGCTCTGTTTTAAGTGGATGGAATTCAACAACACGGTAGGTTTAGGGGAGTGGGGGTGTATTACAAAACACAACATTTCCAGTCTCTGGAGCACTGATCCATGAGAGCTTCTCCACCAACACCAAGCATCACGATTCATGCTATGAAAATGGCAGCGGTAGAGATCCCCAAAAGGCAACATCATTCAGCTGCCTTCTGGCTCATTACCACTCCCTCTAATTGCAACAACTTCGATTAAGGGAAATGACTTTATGAAAGCAAAACATAGCTTTTTTCAGAGTTCGGCAGTGAATCATAAGTCTTTTTAAATAATTCTTTTGATTTATAAGTGATTTATGCTTCCTGGAGTTCAATGGGGTTATGTTTATTATGCTATCATTCAGTTTTTTTCTAGGAGTATACTGATTTGTTCTCCATTATAAGGCATTTGGAACTCAGCTATTAGGTTGTACTAAATCAATGTCCTACACTTGTCTCATCTGTGAGGAGTTGGTTTTCCAGTGTTTTCAAGCTGGCTCCCCCAGATCCCCTCCATGCTCAGCTACCACCATCAGAGAAGGCTTTTGTCTCCATCATAAGCTGCTTTCTGACATGCCAAAGGTTAAGTGTGACAGCAAACACTGGCTCCACACTGCAGCCTTTACACAGGCAAAGCTCCAGTGAAAATAAACCCATCTCTTATGGGGAAAGGAGAAAGGGGAGGAGGAATTAACAATTTCTTGCTTATTCAGCATCTGATTGTGTCTCCGTGTCATGAGCAAGCTCCCAGGCAGCATCTCCAAACTACAGCATCCTCATTTCCCAGATGAGTAATTCACAGTAATGCAGACAAGAGGGTCTCATCTCTGCTTTTGTTTTGGGTACAATTGTATCTTCATGATAAGAGCAATCTCATCTTGCCACTTGAGGGAAATTACGTGCCTGATTAAGAATGGATGAGCCTCATAAAGGCCACCCATGTGCCAGCACCTTATTCTAATTCTCACCAATAAAGCCTAGAATTGTTTGGAAACTTTGGGGGAAACAGAGTTCACTCACCTAAGCTTCAATAACCATTGTGTCCAGCAGGGCAGCAGGAGCCTAGCACAGCCTTTGGCATGTGCAACACAATATAAAATGAAATCATAAAACCATACCTTGGGTTTCTACATAAACACACCCACAAGGCACATGAGTCAAACCAAGATGAGGCACTTCTGTAGGAGCAGCAGTTTGGCTTTCCCACTCTAGCTTGTGAGGAGTCCAAAAACTCAGAGAAGTTGAAACCCAGTCCCCTGTCAGGGAGAAAAGCAGCATCTCCATCCTGCAAAATGAAGGCACTTGTGTGATATATCCCAGGAAAACAAGTAATCTAAGCCTGAATCAGGAGCTGAATCATTTACCACTAAAACTGAGGATGTTTTTTTCTCCCTCCCTGCTAACCACTAGTTATTGATCTGATGTTGTCACACCAGTGTGTAAAGGCTTTCTCCTGCAAGGAGTGCCTGGTTGCTTTTCCTGCACAATTAAATCCTGATAAATATTCTTCCCTCATAAAAATAGTAGACTATCTCTCTCTGGGCATTGTTTTTCTCTTTTCATGTTACAAAAAAATATTCACAGAGCTTGGTAGGAAACAAACAAGCAAACAAAAACCCCAAGTGGGTACTAAAGCTACCAGTGCCCTATTTGAAGAACCCAAGAGAAACACAAAAGGAAACTGCAGCCATCAATAGAACATATGGAAATGCTTCCTTAGGTCTCAAGCTGGACATTGAATTTGTGCAGTGACAAACCCCACGGGGCCAGCTCAGGGCTCTCGCCGGCTCCTTCCTGCAGCTCTTGCAGCTCGTGCTCACTGACAGCACAAGGAGAGGTACAAAGGCAAGTGGAAGCAGGATTTCCTCCTGCCAGAGCCTCTGTGTAAGGAAAGGGAAGCCTCCTTGTGCCTCCAAACCCCTCCTGGCCACAGCCCAGCCCAACAAAACAGACCAAAAATCCACCCCATCAATAGGCAGTCCAAGCACTCCTGCCCTCTAAGCATAACATTGACAGACAAAAATGTATTGGAGATAAAAAATTAATGATAAGGGCCCCAAAGAGAGTATTTTCTACTTATTTTTCATTCTGACGTACTTATTTTTCATTCTGACGTACTTTTAGTAACTTCAGATAAGCTACTGATTTAAATAGTTGCATCCAAAAGGATTCCAAACCCATCTATGTGAAACATCTCAGAGCAGTCTGCTTTGGCAGAAGATCTAAGCACAGTAGTGCTTAGATAGGATAGTTTTAAAAACTCATTACCTAATTCTCATGTCCTGGCATATGCTGATGAAACCACTGTGTCCCATCCCCACCTGTGAACCAAGATTTCTTAGATTCCAGAGTAATAAATCCTCACAGGTTCTGTAGAGTTCTTTACACTGTAGAGCAAACTCCCTAATCATGGGAAACTGCAACACTAAAACTGCTATGGAATATCCTCTGGTGTCACCTTTTCCACAGGTGGCATCAAATGTCAGAACAGCAGAGAGGTCTGCAGACAAAATTAATGCAGCCTCCACTGCTCTGCTCCATCTCAGTTAGAAATAGGATATGAAATATGGACATGGGGTTGCAATCAGCCTTTCTGAAGAAATAATAACCTGGGAAATTCTGACTCATGCTGATTTGTGATCAAGGGCTGTGACTGAGATACCAAAAAAAGGGATTGAATCAGATTTTCATGGCTGTGTCAGAATGAATTAATTCTCATCATATAATTGGAAAAGATTTAACATCACAGAAATATTTTTAGAATGACAGGAGGATATGGAGGCTGTGGTAAAGAAGAAAACATGATTATTGTTCTGTATAGACTGACAGTGAGGAAAGATAAAAAAGAACTAAATATACCATAAAATAACAGCTTGGTGAAAGAGCTGCCAGCAGGAACATCCTGAGGAGGCGACAGCAGTTGCAAACATCTGGCACCACTGGCTGCAAAAACGTCACAGACAACGCTGATGACAGAATAATCAGCAGTGACACATCTCCAGGAGAGATGGGAAAGTTATCTTTAAGTTTACCCAGAGCAGTCCAAGAATCTCCTTGCAGTCACTGCTGATTTTCACCCTTCAGCTAAATACATAAGAGGTGGCTGCCTGGCCTTCTCCAATGGCCACTATTCACCCCATGACCCCTCAGAGAAGTGGTAATTTTTTTCTCTCACTTTTGTAACTCCTAAAGTAAATCAGATGTCAGATGATCTCACTCTGAATCTAGCTAAACCAGAATCAGGCTATTTAAATTCTAAATGTTTGCCCATAGCAACTATTCAAGTCAGCATAGCTAGTTCTTTTTAAAGTCAACGTTTGCTATTAATTTGAATTCATTTTCTAGCTTGCCCGTTGTAACTAAACCCACTAATGGAAAAATAAGTGCACATATTTTAGAGATAGTTGCTTGGGGTTTTTTCTCAGCCAAACGAGCTAGAGATGCTGCTAAGTGGAAGATTAGACTTTAAAGTCCAACTCAATAGACAGGAGCTTATCTGGCAGCAAATTCCACAGACACAGATGGAGGAGTGTGAAATCCCCACTGCAAAGCACAAACAAAGGAGTATCTCTCATCTCTCGTAAAGACTGCCCACCTTCATCCAAATAAACCCTTTGATACTTCTGTCAATATCTGTTATTAGCAAAAAGACTTATGTAATAAATTAATTATATGATGAAAGAGCCATTGCTGAAGAGCAATAGGTGTTATCAAGGGCAGAACTAAATGCCATCAATCTAATTCAAGATGTAAGAAACAAATCTGACTCAGATTCTCTGTCCAGTGTTGTTTTCTCCTATATCTTCATGATCCCTATGATAGAGAGACTGTCAGTAGTATGTGCTTGACGTGATAAAAGAGCTCACTTATCTTCAGGGAACATGCCAGACATTCATGGTGACCCATACAAAGTAATTCAAATACACCTAACACCCTGTGCTGTCTAGATAAAGGGAAAAAAATTGAAAAAGGAAATCAAAGCCTATGGCTTATGTGGCCAACACAAAGACAAAATGAGCCACTGGTGTCAGTGAAGAAACCAGGCAAGAAAAGGATGGTATCTTGGTCACTGGGTTGTCCTTGCCTTGCCCATCAATATAACCTGATCTCTCTTTGCCTAACCTGTTTTTCCACTGCTGTCAGACAGCAGTCCACCCTGTTTCCACGTTTGCATATTCCTGCTTCCCTACCTCAGGCATCTGGACCCCTTCTTAAACCTTCCTGCACAGAAACCAGACACGTTTTCCAAGAAAATCAAGCACTGCCTGGAGGCAACTTTTCTCCTTCCCTTCCAATTTCAACAGTGCATTCAGCCCCTCCTACTGATGTTCTTCTCTCTCTTCCTCCTCTTCCTAAAAGAGTCTTGGCTTTCCAGAAAAACCATTAAGCACAGGGGCTAATCCTTGCATAACCATTGATTAATGATTAACCACAGACCACAGGTTTTGACCTAGCAAGCCCTGCACAGAACCCAGTAACAAGCAGATGGCAAAGAAAAAGATCCAGCAAAGCACTTAAGCACATAGCTATCTTTAGGAATGTGAATTAACATACTTATTCAAGCATATACCTGATTTCTGGCATACCATATAACTACATATACATGGAGATAGGTAGGGAATTTACCATCCTGCTGAATTTGGGCCCTGCAGCCTATGCAGTCTTCTTTTCTGAGCACCTGAGAATGGGTTCCAATTGTCCAGCTGGAAACAACACACCTTTAAAAATACAGTATTCTACTTCCAATTGAATTTTCCCTCCACCAGCTTTTATCCCTTACTTCTGCCTCACCATCAGATTGTTACTTTGACTTTTCATATCTTGTCTGGTTTTTGTGAAGCACTGATCTTTTAGGTATCACACCCAAAACTGAAGAACTAGAAATTATCATAAAAATAGTCAGAATAGTGATTATGGCTCAAAACCAAATTATTTATGTATTTCTCTTGAGTGTGTAATTAGGCTGAGTTGAAAATGTGGGTCCCTGAAGCTCCACAGTGGAATTCTTATTAGTTCAGTTTTCTTTCCAACTATCTCTAGCTTTGATCTCCATCATGAGGCCAATTTCCATTCACCTGGCCAAGGGGTGCTACAAACAAGATCCTAAGACTCTACCATACCAGGAATGAAGCTATAAAAATGCGTTATGACAAATGCAGGCAGTATCAAGGCTCATCTCTGACATAAGCATACATATTCCAGGGTAGGGAAAACATTGAACCAGCTCTATCTAGAACAAGCAGGGGTACAAACAGGGGCAGAAAACAAAACGCCCAGTGTTTTTGTCAAAAAGATGCTTTCACACAAGCCATGCTATGATAACAGTGGATTGCTGATGTCTGGGATGGGCTCAGGAGAGTGATGGCTGCTGCCTACGAACACCAGAGAGAGCAACGAAAAGCAACCAGGGAAACACCACTGCAGAATGAGAAGGAAATGCCAGTGCCTTCAGAAACATATTGAACAAATTGTCACCAGTCTCCTGGTTCAAGTGAACACCTGTGGGGCTCAGAGGCATTGGGATCCTCTGGCCTTGGCCAGGCAAAGAGGGAGCACTCTGCATTAAAGATTTCAGAAGCTTCAGATCTTTCCTTGCAAGTGGTGCAGTCTTTATTGGCACAGCACCAGCACGGGAATAGGATTATTGGATTTGAAAAGCTTTTTCCCTGGAGTGGTCTTTATCCTCTTAAAAAGATAGAGCAATTAAACTTTTTTTTTTTTTTCTGAAGAGAATTAATCATCTGTGAACAGTCACACTGGTAGCCAGATGCATCACAAGAGATTTTCATCTTCTTAAACACATAGTCAGTGGCTAGCAATCTGTTTTATCAATCTATTATCCCTAGCTACAGACCAAAAATTTACCAATCTCAAATAATTATAATTTCTAAATCTAACATGAACAGATGGAATGGAATTTCTTTTTAAATTTTTTGTAAAGGCCTTAAACATCCAAATGATGCTAATGCCTGAGAATCAAAACTTGTGACCGGACATTCTGTTCTAGCCAATAGACATGGAATGCTTTGTATAAATTTCACAAAGTTCTGCCATCACTACCCCACTACAATTTCCAAGAAAACAGGAGGAAGCACTTACCTAGTGCATGTCAGTACAAGGTATGACCAAAAGTCGCAACAGAGGGGAAATGTAAAAATTATTGTCACAGGAACATATTTATGAAAATGCAATTAAGAGGGCATCATAGAAGAATGCAAGATTGAGATTTTCCTAAATATCTGAGTAGGAGAGAGAAGTCCATTGAGCACAGCACCTTGCAGGATCAGCTGCATCACAAGCAGAGCTGATGTAACATCTGCATCAAAGCTGGGAGTGGATTCAACACAAGTAGAAAACCTTTAGAAAAGAAGTAATAGCTCAGCATGACTAAAAATTATCTAGTGAATGGCATCCCTGCCCATGCCAGTGGGTTTGGAACTAGATGATCTTTAAGGTCCCTTCAATCCCAAACCATTCTATGATTCTGTGAAGGACAAGTCCTGGCTTCAATCAACACAGCTTCACAAATCAATACTGTCAAAATGTTTTGTTTTCCTCAGGATAAGCCAGACAAGGTCTGGAAGAGCTTCTGCTTTTCCGTGTTTGGCCAAAAAGAAGGGATGAGTGAGCAAAAACCAAGGCTAGACTCTGTTCACAGTGTAACCCAGAGTGACTCCACAGGTAGCTATAAGTTTAAGCAAAAATGAGAGCAAAGATGGGCTATAGGTATGGACTTCTATACTGAACTCAACAATAGTTCTGCTTTTGCAGCTTGGGAAGAGAAAAATAAAGGAGGATACTGGACTACAGAGCAACCTAATTTTTAGCTCCATTGCTGATATGGATGGAAAACCCTATTTTATTTTATTAAAGATGTCAATTTTTTTTAATAACCCAGACACCTACAGGGATAACAAATTCACATCCTCTGTACGGTAAATTGCATATTCAGCAGCTGTGAGGCCAATTAGACACTGAAATGACAAAGTGCTGTCTCAGGCCAGCAGAGACATACTGCACAGAGACAGTGTTTAGTTTTATCACACTAGCAGTGTTTAGCTGTCATCTGTCATACAGGCTTAGGGGAAAGGGCCTCCACAGCTGGAACAGCTGCAATAGCTGGAATTGCAAGATTAGCACAATGTTATACTTCTACCAGATCGCTCAAATCACATCCAAAACTTGCCCCCAGCTCCAAATGCACTCTTTTTGTCAAGCTATAGCTTTATGAATGAGGAGGAATTAGCTTTCAGCATTACAGCCCAAAGTTTCAACTGTTTAAACTATTTGGCTGAATTGAGAAAGGTATTAAGAAACTGCAAAGATTAATTTCCTCTCCCAGCATATTGTCTCTCTCTTTTTGAAAAAAAAAGACACCTATTACTTACAGATTTTAAAAAAGGAACTATATTAGACAAACAAAGTAAAATGCAATTATATGTAGCATTAAGTATCAGTTAAGAGTGCATTTTTTAAAAAGCAGCATAGATATCCTAATGGCTTAAATCAGAAAGCTAAAACCTTTGCTAATGCAAGGAATTCTTTGAAACGTCTCTCAAAAGAATACACGGCTCCATTAGATTATTATTCTCTAAGGCCCTGCCCTTGCTCGAAATGCCTGTAACTAACTATAGCTGTATAATAAATTCAGTCTACACACAATTATTTCAAGTAGTTTATGCCTTTAGTAGAAGTAAAGGAAAGTCAAAAGCTTTTTAATTGGAACCACTGTTTCCAGACTTTACTTTCCACACTTCCAACACATTGCAAAGGCAAGATAAACTTCTTAGTGTAAACCAGCAACATTTGCCTCCTTAGAGCAACAGCCAAATCAATCATCTCAGCAGATATTTAATATGAAGACTCCACTTTTTTTAGGGGCCTATCTTTGCAGTGCCAGCATCTGAACTACAACATACGCATAACATAAACACCACTTACTATTGTCAGAGTTTTCATATTTCCTTGAGTTTGTATGGGTAAAGTGGCCCATCTTGCCTGTGCTAGGAGCAATATTTCAGCTTACCAGAACTAAAGAAACTTTATAGCACAGAATGTATTTTTCCACTGGTCGTTTTGTCCTGTAGCAGCCTCCATTTTTCTCAGCCTGGGCAACAAAAGCCAGACTAATCCCTTTTAAATTTATTCCTACTCCAGTACATTTGCAGGCTCTCCTGATGCTGATGTGGACATTTTGTGGATATAAAGTGCCCTATAGCACATTATGTGTCAGATTTTGTCCTTTCTGTGCACCTGTGGCAATGCCTTCCCCTCCAAGAGGTGCAAAGGTGCATCAGGTGAAAGCAACAGGTGATCTCACCTGAGGAAATACCAGTGACCTGCAGAGCCTCTGAGCAACTTGGTAATTCAACACCTCATCCAGACGGTGTGTCTGAAATGCTGATCCCTCAGACACCCTATTTCACCTGGATCTGCCTGTTCTCACTGACTTGGTGTTTGCCCTTTGCTGCTCAGCCCAAATGCCCCTGCAGATCTCGAGGGCAGGCGGACGCTGCCTTCCCCAGCTCATGGGCACAAACTCTCCAGTGCTGACAGCCAAACACAAAGAGGAGGAAAAAACCCACTGCATTGACATGGCCAAGAGGAGCTCTGGCTTGCCTGAAAGTGCTGTGTCCAGCAGCCTCATCATCACAACCCAGACAGGCAGAGCTGGAGCACAGACAAACCCTCAAGCACAAGGAGCTGCCTGGGTCCCTGGGCTAACTTTTGGGTGCCTATTGCATCTGGAAAAACACTTCCCTCCAGAGGTGCAAAGCAGGGACTAATTAAAATGGCAAGAGATGAGTTATTTATTAAACTGTTTTCACATTTTCAGCTGTGTTAGAGAGCTTCCTGCAGCTGCCATAGAGACAACAGCTACAGACAATAAAACTTTATGAGCAATTTGAATTCTCTCTCCCCTAAGGAGATGGAGAAAAACAAGGACAACTGACTGTTTGCAGGTCCTGTGTATCTTGCCTTCATTAAGTAGGACTCTGTTTAAGCACTTATTATGCTTCTCCATCAGATAGTCACAGACTTCCACAAAAAGGATTAATTGTTTATAGCTTCCACTTTCAACAATACCCTATAAAAATACACCGCAGTCATATCTGATTATCCAATTTTGTTGAGTGCAAAGCACTCCCGGCACATCAGTCTGCTTATTTGCACGTGTCACAATAGCAACAAAATGGATTCCCGTGGGCAATGGAAAATAAGCTTTGCACTTGGAAAATAAAATAGTAATAACCACACAGTAAAACTGCAGATGCATGTAATAAATTAGATTTATCATCAGTCTTATACCATTAACACCTGAAATTTTCCCATAAATCTACCTCATTTAAGGCTTATTTAATGTCTCTTCTAAAGGTGACCGGGAGCTAGAGATTCAAACTACGTAAGAACTGACAGGCATGAAAAAAGAAAATAATTTCTTTCTTTCTTTCCCTACAAAATGTGCAACTTCCTTTTCAAAGAGACACCAGCTGGAGGCATAAGCTGGGTACCTTTCCATCCAGGAGCAGTTCAGTTCAGTTTTGACTCAGACATTTGCAAACATAAAGCAATAAGAAGCTAGGAAGAGGATCTGGTGAATGAAGAAATTTCTCAAATATCTAATATAATATACAGAACTTCCATTTAGTTCTCCTAGAATCTGTACATGTATTAATGATTGAAACATACATTTATACTATATATGTTTCTACTTCAGGTAAATCTAATAAGCATTCAATATACATGCATTTAATACACATGCATTTAAATTTTTCCAATCTTACAAGGTCTTCCTAGTCTTTCACATATTTTATATTTACAAGATGTGGTGAGACTTAGCTTTTAACAGGTGCCTCTCAGAGTGTCAATCTAAATAAAATTACCCTTGATTTTCAAAGCCTGTGCTGGTAAAAGACCAAGAATACTCTGAAATACTTCATGAATGAAAACACTGATGGATGGGAGAGGAGTGTGAAGAGAGTAATGAAGAGTAAAGAGGTGTGATTGCTGATCATGAGCACACTGTACCTCACATTACCCACTGGAAACACAGGATGAGTAGTGAGGTATGATGGAATCATAACTGTTTTGCAGGCCCAGTTTTCTGTACTTTTAGAGCACCTGCATTGTGCTTTGAAAAAAAGACACTAGGTGGTAGGATCAGATGACCTTCATAGGGCCTTTCCCATCTTAACCACTCTGCAATGCTCTGCTGCAATGGCACTGCCCAAAAAACAGAGTGATTTTCAAAAAGGCACCATATAGAAGAGGCAAGCCTGTAATCCCCCACCAAAGGAAAAGGAAAATGCTGAGAACACTCATCATGCTGTACTGCACACGTGACTGAGGGAAGCTGCCAACCTCGCTGTCCTGCAGGGAATCCGTGGAACGAGCACATGCCAGGCTCAAGCCCAGTGCTGGAAAGAAGCAGGTTAGTATGAGACAACACCACTTGGTTCCCATGAGCTGCCATCCTTCCTCCACAGCTCTGAAGACTCCAGAATTTAAACAGCTGGGCCTTTCCTTTTCTTTTTTTGATGCTTTATTATAGCAGCAAGGCAGCAGATTGCCTATATTCCATTTTTCTCGGACTCTTTTTAAAAGTGTGAATGAGCATGTGTGTATGTTGAAGTGATAACATAAGGACAAGCCACATTTTTAGTAAATATTACTTTAAATTATCCTGGTATGTAAAAGTGCACTTGTGTAAAACTAGCTGCCCAAAAAGGAAAGCAGAGCTGTAAACCATCCTGCCTGCAAGCTGAGCATGTCAGCAGGAGAGCCACTGTATAAGGGCATGTTTACAGGTCATGTAAGCCTGCACCTACGCTGGAACTCATGCTCCAAAACACAGAACATGCATGCACTCCATTGGCACAGACCCCTCTAGGAGAGCCCTTGCAATGTGGCAGAAAACCAGCTGAGACCCTGGTCAGAGGAGACCAGATTCCTGGGTGAATTTAGAGGAAAGCAAGGAAAAGCCTCCCACCTGTGGCTGTCAGCACTGTGAACCTGATGGCTGAAGCCACTTCGAGGTGGATTAAAACTAGTCCCTCCTTTTGAATCAGTTCAGCAGTGACAGGCAAACCACGGTCCCAGCTCAGCTCCAGTTCCCTTGGCTGCAGTGCAGCGGACCATGCAAGCCTTTTTCACCTGGTTCACTTCAAAATCCAGCTGGCAAAGAAGCTGCTTAAAGAGCTCTGCCTTTGAACATACAGCAAGGACAGCCAGACCCAGGAACATCTGTGACAGCCACATACACCTGTGCAGTGACAGCAGTACTGACACATGGGTAATTGTCAGTAAGGCTGATGCTGTGGGGAAAGCCATAAGCAGAAGGAAATGAAAAATTAAGGTAAAAACCAGTTGGTTTTAGTGATGCTAGAATGTTGTGCAATGCCTGTGATGCAGAGAGACAGGCAGGACTGAACTGGGTAACAAGGCTGATGGCAGGTGACACCTTTTGCTCTGGCAAGTCATTTAACTCTCACAGGCTCTGGGCCTCCATTCAAGTCTGTCTTTATTAGATCTGTAAGACAGGAACAGCATCACTAGCCTTAGTCATTACCCTGTTTTACTGCGTTCCTTATTTGGGCTGGAAGTGATTTGCCAGTGTAATGCAGACAAGCAAAATGAAAATGTACAGTTTTGGATGTTGTCACTTCTGGGAAGATAAATGCACACTGTCCATTTCCCTGCAGAACTGGGATCTTGCAGTGACACAAGACTTATTGCTGCAGGTCTTTCCTTTGACTAATCTCATTTTGGAAGTGAAGTTACGTTACTGGGAGTGGGGAGGGAGTAATTCTGCAATAAACAGAAAGACTCCAGAAAGAGTAAAGTTTTTAGTCAGATTCTTACACACAAAAGCAAATGGAGACTGTGCAGAGGTGCAGTTTGACCCTGTAACCCTACAAGCATTGAGAAAATAGTAAGACCTAAGAACAAGAAACATGTTTAGGGTTAGGGGGCAATAAATCACTGAACTGGAATCTGAAATGCTAGGCTTTTCTGTTCAACATACTGCTGCAGCATCTCCAGCCTCCATCAGATGCCCTGCATGCCATACCAGGCTGAATTCAACCATATGTTTGTAGCTAAGCTATGAAATTCATTTGTCAAGTCCTGGGAGTTTTTGGCAAGTTGTCCTGTGCTATATGTGTGGTCTGCTGCACTAGAGCAGGCATGCAGAGCATAATAATGGGAATGTCTATAGGATCCAGGGGCAACAACAGATTTCCCTTCTCTGACTTTTAGTGCTGTTTAATAATGAATGGAGATGGAGAGGACTCAAGTGGAAGCTGTTTCAGCACAGTTTCAGGCTTATAGCCTGCTGAAGGCTGCTGGAACAAGCTATAAACACATATCTGAGCTCCACGCCAACTGTGTAAACTCAGAAGCTGCTTGCTTCATTCAGGGACCTCATACCCACCAAAGAGTCAGGAGCCTCTTGGACTAGAGGTAAGTCAGTGGCTGGCAGAAATCACATTTTCCTTGTGAAAGGGTATGTGGAAGATGTTAGGACAATTCAGGGGCAAATGATGGATAGGAAATTGTTTCTCGGGTGTTTTGAAAGGAAACATATAATCCAGAGTTATGGACCCTCATTAATCAGGCACAGTAGTCCTGAGGAGCCAAATCTCACAAGAACAGCCGTAGAACTTGGAGTCATTTGTAAGCTCTTCCTAATTGAACCCTTGGCACGACATTTGCCCAAATTCTCCATCCCAATTCAAATATCACTACCTTGGCCTATGAACAGTTGCCTAGTGGCTCTGATTCAAGCTGATTCACAACAAAAGATGAATCTTTCTGCACCTAAAAAAAGAAAAAGCTGCTGAGAAATTCTTCAATTCCTCTGCCTTGTGCAATCTCAGGCCAGGACTTCTTTGCAACAAGGTCAGTCTCATTTCTTCATCTCCTGAACATATGACCCTCTTCCTTGCTGTGTTGATTGCTATGGGTAGTCCTGCCACCATATTTTTTAATACAGCACAGAATGCAGAAAGGAGGCAGAACTGTCAGAAACAAGTTTAATTGAAGTTTTTGATACACAGCATGAAGCTGTCACTAACAAAGATTAAAAGGCTGTGTGGCAGGGAAAAGCCTCATATCATCTCACCTTCAGAAGAAACTTCAGCTCTTGAAGGTACCATCTAATCTTTTCCATGGTGGAAAGAAGACCCATGAAACTACTGTTACGTGGAGAAGTGCTGCAATTTGCCTCCCAGTGACAATGCAAAGCCAACTCTAAGGCTGTGTGCTGACACTGCTGGTCCCCCAGCAACCTTGCTGCCCTTCAGTCCTCAGAAATTCTTTTCAGTTCTTTTAAGATGTGTAAACTCAAATAGCCCAAACCTTGACAGCCTGCACCTCTGGGACTGAGTCCTCATGAATGCCAAACTATCTTCATTTCAGCTGACGAAGCAGAAGACACAGGCACTCAGCACTCCTCCTCCTCCAATCCCAAAAGTATATCCAACCTTCAGACTCCAGATTCTCTCAGGTAATTTGGAAGATAGCCATGTTTCAAATATCTCCATTAAACCTGACAGAAAAATCACACCAGTGCTATCCAGGAAGGATTTAACCACAGCACATAAAATGCACTTCCCCACTATGACACAGAAAAAGCAAAAGATGATATAAAAATAGAGTCTTATGAGGTAGATGACACACTCCAGGCTATTCTCTGATAGAGCTACACCTCTGAGCAGAAATCCATTTACTCAGAGATGGCTTCTAGTGCTATATGGCAGCAGCTGTTTCTCACCTCCCACTGATGTTATATTTACATGCTAAGTTTCAAACACCCACTGATCCAGGCTGAGGTCCTGAGATGCTCTGGGGAGGAACAACAGCTGTATCCCTGTACTTGTCCCAGAACAGAGAGGGGACAGGCAGTGTCAGGCTGGCACTCTGTCAGGGATGGCTTAGCATCACCTCTGTGCTTGGACCCAGGTACTCACCTGTGGGAAATGGATTCGTAGAGAGTTCTTAGGGATTGACAGAAGGCTCACACATTATGCACATTGGTGATAAGAAATGGTGACTTAGAAATGCCATGGAATAGGACAGATATTGTTGAGACAGAAATGGAGCTAGAAAAAAGTTTCAAAGGATGGTTTTGTAAATAAGAATAGATAATTTGGAGAAATAGAATTATGAAAAAAAGCATTGTAATAGAATCCATGAGGATGATTTGCTTTAAGGCATTTTACAGCATCATGTGACAAAAGCTGATAGGCCAAGAAACACATATAATGTAATTAGGAAATAGTTGGCTTCTGACAGTGATGGCGTGAATTAGAACATCCGTGTTGTCTCACCCTTCATATCAGACTGAAAATGGAATAAAATTTTTTTAAAACACCTCTCAGTTGCCCCACCTCTGGGCCAGAAAAGGGCAAAACCCGACACTCACCTAGGAGCTGCACGCCACGGGTGAGCCCATAGACGTCGATCAGGGCCCAGAGGGGCTCTGCCGTCCTCACACCGCTGAAGAACAGCATCGCAGCAGACTCATTCACCCGGTAGAAAACCCGGCCCTTCTTGTCCACCCAGAAAGCTATGATGTTTCCCTCGTTTGCAAACTCTTCTGGCAGAGCCTTGGCCCAAAAGCCACTTTGGGAAACCAAATCAGGGCACGCGTACTTTGGCAGAGTATCAGGGTTAATCCTCGATGGGTCCTTGGAAGTAAAGCCGAGTCGAAGAGCCCCACTCCAGCAACACTGCTTTTTAGTGATCTGCAAAGACAACAGCAGCAATGACAGCACTGGGCACTTGAACATCAACTTACACACCACAGGCTTTATGCATCAAATATTGGTGGCCAGCATGCAGACAGCCCCATCAGGTTTAGGAAACATTTTACCCGCCAAACACTGCTGTAGCTTTCTCAGCTGCACACAGCAATGCTGCTGCACACTTAGGATATGGTGACCATATTTAAAACCAAATAAATCAAATTAAATCTATGTGGATAGGTGAAATTTAATTACAGCTGCATATGATTCATTTCTATTTCTAGGATAATCCCTTTTGGTCTACGAATAACCCTCTCACAAAATGTGCCAAAAATGGCCACAAGACCTTTTATCTCAGCGAGCTCTTCCCCCATGGTGCTCAGATGATGGGGTCTGAGAGAAAGGCTCCAGAATCACAGTTACCACCACAGTGTTTTCTGGTTTCCTGGGAAAGTAAAAGACAGTCTTTCCCTTTTTTAACTTGTCATATTGGATGACATATTGAAATCACAGCCTTGCAGCAGAGAACTTGTGTGTGGGAAAGCACAATATAGAGTATTTTACTTTGTTAAATACAAAATTTTGAAGCAACAATAGATGTTTTCTTATGATGGGGAAAACCTACTTATTTCAGCTCTGAATAGCATTTAGTGAAATATGTTGTGCATAACTACACCCTACCCTGTCAGTATGAAATTACTCAGTGTGTCTGGGGTCAGGAACGTCTGCTATGGTTTTTGGAATGGTTCATGCATCATATCCATCCTTCTGCACCTGACAGACAGCAAGACAAAGGATCAGATGCCTCCAGAGCCATCAACTTCTACTCACAAAAACTGAGTCCTGGCCAGGAGGGCCCCTGTGGGGGGCAGGCAGCAGGTCCTAAGCATATGCAGCACATTGAAAATACAGCCCAGTTACAGGGTTTCTTTTTTCCCCATGGAAGCAAGGAGTCTTCCAGAGTTAATACGGTCCTCAGACGATGTCCTTGGTGAAGTTTTTCCTCTCCTGTTACTGTTTGAGTATGAAACTGCTAGAAATTGTTCCTCACAAAGGGATTCAGCCTATCAGCATCCAGACTATGACATGAAAGATCTAAGGATGCTGGGTCCAACCTTGATGCAGGGCCAAGACAGTTCCTGCATGCCAGCTGACACACAAGCACCGTATCTGTTCACATTTTGAACCTGCAGCAAACACAAGAGCACTTGAGATAGTCCTCTTCCATCAACGCCTTGGCAGCCTCAAGCAATTCCACTGCTGGCCACAGAACAAGAGCAGAAACACGGATAGGTACCACCTGCCAGGTGCCACACAAAACTCGGTGCCTTTCTGTAATTTCATGCTCTGCCAAAGCACTAATGGTTCAGATGAATGGCAATGACAGAGACTAAACTGTCCAGGACTGCAGGACTTTGTTCTCAAAAGCCTGGCAGCAGCCACACGTCCCAGTTTGGAAGCACAGAATTTTCACCAAGGAATTGTACAAGTCGTTTTCTTTGGAGTTCTGAATTCCCTGCTAATCAAATTTGTAAATACTGTATTTTTCTTTTACATACTCCTCTCCAAGGCAAATTTGGAACACGTGCCTTGGGGTCACAATAATCTTCCAACAAAGACATTGTTCAAAGCCTAGAGATTTCTGTTTTATAATTCAAGTATCAGAGAAAATAACTCAGAGCTCAGAAAAAAGTTATCAACAGACAATTTTTCAGTTAAGGGAGTGCTGTTCTTTATTCCTACTCAGTCCATCCAAGCACCTAAACTGTTTACATGAAACACTTGAGAACTGACCTCAGTCCCAGGAACCATGGGAAGCTCCTGCTTGTGGGATGGACACTGGGATGACACTAAAAAGGACTGAAACAGATTTGCTACTTTATATACCTGGCCAGGGTGGGATGGATGTCCTCAGTAGAAGTGAGGTTAACAGGGTGTGCACATGACAAAACAGGGAAACATAATACACAATACAATACTCCAAGAAGAAGCCTGGGTTATTTTTTGCAGCAAATTTACTGCAAGCCCTGAAAGCTTTCATGTCTAAGATAAATATGGCCTCATTGTCATTTGTACAATTCAGTCTCTTGCCAATACTTCACAGCAATCACAGGCAGCCTGAAACAAATATTCATATGGTAATTGAGGCTGCACATGTTTCATGTATTAATCAGCACCTATAAACAGTTCTCAATACAGTCTGACCACAGGCAAACTAATATCCAAATTAAAATCAAGTATAAAGCCTGCCAAGAATTAGACACAGCTGGACAAAGGGTACACAGTTTTGCTAAAAAAGGCAACAGTTAATGATGGACCAAATTCTCTTTTCAGCAGCCACTGCTAGCAGAAAAGCTTGGGAGGTCCACTGGGTACCAGAAAGGGAGGAAAACACAGAATCACCATCCAAACTGCCAAACCATTGCTGCTTTCACAGATCCAGGCTCCTGATCTTTACTGCCTTATTCCATCTTTGAGAACTATACTTCCTAGCAATGCCCCAAATTACGTGGAAAAAACCACACTGGTGCATTTGTCTGCTTGACAGCCACATTCCCAGAGCTACAAAACAATGTCAGAATAAAACCTGAGATACAATAGCTAATAAGCAGAATGGAATCTCCTTACTTCTTTCCTCAGTTTTCCAGAGGGAGTTTAGACTTTAAAGGACCTGAATGACTGGGTCCATGGTTAGTCTGTGCTGGTAAGAAGGTCTAAGATGCTGCTTTCCACAAGCACAAACAATAGCAAGGCAATTACAGGATGGACTTATCATACAAAAGCAAGGATGCTTTCACATTTCATCCCTCCCTAGAGCACAAGTTCTGCTAAAGCCTGTTGATTACTCCCATGAGACCTTCCCATTGGAGTCAGCAGGAGCTCTGCTCATAAATCTCTTGTGCAGATTTGCATGCATATCCTCCACATATTTATGCAAGCTAAAATCCCCAAATACACAGAGATAAACAAGTGTGAATTTTCAGAGATAGCTACCTTGTTTCAGAATGAGGAAGAAATAACCCAGAACCTTTGCCTAAACCACTAAATCCACTCAAATCTTTGATGGTGTCTTCAAAAGTGAAATGCTGCTTTCATCTCCTCCCAGATTATTTGTCGCAGTTGCTTGTCCAAACTGCTGGGCCAACATGGGAAAAATCTCATTAGGAAATGTGAGAGATTCCTGCTGGGCTTCCAGCCTGCATAGAAGCAGTAAGAGCTCCACAGGAAGCACAACAAACCTGTAGTTTGTTACTGTAGGGAATTTCCTATCTCTGGGCCTGAGCCTGACAACACTGAAATCTCCATAAATTTCCTGGAGGCATGTCCCTTATTCTTTGCTCCTTTGCTGGCCTCAGGGAAGAGACAGGGAAGGCTGATATTCTGCTGTAGGACCCAGCACTCTAGGACCTCTAGAAATGGGCAGCAACAAGATCATTCAAACTGCTGGGTATCTGTATGCTGACAAACCTTCTGGAAAACTCCTTCAGCACAAATGAAGGATTTGCAGTCAGATCATTCATATGTGCCATGAACTGAAGAGGCCAAAGAAGATGACCTATTTTGTGCCAATAAAGGCATGAAATCAGCTGTGAACAGAAAAATGCAGCCCCACTATAGGGCCTGAGGATTGGAAAGCATCTGTGGATGAAGTTTCAAGGGTCCCAAGCTCCTTAAGGTGCTGATAATCTGAAAATGGTTCAGTTCCTAAGGACATGGAGGAGTTTGCTCATCAGAAAGCCGATTCTGGTGTTCATGGAAGAATGAACATGGTTCATGTTGTCTTAGAGGAGCTGGATTTTCCATGTCAGCTGCCTCATGGCATGGTACTAGGGGTACAAACTCCAGGCTACAACAGACACAAAGGAAGTGAAATCTAATGTCTAACATCAATGTAAGCATTTCTGGAAGGTGGATTTCCCTTTTGTTCTCAGTTTCCACAGCAGTCTATACCTATGGCTCCAAGAACTACAGTGACAAAAGCAGAAGTACCAGTGAAGATTGCAGATCTTTAAGGCCAGTATCTGACTACTGTGCTTTTCAAGGAAGGGCTAAAAATCTGCTGCAAGCACCAAAGCCCATTACACCCCAGCACTCATTCCCAGCAGCTCTAGGGGCAAAAAGGGAAGATATAATTTACTCACCTTAAGCCTGATTTGTTCATAAATGACAATGGGCCTGTTGCTGAAGGTAATGGCATTGCAGAAGCTAGCCTGGCGCTTCACCACCTTCTGTGTTGTGTCCATGATGATCTGGGATCCCTTGGTGTGAGGATGGAAAAGCAGAGGGCTGATGGACAGAGTTCCACATTGTGGGATGGGGAGACAGTGCTTCTGCTTGTGGTGGCATCGGTGGGAGGAGGTTGAGAACGACCCACCAAAGGAATCTGAAAGCAGAATGGGGAAAAAAGGGGTTTCAAGTCTACTGTGAGTAATATGGAAATTTTCAATTACCTAAAAAAAGAAAAAAGGCAGCAGAGGTACTTCAGAAAAAAGTATAGATAAAACAAGAAAAAAGTTTGCCAGATCTTTAAACTGTAAACAACTGAGGGATTTGAGAGCATCTTCAGCAATAACAGACTGCACAGATACTGAAGACTCCTGTTTGGACAATCTGACAATACAGAGCGTGACACTGAGACTGCACCTCAGCACTGAAATCACAGGCCATCTTGAGGCCACAGACCAGGACAGAACACAAGAATTGGTTCTAAAACTGGAGCAAAGCGCTTGTGAAGTTGCTGTATCAAAGCTGTCACACCTAGGGAACAATCTTTCACTTCCAGAGGAAGTGACCATTTCTCTCACACCTCCTTTGCAACAGCAACTCCACTGACCTGTGCCCCCCTGTGACTCTGGATGCCCATCCACCTGTGCCACGTTCCAGCTCAGGCACACACACTGCTGATTTATACTCGAGCACCACTCAGCAGTGACCCACCTGCACCTCTCCACCAACTCCCATCCAGTCTCCTCTCTCCTCCACTGATAATCTCAGCAGAGATCCCACGTTTCATGAAGGCATTGACCAGCACACCAAGATTACAGTGAGGAAAGGTAAGGGGGAGAAAAGCTGCAAAGGATGGAAGAAGTTACATCTTTCTCCACTCAAGACTCTAGAGAAAGTCTTGATGCAGGATCTGCCCAGCCACGAGAGAAGCTTTGTTCCTGATTGAATGGACAGGCACATTTCTATTCAACAGGGAGCCTGCAGCAGTTCCAGCTCAAAACAACCTCTCTACTGAACACAAGTCATCTGCTTCCTTTTCCTTGTGTGCACATACACACTACATCATGCACATATGTTTGGGAGGAAATATTCCTAAATTTGGAAACAGAGTACCAATAGAATACAGGACTATTCTGTGACAGACTGAAGGATGCAACAAAAGCAAATATGACCTTAAGAATGTGCCAGTTTGTGCTGTAGAGATGCATGACTAAACAGTACTCTTCAAACACACAAACTATAGAAACTAATTATCTATATTATTCACACAAATAAATTGCTCACTGCTGTCTCTTTCTATAGCTACTATAAAATAATGCTTACTCCTCTAATATAACTCTTGGTTTTGTCATAAAAAGTCCAGATGTTCTTCTTTCCAGCCTTTGGGGTAGTCTTAGCTTGAAGCTACACAAACCTGTAGCAGCACATCCTCAGGTTGAGTGTGCTTAGCTATCTGCAGAATGTAAAATGCTGGCTTCTGATGATAACATTATAATTCAAATTCAGCAGCTGTCACTCTGGCCTTCTCATCTCCTCTGCTGGGTTTTTTTCCTCCCATTCTCAGCAACAGCACCGTTCCTTCAGAACAGAGCAGAGAGGTCATACAGCAGGGCTGTTGCCTTTAAACACTTTCATTAATGCTTTATGGGAGAGATGAATCAACTGGGAGTTTTTTGATGCTAAAAGTGATGTGAAACATGTCAAATTCCTTTTCCTGCTCTGTACCCACAGAGAAGGAGGAATAAGGTGCAGAGTACAGAGAAAAAGTAGAGGTTAACCAGAGCAGGCAGGTCACAGAGGGAAACCTTTGGGAGGAACAGACTGCACGAAAGGTGAGCTTGGCAGGGGAAGGTCAGGATGCAGAAGCTCACATGAGCCTGACCTTTTAACTTTGGAAAGGTCACTGCTGATCTGGGGTGGTGCACCATGGCTTTCCCCACAGACCAGACTGGCTGGTCAGAAGACAGCACAAGCTGCAGCAGCCCATAGACAGAATCTTCTCAGAGTACTGCTGAAAACCTGCTAAATTAGACACGTCTCATGCCCCAAAGAACAGGAGGCTGAATCCCTTCCAGTATCACCAGATTTCTGCAAACTAGGTGTGTTCTCTACTATCACCCCTTGGAAACTGCTATATTGAGACAAAAGTCACAAGAGAATGACCATGCCTGTCTGAAAACAGCCTCTGTGAGGAAGAGTTGCAAACCCAGAGGTGCACTGTGGAACTGTACAGCTTTCCAGCTTCCATGTGGGGGTCACAAAGAACAGCAGCTGCTCACTCCTTAGGTTTGACTTCATTTCTCCATTCGTGCCTGGTTACAGATGCTGTTTGAACTATTTCACCCAGCACTGGGATGGAACCCTGAACACAACCTCCCCATAATACTCTAAGCCCTGCCAAGCAAAAGTGGTAAAACTTGCTCCCCTGAGCCACAAGGCCAAGGACTGGCTCTTCTGGAGCCTTTCAGTGAGCCAAGGTGAAGGAGATGCTTACATGAACCCCACCATAACACAGCTGAATTGCACTGCCTTCAGTGTCCCGCTCCTAGGTGTGTCCTTTTTGGAGCTGTTTGGTAAAGCAGAGTATTTCACCAAAAGTGGCACACTCCTCCCTCCCTGAGTCTTAGATGTCCCTGGTCTCCTGGATCTCAACATCATGGATACAACACACTACACACAAAGCTACACTGGGAGTTCTCTGCCTAGAAAAATGCAGCTCAAAGCCTGTTAGGGGTTTTCACCAGAAGTGTTCATGCTCTGCAAACATTAAGCATAATCTCAAAGGCTTGGGATTTCTTAAATGCTGCAAAAAATGTCTGGATTTATTTTTTTTTAAATACATTTTGAAAATAGAGTTGAAAATATCTCGATAGACACTTATGAGAATACTTTAAAAAATCATTTCAGATTGCAAACTGACTGCAAGGTATTAAAGATAAATTTCTTACAGTATGAGAAATAAGTATCATTCAGAATTGAAAGAAACCGAAAACAAGACTTTAAAACAGAGCCCAAAGCCTGACATGCAGTAGCAAATGGAAATGACATATCCTTATCTGCCTGGGGAGAAGGAGAGGTCTGGGGTGGGGACAGAGGTCCCTGTGCTGCAGGAAAGTGAAACGAGCATGTAGGGCAAACACCACATGTGAATGGAGAAGTGTTTCAGAATTATTACCTTATCAAAAGAGGCTGACAGACAGTTCTTTATCTGGCAGGTGGCCTTACTGGATAAGCACTTAAAGGGAAGGATTTTGAGAAGAAAGAAAAGGAAACCATGTGCAGGTGTGGGGACAGGGATACCCACACAGTGCAGCAGAAAAGCCTGCCCCTGAAGGAGTATCCACACAGCCTTTCCAAAGCCGGGTAGTCAGTAACAGCACAGGGAGAAAAAAATCAGCTGAGACAAATGCTTGCAATCCTTAACATTCCTTGAGCTGAACCCATACTTTTGAAAATTATCAGTGAAATACAGCGTAACTAGTTCTCTGACCCTTTATACTTCTTAATAAAAAGCTCAGAAGGAGAAAACATATTGAAATTGTTGTGCTAGGCTTTGCAAAAGGATTCTTAAAAGCACAATTTGAAATACAGTTTACTAAAAATAAACATTAACTTAACACCAGTGGAAACTTGAAAGGGGTTGCAAACCTTGTTTTCTCACATGCAGCCTGAACCAGGGCATGTGCACAGAAGAAAGAGAACCATAAATTAATGCAAATCTTCACTGCCTTTAAAAACGTGTTTGCTGTTCTTGAGGGAGTACGTAATAATGTCTCTCCAGTCAATATCCAGCTCTCCCTGGGCCTGCAGGATGACAATGACCCTGTCAGATTGCTGTCACCACAGTCAAGTACTCACGCTTGCATGGCAAGATGACCAAGAAGCCAAACAGAGTTTTGATACTCCACAGGGAGAGACTACAGCATTACAAGTGTTGGGGTATTCGATTATAGAAATGCAAAGGGTTAATTCTAGAGTGCTAAATCCAAATTAAGGCGCATTTTGGGTTAAACTTCAGTGAATTAGGGAAATATCACCAACGTGGACTTCAGCCAGCTGGTCAGATCTAGCATTCCCATCCAAGACTCCAAAAGAAGTCAAAGCCAAAACATAACTTATTTTCATCTGTGCTATTTTAGAGGTGACAAGATGTATCAAGCGAGTAGGTTTGTGCACAGTGTAAGATTTTCCATTTAAATTGCAAACTACAAGACAAGAGGCAGGTGCAGACAAACCACATGCTTATGAAAGGAGATAATACCAGTCCTTTTTTTTTTAACTTGAAATGCAAAGTTGTCTAAGTTGTCTTTATAGTAAGAGATATGAAAGACAACAAGGGTAGTTTTACAGCATCTGTGAGAAGCCTCCCCCCTCTCAGTATAAAACTAGGGCAAGAGAAGATGGAGTTACTTGCAGAATGATCTGCAACAGATCCATCTTTCAAACCTGGCTGACAATGGTGGGAAGAGAGTGGTTAATTTGTGTGGAGCCCTCAAAGTGAAGAACTGATTTTTCATTTCACAGAGAAAAACTAATTTGTGAAAAAGATGCAAAAAGTGACAATAAGTACAAATGGCAAGAAAATAGGTGCAACAGGTAAAATTTGTAATAAATACAAGCACAGCAAGACTTTGTCAAGGGCAGAAGAGATGACTTCAAAGCTTCAGAACAGAAAGGAAAGCAGAAAGGCTGTGTCCTGAAGATGGGATAGCCGCAAGTGGGATCTGCAAGACTCATGATACTGGTGTGTTTGAGAGCATTTAGGAGAATGAGCTTGGAGACACTGGCATTTCCTCTGTCTCTCTGCTCAGCTGGGATGTGCATTTGCTCTCTACCTCTCGCAGTGCTCTAGCTGAGGAGCAGAGATGTCCTGTCCAACAGGACATACAGACAGACATACAGACACAGCAGCCTCTGCAGGAGCACCAGGCACTGACCTGGGAGTGGGGCTTTCTAGCAACACAGCTCAACACCTCAGCTCAGAACCTGGATGAGAGGCTTTACAAAAGCTTGCTTGAAGACAATGCTGAGGCTCTGACTATCAGTGAGTCAGGAGTGTGGAAACTTTTGTAAAGCTTGAAAAAAGTAGATTTAAGAGCTGAGGAGTAACAGGAGAATAAGAGCTCTGCTTCAGTTATAACAAGCCTGAGTTGTTTGTAATATTTTATTTTTGAAAAAAGGTAAAATAAAGCAGAACTTTAGGTTGGTCAAAGTAGATTTAAGTACTTCAGATGAGAAGTGAATCTTAATTGACTACAGGAAGGATAAGGCTGAACTAATGTTTGCTGTTAAAATTACACAGAGAGATGAGAAGATGTCTCTGTGCAGAGCCTAGAGAAGACTCTGCCAGATGAGGGAAGGTGAGGAATATCCTCAAAATGCAGGAGAGGTAGAAGGAGAGGACAGCAGGGCAGGACTGAACTGGGGAGGCAAACCCTCACACACACCATCTCCAGGAGGAGCAATCCAGCTGATGGCTCTAAAAGCACTTAAAAAATACCAAGGCTGGTCAGGTCCTTTTCTTTGTTGAAGAATAGAAGAAAAGTGTGAATATAGTTCTGTATGCACATAAGGCTGTTGAGAAGAAATCTCTTCCCCTTATAAATGAATTTTTAAATTTCATGTCTTTGGTTATGATACTGTGCAAGCATTAACCATCTCCTGGTCCCTAATTAGGCACTGTTTACTCAATGTCTGTCAGTCATTCCCAAAAATTCAGTTACTCTTGTAACACACCACAGAGACCTCTGGCACCACTCCACTTCCCATGGATGCAGCCCACCTTTTGCAGGTCCCTCCTTGCCCTCTTGCCAGGCAAATCCTCCCGAGCCCCTGTGGACCATAAGCCCACTAAGCACATAAGAACAGCAGAGCATAAGTAAGCAGCCATATGCTCCTGTCTGCCAGGTAAGGATAGAGGGGGTGAGCAGCCCCCCTGGAAATTCCTGGGCAGAAGGAATTGCCTTGGGAGCTGCAGACAAATCCATGGAACAGGGACGGACACCCCTGCATCAGCAGCAGCCACTCCTCCCTACAGTAGCTTCCAGCAGCTCCTCTGATCCACAGGCAGGAACAACTTGCATGTGCAATAATTATGTTTTTGACAGCGGGGAGGCACTTCTGACCTTATTTTCTTTGCATCTTGGTGAGACTGCATCTTTATTATTCTTACTGTGGCTTACTAACTTATTATTGTAGGTTGATGTCAGTAGGAAATGAGAAGATCAAAGTAAAAAATTGTGCTCTAGAAACGTCTAAGATTTCTTTCTTGATTTAGAACACTTTTGCTCTGCTGTGATCAGGTAGGCTCTGTCAGCAGTCTAATGAGAAATGTAATAATATATTTATGTCTTCTAACAAAAGAAAGCAAGTTAAGTCTAGTTAGGTTTATGGTCTAGGGATGTTTCAAAAATTCCTATCATCCTTCTCCTTTCCTAATATCTGATGTCTCAGGAGTAATAGAAACAGCTTGCCCAGGGTGCTGGCTGATCTGTCTGCGCTGCACATGGTGGGACATAAGGAAGAAATAAACCCAGAACTTTCCATACTCTGTCCTGTTGATAATCCTTATCTTTTCAATGATAAGCTGATATACTATTGGCCATAAGATTACATAGAATTTATAGGTTATGTTTGCTTTTCTGACTCACTGCATTAATAACCTTCTTCTTCCATAGCTCCTTTTCCAGAAACTGCCCAGTTGGGATAAGCCATTTAGCTCTCCCACCTACTGCAACCCCAGATACTCATTTCCTTAGTATAGATCAGAACTATGCACAGAACATGTTACACTTTCTTTAGCATCATTCCTCCTAATTCATAATCATGTAAACCAAGCCCAAGGACTCATTGTGGACATTCAACTTAGAGAAGTGCTGCTGAGATTAGGGCCAGCAGCCCTTTGTCCCTCTCTACAGAGGTCCCAGGGTACAGTACAAATACAAACCTTGCACCCACTTTGAACCAAAGTGCTCCCACCGTGGTGCTCCCCGCACAGTCGCTTTTCCCTCTCCCTGCAACTGGCCACACAGCCCTGATGAACAGCAAAACTGCTGCTCCAGAGGCAGCCCTGTGTCACTGCACAGCCACAGCCAGCAGAGCAGCCACTCTCAGAGAGTTCATGACAGTTCATACTGAAAAAAAAAAAGTAGCGACATAAAAGCAGAGCCCAAGCGCAAATATTTTACAGGCGCATAGTATTTCCATGCACTACAAATCAATGTAAAAGATGTTTTCTTCAAGGGGCCTCATATAGGCTGTGTTTTTAAAATGCATTCCCTCTGCTAAATATAAATCAGTAAGAGTTTTTGTTCTTCCAAAAGATTAGCTAGCCTCAGTATTTTGGGATCTAATTCTGGAATACTTGTTGAGGTGCCAACATTCTCTTCCAATTTAAATACAGTTTAATGGAAAGTCTATCCTGGGCACATTTTCCATCTACAGCGTAATAGCTTTAAAGTCTGAATACTGAGAGTTCACCAGAAGCAGAGGTAGCCTATCAAGGTTAAACTTCATGTATTTGTCAGGATGAGAAAGGATTTGGGAGCAATGGAAAGCAGGAGAAAGCAAACATAAGAGCAGTAGAGACAAGCACATGGATCTGTAGAACCAAAATCCAAGAGATGGTAGAAATGTTGTGGCCTACTGACAAAACCATGTAAAGAAAATTAGAGAAGCTATGGTTCTGAACTCAAGCACTTGAATTTGCTTTGAGTTGTATCGGTGTAAAATCAAAGATGCGCTCCTAGAACCAAGATGCTGAATTAAGCCCACATCAGGTTACTCCCACTGCATATTTACAATATAATAGGATGCTTTTCTTTGCATGAGTGGAAAGAGGGTATTTTGTGAAGCATACCTGAATTATGCTTCTTATCTGGATGATCAGCTGGAGGATGCTTCCATATCCTGAGTGTCTTGTTTAGCACAGCTCCCTAATCAGAGACCACCTCTAGTCAAGAAAGACA